>CM040122.1:452700157-453300157 GCA_022559845.1 Amorphophallus konjac | reverse complement strand
GCCCACTTCATTGCATGTTTCAAAACATCTGATGCATCTAGAGTAGCCCATTTATTTTTTGATGAAGTCGTGCGTCTGCATGGTCTCCCCCAAACCATCGTGTCTGACCGAGATGTTCGGTTCACTAGTTACTTCTGCAAGACACTTTGGCACCTAGTTGGCACCAAACTCAAATTCTCCACTGCCTATCACCCACAAACCGATGGACAAACAGAGGTCGTCAATAGGAGTTTAGGGAATCTCTTGAGGTGTCTTGTAGGGGAACATTGTGGCACTTGGGATCTTCTTTTACCCAGAGCTGAATTTGCATACAATAGCTCCGTCAATAGGTCCATAGGTATAAGTCCAATTGAGGTCGTGCATGGATACAAACCTAGGAAACCTGTGGATCTCATTCCCCTTCCCCTCGAGTCTAGGATGTCCAAGTCAGCTGAGGAGTTTGCACAGCATGTCAAGAGTCTACATGAGTCAATTAGCAAGCAAATCAACCTCAATAATGAGACTTATAAAAAATTGGCTGATTCGCATAGGCGTCACCATGAATTCCAAGAAGGTGACATGGTTATGGTACGGATTCGACCCGAACGACTCCCTTCGGGAGCCATTAAGAAGTTGCAAGCCCGTAGTGATGGTCCCTTCCCAATTCTGCGGAAGATTGGCTCCAATGCGTATGTTGTGGACTTACCTCCCGAATATGAGATTAGCTCGACTTTTAATGTGACAGACCTGGTGACCTACAAGGAACCCACAGCGATTCCTAGTGACTCTTTCGAGCCTTCTCCTCCCATTGAGAGTGAGCCCACCCCTGTGCGTCCCGCAGTCTCGAGAGTACCACGCGAGCACATTGAGAGGATACTGGATGAGCAGGTGACCACTACACGGAGCCGGGTGTACCAGCGCTACCTTGTCCGCTGGCGAGACCATCCACCATCAGATGATTCCTGGATCAGCCGGGAAGATCTCCAGCGCCTCGATCCAGATCTGCTGGAGCACTACCACAGCCGTGTTCCCCCTTACTCGACGGAGTAGATTTCCAACCGTCCCGGGAGGGTTGGTGGGGACACCGGGCCCACTATCGGGCCCAATGCTCGGAGCTGACGTCGCACCGCCACTGCACCGAGCTTATGGCTCGGAGACTCGATTGAAGACCCGGCATCCTGAATACGTATTTATACGTATTTGTGTATCTATGTGTACGGTAGTATTTGTATTATTAAACCACCCTATCTTATTTTATTTTTACCAAGTCAAAGAATTGTATTTTATTAGGGTCCAAGTCAAATATTGGTTAGTGGGCTTTGTTTTATTAGGCTAGGACATATGTGCAATTAGGAAAGTTTAAAAGGTGTAAGTGTTATAGCCTCCTCCTATATAAGGAAGGCTAAGGGTGTATGTTTTGATATGAATGAATGCATGAAAGCTTTGATCTCACGTAGGAGCCTTTGCCCCTTGTGTGTTTCCTTCTCTCTTTTCTCTTTTGTGAGGATTGAGCGCCGCCCGGTGTGAGACTGTCCGACGTGAGATCGAGCTGCGTGAGGTAGCAACCTATCCGTTACCGTCCTGTTCGCGTCCCAGAATTGCCGTCGATCTATTTTCACGTCGCCGCCGCGTCACTATACTTGTTTGTTCTGATTTGTTTATTGATTCTTGATTACACTTCTTAAGTTTTCAGTGTACCGTGGACTTGTGATCAGCTGATTAGAAGGCGGACAAGTGTGTTGGTTCTTCACACGATATTTCGATATTGATTACTTATTTTTTATTTTTAAGTATAAATTTTCTTAATTCATGAATTGATGTGACACATTATGTAATATATTGCATAGATATCGGTATACTCTTCTTGAGCATCCTTTACTATTATGTTGGATATTGTCTAATAGATGACTCCCAAAGAACGAGTGAATGACATGGTGATTGGCATGTTTATTATAGACATTGCCCACATCACATTATTGGTGTAAACAGATTTGCAGAGCACCTCACAGGAGTGGGACGAGTATCCTCCATCCTCCTCAGTTCTACAGGATGTTTGAGATTACTTTCGGACATCGTTACGGGATGGCTATCTCTGTGACAGAAGAATTAGGGCTACATCTTCCTCCACGTCTAGGGTTCCACACTAACACTAGTCCGCTGGCATCCCCCTCCGCATCCAGAGTTCCACCACCACCGACACGAATCCCATTAGTAGTAGATGATAGAGAAGTATGTATGGATGTAATTAGAGCTTTCTTTAGACATTTTCATGTACTCTCTATCGCTGCACATAACCCATTATTTATGCATATGGTTACATTTTTTTAGAGGCATTCACGTGCAACTCCACTCACTAGGATATACTTAGATTTTACATGTTATAAGTCATATGTATCTGAGTCTAACCGAGACAAACTATTCAAAGATGAGTAAGCTGATTGACCTTATATATTTTGTACTATGAGTGGAATTGAATGATGTATCTGTCATCTTTAACCTATCCTTTTCTATTTCTTTAAATAATATATTTAATTTGTGGTGTAATATATTACTGTAAAAATTAATTATTTTTGTTTGGTGTACTAATATATTTAATCATGTGTAACTAATTATGTATTAATATTTCCTTACACAATATTTTTACTAACGTGTATCTAATTATCTTTGTGTCATTATTATTACAAGTTTAAAGTTAATTGTATGTAACTAAGTATAACTACACAAAAAAGAAATAATAAATTCTATTAGTATTCGAATAAATATATTATTTTACAAGTTAAATCAACGAGTATTAGAAGTTTATAGTTAATCTTACAAAGGGAAAAATAATTTTTTTATAAAATTATAATTTTGTTGATAAAAAAGCCTTCTTCTCAATGCAGTTCAATACGTATCGAACCATATCAGATCATTATCGATAAAATCGGTCTAACCGATACGTCAAACTTTGTTAGTAATAGGCCACCTTATATTCTCAGAGCTGAGGCACTGAAGAATGTCTTTTGGTCCCTCTCATCTTGTTATCCCTATCATAGGAGATGATCTAGTAACAGGGCACAATGAGGCATCGAGAGAGTACGAGAAGTTGATGGTGGACTGCAGAGTGACTATATCCAAAGAGTGCAGAGTGACTATATCCAAAGAGAAATTTGTGAAATAATGGGAAGGTGGATGTCTCTTATCATCTTCAATAAAAAATATATTTAATTATTTTTATAATTTTTCATACGATTTTTAGATGAGACCTGTAGCAACTAAAATCCTCGAACAATTATCTCCCCAAGAAATAATTATTCCTGTAATTATTTACTTTCTTAAATCCGATTTTTCTCTTGTTCAATTCCTACATGTAACTTTAGATGCATGTGGGGGTTGGGGGGGGGAGAGACAAAGCTCGTGGAGAGATGCGTATTACATAACTTAACGCCTAAGCTTTTAATCCAGAGGAACGTGAAGAGGAATGAAGCTAAACATGATATTTAATTAAAAAATACGAACTACAGTATAAAATGGTACAGTGTTTGACCTGGCAGATACCTTTTGGCATCCCCGTCTATGCGCGTGAGAGCCGCGTAAATTTATGGACGGAGATTCTCTGCACCGGTGCGCACAGCGTCCAGCAGAACGGCGGGTATGTGGCTCTTCATCATTGGATGGTTGCTCGGACGTACCTCCTCGTTAGTGGAAAAAAATATTTTTTCAGTCCACGAGAGAATGTGAATCCTAGCCGAGGAAGGGAGTCAAGGGACACGGGATTGTTAATTTGTAACCCCTATAATCGTTTATATTTATGGTGCCCCCTCCAATCTTGGTATTTTTTATGACCGCTTAATTATCAACTTATTTAGTAAAACTTCATATCATTACAGATAGCTCCTCTTATATTTACGGAAAATCCCTTGAAAAGGGTATTTAATAGATAAATATGTAATTAAGAAACCTTGTAAAATGTAAATATGTATCTAGATTGAAAGGGCTGATCCCAAATATAAACGGTTATGGGAGGTAAAAAACTAAAATCCCCGAAAAAAAACTTGACACAAAAAAATAGAAGTTGGGCGCGCAAGTGGGACCCACCTCTCGGCCCTTTTCTTCCGTCCGTCACGTTCTCTCCGACCCCCTTTTTCAAACGTCTCCTCCGGCTTTCCCATTCCGAATTTTGAAACGGGTGGGGGTGGTCGTGGTCGTAGTGGGCAGTGAGGGGGCGTTGGGAAAGAAGAGCAGCAGTAGCCAGTTGTAGTAGTAGGAGCAGCGGCCGCGGCCAAAGCGCAGTGCTGTGCAGTTGACGAAGACGAGCCGATCGGCCTGCCGGTTGAAGGGAAGAAGGGAGCAGGGGAAGACCACCGCGCATGCGCCTTCGACGGGGTAGATGCTTTCTCTTTCTCGATCTCGATCTCTTGCAATATTTGACGATGGCATTCTCTTCCCTCCTTGTTCCTTGCTTTGCTGCTCTCGCAGGTTTTGGTTGTTCCAGAGGCGTCTGATCTGTCCTTGTGTCGAGGAGGGTGCTGGGAGGGGGTGCCTCGGGGCGGCGGCGCCTCCCGCCTGGGGGTTTCGGCCGTATTGCTCGGAGTTTAGGGTTGTTCCGCCGGTGGATGGTTTATGAGACAAGGACGCGGAATTCGCTGTTGCTCCCGCCGCAGCCGCCGCCATGTTCACCGAAGGGCTTGAACCCAACGCCCTCCGATGGGTCCAGCAGGTACATTTGCTTTTTTTTTCTCTCCCTCTTCCTAGCTGTTCATCCCTTCCCTGAATGGTGAGGAGGGTCGATGCCCTTGCTGAAGTGCCAGCTTTTTTTTTGCGATTAATATCTATTGCTGCTTTGCTAATCCTAGGACCATGCGCGTTCTGCCTCCAACGCCCAGCGGCGTCTTGATCCCGACCGCGGTTTCCAGGGCGAAATGAAGGGTGGCGGCGCACGGGGCTTCGTGCTACCGAGACCGGAAAAGTTCCGGAGTGGTCACTTGCCCCAGGCTTACGTCCCCGTTTCCTGCACCATCCCGGCTGAGGAAGACAGCGTCTCGTGCGGCTCCGAGACGGAGGAGCGAACGGACACCGAGGAGGAGGAGATCTATGGCGGGCGGTACTCTCTCGACTCGTCGCCCCAAGACGATGGCATGCGGCCCGAGCGGCGTCAGTATCAGTGGCGGCAACGTGGGTATGCTGATGTGGGTCGAGTTGCGAATGGGTTCAAGACCCCCGTGATGTCCAGACAGTGCCAATACTCCAGTGACACATACTCGGATTTGAGTTCGTCAAGACATCCGCCGCATTTGCAGAAGCAGATTAGGCAGGCGCAGGCGAGTGAGTACACAGAGGAGGAATCTGAATCCGGCGGCAGTTTAGAGTTCACCTCTGGGTTGCGGAGACCAAATGGTGCTGTAGGCACCCCTTCACAAAGAGGTTATCCGCTGGAGAGCAAATCCCGCAGCATTCCCTTCCAGGGAGGCGTGGAAACAGATTCTGAGAAGGTCTAGCTTCTATTCTTCTCTGCATTATTTGGTTGTTCAGTTTATGTTTGACTGGTCTTCCCGAGTTAGTTTTTCTTATGTGCGTCTTGGGACTTTTGTCTTTAGGCTCACTGAAATTGTATGTCTACATCATATGCACGTATTGTGCTGAAGAGTAATTGGAGTACTCTCTAAAGGAACCTATGCATCCCTTCCTTAGCTGTTGTGCAAGCAGCGTAACTTTTCTACCGGAGCTGCCTAGTGAAATTTCTGGCTATGCCTGTCCAAAGAAAGAAGGGTTTTTCCAATGTATTCTTTTAGTTTATCATCTGGAACCTGGAACCTCTAGGTAGCATTTATCTTCTGACAAGAAGGCAACTCCGTAAATGTAGAGGCTAAACTGCTCCTTCTCCATTAACGGAACTCACACTCTATAATCATCTGTGCCCTCTTCTCAACCTGCTGAAACGACCACCCACACAACACCTCTCGTTTTGCCCACTTCCTCCACACTCTTTTCCAACCATTTGTGAAATGGGAAAATGCTCATGATTGATTGATAGTCCCACCGCACCCCCCTTAAAAAACAAAAAAAGATTGGAGATGAGACTTTGGTAAATTCAATGGAAGATATATCATGCTATTTTCACTTTTCCTTGTTGTCATATGATTAGAGGTCCTCAAATAGACATGTAACGAGTGAAATCATCTTTGTGTTGCCATCTTAACATGGCCTCTATATGAGTAGTTATCCTAAATGATTCCTATTCTATTGGTTACATCTATTAATTCCTAGAACTAATGGGATGAAATTTTAGACATTTTATTGCCTGTAATTAAGAGGGCTATAAGTTAAACAAGCAGATGTTTGTCAGAACAGAAGGTAGGTAATTTAACATAGAGCTTCTGCGTAAGGCTGTAGTAAACTTGTAAAACAGTTGCATGAAAGGAGGAAAGATAATGAAAGGTTATTGAGCTCTTTTTATACATTGGTGTACACTGCTGACTTCAATGATTTAAAAATGCTTAAGTGGAGTGAGTCGGCTGATGATGCTGTTAACTATAGACATCTCTCATTTAATTATATAAGCATCATAGTCTGATTAGTGCATTATAAATATTAATTTGATGCATCTATGTTTTTGAAGAATAATATACTATGCATAAAAAACAAACGATGATGAAAAAGTGTACATAGACCTATATCTCAAACTATAGAGCAGTGGTCTCAATAGTTATAATTCATTCTACATGTTGCTTTCTTCTTCTAGAGAAACCAATATCCATCAAGTGTGGCTGACAAAAGGGGGATCAAAAATGACAGAGAGGGAAGATTATATTTTTGTTAAGGAAGACGTGCCAAACCCAAGTTATCTATGGTGCCAGCAAACTAAGGGATTCATTGAGTCCACAACATGTAAAGGACAGTAAGAAAATGGAAAAAGGAAAGAAAACAACTGTAGAGGTGAGAAGGGGGAGCAGGAGGGACAAACTCGTGAATATAAGCTGTAATGTCCAAGGGAAAACAAGCTAATTAGCAGGGGTTCAATGGTCATGTGTCATAAAAAAAACTTGTGAAACACAGTGAGGTGGAAACTGCCTAGGCGGGAAAGGGCCGTGAATCATCTAGGCGGCCCAAGTACTTGTCTAGGCGGCCGATTTTAAAACATTGACTGACTTCTTACGTTATCAAGGGCGATTGCCTTGCTCAACCTAGGTGTTGAGGCGAGGCAAGACAAAAATGCCTACCTTTGCCTCATCTTCGCCTAACTCACTTGGGTGCTTACGTATGTTATCTATGTCAAATGCTTGTATTTTTTTTAATTATGTGGTATTGTTTTTTCTTATTCTTAATTATTCCAAAGTGGTTGTCTTTTTAACAATGCCTACTGTTTCTCTCGTACATGCCTCCACACTTTTCTTATTCTTGATGATTCCTTAGACTATTCACTACTTATATGAGTGCTTTGCAAATTGGTCTTTGAATATTTGACATGATCATTGTTTTCTAGAGCCTTACATATCATTAGCTTGGAGTTCTATTTTTCTCATCAGGTCTATATCATCTGCTGTGCAATTCATAATTTCATATAGGGGTGGATCATGGGATCAGAGTGAGAAATTGATTGGGATTATCTATTACCTGGTGTTGATTTTGGAGATATTTCATATTTGGTGGTTTGGGTATACCAGAATCAGTCTAACTTAGTCTGGCCTTGAATTGACTCATATTTCGGACACAAGAGTGCAGTGACAACAGAATAAAAAAGAAAGAACTCAGAGGAAAAGAAACTGAACAAGATAGAAAACAGGAGAAAGTAAGGAATAAGGAGAAGGTGAAGCAAAAGCAAGATAAGAACTTGCTATTTGGGGATGATCCCTAATCCCATCTATATTTAGTTACTTGGATTGAGTTCAGCTGTGGTTAACGTTGATCCTGTGTTTGGATGACTAGAAACTGGACCCAAACTGTCCATCCCGGCCACCATTTGGGTTCTAATTCCGACTGCTGGTTTAAGCATGAAGTTTAGCTGTTCTGCCTGCTTCCAGCCTAGATTATCAATCGTGCTTGTGAAACATGAATTGGCCAGTTTAGAATTTAGATCTGAATAAACAGCCTGTTTTATTTTTTTTATTACTTTTTTGGAACCTAGAATTTACCATTCCAAATGTACTGGTCTTACCCAATGCTGGTTGTCTTCTATCTGTTACTGCCCAGTTCAACTAGTTACTAGGTCCCTACTGGTGCTTTTGCATGGTTCTGTGTATGCTCTGCTTCTTGCTGATTCTGAAGATTGGTGTGGAAATCACAACTAGATCCTCAATTTGAGATTTCCACTTTAGTTTCAATTAATCAAGGGATGCCACAATTTCTTTTATAATGCTATCCCTTTCTGATTATGTTATAATATGATCAGCAAATGTTACTGTTTCATGGAATTGCTTGAGCTTGGTACAAATTCTTTGTACCAGAGAAGGTTCATAGCCATACACACCTGTGTCGCGTGTCTGCAAGGGCCAATTAGGCATTTATTTTCCACCTTTTTTGGGTTTTTTCCAACAGTAGCTGCTCCCTTTCAGAAAGGCAAATGCCTTGGGTGGTTCTTGCATGATTCTACACCTTGGTTTTGTGCTGCTTCTCATAGCATGAACTGCTACCTTTTCACAGGCAAATTTAAAATTCTAAATAACCAAAGATTTACCATTTCTGTGCCTTGCCTTTTTCTTCTCCCAATTCGGAGGGACAAGTATTTGACTGTTGATTGGCTAAAAAAACAAACTGAGAAGACTGAATGTTGACTTGAAACACCCCCCCCCCCCAAAAAAAAAAAAAAAAAAAGTGCAACATGTGTCTTCGGTTGAAACTTCTTTTACCGAGGAAATGATTTTTGATCCTCCAGGTAGGACGCTTCACTAGTAGCAAGATTAATGATGCTGAGGTTCCTAGTGCACCTCCACTAGATGTTTCTGCTTCCGAAATCAAAGCAGAGGTGGGCCGGGCACAGGCCTCAAGGCCAAAATGTACTCCATCGTCAAAAGAGTTGAATGGTTCCTCGTCCATCAGAAATCAGCTGAACTCAAATGCTAATGCTGGAGGCAAATCATCTGACAAGTATGATGGGCTATGTAATTATAGATTCTGTTTTTTATTAAGATGGCAGCCTCTGAACTTTGAATAAAATACTGTTCTTTCTTGCAGGGCAACTGCTGGTGATGCTGACGGGGTAACATCATCTGGTTCCATACCAGTACGCATACCCAATTACCACGCGAGGTATAGGGCAAATGGGTGCCATATTATTTTTCTTATTCCCCTTACTTTTCTCGAGATATAACTCAATTGACATTTCTGCTCTATGAACTTGGTACAGTGGACAAGGACCGTGGTATTCTGTGATTGCATATGATGCATGCGTACGGCTTTGCCTGCATTCATGGGCGATAGGATGCATGGAAGCTCCCACATTTTTGGAGAATGAATGTGCCCTGTTGAGAAATGCATTTGGGTGAGCTGAATCTATTTGCACCTCTTGCCACCTATTTGATATAGTTTGCATAGGCATCGTCCATAATTGACTCTGATTTTTCATTTTTAGATTTACATTTTAAACACATTTTGTGTTTATTGAGTTAAACCATTTTTTTTTAAAAAATAGCATATATATAAACCTGATTGCAGACTGGTTCAACTTAATATATTAAAATGTTTGTATCATGTCTGAAATTACAATCTTATGTTTTAATGCTGCTATTGGATTTGATGCTTAAAATGGCGATGTGATGCAATGTTTAGGTGTAATTTGGATTCTGAATAAAGGATTGAATGTAGCCTGAGTACAGAGTGTGAATTTCTTGGGAGAAACTTGAAAATTGTGTGTTTGGCCAAAAAAATGGTCATACCAGAACATGGTTCGCTGGATCGGCGATTCCTATCGCCTCGGAAGCGGCCTGATCTGGTGTTAGTTGGGCTGGCTTGGCTGAGTCACATGTTTGAGGTTATCTTTTGTCTTTTTTTTTTTTTGCAAAATCAAAACTTCACGCAATGTTTGGACTATTTACCCTATATTTTAACTTGTAGAACTGCTATTTCATCAATCTAAAGTATACATGAATTAAACTTTCTAGGGCTCAGGCGCTCAGCTGAGTCGCACAATTCGAGCTATTTGATGACATTGTTGTTCGGAAAATTAAACTTTCATGATATTTTAGGGCGTTTACTCTAGATTTTGACATAGTTATGATACATAATAGGGTGTTTGGGAGCAATTTTTTTTAAAAATCTATTTCTATCTAAAAATTTATGTCAACATAATTTTTGATCTAAAATTTAAAATTGATAAAAATAACACTTTCTGTTTGACAGTAGTGTCGTAAATTTTAAAATTTGTATGGATGTGTTTGGCAGGGGTCTTCCTCTCCGAGTTGCCTCCGGCAGTTGCAGAGAGAGAGAGAGAGAGAGAGAGAGAGAGAGGGGGGGGAGGTCGCCGCAGGGAGGGGGCCGCCGTCGGGGGAGGTGAGGGGGCGCCGTCGGGGGGAGGGGAGGGTGCCGCAAGGGGGAGGGGAGCCGGAGCCGGAGGGGGGGAAGGGGAGGGGGTGCGCAGGGGGGGGGGGAGCCGGCGCCGGAGGGGGAAACCGTAGGGAGGGGGGCCTGCGCACGGGGGGGGGGGGGAGCAGGCGTCGGAGGGGGGGGAACCGGAGGGGGGGCCTGCGCAGGGGGGGGGGGGGAACTGACGCCGGAGGGGGGGGAACCGGAGGGGGGGCCTGCGCAGGGGGGGGGGGAACTGACGCTGGAGGGGGGGCCTGCGCACGGGGGGGAGCCGGCGCCGGAGGGGGGAACCGGAGGGAGGGGGGGGGGGAACCGGAGGGGGGGCCTGCGCAGGGGGGGGAACCGGCGCCGGAGGGGGGGGCTGCGCATGGGGGGGAATCGGAGGGGGGGGCTGCGCACGGGGGGACCCGGCGCCGGAGGGGGGGGCTGCGCACGGGGGGACCCGGAGGGGGAGGCCGGCGGGGCGAAACGGGAGGGGGAGGGAGAGGGAGGGGAGGGCGGACGGCGGAGTGGGTTGCCGGGGAGGGGGGCGCGGGGGGAAGGGGGGGGCCGGCGGGGGAAAACGGGAGGGGGATGGAGAGGGAGGGGAGGGCGGACGGCGGAGGGGGTTGCCGGGGAGGGGAGGGGAGGGCCGCAGGGGGAAGGGGGAGGCCGGCGGGGTGAAAGGCATGGGGAGGGAGAGGGAGGGGAGGGGAGGGCAGACGCGAGTGAGAGAGAGTGAGACGTGGTGAGTGTTTTAAAAAAAAAACTGGTCAAGTGTTGTTTTTTGTTTGAGGAAGATTTACACGGGAGTAAGTTGTCTCCCTAAAAACTAAAAGAGGTATGCCAAACAGGATTATAAGACCTCTTCCTCTTTTTTTTAAAATTGAGAGAAAAAAGAGGTAAAAAACTGTAACCAAACACCCCATAAATTACGCAAGTCAATAATATAATGTTACTGTCTATTTTTTTTTTCAATTTTTGAACATTATATCCAAAAACTCCCGGGCGCTATACGAGGAGGAGGAAGAAGAGGAAGAGGTGGGAGAACCACGCGGGAAGGCTGCGGGCTTGAGAAACTGTCTCGTTCTCAACCACTGGACTCTTTCCTTTTTATATATGCAACTGCCCAAATGATTACATGGCAGAAATACCCTTGGTGGAATAACTAACCAGGGCGCACAATCAAAGACATAACTAAAACTGAAATGAGAAAAGGGAAAGACCGAACTACCCCTGACCTTCTTTACGTTCCCCCTCAAGCTGAGCATATATCTTCCATGCCTAGCTTGCTTAAATTCACTTTGAAATCTTCTTTGGACATGCCTTTAGTCAACACATCGGCCACTTGGTCCACACTCCACAGACTGAACATAGGGCACGCAGAACTCTCTTGAATCCAACTTTTCTCTGATAAAGTGCCTATCAATCTCCATGTGTTTAGTACTGTCATGTTGGATAGGATTATTGGCTATATTAATCGCTGCCTTGTTGTCACAATAGAGCTTCACAGGGAGCAACACTTTTATGCTATTGTCTTTCAACAAAACCTTTAAGCACAGTAAGACCTTGCACAGAATTTGTTTGTTGTTTCTCCAGGTAATCACCTCCCAAATAGGTAAAATGTTGTGAAGTAGGCGTGTGATCATCTTGTGATCCTGACCAATCAGCATCAGAATCACTGGCCTTTCTTGCTAAACAACAGACCTTTTCCTAGACAAGTCTTAACATACCTCAGAATTCTGACTACCGCTTGCATGTGTGCTGTCATGGGAGCCTGCATAAAATAGCTAACCACATTAGTGGCGTATGTGATATCTGGACTAGTTAGGGACAGATGTATAAGTTTGCCAACTATCCTTCGATATCGTTTCCTTTCAGCCTCTGAAAGAGCCTCTCCATCATGCTCATTGAGTTTGTGATTTACCTCAATGGTTGTATCAGTGGGTCTGCTGCCCAATTTCCCAGTTTCCTTTAGAATATCTAAGGCATATTTTCTCTGCAAGATGTGAATCTTACCTTGAGATCTTGCAACTTCTATCTCAAGAAAATATTTCAAGGGACTGATGTCTTTCATCTCAAACTCCCTTGCCAGGTTTTCTTTCAGATATCTGATTTCCAGCAAGTTATCACCAGTAACACAGCCATATCATCCACATACACTAAGTATAACAAGCTGCTTGTCATTCCATTTCACAAAGAGGGTATGGTCAGCATTTCCTTGCTTGAATCCCTTTCTCAGCATGGCAGTTAGTCTCTCAAAACCTAGCCCTTGGAAATTGTTTGAGAATATACAGTACTCTTTTTAACTGGCACAACCTTTCCATCTGCCATGTACCCCGGTGGCAGCTGCATGTATACTTCCTCTGCCAAGTCACCATTGAGGAAGGCATTCTTTACATCTAGCTGGTGGAACTCCCAGGAAAAATGAACAACCATAGACAACAATACCTGCACTGAAAACAACTTTGCAACTGGCACAAATATTTCCTGATAGTCAATGCCGGAAGTCTGGGTAAACCCCTTGGCAACCAACCTTGCCTTGTATCTCTCCACTGTCCCATCAGCCTTAATTTTATAGCATGCACCCATGTACATCCTACAACCTTCTTCCCTGAAGGAAGATCAAGATCCCATGCACCATTCTTCTTTAATGCCTCCATCTCTTTCTCCATTGCTTTAACCCACTTAGGATCCTTTATGGCTTATGAGAAAGAAGAAGGCAACGAGGCGCTAGAAGTTGGGGAAATATGCGCATGAAATGAAGGAGAAACTCATGAATGGCACAACTATTTCGATATTGGATGTTTGGTCCATTGTTTAACACCTTCTCTTGATGCATTAGGCTGATCAAGGTTGGGGAAGTTTTCAGAAATGGGTTCAGGTTGCTTTTCAACCTCAAGATTCAAAAGATATGAAGGAGACCTGGCATCTTCACGTGAATGGTCTTCGGCCAGGGGACTGCCTTGTTGAATTTGAAGGTCTTCTTCTTGCTGTTCAGTCCTTCATGCTCGCTGTTCAGTCCCCTTTTTTCTTCTCTTAAAGTAGACTTTTGTTAATTTTGTCTTCTCAGACTTTTGTTAATTTTGTCTTCTCTCCATGAGCTTTCCTCTCACCAGCTCCAGCATTTACATGGCACTGTCATCTTGGACTGAAGATTGGTTTTGTGAAGGAGAGGAAGGAAAAATCAGATTCCTTCAGTTGGAGTGTGACAGGGAAAGAAATAGGGAGCCAAGGATGGACTCATAACTGAGGCAATTGGGGGGGCCCCCCCCCCCCCCCCCCCCTAGATCCGAGGAGTAGTATGACTGAGACTCAAAAAAGGTGACATCCTTATGGATGTACTTCCTTCCTGTCAGGAGGTACAAATACTTGTACCCCTTTTAGGTGGAAGAGTAACGAAGGAAGATCCCCCTAATCGTTTGGGATCAAGTTTAGAACTTCTTGGACCTAAATTATGAATAAAGCACAAGCATCCAAACACCAGAAGAGCCAACAAAAAGACCGGGCGGTCTGGGCATAAAATAGTCACAAGAATACGAAATCTAAGGACTCTGGATGGCATTGGGTTGATGATATATGTTGCTGTAAGAGCTCCATCAGCCCAGAACTTTTTAGGAAGTTTTATGTTGAAAGAGGAACGCACCGGCAGTTTCCAGCAAGTGCCTCTTTTTCCTTTTGGCCACTTTATTCTGTTGTGGAGTGTAAGGACAAGAGGATTCATGAACCACCCATTCATCTTCCATGAATATATTCAGACATTTTGTGAAAATTTCTTTTGCATTATCAGATCTGAATATTTTTATTTTCTTTGTCAAATTGGGTCTTCAACATCTTGCAAAACATCTGAACCATTCTAGGCACTTTCTCTCTCGATTTTAGAAGATAAACGCAAGTGCTCAGAGAAAAATCATCAATAAAGGCGACAAAGTATTGATAGCCATCCGTAGAACACACATGCGATGGACCCCAAACGTCTGAATTAATTAACTCAAAAGGAGCAGTGCTCTTCTTTATTGAATCTGGAAATTTTGATCTGCATTGTTTTGCTAATTGGCAGACTGGACATTGAAGTGACTCTGCTTTTACTGAATGAAACAAGGAAGGAAAAAGGATTTTTAAGGATCTAACAGAAAGATCCCTAGACGACAATGCCATAGCTGGATCTCCTTTATTTGATTGGTCAAATTGCTGGTTGTACTTGACTAAAGAGTTATACTCCTCTGAGAGCAAGGCGATAAAGTCCCCAATCATTCCCTGGTCATCAGATCCCGAGAAACGCAATGATCAGGAAAAAAAGATTATAGAACAATTCAGGGATTTAGTTAGGCTACTAACAGACAGCAGATTTTCGGAAGTGCAGGAACATGTAAAGTAGAGGTCAGAGAGAGAGGTAATTGTCAAATCTGATGGTACTCTTGTCTGCAATAGTAGCCCAAGTACCATCAGCCTTCATCTATTTATCCTGACCAGAAGAGAGAGAGTAGGTAGAGAAGAAACTTGGGTTACCTGTCATATGATCAGTAGCTCTGGAATCCATGATCCAAGAGGTATTGGTTGGTTGGGATACAACACTTAAGTGCCACTTCTCCAACAGACTTACCAAAGGAAGCAAAGGCAAGTGCAAATTTTTCAAACCGAGAAAGAATCTTTTGTACACTAGCAATGTCAGTCGAGGAGGGGCTTTTATTTTAAGACCAGCCACAGAAGCATCTGAAGATCTACCATTATTGGGAGAGGCTTGGGTTGTTGCTATATTTCCCTTCGCTTGGTGTCTCTCTTTCTTGGCTTTGAACTTTGGTTTCTTATCTGGATAAAGCTCCCAACCGTCATCAACCAAATGATTAATTCTGCATAATGAGTACACTTCCTAACCCTGTTTTCATCTTCTTCATTGATGCTTGCACTGGCCTGTTTTCCTTTAGGTGCATTGTTGGGCAGTGCCGAGTGATCATTCGTAACATGCCCACCGGCTGCTTGGACATTAACAGGCATTGCCTCCCTCCTACTTTCTTTGACCAGCACCCTTTGATGCACTTCATCTAATGATGGAACATTGATTTCATTCGAGAATATGTCCTCTTGAGGTTCCCACTCTGGGTTCAAGTCTCCAAGAAGTTTCAGAACTCTTCCCTTTTGGATGAACTTCCAATGTCATTTGTGATCTGCTGGAGTATCCCAGTCATTTGCATCATAATAATCCAATTCATCCCATAGAGTTTGTAAAGTGATGAAGCAGTCTGACAGATAGTGTGCCCTACTTTGCTCCATAAATAGAATTCTCTAACTGATAGACACGAACAACATTTTTCTTCTCTCCATACATCCTCTCCAAGAAGACCCACATTTCTCTTGTTTCCTTCTGCATGATTAGTTTTCTTTGAGCATCTTCTACAGAGTTGACTAACCAAGTCATCACAATACTGTTCTCTTCAAATTAGTCTTCAAAATTTTCACTCTTCTCATTTGGGTTTTCAATTTTTATATTGATATAACTAGACTTTCGCTTCCCTCTGATGTACATCTTGGCAGACGCTCACCACTCAACGTAGTTGTTCTTGTTCAGCTTTACCGGAGCAATTTGAAGAGGATGGTGCTCATGATTGGACACCGCTGTACTTTTAACTCCAGAAACTCCTTCACCATCTTTGGATGTAGCATCAGATGTGGAAGGAGATGTGTGGTTGGCCATGAGGTTCTCCCCCTTCCTCTGAATGCTCTGATGGATGGCAAAACCCTACCTGCTCCAAACTGCAGGGTAGATAATAACTGCCACAAGGAAGAAGAGAAAGGGGGCAATGCGGCCTTTGCAGAAGCATGGAGGGAGGTTGGGAAGTGGAGCGGCCTCTTCAAAACCACTAGACAACGACTCCAGTGGCAGCTGCAACACTTGCTTTGATCGGAGGAGAAGAGAAACAGGGTCGGCCGGTGAAGAACAAGTGGAGAAATCCAGGTGCTTGGTTGTTCTTGGAAGAACCCTAAGGGGCAGGGTAGAATCGTGCCTGTTGTTGTCAGAAAAGCCTCTCCCTTGTAGCCACGTTCTTCTCAGAACACTGCTAGCTCTTAGACCATGAAAACTCCAGGCTGCTAGAGGAGGAGGATGAAGAAGAAGAGACAAGGTGGGAGAACCACGAGAGAAGGTTGCGGTCTTGAGGAACTGTCTCATTCTCAGCCATTGGCCTTTTTCCATCTTCTATATGGAATGGGGCAGCCGCCCAAATGAATACATGACAGAAATGCTCCTGGTGGAATAACTAACCACGGTGCACAATCAAAACATCACTATAACTGAAATGAGAAAGGGAAAAGACCTAACTACCCCTTGCCTTCTCTACAATATCATTTTTTAAACAATCAATAAACTCGAAAATAGAGTTTCATGCTCTTCATATATGAAATGCAAGATCCATGGCTAATATTCATTATATCATTATTGTAAATTTTCAATTAAAAAATTAAACTAATTTCTAAATATTATACTATTATTTAAATAATTAAGATGGGATCAGACCGATGTACCCAGGATCATGGCTCAGGTTTGCCATGATCCGGTCCGAGTCGCGGATCGGTCTGATTGGCGAACCATGTACCAGAATAATATCTGATAAAAGGCAGATTTCTGGTTCATGATTAGAGAGAGAGAGAGAATCCCAAGAAACAAGGAGCCCTCCAACATCAGCTGACCCTCCAAAACCCTCAGAACAGTGCTCCCTGTAGCAAAGAAAATCGAAAACGAAGAGAGGAGGAGGTGAGCACGGCCAGCCTTGTAAAAAAAAGAAAATTTTATATGGAGAGGGGTTTCCCCTCCATCTCATGTCAACTCCCTGTGCCGGCCACCAAGAGAGAGAAGAGGATGTTGGCATGGGGGTATTTGCTGCAGGAAGAAACAAAGAAAGAGGAGAGGGGAAAAAGATGCCATGGGGATATTTCACCCCCAGCCAGGCCATCCTCTTCTGAAGAGGAAGGCAGGAAGAGAAGAAGGAAAGAGGGAGAGGGAGACGAGGTGAGCAAAAAAAGAAAAGGATGTCAAAAACATTGGTGGGGGACGTCTTCCTCTTCCTAGTGCAACTAGGAAATCTAGAAGGGCAAAGAAAAAGAAACAAGCATCAAAATGATCTCTCTAAACCTTTCCCTCACTCAATAAAATGGCAATGGAGGGAAATGATTAAAAAAATAACGAGTGTGGGATCGCTCATCTCACCTCCCCCCTCCCCCCAACCTCGCAAATCCCCAGGGGGGCTGGCTGGCCTCCTCTCACCACTATAAATACCTGCTTGGGGGGGGGGGTCTTGGAGGAGTTCCTTAGATCATCTTCTAGAGATTCTAGAAAGACTCGTGCTCTTCTTCACACCCAAGGTGAGAAAAACTTGTCTAAGGCTTTCAAGGCCAAGGGCACATTTATAAATATCATGTGGTTAGACTTTGTATCAACAAAGTTAAGTTTTTGTGTTAATGAATGTGATCATCACTTTATATTAATCTATGTCTCTATGATCAATGATCTATGTTGAATGGTTTCCTTCAATGTTTTAAAGACTGATTGATTAATGGATAATCGTTATATTGACTAATGGATCCATAATGGGCTAATTTGACCGACGGACTCAGTGGGTTTTGTATTGCTAAGCAGATCTAATTGGACAGTAGATCCTTAATGGGTCTAATTTGATCACAGACCCCTAATGGTCCTAATATCAACAGTCAATCAGGAAAATCAGCAAAAATCCATAAAGATGAGAAACAGCATTGCAAATTATGAGAAAATTTTAAAACGCAAGCATTTCCAAAATACTCCAAAATAGCTAAAATGCCCTCCAAATTCTCAATATTCACAAGAAACTAATAAAATTGTTAAAATTTCTTACGTAAAGCCAATCTTCTATCTGAATATCATGAAAGAGTCAAAGACAAAAGGCTAAGATCAACTAGCTCATGCATTTTCTGTGAAGTATATCAATAATTATGTGAAATTTCTGTTCATTCTCTTTGATTTATCTGAAATGAAAATTTGAACAGGCTCAAGAGGCATTCTAGAGCAATATGACAATGTAGTAGATTCTTTAAACTCAATAGTCATCCTGCAGGTCACGCTGTTACAAACACAATCCCAGAGAGATTGATATCTTGGTACTGGCATATGATTGTAAAGAAAAGTGCATATTATGCACGAAGGCTTGACATTTTCACAAAAAGTTTGAACTGTCATGGGTTCAACATTTAGCTCATTTTCCCTCATCCTTGTCATGTTGTCATGTAATGATTTGATGACTTGTAATTTAGTATGTTTCTCAGTGGTGCCCTATTTTTCTATATTTATTTGTTGGTTTTCTGTATTTTGTTTCAGATTGGAGCAAATCTTGTTGCAGTCAGAGGAGGAATTACTAGCAAAACGCTCTTCTAGGCATGTCAGTGAGGTGCCTGCAGCAAAACCAAAGAAGACTATTGGCAAGATAAAAGTGCAAAGTGAGATTTTCCTTGGCCGAAAATGGTCATTTCCTCTTAGAGCATTTTATCAGTCCACTGGTGACATGTCAAACAGATCTATTGCTCAATGTCTGCTCCATCAGTTGATCAAAGTGTCTTTCTCTGATATTCTTTAAAATGCAACCATCTATGTGCATTTTTGTTGTTGTTTTTTACAGTCTTAGTAATTGTATCTATTTGATGTAGACATTTTCTTAGCGTGCATGCTTCACATTTAACACCATTAGCCCCTTCATCACTCTACTGTATTTTTATGATTTTAATTTTGTAATGTCTAACAAATACTCTACTTTTGCAGTTCGTAGAGTTAGAATGTCTCTTGATGGGCCTTCAGGCTGTAGCTTTTCATCTTTGCAGCCACCGATGATTAAACTGAAATCTCTTCGGTGCCAGATGTCTAATTTACAGTCAGCTCTCTCTTCTGGATGGGAATCACTTCGGAAAGTTCGTCTAATTCCGCATGTGCCTGCCAGTAGTTCTTGTTCACGGCATAGTTTGGCATATATGCATGCTAGTACTCAGTATCTAAAGCAGGTCTCTGCGCTTCTTAAAATTGGTGTGACTACACTACGTAATAATTCCTCTTATGTAGAACAAGGTAGACAAACTCAATGGTATTCAGGCTTTTATTTGTAATCCTTTCGTTGATTCTTTCATGAGACATGTGCCTTTCCGCAGAGTCATACTCATGTCAGTTAAGGATGAAAAGTGCTAGTGAACAGGATGTCATTCGCATGCAGCCTGGATCTGGTGAATCACATGTTTTGTATGTCTCAACTTTTCATATCACCATTCACTATTCATCTTACCTTTTTACCTTAAAGTGAATACTGGACGTATACTGACTCATGCTTATTTATGAGTCTATTTTATACCTCTACAATTATTTTTCTTAGTCTACTTTCTAAGACATATAAAGTAGAGCAAGAACTATGTGACACATTTTTGTATTGCAGCTTTCCAGATAGTTTAGGTGATGATTTAATTATCGAAGTCTACGATTCCAAGGGGAAATGTCATGGCCGTGTGCTTGCTCAAGTGGCTACTATTGCTGAGTGTGCGGTATGTTTTTCTCTTAATAATTTTTTACCTTGTAGGAGGTATATTCTTCTTTCTTTCACTGCCATCTTACTGGTTCTTTGCAGAGTGAAAAGCTTCGCTGGTGGCCAATATATTGTGAACCAGAGCATGAACTTGTGGGCCATCTCCAGCTCCATATACATTACACAATTGGTCCCGATGAGAATGCTTCTATTAAGGTGCAGGACCAAACCAAATTTAATTAGTTTTGCTTATAGTTCTCTTCAGAATGAAATGCCTTCTGTTTAAAAAGATCGGAACGCATTCCATAAGAATGTATATTTTGTTAATGTTGATTTCATTGATCAGAGCCTTGCTTAGGGCACTATATTTGTAGAATAGCTTTTCTACATGCTTAAGATTTTACATAAGCAATGCAGTACTCCATTCAGATTCAGGGGAGAAGTCCTAAAGTGAGATCTCATAATGAAAAGTTAACTTTTGGTATTCTTTAGGTAATTTTTAGGAGTATGCTAAAATGGATGCAAATCTAATTCCTAAAAGCTAGAGTGGTCTTTTATAGTCCAGCAAAACTAAATTCTAATTTCTATTGGAAGATATTTTTTGTTTTTAAGGCATTCTTAAGCTAAGAAGTAGGAATAACAACATACAGATGTAAGCATCCATTAACTGTCTGAAAATATAAGCATTCAACTTACAGAATGGGTGTCACATAACCTTTATGGGGTATTTTGTTCTAGCATGTACTCCAATGCATACGTATTTTCCAACACTTATCTATGATGATGTGATAGCTTTTGACACGGAGCGAGACTTGTGACGTCGGACAACAGACTTAATTGGCATTTCGCACGGTGACTTTAGATACACGGACGACGATCGGAGTTGTAGTAGCGTCATTTTTAATTTTATTTTTATTTGCTATTTTATTTTTATTTGAGTCTAATTTAGTGGTCTTAAGTGATTTAGGGTTAAGTTTTAAATTTTAATAGTTTTAATGGGCTCATTTAGAGCTAGTCTAGTGTATTTTTATTTTCTGTAATTTTTGGTGTGATTTTTGCATTATTTTCTTGAGTCTAGGGGGTATTTTGGTCCAATGGTATTTGCGGAGTCAAGATAGGGTTAGGGCTAGCCTAACCACTATAAAATGTCTTGTTGTCCTCTTTTTTGAATTAATGGATAATTTCTGATTGCGATTTTTGGTGAGTTTTTTTTTCTCTGTGATGGAGATGAGAGAGCCTTGAGAGAAGGCACCCTAAGGTGTCCTTGCGAGAGGGAGGGCACGAGGCGCACACCCCACCTTTGTACCTCTTCCCCCTTCTTCCATCCTCCGTCCTGTTCTTCTATCCACATTCTGCGAGGCCAGCCCCACAGCCACTTATTCTTCTTCCCCATCAAACATTCCATCTTTCCTAACCCTAACCACGGTCTCTTCCAACCCTCCCCCCTTTCTCCACTCCACCTTCGCCGCCGGTACCCACCTTCGCCTACCCGACCCCACCAGCACTAGCACAGCCTTCATCCTCTACGAGCTAGCCCGCCGCCAGCACCTCGCGACTGGCCTCAACCCGCCGTGGCCTCGCTGCGGCCACCCACCCCACACTGGCCTTAGCCGCGTTCTGTCGCCGCATTGCATCCCTGCTGCTGGCCTCCCTGCATGCCCTCTGCGACAGCCCCGATTGGACTGCCTGTACAGCCGCATGGCCTCCCCCCAGTGCCTTCGGCCCCCTCTGCAATCCAGACCACCGCGGCCCCCTTCTTCCCCCCATTCCCCCAGCTCTTGTGGCCGATCCGTGCCCCTACAGCCGACAGCCACCTGCTGTGGCCCTGCCTCCCTGCTAGCAGCAGCAGCCACTGCCTCTGCCACTCCATTCCCCTCTTCCTATTCGACCGCCACCACCTAACGGCCGCCTGCAGCACCGCTCAGCTGGGCCGACCCTGGTCCATCCTCTGTCGCCGGACTGCCACTGACCACCACCGACCCCTCCGTCCACCTTCCTTTCTCTCACCACTCCTTCTTTCCCTCCTTCTCAACCGCAACAGCCGGGAGGACCGCCGGCCGCCTACCACCGCCAGCAAAGCAACAGCAGCAGCAGCACTGCCAGTTTGCACCCTGGGCATCGACAGCCTGCCTTCCACCACCTGCAACAGCACCTTCGTCCCCGGGCGCTGCCCCCCCTTCTCCGGGCTTCTCGGTCCAGCCAGACCACCTGCTCCAAGAGAGGCCCAAATTGGCCCAGATTGGTTCAGCTCATTTCATCCCACATCAGATTTGTTACTTACAAAACTTAAAGAAGCACTATATAGTATATGCAACACATGACAAAATAGGAATATACAGGTGCCTGTTAAAGTATTTATCATTGAAGTTTTGCAGCAAATATTATCATTAGATATTGGCATTGTTGCATTACATCTTAAAAAATCATCAATTTCTTATCAATTTTTAACTGACTAGCCATGGTCTAGAAACCTGGCAATAACAATTGCCTAGTTGCCACAAGTTCTATTCTTCATGATTCAATTGGCCAGTGTTTCAATGAGCTGTGACGAGTACAAACATTTTTGGTTCCTCTTTGAAATTTTTAAATTTGAAAACCTTCTAATGATGTTGTTCCCCTCTTAGTGGGGCTCTGTTGCAGAAACAGTGGCATATGATGTGGTTTTGGAGGTTGCAATGAAAGTACAACACTTCCAACAGAGGAATTTGCTGTTGCATGGATCATGGAAATGGCTATTTACAGAATTTGCTTCGTACTATGGGGTTTCAGATGCATATACCAAACTAAGGTAAACATATTTGTTCAAGGTTTTCTTTGCCAGCTCTTTTTTCCCTAGCTTGGAGGAAATTCCTCAACATCTTGCTGGGATACTTATTCCATTTTTGGCAGATACCTCACTTATGTTATGGATGTGGCAACACCCACGGCTGACTGCCTCACTTTGGTGTATGATTTGTTATCACCTGTAATTGTAAGGAGCGAAAGTAAAAGCACCTTAAGTCATCAAGAAGTAAGTGGTTTTTTATTATCTTTTTGTGCTGTGTGTGTTTGGTCTTATCTGTCACAATCACTTTTTGCATATCTGTCGTAACATATGGTGACAATGTGACAGACCATCTAACTTTTGTTTAACTTAAAAAGTAGAACATCTGCCTAGTTCTTTCCTCTCTTCATTTTTAGTGTGCCTTTTTTCTTTCCTCTCACCTTTTAAGTGTGCTCTTCCTCTCTTGCATTCATGTGCTTTCAGAAGAAAAAAAGGATGCTTCACATCCATGACCTTTGTTCCTTTATGAGTACTCTTGAATTATATTTTATCATTTTCATTACGCTTTTGTCAGAAAACATTAATTAGCGTCAATCACTCCTTCAAGACAATTTGGCTCATATACATCTTGGGTTCTTGACCAGAATCGCATTCTCGGGGAGATTAGGGAGCAAGTTGAGCAAATCTTGACAATGGTTTTTGAGAACTATAAGTCCTTGGACGAATCTTCACCATCAGGAATGATGGATTTTTTTCAACCTGCTACTGGAACCCCAGTCCCAGTGTTAGAACCCGCTGTGAGGTTATTTACCCTTCTTCATGATATCCTCTCCCCAGAGACACAATTGAAGTTATGCGGCTACTTCCAGGTTTATTACGGATAAAGCTCGAGTTACTTGTGTTTCTTTGGTGCTTATCTCTGCCTGCTAAAGTTCTGTATATGTTTAGGTGGCAGTAAAGAAGAGATCCAGGAGGCACCTCGTGGAAACAGATGAGTTTATTGCCAACAATTCAGAAGGGTGCATCACAAACAATATGTCTATATCCACAGCATATCAGAAGATGAAAACACTTTGTTCGAGTATAAGAAATGAAATTTTCACAGATATCGAGATTCATGATCATCATGTGCTTCCCAGGTAAGTCCTACATTGGCTATGCCATGTTTACTGTTCAGTCACAGAAAGTCACGGTCTAGTGGAAATTGGTATTTTTTTTATGTCATGTGTCAGCAAGTCTAGGTTTAAAAAACTGGTTTTAGGAACTGGACGGGTCCAGGGCCTCCAGGCAGGTTCCAGATCCAGTTTCGGCCAAAACCAGTCACCTGAGCCGCCGATCGTAGCCAAGTTCTATTCCAAATCAGTCGGTTTTGTAAACCATGCACCAAGTGGTCTGCAATCCATTTTGAACTTGGAAAGCAGACAAGACTGTACAGAAATTGCTACACAAAACATCTGAGTGACTTCTTTGGAAAAGTAACTTTTGTTTACATAGATGTGTAAATTTCCATCAATTGGCCTCAATAGTGATTGTACCTTTTGAAAGGCCCTTGTTCTACATGTAATGTGCCTCCTCACAAAATGCCTCCAAAATTTTATGCACCATAATTATTACCGTTGTGGTTTAATCTCATATCAGATATCCATGGGAGTCTTACCTCTATATATGTAGAGGATTCCCTGAATTAATTACCTAGGTTTTGGGTTGAGTTCGGCCCTCCAACAATTACAAGTACTAGCCCTCTAAAGAGACAATGGGGTGTGATCCCAAGTGCCATCCCTCTACAATTTTCTCATACTCCCTTCAAAAGATAGATCCTTCCCTGTGATTTTCTAAAGTGTACATAGCTCATTTCTTAGTGCATCGTTGACCCCTTTCACTATTGCTCATTCATCTCTTAGTCTTCCTAAAATCCCTTTGTTAATTTCATTCCAAAATGAACATATTGTATCATGCAGGATCGCTCATCAGAACACCTATGCACCCGCAATGATGTTCCACGTGGCATAAAATTCTTTTGGCATGCATCCAACCCTTGCAGCTGCAAGAATATGCTTATGATCTTCTAGGTGAAGGAGGGAAGAATGTTATTGTATTTTTTTTTCTTCAAGTGGTTGGTACCACAGTATTGTATTAAAATAAAAAGAGGAGGGATATACAAGTATAAAGAGAGTGTTCCCCCGAGCTCCCTCTACAAAAAATTGCCCACCCCAAGATGATGTGGCACCCACTAACTTCCCAACAACAGGTACCACCCACTTTCAAAAAAAAATCCCAACCACAACAAATAGGTAGAATTGTGAGAGTGCACATTACATGTAGTCAAAGTCCTCTCACTTTCTCCAAAATAAATGAAACAACTCTATCCGAGACTGTAGTCTTCCTTCAGAAACTCTCTTGTTCCTCTCTCCCCATAGGGCCCAAAGGGTAGCATGGAGGACGAGCCACCATATTAGCCTGTTGCCCTTAAGAGCCCATTGCCTGTGCCATCTTCCTATCAAGCATTGCGCCCTATCTGCCAAGCCGATGGTACCTGGGAATCTGCACAAAAGTTGTGTCCAAGCCTACTTGGAGAAGGAGCCGCCTACAAAAAGATGGTCAGGGGTCTCCTTTTCTCCATATAGAGGACATAATGTTGAAATATTCGCCATGAAAAGAGCCAGCCTATCACACGTCGGCATGCGCCTATGCGATATCCTCCATATAAGCAACTTCACTTTGAAAGGGCTCTTGGGGGTCCAAATTTGTAATACAAAACCATGCCTCACTCCTCCATCTGTAGTAACATTGTATGTTTATGCTGACTTGACTGAGAATCTCCCATCACTCTCCCATCTCCACCACCACCTATCAATGCTATTGACATTCAGCACAAAGTCCAGAAGGAAGGATAATAGTTTCTCCAGTTGATCAATCTCCTCCACCCTGAGTTTCCTTCTAAAAGATGGGCCTCAAGTGCCTCCTGATCGTTGTACCTCAAAAAATTGGGAAATTGATGCCACCGGTGTAGTGGTAATCACAAAGAGGTGCAGAATAGTTTCATCTAGTGTATAGTCACCACACCACCTGTCTTTCTAGAAAGAACACTTCTCCCCACTCCCTACCTGGACCCACACACTAGCCACCATGATATCCCTGCAACTCAAAATGCGCCTCCAAATGGGAGAGGTATTGTGTTAAAAAGTTGGGATCATGTCTTAAGTCCTTATCATCCCATAGTATGTCTGTTGGATCACCTGCAGCCATATCCCGTTGTCTTCAGAGCCTAGATTTCCACAGCCATTTCCACAATAAGGTCTGATTGAAGTCTAACATTTTTGAAGCTAGTACTCCCATTTCTTTGCTCTTGCAAACTCTGCCCAATGCAATATCATGCCAACCCTTATCCTGCTACTACTGCCATGCCAGAAGAACTTTGATTGAATAGACTCCAACTTCCTTGCCATTGTCCTTGGGATCTGGAAGACGGAGAAGTAGTAGATAGGGAGGCTATTCAACACTAATTTGTAGAGCACCATCCTCCCCCCATATGAGAGAAGTCTCGCTTTATCCACTTAGTTTAGACTCATACCTTTGTATCACACTGTTCCAGTCATTGCAATGTAGGGCTCCAGGAGACAGCAGAAAGCATAAGAGATAGGGAAATCTTCTACTTGGCAGCCTAGAATGAAAGCTACTCTTCTTAGAGCTCTCTCTTTCATATTAATCCTTACTATTTGGCTCTTGCTGAAATTCACTTTAAGCCCACTAACTTCTTGTAGTAGCTCCGACAAGAGTCTTGTGACATATAATTGAGCCTCATCCTCTACTAGGAAAAAAATTGTATCATCAACATACTATGAGTAACATGCACACTGCTTGACCCAACCTGGACTCCTTTGATTAGTCCCTGCGCTTCAACTCTCAGCCACATCTTACTACGAACTTGTGCAACTAGAACAAAGAGTAGGAGTGACATGGGAGAATGTCAGAGGCATGCTGCCCATTGATTAGGACTGCAAACATGGCTGATATAGGACAGGCCCGAATCCATCTGATCCACCTTTCATCAAACCCCATCTTCTTGAGCACTACAAATAAATAGTTCCAATTGACACTATCATAACTTTCTCAAAATCTAGCCTGAGAACCACTCCTTTTTCCCTATAAGTCTTCATGGCATATAGGCATTCATGGGTCACCCCCAAATTCGTCTGTATGCACGACGACCCCTTGTTAAAGGCCCCTTAATAACTACTTACCATACTATCAATCAGTGTGCCTAGTCTCATGGCCAGAAGCTTGGATATGATTTTGTAAATGCCATTCAAGAGGCTAATGGGTTTGAAATCCCTAAGGCTTGGTGCACCTGGCTTCTTAGAAATGAGAACAAGAATAATGTTGTTGATACCCCTGCATTGTGCTCTGCCCTCCTGAACTCCAGTACATTAAGAAATAGATTTGCCCTAATGATGTCTCAACATTTTTGCAAGGAAGTCATAGGGAAATATCAGGGTTGGCTGCTCTCTCTTAGTAGATAAAAGATTGCTTTGTGGACTTCCATCTCTGAAAAGGGGAGAGATAAAGCCTTTTTCCTCCATAGAGATGCATGACAGGAGGTCATCAACTAATGAAGGCCTAGTTGAGTCTTCCTCTGTGAAGAGTTGAGAGAAGAAGTCTCTTGGCTGGCATCTGATGTCCTCATCTCTTGAAACCAGTTGATCCCCTACCATGATACATCTGATTGAGTTAACTCTCCTGGCCTCCTTCTCGAGGCCAATAGCTGAAAGTAGATTGTGTCCCTGTCACCCTCCTTGAGCCACCTCTCCTTAGATCTTTACTTCCAGTATGTCTCTTCTCTGACTAATACCTCCTCAAACTCTGCTCTAAAACTATCCCTGAGCTATCTATCTATGTCATCTAGAAGCCTAGCCTCCAAAGAGTCTAAGCCCTCCAACTGGTCTAGGATTCTATTTTCGCAACTTTGCTAGATAATGTCTTGGTTGCACCCCATTGTTGAAGCACGTGTGCCACATGCTTCAATTTTCATACAAGTCTAGCCGTAGCAGACTGTTCAGACCTTAGGGCATTCCATGCTTATTTCACAGTATCCATGAAATCCCCCTCTCTGAATCAGTATCTTTCCATCCTGAAAGTATGCTTCCCCTAGGACCTGCAAGAAGTCTTCAACGAGATGGGCGTACGTTTAGACAGAGGTTTTGGCAAGCAGCAAGACTACACATGGGGGAAGTGGTCCTCCCAGTCAACCGACACCAGGAATCTGTTCAGGTGAGAACAAGAAGGATCAACCCTCATATTGGACCACATGAACGCATTGGACATCTTGATATCAATCAGACCAGCATCAGCAATGAAGCCAATAAAATCCTCCATTCTCCCATCTGGGGGTTGTCACCAGTCATCTCCCAAGTGGCAACAACTGCATTGAAATCACCTCCGACACACCATGGGCGGCCTCAAGAGTGCTAGTAGTGGAGTGATTCCTCTCAAAGGAGGCACTTGCCGTCTCTATCCTATGGTTCATAGATCCCAGAGAAGTCTCATGAGAAGTCATCCCTGACATTTCGGAAATGGATGGAAATCGCCGCCCTCCTCACATGTCTATCCTCCACCTTCTCTTCCTCAAATTGATTCCAAAGAATCATAATGACTCTTGCCCCTCCCCACAGCCAGAGAGGCTACCCCCTTCGACAACCTAGCCTCCCCAAATCTCTCCCATAATAGATTCTCCATCACCCTCGCACTTGGACTCCTGTAGGCAATGTCAATTTTGCATCTTCTAACAAGCTCCCTCACCGCCCTCTGCTTCTCTCCTTTATATATCCCCCTCACATTTCAAGAAACAATCCTAATTGGTGCGAGGAAATGTTCCTCCCCCCTCCCCCTTCTCCGCCCTCCTCTTCTCCTTCCCTCTCCATAACCACCTTTTGTGAATACACTTTTTAGGTCTTTCGCCAAACCCACAAAAGACATACCCACTTTTTCAGCCAACGCTCTCAAATGTGTTTCTGCCAGTCTTCCCACTACCCCGACCATCTCCTTTTTGCCTAATCTGCCCGATTCAGAGTCATCCTCCTCCTTCTCCTGCTGTCCCTCGCCTGTGGTCTTCAGAATGATGTTGTATTCCATTGCCGAAGCTTGAGTGGTAGCCGCCGCAAAGTTGAGGGCAAGGGCCAGCCTTGGTTACTGGCCGCTGATGTTCTCTTCTTCGGCTTTCTAGTACAACGGCCAGGGAGAGTGCCTCATCGCCCACCACCTTCGCTGGCTTCTACTGCCAAGCGCCACATCTAAGGTCGGGCGGGTCAGACGCTTGTCCACCTCCTCCGTCAGTCTCCAATGCTTTGCTGCTACATCTGCTTTATTGCATCCTCAGACAGGCAGGGAACATCACAAAGGGGCTCGTCGGACTAGACCGATGTTTCGCAGTCCCTAGTTGCAAGCCTTCCCTCCGTTGCGAAGCTCCTTCAAGCCTCCGTTTGTCGATGGCGAGAAAGTCCCGATCCGTATCCTGGGGTTCGTCGGTGAAGGCAGGCAGCCCTTCCTCTCCTTGCAGAGGACCCCGCTATACTGGTGATCCCCTACTAGTGACCCCTCCGATGACCATCCGCTGTTGGCGAGGCAGCCTCCCCCACTGGCTTGCCGCAAACCAAAAGAAGCGGTTCACCTGTTGGGTGAAGACGAAAGCCTGTATCGGGTCTAGTAGGGCTCGGACGAGTAACCGTTTTATCGGGTAAGTCACGGACACCCGCCCAGTTACCTGATGGGCGGGATTCATCCGACAGGATTTGGGCAGTCAACCCGATCCGATTTGAAATTTGAAATCAGGGATCGTCTTCTTCCTCTCGTCGGGCTCCTAGAAACCCTAATCCCGGCGCAGCCACACTCTTCTGGGCTTATCCCCTGCACAGCACCCTGACGGGGAACACTTCACCCCCAAGTTGGTCTGGATTGCTGCCAGAATGGCCGCCATTGAGGCCACTCGGGTGGTTGCTTCTGCCACAACCACCGCCGATGAATGCCCGAAGCATTGCCCTTCCTCTTCCGTCACCCTGAATGACTAAAGCAGGTGGTTGATTTTCTCTCGGTCACAGAGTGTGGGGGGAACCCCTCAGGTTGAGATGAACCCGGAGCTGCCTGGGGTCGGGATACATCCCCCGTCAATTCTCCCGTTTGTATACCCTACAAAGGGACCTCCATAAGAATCAGGGTCGGGGGGGGGGGGGGTTGGGGTCAGGTCGGCTTGGCCCAAAACCTATCGGATCGGTCGATCCAGGCCTATCCAATCTAATTCTGCCTCCCATGATCTTAATAGATATAACTGTCCTAAATATGCTCTCATTGCTTGAGAAGGATATCTTTTTATGCAAATTCTGGTTAATGTGCAACCTAACTGATCTGTACAGAATAGCAATTTTTATGTGTCAAAGAAGACCCCATTTCAATATGATGCCGTGACAAATGTTGCAAGGTTTTGGAGCAAAGATTCATTTTGATTTCATTATGCTGCATCTATTACCATTTTGATGTGGATGCCATGTTATCTACACCATTTGATCGAGAAAAATTGTCCCTTTTTTTTGCCGATTTATCATACGTCACATTCTCTCTAGATTTCATGCTCATTCACAATGTTTTAAAATGGCTGTGGGGCAAGACAGTAGAACCTCCATACTGCCTAGGCAGTCTGCCTAAATAAATAGTGAGGAGGGTGCCTCATGAATGTGGCAGTTAATCTTTTTAATATTTTAAGTAATTTTCATGTAATATCTGATCCAAGTTGTTTCTTTTCGAGCCTATAGATATTTTTAGTATTTGACTTCATATGCATTATGAAAAAGAAAAACTGAGACGTATTTCCACTTTTCAAAGACATTATAAAACAATGGGGTTTTTTGCATCTATTTTGTGTGAAAAGTTTTTCTTACATTTGCATTTGCGTGTACCTTCTGTACATGAATTGAATGTGATGTATGTCCTTTTGTCACTTTCTGTTGGCAAACCGTTAAAACCTCTCAAGGAGAGATGAAGAAAACAGAATATTTTGTGGATATTATGCTGAAAATTTGCCACAAGGGCATACATGACATTAAATTCTTGCATGAAGGGTATAGATGCAAATGCAGGATAGATTTTCATGTAATTTCACTTTTAACACACATTTATGCAAAATGTCCAAAACAATATGACCCGTAAGTGCAAACAATATTAAAAGCAATAGGGTCATTAAACTTCCATGTACTGTTACACTCAATAATTCATGCTAACAGGACAAGAAACCTAGACATGCATGCCAACATTGAGGAGCATTTTTGCACACTAGATATGTTGGGCCTACATGGGAAGAAAGTTGATGATGGTGAGGGGAAAAAGAGACAACGGAATGAGTTATACTTGAAAAAGAGTCTATAAGTACAAGATGCTAGAAAGAGGAATGAAAATCTCATGCAATTTATTGATTTGCTAGGTTCTGTTTTACTCTTTGTTTATTTATGTAGATTTAGAGCAACCTCTTTTCTTTTATCACATCGCTAGTCAGCAATAAAGTTTGAGATAATGGAACAGATTAATATTTTGTTTACAAAGAATTTTGATGTAATCGAGTTTTTCAGTGTTAGATAACACCTAGAACCATAGGTTCATGCCATGTCAATTATTTTCACGGGCTTTCAGTAATTATACAATGACGAATATCACCATTGAAACTATTGAAGAGAGACTGAGACTATGTTATCAAAGGTGATTTGCCTTACTCTCCTAGGCAATGGAATAGGGCAAGGCAAGACAAAAACATGTCGCCTCGCTTCATGTTTGCCTCACTCGCTTAGGTAAGCGCCTATATTATCTATGCCAAAAGCTTGTATTTTTTAAGTACGTGGTATTGCTTTTTCTTATTCTTGCTTATTTCAAAGTGGTTAATGCCATGGATGGCAGTATCAGCCGAAACCGATACGTTTCGGCCGAAACGTATCGGTTTTGGCCATAACCGATCCGATTTCGGACCTACTCACTGTAGCAGGTCCGAAACTTAAAAGAAAATTGGTTTCGGGCGAAACCGATATGGGTTTCGGGCGAAAGTCACATGTTTTGGTCCGAAACCGTCCGGTTTCTGCCAAAACCCACGTGTTCACTTCCTTCACTTGTTGTTCTCCCCCCCCCCCCCCGAAAGGGACGGTTTCGGCCGAAACCCACGTGTTAACTTCCTTCACTTGCTGTTCCCCCCCCCCCCCCCCCCCGAAACCCCAACCCACGGCCGAAACAGCAACTTGCTGCGACCTGCTGCTGCGACTGCTGCACCTGCAGGTGCTGCTGCTGGAGGTGGACAGGAGGGACCAGGGAGAGGGAGCTGCTGCTGTTGGCTTGAAGGATCACTCATCAACCGCCGGTTGGTGCGGGCTGTGTTGGGTGAGCATTGCGGGTTTGATTGTTTTGTTTGAGGTTATTTTGATTGGGTTAATTTAGGGTTTGATTGTTTTGTTGTGTTATTTTGTTTGGGGTACAAATTTGGGGTGAGCAAGGAGGGTAATAGCTAATGAAGCCCTAATTACTTCATAAAATTTGGGGGCTTTCGTCTAATTCAACTTTCTTAGCCACACTTGAAGATTAATTAAATTTCATTTAAACTTGTTAAATTAAGAGAGAGAAAAATTAGAGATTTAGATCATGTTCGGTGCATTAAAGGTGAAGATCAAAGGGTTTTAACTAAGGATCTTGAGATTAAAAGGAGGTGGCATAGCTATTTTTAGAAGTTATTTAATGGAGATTCCGTCAAGGATTTATCTCTAGAAGGTACCCAAGAGTCCACAATATTTGATAAATATCAATATTTCAGGCGTATTAAGATGTCAGAAGTGGAGGATGCTTTAAGGAAAATGAAAGTGGGCAAGGCCTTAGGATTAGATGGCTTACCTATTGAAGTATGGAAAGGCCTAGGAGATATTGGTATTCAGTGGCTAACTAAATTTTTTAATAAAATTTTAAAGGAACGGAGAATGCCAGAAGTTTGGAGAAAAAGTGTCGTAGTTACTTTCTATAAAAACAAAGGAGATATTCAAAGTTGTAATAATTATCGTGGAATTAAGCTTATGAGTCATACTATGAAACTTTGGGAAAGAGTAATTGAAAAACGCCTCCGATGTATGACTACTGTATCGGAAAATCAGTTTGGTTTTATGCCAAATAGATCTACTACAGAAGTTATTTTCTTACTACGGCAGCTAATGGAGAAATATAGAGAGATGAGAAAAGATTTGTATATAGTTTTTCTTGATTTAGAGAAGGCGTACGATCGAGTACCGAGAGAATTGATTTGGTGGACATTAAGAAAGAAAGGAATCTCTCAAAGATATGTTGATTTGATTAAAAATATCAACGGCGGTGCTATTACTAGTGTTCGAACTATTACTGGGGAGACTGGTGAATTTTCCGTTTCTATAGGTTTGCATCAAGGTTCTGCACTAAGTCCGTATCTCTTTGCCTTAGTTATAGATGAAGTAACTAAACAATTGCATGAGGATATCCCTTGGTGTATGCTATTTGCAGACGATATTGTTTTAATTGATGAGAGTATTGATGCTCTAAATGCTAAGTTAGAGCGTTGGAGGCTTGCCTTGGAATCTAAAGGTTTTAAAATTAGTAGGAGTAAGTCAGAGTTTATGCACTGTAATTTTAGTAATGGGAGAGTGGTTCAGGAAGACATGGTTCTAATTGATGGACATAACATTCCGAAGAGTAGTAGCTTTCGATATTTAGGGTCTATCATACAAGAGAATGGGGAGATTTATGATGACGTTACGCATAGGATTAAGGCAGGCTGGTTAAGATGGAGAAGTGCATCAGGTGTCTTTTATGATCGTCGTATGTCTGTGAAACTCAAAGGGAGGTTTTATAGAACGGCTGTGAGACCTGCTTTGTTATATGGTACCGAGTGTTGGGTAGTACGAAAGGAACACATCCACAAAATGTGTGTAGCAGAGATGAGGATGTTGAGATGGATGTGTGGCAAGACTAAGAAAGACAAGATTAGGAATGAGCGCATCCGTAAGGACTTAGGGATAGCTCCAATTGATAACAAAATGAGAGAAAATAGACTCAGGTGGTTTGGACATGTGTTTCGTCGCCCTAACTCAGCGCCGGTTAAAAGATGTGACCAAATCTTAGTGGATGTTAGTAAAAGAGCTCGAGGAAGACCTAAAATGAGATGGTGCGATGTTATTAGGAAGGACATTAGTTCCTTAAGTTTAAATATGAATATTGCACTTGATAGAAATCTTTGGCGGAACAGGATTCATGTAGCCGACCCCAATTAATTGGGATGAGGCTCTGATGATGATGATGATGATGATGAAATTGGGGTGGGATCATGCTGGGATTTTATTTTTATGAAGGGTGATTAAGGGTTAATTGGTAATTAAACCCTAATTAGTTAATCAAAATTGGGGCTTTCGTCTAATTCGGCTTTCTTAGTCACAATTGAAGATAAATCAGTTTCATTGACGAAATTGGGGTGGGATCATGCTGGGATTTTATTTTTATGAAGGGTGATTAAGGGTTAATTGATAATTAAGCCCTAATTAGTTAATCAAAATTGGGGTTTTCGTCTAATTCGGCTTTCTTAGCCACAATTGAAGATTAATTAAGTTTCATTGACGAAATTGGGGTGGGATCATGCTGGGATTTTATTTTTATGAAGGGTGATTAAGGGTTAATTGATAATTAAGCTCTAATTAGTTAATCAAAATTGGGGCTTTCGTCTAATTCAGCTTTCTTAGCCACAGTTGAAGATTAATTAAGTTTCATTGACGAAATTGGGGTGGGATCATGTTGGGATTTTATTTTTATGAAGGGTGATTAAGGGTTAGTTGGTAATTAAGCTCTAATTAGTTCATCAAAATTGGGGCTTTCGTCTAATTCGGCTTTCTTAGCCACAATTGAAGATTAATTAAGTTTTATTGACGAAATTGGGGTGGGATCATGTTAGAATTTTATTTTTATGAAGGGTGATTAAGGGTTAGTTGGTAATTAAGCCCTAATTAGTTCATCAAAATTGGGGCTTTCGTCTAATTCGACTTTCTTAGCCACAATTGAAGCTCAGTTCAGGCTTAAGTCCCCTTCAATAATTTGGAGGTCTATCATGTAGAATTTCCTTTTTTTCATCGTACTTACAAGAGATTGTCTTTGACTGTCATAATGCAGCATCATGCCTAGACGTCAGCAAACACAGGAGTAGCAAGTTCAGGAGGATCCGGGGTGGGCCCACCTGTCCTTAGTTGATGTTAAGAGAAGAAAGGTGAAATGTAATTACTGTGGTAGGGAGATACATGACGGAATTACTAGAGAAAAGCAACATTTGGCAGGGGTCCGAGGAGAGGTGAGACAATGTGACCACTGTCCCCTAGAGGTGCGAGAAGAGATGCGCCAGTGCCTTCTGGGGAAAAAGGAGATGATGCAACAAAGGGCTGAGGATGTGGCTGAAATTGCTGAGGAGATTTCTGGCAGAAGGGTTAGGAGGGATGATGATGAGTAAGGTACTGAGGATTCTGATCCAGAGCTGACTGAAGCAAGGGAGCGTGAACAAGCCGCTCGAAGGAAAGGGAAGACACCCATGGGTTCAGCGACCTACGAAAGTACAGCTGCACGACGTGCTGACATTGGTGTTGCCCCACATACGCAGAGAACAGTTCCCATGGACAGTTATCTCCACAGAAGGTCCCAGGCTACACAATCTAAAATCAAGTCTACATTGAGAGGGGTCAAAAAATCAGCAGAAGTTGCAGGACATGCATTTAAAAGTATCTGCAAATGGCTTTTTCATGCAGGTGTCCCTGCACATGCAGTTTCAAGTGAATATTTCCAACCTATAATAGATGCCATAGTAGATGTTGGCCCTGGCTTGAAGGCCTCCTCACGTCGAGACATATACGGGCGTGGTCTTGAGGGAGAGGTTGAGGAGCTCCATGATTGGGTTGAAAGCTTCAAGCATATATGGGTGGAGAGAGGATGCACCAACATGTGTGATGGTTGGACTAGTACCACGAAGAAGTCCATGATAAACTTTTTGGTTTATTGCATCGATGGTACAATATTTGTGAAATCAGTTGATGCATCAAATTATGAAAAGAATGCAAATTATTTGTTTCATTTGATGGATGACATGGTAGAATAAATTGGAGAGGAGAATGTTGTGCAAGTGGTGACTGATAATGAAGCCAGTTACAAGGCTACAGGGAAGAAATTGATGCAGAAGCGCAGTCATTTATATTGGCCCCCATGTGCAGTATATTGTCTGGATCTGATGCTTGAAGACATAGGGAAGGAAAAGCATGTGAAGAAGACAATTGACAAGGCACAAAAAGTCACACAGTATATTTATGGTCATCTTAGGATATTGAATATGTTCAGGGCGCATGTCAGTGGAGTGCGAGATATCATCCGTGCAGGTCCAATCAGATTTGCTTCCAATTTTATTTCTTTGGAGTCTTTGCACAGGTATAAGATTGATCTCAATTCGTGATACTTTATCCTTACTGATATGTAACAGTATTTGATTCAAATTTCATTTATGGGAGAAAACATGCTACCTCAAATGCCTAGGCACTCATTTACATGGCCTGCAGTACTGCCCGGTATATATTAGTACTGAGCGGTATGTATCGGTACCAGAGTTGACTGGCCCGATTTGGCCGCTTTGGTACCGGTACCGGTCGGTACATACTAACAAAAAAAACTAAATCGGACGACGGCGAAGGGAGCTGCGGACGGCTGGGAGGTGGGACTGTTGCGGCTAGATCTGCCAGGGCCCCACCTAGTCAGCGGCGATGGCAATGGAGGTCGGGAGAGAGAGGAACCTCGGTGGAAGAATCGGCCGAACAGCAGTCGTTGGCGACAGTGGAGGACAACGACGGCGAAGGGGGCTGCGAGCGGACGGCCGGGACAGCAGTTGTGGGGATCGGCGACAACAATGACGAGGGAGGGAGTGAGGGAGGGGGAGAGAGAGGGCTTACAGAGAAGAAGATGGAGTGGCCGCTCTGTCGCCGTCAGTTGGTTGTCGCTGTCTGCCAGTTGCCGCTGGCCGAGGAGACGCGAGAGGGGGGGCGAGCCTCATGCCCGCTAGGGCTCAAATGGTCCTGATGGGGGGGGGGGGGGGGGCTCGAATGGTCGGATGGTGGGGAGCAGGGGCTGGGGAGGCCTTTAATGGTGAACCGGGCCTTTATCGGGTTGCCTGGGCCCAACTGCCCAAGTGGGCCGAACCGAAGCAGGCCGGGCTGGGTGGGCTTGGGTCAGAATTAGACATAATATATATTACATATGGGGAAGTTGGGAACCGGAGGAGGAAGTGGAGAACTGGTACCGTACCGGTACCAGCCGGTATATACTGGTACCAGTTCCGGTACCATACTGCAGACCTTGCTCATTTAGGCATACGAGGTGCCTAGGCAGTTTGCTTGGTCATCTAAGTGGCCACCTTTTAAAACAGTGCCTCATGAATGTGACATTTCTGCAGTTGTACAACTTAAATCTAAACAGATCTAGAATTTTGTCACTCCTTTGTCTGCATAATCTTTTTGCTGTTGCATAACTAGTCATGCTTAGTTTTCTTTGGATCTCACAAAAATGTTCTCTCTCGTTTCAGTTTTATAGACCTTCCAAATATTTCTGCTTCCATTTATAGTGTGGAGCTCTGTAATAGAATCCGCACATTCCTTGTTGCATGCCCTCCTCCGGGCCCTTCATCTCCTGTAGCAGATCTGGTTATAGCAATTTCTGACTTTCAACGGGATCTTGCTAGCTGGAACATAAGGTATTTGACCTTGTTAATCTATTTGTGCACTTATCTTCTTCAGGCATTCATTATTGTAAACTTTGATGCCCTGAGACAAGTTATTGTCTTCACAGTGCCATTAAAGGAGGTGTCGATGCAAAAGAGTTATTTCACCTGTACATTGTCCTGTGGATTCAAGATAAGCGTCTTCAACTACTTGAGTCATGCAAGTTAGACAAGGTATAATCTTTTATTGTTAGTTTGTTATCTATTGTTGTTTTCCATTATTTCTTTTTTAACATTTCACATGTTTTTTTATTTTGTGGCTAATGTTCACCCATAAGACGTACAAAACAACTATAATGATATAAATACAAATGATATGCAGATTTCAGCTATTGAAAACTACACCTGAACCTCTTTTCTCCTTTCCTGTAAGGTTTTTATCGTCATAGAAGGCCCAGTGTGGTGCGAAGTATCTCCAATCAATGGGAACTTCTGTTCACTACTGTCACTGTACATTTGGGCAACTTTTGAATCCGGTACGTGGGTGATATAAAACTGGCTATTCCGGAGCAAGAATTGTAAAGCAGATGGCTGGTTGCATTGCCCGCAGGTGTCCAACCTATGTGACATCACGTTGGCCAAATCAGAGAGAAACCAGAGACTTAATATGACTGAAAAAGATTTGATAAAACAAAAATGCAAGTCTTCCTCATTCATTATCACCACCACCACTACTTTCTTCCTATTCCTCCTCCCTGCTTTGTATTCTTCTTTTATGGCTGCAAGAGAGGACCTTTTTGGGGTTGGGGGTGGGGTTGGGGCAGTGGTGTTGAACCATAGTTTAAAGCCCGGTTTTGGAAGCAGATATGGCATTGGCTGGCTTGATTCTACTTTGGCACTGTGATCAGCTAATTTAGGCTAGCGATAGGCAGTATATAAGTATCTGATAAAACTACTAAACAAATATTTAAAATGCCAAACCAATAAAGAAATAATAAAAGATCTGATTCCAGGCCTGCTTACAGAGCTGAAACCAGCGCAAAGTTGGTTGAGTCCTGGTTCATGGTGATTCAGAAACATTTGTTTTAATACTTTTAACGAGAACCAGCTGGGTCAACTCCTGAACTGGCAAAACCGAACTGATCTTAAGCAGTTCTGATCTGTACTGACCAGTTCTTGTATGAATCAGTTGGCTTTTAAAAGCAGCGGTGGAACTGAACATCTTTCTGCCTTTTGGTAGCACTCTGTTGTCATATAATCCCAATGAGATACAGTTATTCTCCATCCAATGTAACTTTTGTCCATTAATGTCATTGTATGTTTGGGGTATGTTTGGGCAACTCTTGGAGTGGGAGATGTAAATGATATGAAACTAATTGCCTCGGAATGCATTTAAAATTGGCTGACTCAGCCAATATGGGGGGACTGTGTGATCCTGCAAAAAGGGAAATAAATTGGTAAAACAAAAATAAGAACCCCTAATTGTCATCACTGTCATCATCGTCGTCGTCATCATCATCATCTTCTCCTTTGTTCCACTAGTATGGTTGAGAGGGAGGGGAATATTAACCATTGTTTTCAAGGTGTTGCCTAGGCGACAAGGACCTCCAAGGCGATCAGGCGCCCAAGCGAGCACCCCATTGAGGCACTCACCTGGCTGTCTTGGTGCACATAGCCATCTTGGGCCCTCCTAGCCTGCCTTGGCAGGACATCCACTCCTTGTTTTGAGGTTTGTTTTAGTATTTGGGCAAAAGTTTAGGGGTGATTTTGAAAAAATGACAAATGATATGTCAAGATTGGAAAGAGAAGATAAAAAGACTTTGATTTCTTTTTCCCCTTTCTCTCGGATTCTTCTCCCTGTGGGTTCCTCTTCCCTCCTATTAATAGGCCATTGATTCATATTTGCATGGTGCACTTTTTGAAGTTAGTACCATTTTTGTGTCTCTTTTTGATAATTCGCAAATGGAAAGTTATGAAATTATTATGTTGATGTACTTATAATTGACCCAGAAATGTGTCATATTTATGTTTCCTTTTAATACAGAGAATAACTATTTGAATACCAAATTTTAGATTAAAATTTTTATATTGATTGACAGGTATTTGCAAATTCTTATTAGTTCTCTCCTTATTAATTTGTTATTGTTTGTCATTTATTCTATTTTTACTTTTTAAAATATAAGATATGTTGAAAATTTGTGGATATCAATTTTTTTTAACTAAAGATAGAACTTATATGTAGAAAATGTATAGTAGTAGTTCTCTTGCAATGTACTTAATTATATTAACTAGGCTTCGCCTGGGCACCTCGTCTTGTCGCCTAAGCAGTAAGGCGGTGGGCCCACCGCCTTGGTCGCCTTGGACGCCTTGACAACCATGATATTACCTGACCTTTGCCTTTCCTTTTCTCATTGGGCTAAAACCTGGATTCGCATCTCTTGTTGCTCCAAATTTGTGATGTTTTCATGTGTTTTCGGATTTTGAGGTGAGGGGAAGGATTGGAATCTTTACATGGAATTGGACAAGGTTGATATCGATGCAAATCAATTGACTACGCAAATCATTGCATGGGGATCATAATTCCACCATATGACAGAATAACATTGGTGAGAGAATCATGAAGCAAAGGTTGAGGGATCATCAGGAAGTTATTATATTGTTTTCTTCTAGTATTTCTAGTTAATTTGTGTACGTTTCAACTATCTTTTTTTTTTTTGTATATGCTATAACTAGCTGACTTAAAACTAATCTATAAAACACAACTACCATCACCAGTGATTTGTGTGACTTTAGAAATGAAAAGGTGATGAACATTCTGATTGGCTGGCTATAGGCAATAGTTAATAGCATGCATATCCAATATCATGTCATTTATATGATTGTTCTAAGTCATACTATTTCATTGGAGTCATCTCCTTTTCAATGAATTTTATGACAGAGATAAGGCTTTGGCCTGTCAAAGGGAATCCATATTTCTTTTCAGGATGTTATCTCATTATATCCATAGGTATTGTTATTTGTGTATTTAGATATAGATCAAATACTTTGTTGTTGCTGATCTTGAATTCTTGGTGAGAATGAAAACGTGAAATCTTAATCACGCCATTAGAGAAGGTATTCGTGGCAAAACTTTAAAACCATAGTTGTAGTTTAACCCTTTCTATTGGTTTACCTGCCGCGAACTACTTGCCAAGTAACCAAAAGACAGCATAGAAACTGGATTTTTCTTTTCCTACTTTCAGACATAGATGCCTAGGGACGTATAAATTATACAAGGCAGAATCGGGGATCGGGATCGGATCGCCCGGTCCCAAACTGATCCGGGTCGGTGGGATCGGCCGATCCCGGACCGATCCCGGGGATATAAGTGTCAAAAAAATCTAAAACAATTGTGGAAAAAATCTGAAAAAATAGAAAAATCATTCTAACATAGATCTATATCAAATTTAATGTGAAATAGTTGACATTTGCTAATCTTTTTGTGAAATAGGTGCATGCATTGATTACATGCATATATCTATGTGCATGTATTGATTACAATTTACAAGTAGAGCATGGCTGTGTATACTGTATACTATGAAGATAGGATTGCATAGTTGTAACACAGGAAGATGAATTTTAGTTCATGGTTCTTTGTTACACCAATCTACTTGAATTTAATCTAATTCTAACTGTTGAAACTCCTCTTGTTTCTGAACATCCATATGGGCCTTGATTTGTCATATAGAACCATATGTTTATTTGGCTTTCATCATGTTTAGCATCACTTACTGGTAGTACTCGTCAATAATCATATAAACCATACTTGTTATGTAAATTGTTTATCATGTTGTTTACTGGGGTACCCTTGGATTCCTTGGACATTGTGTTTTGGAATTTATTACGTTTAGCAGCATTTTTATTGTGGGATGCTGGTTTTCAAACCTCACAAGCAGGCAGATTTTTTTAGGATGATCAGCATGCAAAGAAATTTGGGAATTAATATAATTAATCAATGTCTGGATTTCTCTAATTCTGTTGTGTGGATAAATTCTTTTTTGACTTTCCATGTTTTAGAATGTTAAATGATGATAAATTGTTGTACATGGAGCCGCTGTCTCATACAACTTAATTCTTTGATGTACACTATTTATCACAATGTAACTATATTAGTTGACTGAGATAAAGCTGATCTTGTATGCATGGATATGAATATCCCTACATATTCTTTATTTGCCTCAATGCATATCCATCAGTTATTCTTTTTCACAAATGAGCAGGAATGCAGACTCGGCCTAGGATCGGCCCGATCGGGCCGATCCCGGGTTGGATCGGTGGAGGTGGGATCGGGATCGGATCGTTTCGCCCGAAATCCGATCGGATCGGGCGATCCGATCCGATCCCGGGCGATTCTGCCTTCCATGCGTATAATATTTAAGTGTTGCTACATTATTTGGTTGCACTTCAGGTTCAGGGTGGTTATGTTTTTTGTTAATCTTTTCTTCTGTACCACCCTGGGGTAAAGTTGGGATTTCCATCCCCATGTTTTTTGAATGTTGTTATGATAAAATAGAACATAAGGGCTAGCAGAGGTCCTAGAGAAACTTTGGGCCGGAAATGGGAAATTCGATTGAACTATTTTTGTGTAAAAGAGTATTCTATGATTTTTCATGACGAGTTTCAGCAGAGCATTGCTAAGTGTCCCCTACAGAACAAAGGGTGATAAGGAAGCATGGTTCACTGTTGTGGCCAATCCAGATACACATGGCCATATTGAATAGGAACATAGCCTCATGGACAAAAAGGAAAACAAAAGCACATGGAAAGAGAAGATCCAATGAATAAAAATGAGTACAAAAACTTGATATCTTGTGGAGACTCCCAAAAGGAAAAATCTTATTGTGATGGGGACAAAGACACTAATGGAAAGTATGATCCAACAAAATACCGTAATAGAAATTAAGGACTTTATACGTATTGGAGATGTCCAAAAGGGAACTGAAAACGTCAAGTTGACAAACAGCATCACTTTTTGCTTGTAACTTTTGCGTGTAATATGCTGAGGTGTGCCCGGCATTATTCGCTTATGCCAACTTACATGCTAACATTGCAATGTGTGAGATCTGAATGAGTAAACAACTTGATTTCACATTTCTTTGTCTTGCTATTTTGTCCCTGTAAAGATATTCTGTTTATGATCAAAGGAAGGCTTGGAGACGCACTGATTATTTGCTCACCATGTTTTTTCTTTGTTTCATCTTTGCTGTTTTTCATATGCAAAAGGCAATGCTCATCCATTTAAATATGCAGGTGAAATGGTCTGGTGTTAGAACACAACACTCCACCACTCCATTTGTTGAAGAAATGTATGACAGATTACGAGATACACTGAATGAATATGAGGTTATCATTAGTCGCTGGCCAGAATATATCTTTGTACTTGAAAATGTATGTGATGATTTATCATTATTGCATCTTCCTTTACCTTGCTGCAATTGAAACTTGAATGAATCCTTGATGCCTTTGTTGTCTCCAAATTTATAGGCTCTTGCAGATATCGAGAAAGCTGTGATAGAGACTCTGGAGAGGCAGTATGCAGATGTGCTAGCTCCATTGAAAGACAGTATGGCCCCAAAAAAGTTTGGTCTTAAATATGTTCAGAAGCTAGCTAAGCGTAATTCTGTGGTACCTTACAATGTGCCTGAAGAGGTGATCTATCGCATTTCTTTTACATCAGATTCCTTGTAAATAATGAGTTGGCCTGATAATTTTGATTTATTTTCCAGTTAGGAATTCTGTTGAATACGATGAAGAGGCTGCTTGATGTGTTGCGTCCGAGGATAGAGACACAATTAAAATCCTGGGGTTCTTGTATACCCGATGGTGGAAATGCTGTCCCTGGAGAGCGCCTCAGCGAAGTAACTGTTTTATTGAGAGCCAAGTTCAGGAACTACCTACAGGCGGTTGTGGAGAAGCTTGCTGAAAATGTGGGTATAGGGAATATTTGTCTGCTTGATTTACTTGTTTTATGTTCAGCAAAGATACAATCTGACGAAGAGTTAATTAGTAATAGTACATTGTACATTACTCGTCATCCTTGTGATAAACTCAAGCATATTATGTCGTTTGTGTAGTATGATTTATGGTGACCTACAAGTCTATAACTTCTATTTATTTTGCGACTAATATATTTTTATTTTCCAGACTCGATTGCAGAGCTCCACTAAGCTGAAAAAGATCATCCAAGACTCAAAGGACACTGTGATGGAGTCTGATATTCGGAATAGAATGCAGCCCCTGAAAGAGCAACTCGTTACGACAATCAACCATCTTCATTCTCTGATGGAGTCTCATGTGTTCATAGCAATATGTCGTGGCCTTTGGGAACGGATGGGGCAGGTGCCATGTTCATCCATTTCTGAGTTTTATTATGTGATATCTTCGTCAAAGTAACTTTTGTTCTGATTGATGTTTTGATCACAGGATGTTCTTACTTTCTTAGAGAACAGGAAAGAGAACAGATCATGGTATAAGGGGTCACGCGTGGCCGTGACTGTAAGCACTTGAGAGATTATATCCTACTGATGATACGCATGCCTGACTGTTCTTTGGCATTTGCTCAAAGGTATTTAACATGTTTTATGTCTACTTGGGCTATGCAGGCATTAGATGATACATTTGCATCACAAATGCAACAGCTACTTGGTAATTCTCTACCAGACAAGGAGCTGGAGCCACCTCGATCCATTATGGAAGTGCGTTCGGTGCTCTGTAGGGATGCCCCAAACCACAAGGAATCAACTTTTTACTATTAAACTCATTAACTGTTGAGGAGAAGAAGGCTATGAGCCACAAGCCACACAATTTCATGGTTTGAGCGACGTTTACCACAAGGTGTGGCATCATGGTATTTGCACATTTGAACATGCAGCAAAGAGGGAAACAAGCCCGGCCCAAGCAACTTAATTCAGGAAATGTTGTGCTGCTGACAGTATCTGGGAAGCTATTGAATTTGCCGTTTCCAATGTATAGTCATGCCATTTAATCTTTTGTAAGTTTTCCACCTGGAAAATAGACGGTGTCCAGGCTCATCAGAGTCCTCGTGCTCTCATAGCCCAGCCATATAATTATTTTTGCTCCTGTATGTAGGAAATTACCATCATAGTAGTTCTTTCCAATTGTAGCCATATTGTATAGATGAATTTATGAATAATTAGAGCGACTTGTCTAGACATTTTGTCTCATTTTCATCCGTTTCAACCAAATGCTTCTGGGCGCCATTGATAGACGTGGAAATTGAGAAAGAAGACGCGTTTTGTCACAAGACGATTCTCTTTGCATAGCGACTGTGTAGATTTAGTCACGAAGTTTTCTTTGCTAATTATGGAGGATGACGAAGGTTTCTTTGCTAATTATTCTGTGTTGATTTAGACACGAAGAATTTTCCCGTCAGGTGTCAATGGACCAGGCCGGATGGAGCTTAAGTAGGCTGGGGCCGGTTGTGATGTTAGGCCCAATTCTGGTCCATCTAATGACGTCCGTCCCTGGCCCACTAGAAGCCCCTCAAGGCCTCGCTTCCTAACAGGCCCGGGATCTTTCAATTCTCGTTCCCACCGAACACCCATCTTTGCACCCCCTGCCCCCCTCCGCCGTCATCTCACCCACCATCTTCCCCTGGAGAGTCATCACTAGGACTGTCAATAGGTCGGGTCTACTTGATAGGTCTGTGGGTCTGGCTCGATTTTGAGTCGAGTCGTAATATCTTTTTCGGCTCGTGGGGTCTTTTTCGGCTCGTGGATTTTTAATCGGGCACTTGGATCGATTTGATCTGTTGTCTTTTTTTTTCACACTTGAAAATTTAAAAATTATTTAGTTAAAATTACGTTATTTTATTTAATTAGATAATTTAAAAGTCTCTTTTCACATAAATTATGTAATTAATATTAAACTTTTAATTAATTTAGTGAGATATTAAATTTTATATTATTAAATATTTTTATTATTTTATTTAAGTTGTCGGGTCGGGGTCGAGTCGTAGTCGAGTTTGTATTTTTTAAATAGTGTCAGACCCGACCCGACGCGGTCTGACATAAATCACGCAAGGGTCGGGTTCGAATTTTATTATTGATAAATCAAGTCTGAATCAAATCGATCTAAGTCCAATCTATACCCGACTCGTTGACATCCCTAGTCACCACCACCATTCCACATCGCAGGTGTAACTTGCTCTTACACTGCTACGCTACGATAGGATCTCGGCAAGAAAACGTACTGTTGTGACAGGATCTCACAGAAAGTGACGGAAGAAGAGTCTCCAGTCTATGGGGGAAAATAAACTCTAGTTGGACAAGTCTTTGATTGTAGAATTCTCCATTTTTTTTCTTGAAATGAAGAATCTAATCTTTGGGGGGGGGGAATGTACTGTCGTGACTAAAGCTAGAACCGATAATTATCAAAAGATATATGGCAAAAATAAGAATGCCACAGCGCCACACTTCTTATCATTTCAGGGGAACTTGTCTCTCAAAAATATTTTAGTATAACATACCAGTAAATATTCCCGATCGAGTTCGCTGTTGAAGGATTTAACCTTCATAATTTGTTTGGGGAACCCACTGAACTAATCAATTCCTGCTCGCAAGAGTGCACCACCACGCGACTCCCAGCCATCCGGGCTCATCAATCAAGGCGCTCCTCGCACCATCTGGCTCTCTAACTCGTGAGTGGAGGTCGTCTGCGCGAAGAGGCGAATTGGCGAGATTCGTTTTAGGGATTTGTTCTGGCATTGAGATCCCTCAAGTGTGTCTAATTTCAGATCTATCCCTGTGATTTTCATATTTTTAAATAACTCTTTATTTACAATTTTAAAAGATTATTAGGAGTCATTTAGAAATATGAAGATTGCAAGGATAAATCTGAAATAGATATGATTACAAGGACCTAAATGTAAAAAAAACCAATTCAGTGTCACCGATCTCATAGTCATCGGAAGATCACTATTACAGCAGCTGACTGAGTCGATACGGAACACCGAGAGATAGGTTTAGAAGGCAAACATCTCACAACGGAATTGTGTTTCCTGAGTCTTCTAGTTAATAGTGACACTCGTGACTCTAGACAGACCTGGCATATGCTCTAAATACTCTAGCCATAGACATCGCATCGATATGGACGCCGACGCCGACGACGACGATGACGACAGCCCGGTTGTTCATAAGATGGCTTGCTTCTCTCTGCTGATCACTTGTGGGGTGGCTCCTTCACGATGAGGACGGGGCACTTGACGTGGCGTGCACAGTAATCGCTCACACTCCCCAGGAATGCCCTGCCAAAAGAAAAAGAAAAAGAAAAAAAGAGAGGAAGACATAATTTTGGGAACCAAGAAGTTTCACCGAGGAAATCATGGGTTTCTTATAAGAGCGGGTTAAAATATCTCTAAGATTTTGACGAATTCAGAAAATTGAGGATTTTTTTTCACTTGAAAAGATATATTTTACTTTTCCCAACTTTTAAATGAATAACCGAGTATGAAAAAAATGGTTTGGTTGTAGTAGGGAACGAAGTTATTATTATTTTAGGCTCTCTTTGTTATTGGATTAAGATATTAGATTTTATTATCAGATAGAGAGAGAGTCGTGTGAGCCCACACGCTCCTCTCGCACACATAATACTTGTCCGGAGTCAGGTACCGCATTCGACTGTATGAGATCGAATGTGATATTCTACCCGATTTTCAAAGAGCACCTTAAGATTCTTTTCACAAGTTTACGTCATTATTTCTCTTTCCTACTTAAAATCTATCCTGTATCACCCAAAAAGATTAATTATATATTAATTGGAAACAGTGGGAAACTGCCCAAGCAGAAGCAATGATCATCGTTCACCTCTTGATCTTGCCCAGTCCCCTGCTGCCCACAACGAGTAAATCGGGTTGCATCTGCTCCACGGCCTGGCAGATCATCTCCTTGGGCTCACCTTCCATGATATACGTCTGCACCTTCACCTGCACAGTCGCCTCTCGTTCTTAGTTAGCAGTGAGTACGTAGCAGCAAAGTCCAGATTTGTAAGTTCCTATCTATTGTAGAATCTAGTGAAGTATTTGGAGAGATTTCATAATTAATTGAACTCGATTATCTCATCCTCGTTAAAAAAAAATTACCTATCAAAAAAAAAACTCTCTTTTACTTTTGGGTTATGGAAAAGATGAGCCTCCTACTTTTCTTACAATTTTTTAAGGTGCCCTTAACGCTGCACCAAAAGGACACATTCTCAACAACTTCCAATCCTGGTTTAACACTTAACAGGACTTTGTCTGCAATAAGCACTCAGACATCAACGGTCATCAATTATATATTAATTAATTAATATCAGATGCCTCAAAAATATATATAGTTATTTACTCAATATATACCAATATCAAAATTAATATTTCCAACCAGATGCGGCCACAGAGATGAGTTGATCACATGCAGTGAAGAGCAATGAATGAACACCATGCGTGCATATATATTATATAGGAAAATCTCAGCATGCGATGCTCACCAAGAGCTTTTCTAGCGTGCAGTTCTAGCTCGCACAAGAGGGCATTGAGAATAAGTGAAGTGAGAGACTACTCACCGGCTTGTGCTGCTCTGCGCAGACGTCGGCTGCTTTGGCGAGCACCGCCTCTGCGTTCTGCTGTTGGGCCTTCCTCGCCGAGTCCATCCCGCCCGAGGTGGCGATCACGGCTGCTACATGGAATACCAATTTAGTTAGGTCACTTTGACCAGGGGTGAGATAGGGGAGGATAAATCACCCCGGGTGGCCCACCCTAACTCATCCCGGATGACTTATTTTATTTTTTTAGTTAGATTCAAAAGACACAAAGTTATTCTTAATCGGCTCCGGTTAAGAAAAAAATAACCAAACAAATATAAGTCATCTCACTCTAGATAACCCATCTTAATAGGACTTACTCCGTTATCAAAGTGACCCTTATTAGATATTAAAGGCCACTTTGATAATAGGTTAGGATAAATTATCCGAGGTGAATTCGGGTGAGTTATTCTTTAGATTTTCTCTTTTTGAGTTTCATAACTTACTCTTACTCGGGGAATAATTCATTCTACGTGAAATGGTAGAATGAGTTATTCCTAAAATAAGGATCTTAATCATAATCGATCTCAAATAACTTAATCTTACTATCAAACTCGGTTAAGGACGAGTAAGCGGAATAACTCATCTTATTCGACTGTTATTAAAGTTGCCTTAAAAAATCACAACTCATTCTCCTCGTGCCAGATCTGTTTGTTAAAAAAGGGCTTACTAGTTTTGAGAAAAGATGATGTATTAAATTGGGCGTACGCTGGACTTGAACTCAAATCTCTAGGGGTGAATTTGATAAAGGAGCCGGGATAGTGTAATCGGCCTCGAAGGGTCGATTACGTTACCCGAGGTCGGTTAACTGCAGTTGTATGAGGGGGAGGCGGGGCCCACCGTAACCCCGGGTGCATTATCCGTCGACAGTCATCCGATCAACCCGCTATCAAAACGGGCCTAGGACTCTAGGTACTTAGAGTTAAAATATCACTGACCTAAATTCTCCAATATTGTAAAAAATAATAATAAATCACACCACCGTGTCACAGACTCACACTGTGATCTTCTACACATTACTAACATTTTCCACAACGTGTAAAGACCTTTAAAAAATTTATGTAAGGTTTATATATATATATATATACATGAAAGTTGCTAGAGTCAGTGAGCCTATTTTATATATATATAGAGAGAGAGAGAGAGAATCTAAATTTGGAGAAGAAGATGATGATGACGACGAAGAAGATCATGTGATGGTGATGGTGCTGGGCGAGGTGTATATGATAAGTCAAGGATGCTTCCAGTAGTCTGTATGTTTGTGTGCATGTTCGTCTGTTGTGCGCAGGTACATAATACCTGGACCCGCGGGGAAGACGTAGTTCTGGAAGGGTTGCTGCACGTGCAGCAACACCAGCTCGCCGGCCGCCTCCGTTTCCAGCGGCGCCGCGGGGAAGAGGTGGTCGAGAGCCCACGACAGCGAGTAGAGGCTCCCCTCGCTCTCGTCGATCGCCGCCATCACCTTCATCCCCTTGTGTACTCTTTCCTGTCCCTCCTCCCCTCCAGCCGCCGCTGCCGCCTCCTCCGCCGCCCTTGTCTCCTTCTCCATGTTCTCTCTCACTCTCTCTCTCTCTCTCTCTCTCTCTCTCACACACACACACACACACACGCTGTTTGCTGTGAGCGTGTGTGGAGTAGTAGCGTCTTATAAGTTATATATAAGAGGCAGTGAAGGACTGAAGGCTGTTCATCTACACACGCCCTCAAAGCTTCCGGGGGCATTTGTAGTCTTTTTGCATGTTGCCGGCAGCTGCCACCCTCTCTGGTGCCCGGCCGGCACCTTACGTGGGAGATTCCGGGTTGTGGGCGCTCGCAGGAATGTGGAAACCAGCGCGACATCAGAAAAGCGGACGCGTCCGTCCTCCACGCGAGCCGTCCCGGCTATGAACTACCAACACGTATCTTTCAGATAAGAAAAATTAAGCCGCCACGCCACCCCCCACCCCCCCATTGTGGATTGTGGATTGTGTGGAGAATTCTAACAGAACTGATCACTTTTTTTTTCTTTTTAAGAAAAAGTGAGGCACGTTTGCGCCGATTACTCGTTCTCTATCGGCATGCATCAACACGTTCCCCACGTGTGTGTATATATATATATATATATATATATATATATATATATATATATATATATATATATTAACCCCCATTGCCAATTTTTTTGGAAAATAACTTCTCTTAACTAATAATCTCTTCCGGTTTATTATTCAATGACTTTATGATTAAGCCTCTTCTCTCTCTCTCTCTCTCTCTCTCTCTCTCTCTCTCTTACAAGTCTTAATTTCTCCGTAAAGAAAACCTCTCTAAGGTACTTACGAAAACCTCTCTAAGGTACTTACAAGTCTTAATTTCTCCGTAAAGAAAACTAATTAAGTCGCGAGAACATTTCCATAAGATGGAGGCTTTGGGTTAGGGGTTTTGAAAGTCTTACGGCTTGTTTATTATTCGAACACGGTATTCGGATAAGCGCCTGTGTGTGAGGGGAGCTGGTGGACCCCGCATTCTTTCTCTCTCGTCTGTTAAAAAATCCAGTCGATAATTCGATTGTCAAAGCGGGCCTAAGGAAAAGTTTTCAGAGTAAAATATCTTCGGGGAAAAATAATCTTTTATAATTAGTTGTCATGAAAGTTAAATCTGGTGTATATTAATGTTAAATTTCAACCATTATTATGAGAGAGAGAGAGAGCGCGAAAGAATTGAGAGGGATCGACAAAGGATAATACTGTAAGTGACGAAGTTTGGCTTTTCCCCTCAGAAAAAGTTTTCTTAGGTACGAAGGTAGTAAACTTTTTGAGATTACTGTTTCAGAAAAACAACAAAATATAACTGGTTATTTTCATTAGTAGTTAATCGTTGGTTTTTCTCTTGAAGCGTACGTGTTGCCAAGCGAAAGGCCCGTGGGTTCATGTCTGTGAGTGGGCGCAGGCGCACCCGCTCGATGTGATCGATTGGATGAAGGACGATCACACCTATAATTCTAGATATCGTTTTCATTGTATGTATCTCTCTGCGTGTACGTATCTCTCTGCGTGTCAACTAAATCTGTGTGGATTTATTGTAGACTCGTAGTGCACTTGAGCACCAGCCATCTATGTGACCTCCGTTAGTAATATGGAGGGGAAAAAATTGTCGGGGTACTGGATTGCTATATCTTTCCATGTCAACTAAATACTATGTGTGGGTTCGGTGCATCGTAGAACTTGTAGCGTACTCGGGCACCAGCGATCTATATCTGTAATCTTGGTTAGTATAGAGGGGAAAAGAATGGTTAGGTGATGAGGGATGACGATGCTGCTAGGCTTCAACTACAATTAAGAAAGGTGGAGACGGCCCCAGTTGTTGTTTTGGAGGAAAACACTCCAACGCATGAGTTAGCCATAGGACTACTGAGTGGTAGATAAAGAAGAGAAGAGGTTGAGTCTATAGTGTTATGTACTCAGCTTGTTAAGTGTGGTGATCCATTCATACTACTGGAGTTGTCGTAGTTGGTTTGGGCTTTCCGGAGTTGTTACAGCTTCACAAGACGTAGGCAGTTTGCCATTAGTTGGAATTTGTTGACCTCCACATCGCCAACTTCCCTGGGGTTGATGCAAAAGGTGGTTCTGGTTCAAACCCACTGCCACTGAAACAATAATATAGCAGAGAATACAATGCGAGAAGAGAGAAGAAGAGAGAGCCTAATAAAATATGGTAGAGATATCCATGTCCATATTGAAGGGGTCCCAAGACTCCAAAATGTTATCCATTTCGTATTTAAATGCATCCAGGAAAAGACCCAGAGAAAGCCCAGCTTTCCAGTAATTAAACATGGTGATCAGCCTTCTAAATTTTTCGAGCCACGGAAAAGATGCCCTGTACATCAAAGCCCCGATTCCCTCCACAATGACCACAGCTAAACCAGCTGACAAGATGTCCCAGTCACCAGTCTGGCCTATAACTGTGGCAAATGCAGTGGCACAGTAAAACCCAACCAGGACAAGGAGAACCTTCATGGGCCAATCTTTCTTCAACTTTTCAATTCTTGCATTTATCTTGATTTGGAAAGATTGGATCTCCCTGACAAGACGTGGTCTGTTATCAGAACCACTTCCTGGGGGCTCCGGATTCCCATCAGCTACCATGCTTTTAACTGACCGGCTGGAATGCCTACACAGACACAATAGGATCTGATCAGCATCAGTAGATGTACACATTAACTGAGAGACCAAATTCGAACCCATGATGTTAATATTGATGGGGGAGAAGGCAAAGGGCAAAGGATGATACTGAAAAGTCTCTAGATAACCACATCGGATATTTCTCTTATATTCTTGGCATTCATTATGCAATATCAACACACCTGGACTCGTTCATTCGAGGTCAAGAAATTTTTGGTAAGGTTCATTTCAAGCTAATAGACACAGAGATGTTGCACATAAAAATTGACGTGCTACTTTAAGGACGATCAAAGCTACACAGCTCTAAACAAGATTATGTATGTAGACAAGAATTTCATCCTTCAAAAGTATAACAAGGAATATGTTCTCATTGATGGCCGTTATGCATTTGATATGCTTATACATCAATTAATAACGGAATAATGAATACCTACTTCATCAAAAAGAAACAAACGACTTTCAACAGACAATGCAGGCATGCATGCACACTGTGATATTCACTTCATTCACCAATTTTGACATTATCTCTCATCAGAACTCACCTTGAACCACTGAGGGGAAATATTACTTTGCGAAAGAAACAAAGTTGAGGAGAGAATCTCTGGCTAAAATAGCAAGCAGTCTTGTAACCAACTAGCATACCACTTGACCTTGAATATCTATAGGATGGAAGGACGGTATTGTGTGAATACTTTTGTGTATTTAGCATGTCTATTCAATCACAGATTAACCTGAAACCAGGTAATTCAAGAATATGATTAATCAGTATAATGATACAAAACAACAGTGCAATAGAGAAATTAATGTAAAAATAGGCAGTGTGAATCCTGATTGATAAACAAGTAGAATACGGTAGAGATGCTCACTGCAAAACAATCAGTAATGAAATCCGGAAGATAAAAACCCCGCTACACATCTAATATGAAACTCAGGGCATGCAGCCCATGTGTAACAGCAGGATATATGGGATACCTTTCAGCCAGAATGATATCAGAATATTACCAAGCTCCTCACTTTTCTCGTCACCCATATATGGATTTGTAGAACCCGTCATTTATCTTGAATAAATTGAGACAAACATAATTAAATTCGTCGAATGACGGCCGAAAAATGGCGAAAAGTCGAAGCCGTCATGAGACGGGGTCAGATACGGGTGCCCGGGAACCCCCATAATCAATAATTGAGAACATATTTATATTTAAAGTCAATAACCTATAAGAAACAGAACATAATTAAAAATTATCTAACAAGATAAGATTGTCCTATATTTCCTAAATAGAAACTAATTAATTTTCCCCAAGATGCAACTTCAACTATGTTAAATGAGTTGCATCATCAAATTGCAAGAATACAATACAAACATTATCTCTTGATCAAATTAATTGCTTTGGCTTTTTCAGAAATAGTTAGATTCATTGCCATTATTAAATCCACATATTGTTGAATCATCTCAAAAGAAGTAGGCATTGATGACTTCCTGAATTCTTGAGTTGTCTCTACCATTGTTTCAGCTAAAGATGATGTTGATTTTTCGACCTTCTTCTCTTGACTTTTCAATTGAAGTATCAGATTCTTTACTCTTCCTACTCTTATCAGTACTTCCTACGAGTTTAAAATCAGGAGTCTTTTATCAAATCCACATGTGATTGATGAGTAGGTGTCATGTATGGATCACCTGCTTCAAATGTTTCTGTATGTGGAAGAAGTGTATTTTGTTGTCTACTCTCATATGTTATAGCACATATAATTGAAAAGGTAATTATTAACATCTTTCTTAAATTATCAATTATTTATGTCTAATATATATAAGGAAGAGGAGTAATACCCTTAAATATTTCATATCACTTATTATAGAGTGGTATAGTAACTCCTTTGCATGCTCTTTCGTCAGGATGTTTCTAATATATCTCAAACTAATTATGAAATTGAAGTTCAATTATATATGAAATATTATGTTTTATTATGTATTTATTACCTAAATATAAGCATCCCAGACTTCATCAATTATAACAAATGCATTCAACACAGTGCTGAAATCAAAGTCACTTGCATTAAGTATATTTTTTATCACAGCATAATCATTTTATATCATTTGAACTCGAGCTTTTAATTGTTTGGTAGTTACATTTAGTCCAAACCTATTATTAAATTCTGCTCGCATTGTTTCTCATGCTTTAGGCTTCCAACTAGTTGTTGCTCTTTGTCCAGGATCATGATGCTTCACCAACATTTTAGTTAAGCAAGTTAAGCGAGTTTGATCCAACTTCAACCTTTTATTAGTACCACTTGCTGAAGATACCCATGTTTCGGACCCCATATCTTCCATGTCCTAAAGTATAGAATAATAAAACAAATTAATCCTATGTAATATGGTGGTTCCTTACTAGACATACTAGCTATCTTTTAAAAAAAAAATAACACAGATGACCTTGATAAGAAAACAAATAGACTTATCAACAAGATATTAGATGACAATATTAAACTTCTGTATAAAGAAGCGTGAATGTAGTAAGTAAATGCAAATTCAATGCTATTGGAGCAAGTATTCTTCACACGAGAGTGCTGTTGCAATGCAACATTAGCATGCACTTTATTTACTAAGAAGCACATAGACAAGCTAGAACCTCTATGTAGAAGGTTCATAGGAAAAGGAAACTCAAAAGCTAGGGCAGTTATCTCATTGACTGGAAGACTCTAGAAGCCGGCGGTAGAAGGGGGACTGGGGATTCCTGACCTGTAGATTAAGAATAGAGCTTTGATGTTTAAACTCACTGTAAAAAAAATGTGGAGGAAAAACTAGCATCGGAACACAATTGGTGAAAGACAAGTATATGTGAAGGGGAGATATTGACCCAACGTTCAAAACTTCCTACAAATCTATCACTTGGAAAGAGATTCTAGCAGTGTGTAGTCGAAGTACAAGCATGACATTGGGTGGCTATCGGGGGATGGGAAGAGCATTAATGTTGTTAGAGATGGACGGTTCAAGGGGAGAGGGCTGAAGGAGCCGCCATGGGTGTTTAACTCTCAAATGGACAATGAGCAAGACTTATTAGCAAGGTGGCTAGAGAACATGAGGTGGAGCACACTGGCTCTACAGCAATTTTTTTTCCAAATAGCTTGATTAAGATGATTTCGGGTATCAAGACAACCAATGCAAATACAAGAGAGTCTAGAATCTACCTGTTCAACGCACAAGGTATTTTCAATACTAAAAGCGCCTACCTCTGGATGAAATAGAGGGATGGCACGGGTGCCTCTCGCAAACGGCCGGGTGGAGGGGAAGGGGGGGCCGACAGTCAGGGAGATCGTCGATCGTGGGTTCCTCTCAAGAGGACGGATAGAGAAGAATCGAGGATGTGCGGGGAGACCCGAGTTGTCGTGCGAGCTTCTTTTTTAAAAAAAAATTGCTCTAGGGGTGCTTTGATTTCGAGGGAATTTCATAAAGGATGGGATTCCACATTAAAAAAAATGTGTATAAGTAGGGTTCTCTTCTTAAGATAAAAAAGAGCCAAACAAATGCTCCAAAACACCCTATATAAGTCTAAGATTACAATAAGATCCCGAATATTTTAGGAAGGAAACTATGTCTCCTTGCATGAAACAAAACAGGCAAGAATTGATATTGATGTTAGGGTCACTAGGCATACTATAGAGTATCTCCCAGCGGCATCCATAAAATTTGCATACTACAAGATGGGGGAGGAAAGTCTGAAAGGACAGGGAGATACACTAACCGAGCTAGACAAAACATAGAAGGCACCCAGCTTTAAGCTAACAAGAACACTCAATTTCTCCCGGTTGAAATCAAACCGCACATAAAGCTCTCCTATGAACCTGGAAGCTCCCTCGGCACTGTATATCTCCCACAAATCTGTTATAGGAATCATTTATCCTTCCCCGGAACCTACGGATTGAGATAGGAGATTCCTTTTTCTTATAAGTCGATGCAACTCTCTGTAAAAATCAATGTCAGACTAAAATCACTGATAACTCTAGTTGGTTGAGAGGCTCACACCCTCTCCGGATGCTCACACCACCCACCCACAAATCTCATCTTTTCCCGTCACAAAGAAAGACGATTCAAATCCATCCAACCTAACGAGTCATGTTTGAGATTGGTTTGTTCTCGATAGCACGATAAGAACAGATAGCATTGTAGTCCAGGGCAACTGCTAAATTCTTCATAAAACCAATAAGTTCTTATCACCGCCGAGAGGGAAAGAAACACCGCACCAACAAGAAAACGCGGACGAAGTCGACACGAATCCGTGTTCCAGAGGTCGAGTGCAGATTACATTCTCCTCGTTGGCTTGGTTATGTTGGGGTCCCGACCAATCTCTCGCGTCCGTTTCATACTGCACAGGTAGAAAGCACAGTTTTGGTCAAAACTAGTAGATGGCAGCCGTGGGTGGAAAGGAGGGAGAGGAGCAAGCTCACCCATTGCAATTTGAGAGAGGTGGCAGCGAGGGAAAGAACACCCCCTTCCAGACCGGCAGGCTCCAACTGTAGGGGAGCTTTACCGTCCACGCTCTTTCCCTCCCCCCGCCAAACAGAACGCCCTAAACCCTCAGCCGTTGGTTACCGCCGGTGGCTACCCCGTTCAACGTGAACATCAGAACATGGCCTGGCGAGAGAAAGAGAGAGAGAGAGAGGGGGGGGGGGAGGGAGCTTGCAGCCCCGCGGCTCTTTCGAGGGGGGAAGTTGGGAGGACTTGGAATGGCGGAGATTGGGTTCGGCCTTTGTTCCGAAGCCACCACCTGTGCGGCAACCGGAAACAATGGCATATCGGGGACGGAGTTAAGAAAATAAAATTCCATTTGAAGAATTTTCTCACAAACGATATTTTTAATTGTTAATCCTTATGACTTTTATATTTACGGATTAATTTTTCAATCTAAATATTTATTTACGAACCCTCACGAATGCACACTTGTTCGTTAAATACCATTTTAAGGGCACCTTTTGTAAATACATGAGGGTCTTTTTCATAATAATATGGAAAGTTTTACTAAATAACTCTAGATTTTGGGAAGTTATAAATAAATATCTAGATTGAAAGGATTAATCGGTAATAAGAAAAATTATAATAGTAAAATTAAAATTCTCAAATATACTTATTTTTTGTCTCCTATCTATTTTCTAATACCGTCCATCTCTTTATTAACAAATTAAAGAGTTAATTTATTACAAATAATTTTTTATCCACTCCACGAGCCTACGGCCCAAGCGGTAGGTAACCTGACACCAAGTCGTATCATTGTCTTCCTTGTCGTGCCATATTACAATATCACACGTCATCTCACAGCCATCTTTGTCCTTACGATGTCGAACCCGCTGCCACAATTCAGACTCCAAGACACAAGACAGAGTATGACTTCCACAAGCACAGTCATTCCTTCGTTATGCCCATCATTAATGACCTTCACAGCTTAAGACGTCAATGATCCCCTCAAGTGTACAGCCTTGATGACAGCGGTGGTTCCCACTAACATTTGAACCCGACTTGATTGCGGGTGTGGATTCCGAACAAGCGCTATTTCAGGCAACATATTCCCTCCATAACTACCCTGAGAACCGCATGCCTCTATATATAACCGTCCCCTAATCTGCCTACAATCTTGCCTCATCATGTTTTACACGTGGCGAAATAATTGTTCATCACCGTAAAAAAATATGTCTCAAGAATCTATAAAAGGTACAAGAGGACAACATTACTATGTACGCGAACAAGAATCTCAATACTAGAAACTTCTACTTTCGACAACTTCTTCTCGTCTCTTCTGCTCGTGATTAACTTAAGTATCGGAGAGTTCTCTCGAGACACCTCACTCTATTTCATAACTTTTTCTTTCTCTATGCAAAAAAACTCGGTCTCAACACTCAACTTATCATCGAGGGGCTTCGCCTCCAACTATTCAAGCTCTCTTGCTCAATCTATTGCTTACATATTCTAAACGTTGCACAATAACCAAGAAATATAGGGTAACAAATCAATCAACCATTCTTCAAATATAACTTAATGTGCTCATACGCTAAGCTCGAGTGATCATAATTCTACGAGCACTCGATTACTGTTGTTCATCTATTAATTTATAAAAGAGGATCGCCTACTATGTAGCCCACTGTGAACTTGTTTAAAATCTTTTGTATCCACACTTTAATAGCTCATAGCTATGATATTTACTTTTCCTTCTTTATATTATTTCGACAAGGTCAAAAAAGGAGAGATTTTATGATTAGTGTGAAAAGTTGTATGAAAGTGTTAGCATATGTGAATTAGCTAACGTGAATAGTTGCTTTGTTAATCTAAATTGAATGCGAATGAGAATGTTTACTTGGTTAACTTAAATTGAATGAGTATATATCTTACATTTGATTTAGTGGTTGATTTATGGGCCATACTTTTAATTGATTTTTTCATAATAAAAAATGATGGAGAGCAATCCCTCGAGTTTATCTTGGTAACAACAAAAGCCATTGCCTATATATCTAATAAAGTGCTTTAACCATTAAATATTTCAATTTTTAGGTGGAGAAGAAAAATTATGGTTATAGGATATAAGTTGTCAATCTCTCTACATGATGATGGAAAATAACTAGAGATGTCAAAAATACCCGCAAACTTGATTGACCGCATCAGCCGATTCATAATGAGTCAGGCAATACTCAAATAAATGGTTATATATTTAGATTCATATATTTTAAAAAATACTTATTTTATATTCAGATCGAATGTGTATTTAGTGCACCCGAATCCATACATGATCCGAATTAGTTCTTAATAACTTATTGTGTATGTTGGACCTATGATTTTGACATAAACTCAATTTGATGTCCATCTTCTTGGGTACGTGAGTTTGGACTTCTAGATAAAATTATAATGATATTTTTGTAAAACATAAAAATTACTTTGAGAATGAAAGAATCGACCGGACTTCTATTTTCTCATTTTTCACGAATCCCACTTTATGTTGGATGTGGATGTGGAATTAAAATTTTTAGACGGATATGAATACATGCCGGTATATCTATACCCGTGACGGATATATCCGTATTCATACCTATGAAAATGATTGGGTACTATCTGGATATGATATTTAAAAAAATTCTATGGATATAATATGATATTAAATTGTCTAAGTCGAACCATATCTATTTACATCCCTAAAAATAACGATAATCCCTAGTCATTTGTAACTATAAAGAATGATCATGGGATCTTAGGTGTTGTCTTAAGAGAAAACTCCCTGGCATTGAAGTTAATGATAGGATCAAAGAGATCGATGTATATTGTAAGGGTTTTACATACTAATGTTGTGTACCTCATTTGTTGGATATGTGTCCCCTTATACTATCGAACTTACCTTAATTAATTAGATTTCCCTTGATTAACCTTCAAATCATTTGGCATTGGGAGGAAGGTTCCCTGCTGTCATTGGATTCTAAAAGGAAGGTCATGGCAAGAAGGAAGCAAAGAAGATCCCGTAAAACTCGAGCTATTTTCATGAATCTATATTTAAGATTGTTCATTTTATATTTAACCTTTTTTTAGATGTAATATTTTCTTCAACATAAACTCTGGTGGGTCCCTCGGGTCCATTGTTTAAGTGGTTAATTAGACTCGCGAGTGCTCGTGCACCATCTAGCGTTCAAGCTCGAGGTGTAATTGGATCCACCATTAGAGTTATTTGTTGGCATTACGAGCATTTGCATCTTGCAACAAATACTTTTTTCTTCAAAATATTAATTGCAGTTGTCCGTAGAAATGGTCCGATGAATTATAATTGAGAATTAATAATATTTTACTATTCCTTCAAGATTTTAATGTTCATCTGAATCGCGTGAATATTATTATAAATAGTTTTCTACTCATGCACTCTCTAGCATTTAATCTCAATATATAGTTGGACCCGCCATTAGAGTTCTTTTGTGTCTCGCAATAAATGATATATATATATTTTCAAAATCCTAATTGTAGTTGCGCAAAAAAATGGTCGGATTAATGGTAATTGAAAATTAACAATATTTTGCTATTCATTTGATATTTTAATGTTCATCCGAATCGCACGAATAATATTATAAATAGTTTATTATTTTGTCAGTTGAGGTGATGACTGCTCCCGTCATGATGTTGTTACTACATATCATCCCACTATTATGGTGGTCAAGGGTGTCGCACTGTTGCGGTGATGAGAAGATACGGCGATGAGGAAATGGAACAAGAAGGGCAAAACTAATATTTAGCCACTTACGATAAACTATATAACATGAGAAGCGACTCTCGTGGAGCTTCTCGTGCTTTACAGAGTTGAGAAGTGATGCATTTGCTTCTCTGTCCTCCCATAATCCACTAAGCACGCAAGTCTAACACCCATTGAAAATGTGGTTGAGTTACCATGAGATTCCAATGATTGAAATCTCTCGCCTCACCCCACCATATTTTTAAACTCTACCTTTACACAATTGATCAACCTCTTTTTAGCCAGGAGATCCATCGACTGCTTTAATTCACACAGGACAATACATGCTGCCAAATCAATCGATTTATTGGTCACTCCATTTTCTGTAGATCAGTCGACTATCTCTCACATTTTACTTATTGATCGGTACAAGTTTTAAGCACAGATCAATTGTGCATAGACTTACAACATATCCAATAAACTTGTCGAGTAAAAGAATGGGTGTGACTCGTGTGAGCTCCCCTTCGTTTGATGGTAAACATCTAATATGCTGAAAGACGTAATTGGGCTCCATTTTGGTAGCATGTTACCTTTAGGTTAATATGAGTTAACTTGATTGTCATTCTCATTTTGATTTGATAAAATGAAGTAATTACATAAATTTAAAAGTTAATCGTGGGTTACTTATCTCACCTCAATAGGTGAGTTAACTATTTTTACTATAAAAATTGGAGTGAATTAAAAATGAGATATATGGACTTGATTAATTTAATCCCAATTATCATAACTTACTATCAAAAGGGGTCTCAAAGTCCAAATGTCTCTGTCAAAACAATAATGCTTAGTCCACACTCGTGTAGTTACACACACGCTAGGTGTGTACCAAATAAAGTTTTTTTAATTTTTGGTTATAACGTGAAACGTAAGTCACTATAACTTGATGTATAAGGCATATCTTAATCTGACAATCTAAAAAATCAAAAATAAAAGAGCCGATTTTTGAATAATTAGACTAAACACTATTCACTTGATACATTTTTAAAAAAGTTTTATCTTCAAATGATGATTTATTTTTACGATAAGTAAAGATGAGTTGAGATTCACCTTATGTATTATTTTTCAAAAATTATTTTTACGGAATCAAAGTTTATTTATTATTCAAATTTTGTGACATGTCACGTGTCCATGTCACGATAAAACACACGAAAAATACCCGTTGCATCACTCACAACGTTGGATCGTCACGTCACCTGACTCGAAAAAAATACGAAGACTTCTCTCTCCCTCGTCGTCTCCCTTTATTTTTGCCTATTGTTATTTGAGACTGTTATTTGATATGTCGACCTATCTGATCTCAATAATGTTGTACACGTGACAAACCCATCAGACGTGAACAAATCAACAAAAGTCACATCTGCGTGACATGTATGTTCTCAACCTCGAGTGTAACAACGCTCTCGAAGAGAAGAAATGAGTTGATTTTTGTTCAGGCTTTTGTTTGGATATACGTACCTTTACGGTCTCTAACACTTTTATGCATCATACAAAATATTTCTAAACATTTCTAAACATTTTTAAATAATTATAATTATATATTTTTAATTTAATGCGATGAAAATAATATTTATAAATATAAAAAATTAAAAATATTCCTAAGATATGTAATCTCGCTTATCTTATAAAATATCAACAACTAAGTTGTCCTTAAATAAAGCAAATGTTATAATAAAAGATATTTAGATATATGTAGGGGTATAATTGATGGTTCAATAAAAATAACACATATATAAATACGACATATATATATGTAAAAAGCTCAACTAAATAATAAACAAATAAAGGGAGGAGTTTTAAATAAATGAACCACCGAAAACATTCTCCATCTTCTTTCTCCACCGAATCCCGGCAAGAAGAGCTCTCTGCGTCGGTAAGGTGCTCTGCCCCCCAACCCCCACGCAATATTCTTAATATGCGTATGTACCCTCCTCCCTCCTGGCTTCTCTGTCTCTTCCAACGACCAATTCCCTGCCCCTTTGCAGCGTCTTCACCCCCACCACCCCGGGGATCGGGTCCTTTGCAGCGTCTCCTCTCCTCCTCCTTCCCCTTCCCCGCCGGAACGGGCCTTCGGAGGGGAATTTCTTCGGCGGCGGCGGCGCCCTAGAGCTGAGAGAGGGAACGAGGGCGGCGGGGAGAGGGAGGAGCGGCCTGGAAGATGTGGGTGTTCTACCTGATATCGCTGCCCCTGACGCTGGGGATGGTGACGGTGACGCTGCGGTACTTCGCAGGGCCGGACGTCCCCAGATACGTGCTCTTCACTGTCGGCTACGCCTGGTTCTGCTCCATCTCCATCATCATCCTCGTCCCCGCCGACATCTGGACGGTGAGATCCCTTTTCTGTATGTCGCCCTTTTCTCCGTCCAGCCGCATGGCGCGTACCCAGCTCTCCCTTTTCGGCTTTTTGGGCGATATCCGTGAAGATTTGCCCCATTTTTGGTCCCATGATTCGTTGTGTACCCCCACCTCCTCCCAGCTGCTCTTTCCTTGGTCCCCCTGCGTTGTCACTGGATTCGTTTTTTGACATTGATCTGATTGGCAACGGGGGATGATAGTATAGTTTGATTTGGAGAAATGTGTTCCTGCTTGTATATGAAATAAGCTTTGGTTCTCGGATCCCAATGCCATCATTGGTTCGTTAAGTGAAGTTTAATGTGTACTAATTAATGAATTGGCCCTCATGAATTGCTAGCTTCATCAGTGGGATTGATGAACCACACCAAACTTGCTATGTTCTTAACCTGCTTGGCTATGTTATTTACTTTTTTATCATGTTTGATGATGAAGAATCCTGCACGAGTCCCTCGCCAGTGGCGGAGTGGACACCCTCCCCCCTTGCAAGGGGGAGGTCTTGGGTTCAATACCCGGTTCCCTCTCCCCGTTTTTTTTTAAAATTACCTACCGAAAAAAAGAACCCTGCATGAGATGTGGATTCGAAATAAGCAGCAAGCTGCTTCTTTGATTGCAGTGGTATACACAGTTTTTCATGTCAGAAAGGAATGTTGGAAATAAAAAGATGCAAACCTTGATGAACCAAGAAAAGTGGGCTGTTGGAACCATATATGAGCTTAAAGGGTAGTCTTTGAATGGGTAATTAGGAGTTTGACTGCTATTGCATTTCCTAGAAGATTGTAAGTCAGCGGAAAGTGTACGATACAACGAGGATCACTTTTTAAAAAGATTTCATAACTAAATATGATGCACATGCTTTTTAGTTAACACAGTTTTGAGTATTTGAGGTGATGGACATGGCAAATAGGCCATAAGATCTCACTGAATCAGCATCGTTGTCATTGGAGCTTCTTTCACAGTGTTTTTTGGAAGGTGGTGAAAGCCACAATCCATTTGTAAATAAAGGCACGAAGTACGAAAATGAAATAAAAAAGATAAAAGTAACCCAGCATCCACAAATCTAGCCAGGTGGTAGAAGGTGGTACTGCGGTATTAATCACCAAATCACAACATAAGTAATATAAGACCATTGCATCATCAATTTAGACCGCAAATGCCACAAAGTTTGCTGACAACTCTTCAGCTCAAGTGCGAAAGAGTTGGAAGGATCCATTGCTTGACTGAGGCCTCCAGATGTGTTTTTCTTTGAACAGCTCCTTATAGGAGTTCACAATTGACACTGCATCTTGCTCGTCTATTTTTTTTTTAGAAGTGCATCTGGTTCTTGTCGATGATACATTCATCACGCATCATCAAATGATAAAGTCTCAACTTATTCTTCTTCGTGGAAGCTACGGTATAGAAGAGTTTTATATTCTTATCCCGTTCAACCACTGTTCCTTGGTCCTCTATTTCCATTGGACTTCATCACATAATAGCCATTCATTGTATTCCTTTTTTGTATTTCACTAGCAAATAGTCTTTCTGCATCTGAAATTAACCCTTGGTCTTCCTTGACATCCAAATCATCTAGTTTGTATAGATGATTTTGATGGATTTTTGCTGGGTCACCAAACAGCTCTCTGCTCCAATTCATCATTTGTTTCCACCTGAAAAGAAATGTGGTCGTACCACCAATTTTATTAAAATAAATAAGGTAATTTTTTTTCTTCAAACATTTCCTGATCCACTTTAATTTCTGTGCAAACTTAGCACAGGCAAAACCTGAGGATGGAGCCTCAGCCCACCATTTTGCATCCAGCTCCTTAAAGCCTTCATGTCTTACCTAGGGAAGTTCAAATGTGAACATTCTTCTTTGACTGTGGTAGGGTAGTACATTCAGGTGGATAGGGAGGTGGTTTGAGGCTTTATCGGTTACTCAATAGAATGAGATCTTGAAAATTTACTTTGCCATTCAGTGGAAATGAGGAGCCTGTTCAGCATGCTCTGACAGATCCTTTCCTTGTAATTTGTTGTAGTAAAAAGTGATTGGGAACAGTGACCTCTATGATGTTGTTCTCACAGATCCTCTGCTCAAAAATGCCTGCCATCTCACACATGGTGCCACCCACTTTCTGAAAACAAAGCCCTGTTATGCAAACAAACTTATATGTGGGAACCCATCTGTGGTCATGTGTGTTCAAAGAACACCTTCATCTTTGCAAATAACAATAACATCCATAGTCAATTAGTTGTTTAAAAGTTTGATATTCTTATACACAAGGGCTTTTGATAAGAGTTACAAGATTTGGTGGTTTTTTTGACAAATAGATGGATTACGGGGGTTTTATACGGGATTACGCAAGTTTACTTGGGCTTAAAAGTAAAAATCCCTTTTAGAAATGTTTGATTTTGCGAACAATATGCTACTCCCTGCTTTCCATCAAATTTAAGGAACTTACCTCTCACTGTACTTGCTTTTGATTCTCATTTTTCACTTACAATATAAAAAATATTGGTTTTCAACTGTCTTATTCAGTTTACTCATCTTTAAAATCTCTATGACTCTTACATGCTCTCTATGATCCATAAACAATATAGTGTCGCAAATAGCACAACTATTTCAGAAGCTATTCTGTGGGTGTAAATGAATTATTGCTGTTTCATGATGTATTCAAAGATTCCAGCACCTTGTCAGATGTCTTAATTTGTTAAATTTTCTAGGGTGTCCACTATTTGGTTCGATGTGAGCCTGGGGTTTTATGGCGGTGGTACAAAAAAGGAGTGGCTTGATGCGTTGGGTAAGACTCGAACTCGGGTGGCCCTGTAATCGCTCAGCTCTCCGTACCACTCTGCTAGATTCCCCGTTACCAAAAAAAAAAAAAACCAACAAACCAAACCAGACTAGACCTAATTCTTCGTTTGGTCCGGGATGAAAGGTGATTCGGTTTCAAAAGGCTTCAAACCGATGTAACAAAACCAAACTTTGAAAACCAAAATTTTAATTTGTACAAAAATAATCATTATAATTATCTCTAAAAAGCTCTTCCCACCAAGTCAATGTTTAAGACTAGCAAAGATTGATTTATATGGGGACAAGATGAACATTGCTTTTCCAGTATGGGACTAAAAGTCATGCGTGTGTGTGATGCATGCTCACCTTCACTGCGGAGTTCTTCAGTATTCCTTTACAACTGTTTCAAAATCACATGATTCTGAATGGGTCAATCAAGCTTCATTCTCTGCCTTGACATGGAAAACTTCAATCTAATTAGTGATATAAAACCTGCATTTTTAGTTGGGGTCAGTTTCTTCCTCATGCTTTTCCTGCTGGTCTTCTGCATGTGCGAAAATTGAACATGGCTTCCCGACTTAAACCATTGGTGAACATGTTTCACCATGTCAAACACATACAGTTGATGGCCCTCAAGGTGCAAGTTTCTTGGAGATGTTCAGACATGATATATTGCATTATTCAAGTAATCTTTTTTCGTGGCTATTTATTGGTTACATGGCAATTATTTGTGCGACACTCTGTATGCCTGCATATTTCTGTTTTGTCTTTGGTCATCGTCCATTTTGATGCAAGTAATGTTTGCTTGGTTATTTTATGAAATATACTACTTTCTGTAGTGACATGGTTTGAGTCGCAAGGAATCATGGGCTAGTTTTTTGTGCTTATATAACTTGCTTTTGAAAGTCATGATATAAGCTTTTCAATCTCCATGTTTGACATGTGCCTGATCCCTTTGTCTCGCAGACAATTATTGGCCATGACAAAGGAGGCATTGCTTTCTTTTGGAGCTGGTCATATTGGAGCACTTTTGCACTTACATGGTATGCCCCCTCCCCACTTGTCTCTGTCTTTCACTCTTCTAACAATCCAATTCCTTTGTACAGGATAATGGTCATACTAAATATGAACAACTAGTCCATCACTGTGCTGGGAAAACATGTATCTAGTATCAGGGTCTTAACATCAGTCCGATTCTTGTCAACCTTTGTGAATTTATAGTCCGCTGAGGTTCCAAGTCTCTATCTATTTGTGCTGGCACAGAAATTAGTACAAGCCATCTCTTGGGAAGCAGTAGAGGCATATGCTAGCTTGAATCTTAATTGATGACACTTTTTTTGTTTTTTAAAGTGGATGGTATCACATCATTAATAAAAATGAACAATGTACAAGTAACGAGGGAGTGCTCCCAAAAATTCCCCTGTACAAAAGAGATACAGAGGTCTCCCTACCCTTGAAGTAGGGGTAAAATAAGAAAATTACATTTCTCCACTCTACAAAAAGTGTCCCTTCAACTTTTCACAAAAAACAAAATCAAATCCAAACCGAGGATGGCAGTGTCGGTTTCGGTTTTGGCCGAAACCTGTTCAAACCTTCAAAAAAAATCAGAAAAATTCAGAAAATTCAAAAAATTTAGGAAAATTATAAAAATTATAAAAATAAAAAAATCATTGGGCATGCATTTGAGTGTGAATAAATTGGATTAAGTGCTAGAAGTAGACATTGGACATGTTAGATTAATATTCTTGAGTACATATTAAGTATGAAGTAGGTTCAAGTAGTACAATAAACATTACAAACACAGTAAATGTTACAGAAATTAAATGATTATTACCCAAATAATGATGCACTAATATGAATAACAGTTGGAAGAACCTTCTCCCTCATCGTCTGGCTTCTGCTATTGATACTCATAAAAGGCTGCATATATTCTGTATACTCACTGTAACCAAACAATGATGCAACCAAGTCGTGTATCCCTCTTTCGATCCCTCATGGAGTATAAGGTTGTTGGCTTGATTGGAATCTAGAATCAACATAAGAAGCAGAACCATGAGGATTAGAAGAGGATGCTGACCCACAATTGTTATTGGCTGGAACTGCATGAAATTGGAATCCTGGTTGATGACCCCCCTTATATATGCCTGCTTCGTGTTGACCACCTCCATAACCTGTTAGATATTCATATTGACTCTGTGAATCATATCCTCCTTCACTATGACTGTATCCTCTGCTCGTGTCAGCATGGAAGGAGGAAGTAGATGCATACATGCCACCGTCAGTAGTAGCACCTGCAGCTGCACTAGGATCATCACTTGGTGCATCATCATCATTAGAACCATAAGAAATCAATCGCCTTCTAGCCTTTGGCTCTTTTTTTCCCCCTTTCTTTTGGTGTGACTTTATCCTTCATCTTTGAAAGCAATCCTTTTCCCCATGGTGTGTCTCTCACATAAACTTGCTTCAACTGTTCAATTGTCGGGTCCTCTCGAGCAGCAAGACTAGTCTTCTCAGTCATCTCATGCACTGATGTACTTCTTCTTAAGGATGAAAGTGGCTTGACCATTGTAGGAGTGACTGGCCTGCTATCTGATTTTGAGTATCTACCTGGCTCAATCTCAGGCTGTTGCGTAGTGTCATCAACAAACAAAGCTGAGTCCTTTCTCTGGTGCGCATGAGTCACTCTTTAGCCTCTTGATTGATCATCTGAATTATGGATCCCTTAGCTTATCTTCATCCAATATACCCTCTGCCCATGTTCTATCATCAGGATCAAAAACGGGATCATCAACTTGCGCTCGTACCTCAACCTAAGACTGCAAGGGATTGTCATCATCAAATAATGCGTCCACCTCAATTTCGCTAGTTGTATTTTCTGTGACGCGTTTGTCCCTCAGTTGTTGTCTCAGCTTCATGTTCTTTATTCTCAACCTCATGTTGTAGTGGCAGTAAACCAATTTTTCTAACCGTTCAGTCCTTAGCCGATTGCGAACCTTTGAGTGTATAAGGCTGAACGTGCTCCAATTTCTTTCGCATTGACTTGCTGATGTTGTTTAACACAGCACCCTAATTGTAATGTAAGCCAATGCATTGCTGCCCAAATCCCTATTGTTCACCGTTATCCACCAGTCAGCTGTTCCACCAACCATAAACAAATAAATGTAAGATATAAATGAAGATCAATTCTTCATGATGTACTAATACATATTGACTCAATTTAAGCACAAACATTTAGTATACCTAGACTCACTCTTCCCACACCGTATTGCAATTGTGAATCAGAATATGTCCCAGTCCTCAATCTATAACTATCCATCTATAAGTATAAAGTAATGAAGTAAATTATTTTCCTCTTATTGATAAAATCAATAAAGGCCAACCTATAGCTCGGTCTAAAGCTTCTTTTTTGGTGTCCTCGATAAACAACTAATGACTGTTAAGGTGCCTTGAAGCACCTCGCGATCAACGTTTGCATTGGCATTGTACATAAATCGAGGGTTGAGGAAATAACTTACATTTCTATATAATTAATTAAATGTAAGATGTAAATTAACCTAAAAAATAATGAACTTTATATCAATGCAATTAATCACTCACCAGCTGCATGCAATTCATGGTTTAATGTGTTGTCTCATCTGTTGTCAACAATTTTTCACTACTTCGCATACTCTCTGGGAAGGGATTTCTGTAACTCTAACTTGGCACGGTCAATAGCCTCGTACAGATATCCCATATCATTTTTCTCATCGTCATTTCACCATTCTTAAGACCTTCACGAGAGGTGTGACTATTTTTATGTAACGTGAGACCCTGTTCCAAAATTTACTGTCTTCCACGATGTGGCACACATCCAGATAATCCATCTGAGCATCAACATTAGATTTGTCTATATAATAGAATCTAACATAACCTTACCTACAACAAGAAAGCTATCAAAGAACGAAAAAAATACAAAAAGTTATATCCTCCTTGAGGAATCTTTGCACGAATGATGTGAACGACGGCGGCAGCTACGCACTCTAAACAGCAAGAAATGGCGGCGGCGGCGGCGGCAAGATCTCCTCTCGACAGTAAAAGCTCCTCCCAAGCTCCCCCTACCCCTCCTCCACCTCTCCTAGTGGCAGCACCCCCAAGATCTTAGATCTGAGGGGTGTGGCGAAACTGAACTCCCCTTAAGAGGGGAGTTCGCGTTCGGTTTCGCCCGATTTCGGGTGTATCGGGTCGAAACGCTCGAAACCGGGCGAATCCGGATTTGGTTTCGCCCGAAATAATAATAATAATTTTTTTCTTTAGTTTTCGACCTGCTACAGTGAGCAAACCCTGTTTCGTATCGGGTTGGTCCGAAATCGATACGTTTCGTCCGTTTCGGCCGAAACTGTTATCTATGATCCAAACATTTAATAGGATCATCAATCATGTGCCTCTCTTTTGAAACTTTTGCCATTCCTCTCCCTCCAAATGATCCAAAAGGTTGCATGCAAAATCAGCCACCACAGTTGACAATCAAACTCTGCAATCCATTGCACTTGCCAGTTTCTGATGAACTCTTCCACATGGCATTTAACAGGTTTGCTGCGCCTGAACTTAGTGAGAATATGTTGCCAAACTTCTGAAGCAAAGTCACACTCTAGAAAAAGGTCATCTAGATAGTATGTTGCCTTCCCACACATGTTGCACACAGTGTCCGCCCCAACCATGAACCTGGCCAGTCTATCCTGTGTAGGTAGTCGAGCAAGGGATATCCTCTACATTAGCACCTTCACCTTAAGGAGACTGATTGGTTTGCAAACTTGATGGAATAGAGGATGTCTCACACCCCCGTCAACAATAAAGTAGTAAGCCGAGTGATCATAAAACACTTCCGAGGGGTTCCATTTCCACACGAACATATGCCTGGAAGTGGAATCCAGCTTGTAACCTTGGAGTAGGGACAAGAATTGAGTCACTTCTGAAATCTCATCCTCCTTCAGCACCCTCCTGGAAGTTGGGCACCATCCATCTCTGAAGTCATGTGCCTGTCTTACTAGCATCCGCTTGTTAGTAGCAATGTTGTAGAGCTTGGGAAACCTACGTTCCAGGGGCTCACCTTCGCAACATCTATCCAACCAGAAGAGTCCCAGCTGTCCATTCCCAATTTTGATCGTCACATAGGGTTGGATGACATCCATAGCATGCAAGATACCTTTCTAGACTGGAGACAACAAGTAGGCCTGAGAGGGGGTTAGGTCTCAGGTGCAGCCTCAGTGTAATACTTGTCTTTTATGAGCTGAAGCCACATGCCATTTTTTGTAGTCCCAATCTTTCATGGCCACTGTGTAATAAGAGCTAGGTTGAACAACCAAATATCTTTGAAACCTATACCACCGCTTCTCTTGTCTTGACATACTCGGCTCCAAGTAACATCATGCCAACCTCTCACCTTTTTTGCACCATCATGCCAGAAGAATCTGTTTTGAATGCTATGAAGTTTTGCAATCATCGAGCAGAGAATCCAAAACATGGAGAGGAAGTAGATCGGTAGGCTCTTTAGCACCGAGTTACACAGAAATGACTTTTCGCCGTAAGAGAGTAATCATCCTTCCATCCGGCCAATCTAGTCTTGAGTTTTTGGATAACTAGCTGCCAATCTCTGCACCGAATGGCACTGCTAGCCAAGGGGAAGCCCAAATATGTGATCGAGAATTGGCCAATTTGACATCCAATGATAAGGGCTGCCCTCTGAAAGGTGCGATCTTTCATGTGAATCCCTAGAAGTTGGCTCTTGTGAAAATTGACCTTTAACCCAGTGACCTCCTCTAGTGATTCTAAAAAAAATCTAGCAATAAGTAGCTGTTCCTCACCCTTAGAGAAGAAAAGAATAGTATCGTTTGTGACTTCTCCGGTTCCTGGCTTGGAAACCTATTATAGACTCGTCTCTTTTGCTCTCTGCCAGAATCTGTCCAAGAGGTGAGAGACAAGTACAAAAAAGAGAGGAGAAAGAGGGTCCATGTCGTAAACCCCTTCGACTGTGAAAGGATGAGGAGGGTTTCTCATTGACCAGCATCTTGAAAGAAGTCGAGGTGATACAAGCTCTGATCCAACCAATCCACTTTTCACGAAAGTCCATACCATGCAATGCATTGAGGAGACACTGCTAGTTAGCCCTGTCATAAGCCTTCTCAAAATCTAACTTTATTTTCGCGTTGTTGATTCCTAGGTGTAGTGCTTCTCTTCCCCTATGCCACCTATTCTACTAGTAAAAGTAAAGTAGACTAGAGTAACCTGCAATATAGATAGAACCTAACCTATAGGTGTAACCTTTCGCTCAATACTAAAATTGACGATTTTTTTATTATGGACCTTGAAGGAGTGAATAGTCTCCTGTGCCAGCAAAAAAAATTCTTGGATCTCTCTCTCTTTAATCAAAGCCCTCTGGTTACTGCTAAGGACTTTGTCCACCACTTTACCAACCTGGCAGTAACAATTTGGAGATGATCTTGTAGAGGCTGTTCAACAAGCTTATGGATCTATAGTCCTTGAGGGAATGCCCCTGCTTCTTTGGGAGAAGGGTAATAGAAGTCCTGTTGATCCCATTGAGATGAGCTTTACACTCCTGGAATTCCACCACTGCTTCCACTAGGTCGGCTTGAATGATATCCCAACATGTCTGGAAAAAAAAACATGGGAAAGCCATTTGGACCTAAGGCTTTGTCCCAGGCCAAAGAGAAGGCCGCATGTCTATTCTCCTCAACAGAGGAGGAGAGTGTACTCCTGTCCTCCTAAATGACGTGCCACTGATGATTTACAAAATAAGGTCGCTAAGAATCCTCCTCTGACAAAAGGGAAGAATAGAAGTCTACCTAATATCACCCATGCTAGTAAGAGTTTTGTCCCCGTGTCGCAGGCTCTTGATGGAGTTCATTCTCCTTCTCCTAGACGCAATTTTCTAGAAGTTTGCTATGTTCCTGTCCCCCTCCTACAACCACCTCTGTTTGGATCTTTGCTCCCAATATACCTCACTCCTTGAGGAGGATGTCCTCAAGCTCCTTTCTTATTGCCTCTCCCCTAGTTTTGTCTCTATGTAGTCCGAGACATGAGGCGACCGAGGCGACTAGGGGGTCGCCTCACGCCTCAAACGCCTAGGTGACGACCGAGGCGTTTGAGACGTGATTTTATTAAATAAATAAATATAATTCAGAAATTAAACTATATGTCAATAAATTTTTAAAATTTTTAAAATTCATATATAAAATCAATAAATTTCCTAAATTCACTCATTCCTAAACAAGAATTAACACTCATATTGTCATACACACAAATACACTAAACGAGGATAACAAGTGCAATATTATTACAAAACTAAAACAAGTAAATAAACAACTAAACAAGTCAATTACATAATTTCATAACAAAAAGTGTTTCAAATAGTCATAGTCTACGGTCGTAGTCATAAAATCTGTGTGACAGAGGGAAAGGGGAGAGGGAGATAGAGAGTGACAGAGTGAGAGAACAAGAGAGGGTGAGACAGAGTGAGAGAGGGGATCGACACCTCCTAATGACTGCATGTCTCTGTGTGCTAGAGAGAAAGGGAGAGGGAGACAGAGTGACAGAGTGAGAGAGCGAGAGAGGGTGAGACAGAGTGAGAGAGGGACCCGGCCCCTTCCTCTGTCTGTGCCTGTGTCTGTGTGAGAGAGACAAAGAGAGAGGGAGAGGGAGACAGAGTGAGAGAGGGCTCGGCCCCTCCCAACGACTATGCGTGTGTCTGTGTGTGTGATAGAGATAGAGATAGAGTGACAGGGAGATAGAGAGTGAGAGAATAGAGGGAGACAAAGAGATGGAGAAGGAGACAGAGAGGGGCTCGACCCCTCTTTCTCACTGTGTGTGACAGAGGCAGAGAGAGTGAGAGGGATTGAGAGACTGAGAGAGGGAGAGAATAGAGAGAGCAAGAGAGGGAGGCCTGTGAGAAAGAGAGGGAGACGGAGGGGGAGACAGAGACAGAAGAGAGGGAGAGGGAGACGGAGACAGAAGAGAGGGAGCGGAGTATCTGCAAGAAAGAGAGGGGGAGAGGCCTCTCTCCGGACGCTGCTCGATGTTGCCGCTCGCCGGACGCCGCTGTCGTCGATCGTCGAAGGCCGCAGGGGTGGAGAACTGGCGAGTAGGGTTCGCTCGATCCGGGGAGAGAGGAAATGGCCGGGGGGGGTGATCGAAACCCTCGTACCCTATTTTATAGCCCCGGATCCATACTTCATGGGTTAGCGGTCTTCTCCGGGTCGCGGAGGCCAGATATGCAGATCCGTTCTGTGGGCGAAGCTGGCTCACTGCGTTGAGGTGTTGGAGGCGGCTCGGGGCGCGTCGAGGTGAGGGAAGGCGTGCGGCGATCGCCTCAGCGAGAACAAACGCGGTGAGGCGATGGCACGCCTCGCCTCAGTGCATAGGCATTCGCCTAGGCACGATTTCAATAACATAGTTTTGTCTTGCTCATCTAATAGCTTAGCTTCCTCCATTGTATCAAAGACCTGAAGCTTCTCTAGTATATGGTCCTTGGTAGCTTTTCCGGAAATAGTCTTTGATCTACTCCAAGAGGAAAGCTGTTGGACCAGCTCCTTCAATTTGATGATCATTCCTACCATAGCCAATGCCTCATGTCTATGTGTAGTGTAGCCCAACTTCTGGTGAACACCTGGAAGAAATCCTGCTCCTTAAGCCAATGCTTTTTCATCTTGAATGCACGACGCCTGTTAAACCTGTTATTAGTTCTCAGAAGAATGGACTTGTGATCTGACATTAGGCGGGCATTCAACTTGCAGATTTGGGAAGTGATCTTTCGATTCCATTGACACCAAAATCTGTCCAACTTCGAGCAACTCGACTTTGCTATGAGATTAGACCAAGTGTAGAGGGCATTCGGTGCGGGGATATTTATTAGGCCACCCTCTTCAATCAACTCTTTGAAGTCCTCCGTTTCCCCTGTCACCGTAAAAGATCCCGACCTTTCCCCCATTGCTGCAATAACATTGAAGTCGTCTCCAATGCACCACGGTCTTCTAGACAACTGATGATGCTGAAGGAGTTCCTCCCATAGACCTTTTTTCTCCTCTCTGCCTTGAGACCCATACATACCAGAGAAGTCCTACATGAAATTGTCGCAAAGGTTGCGGAAGTAAGTGAGATAACAGAGTGGCCAACCTTCCTCTCTTCACCAGTTCATTCTAAAGCACAATGATACCACCCCACATCACACCCTTAGTCAACCTTCTTCCACCTATCTCCCTCGTGACACACTCCCCATGCCCCTCTAGTTCAGGCTCATGTATACACAAGATATCAATTTTACAACTCCATACAAACTCCCTGACAACCCTCCTTTTTTTCGGCCCACACACCCCTTTTACATTCTATGACACTATATGCATGGAAAATGTTCTTGAGCTTCTCCACTCCCCCTCCTGATCCTCATCTGGCTCCTTCCCATCCTTTTCCCTTTCTCCCTCTCCTCTCCTAACAATTTTCCCTGCCTTAACCCCCTAGCCATTCCCAGCAGCCATCTTTTTTGGATTTTGCATAACACCGTTCTGATATCTTTATCAATACCCTCACAAGATACTCCTATTAGGCTTGCTACCTCCTTGGTCTATTCCCCCATGAACCTCTCTACTCTGGCTATAACTTCCTTTACCTCCTCTTTTCCCAGAGCTCCCTCCACCTCCTCTCTGAAACTCTCCTTCTCTTGAAGGGAGTCCTTGACCTTGAACACCTCCATCATGGATCCATCTTCATCCTCAAGTAGCAGGGGGTGACAGGTAAGAAGGGCCCCTGGTCCTTGCAGCACGTCTGAAGCCTTGGCAGCAGCTATTAGATCTGTCTCTTGGAGATCAGTTTTAGAGCATCCCATGAACCCAGAACCACCGGCCTCTTCGATTGGGGAAGCATCAAGTAGCAATGTTTTGCCCTTTCCCACGCTACCAAGGTCATCGGCCGGCATAGAGCCCGGGGACATCCCGTACTGGCAGAAGGCCTCGGCCTGAGCCACTACAAACTATCTTCTACTGGAGTCTGTTGGCCCACTCATGCTAGTGACCTGAACGATCGCGGCCAAGGGACCTTCCTGTGCAGGTTTTGGCAGTTGACAAACCTGTCAGCCGCCCCCTTTCTCCATGCTCCCGTTGGAATCGCCAATCGCCGGCCGACGAGGGTCTCATCCCTGTCGACAGCAGAGGGTCAGAAGTCCTCTGAAGAAGGTTTCCCTATCAGGCAGGAGAGAAGGACTTGTGCAGGTCTTGGCGGGCCCGACCGTGATATGTGGTTAGCAGATAAGTCAGGGGTATTCACCCGTTTACCCAACAAGGCACCTCTGCAACCCGCTCCACCCGGGTCAACCGAAAGAAAAGGTCCGACCTGTTCCGCCATCCGGTCTTCCATCTCGACCCGTCTGCGATCGGACCCGCCCGACTCTGAATTGGAGGAAACCCGTTTCGGGTTCGGATTTCGAATTCCCGCGGGGTATTGTGCTTCTTCCTTTCACATTGTCCCTTGAAAACCTAAACCTCCCCCCACCACAAGCCTCCTTGTTACCCCTCTGAATACAACCCTAACCGGAAAGATTTCTCCGGCTAAGGAGGCTTCTACCAACGTCGGAATTGCCGTGATGGAGGAGACACGAACCCAAGCTTCGCAGCACCTGATGGATTGGTCACATTGCAAATGACTGGAATGGTTACCTTGTCACTCTCCTCATGCATTTACTATCTTCAAAGATTTTAAAGTAGACATGCCTCTTCTTTTTTCTCGACACCTGGTAGTTCACTGGTAGCCAGTACTGTTGAATATCTTTACTGCTTCTTCCCTATGTTGAGGAGTTGATTTAAATATTTTTAAGCACCTGGTAGTTTCTGCATCTATTGTGATTATCTAAAGTCAATGGAGTACTTGGTATTGATTGTTTTCTATTAACTTTTATCTCTCTTGTAGGGCTGTGGTTCCAACTATTCAGGGTTATGAAGATGCTGGAGATTTCACAGTGACTGAAAGACTAAAAACAAGTATAAGGGCTAACTTGATATTTTATCTTAGCGTTGGATCTATTGGCCTTTTTGGGCTTATTCTACTCATTATTACGCACAAAAAATGGTTAGTCTCTGAACAGTTTGATACTATTTTTTAATTTCTGCAAATTGTGGATGGCAGAAGTTCTATTGGTCATGCTTCTAAGAAGGGAAGGTTTAGATTTCGATGGATGTACAATGCTTATTACAAATCAACATTATGCCCTTGATGTTAGATCTTGTTTCTTTTTTTTTTTTTGATTCTTCTACCATAGATTCGTGTGTCAGTTAATTTATTGTCATGAATTATATGTGAAATGCCACATGGAAGGATATGCTAGGACGAATGGTCTTTCAAGTCCTAAGCTGACCCAGGTTGAGGGGACAAGGCTTTGTGAAGTTGGATATGGTTGCATTGTTGTGTTCTTTATTTATGCTAACTGATCACTCATATTCCCTTGTTTTGACTCTTTTGTTTGCAGGAGTCTTAGTCTTATGGGCTTAGCAATGGCTTGCTCAAATACCTTTGGTCTTGTAACAGGCGCATTTCTTCTTGGTTTTGGCTTGAGTGAAATCCCAAAGAGTATCTGGAGAAATGCTGATTGGAGCAACCGCCAAAAAGTTTTGTCTCATAGGGTTGCTAAAATGGCTGTAAACCTAGATGATGCTCACCAAGAATTTTCAAATGCAATCGTGGTAACTAGTTTTTTTTTTCTAGTGAATGATTTAGATGCTTTAAAGTCTACCTGCAATGTAAATGGTTGCCTGTGCAATTGGTGCTCATCGATATTCTTGTTGGTATTGGCCATGCTTGGGTTACACGAGTATATTGTTTAAACGACAGTATCATCCATTTGTTTAATAAATAAATGGCTATTTGAAATTTATTCTGATTATGCACTACGATATTTGTTAGATTCATTTCTCTGATTACCATCACCAAAGTGAGACTGGATATAGAAGAGTTTCTTCATGTGAAAAGCCAACTCATTGGTGTTCTGTCGATTTTATACCACTCTTATACATTAATTTTTGTTTAGAGCTAAGTAAAGAAGATATTTTGTAGTCATCAGAGGAGAGTTCAACTTTGGCATATCCTGTTATTTCTTGAAAATGTGGTTGAAATTGCTTATATCCAATCTCGCTTCATTCATTTCCTTTTAGGTAGCTTCTGGACTGCTGTTTTTTTTCTATGTTTTGTTTCAAGCATTTGTCTATTAACCCGTGGAACATGTGCAGTCTAAGACATTAATGTCTCTAGAAGTCTAGAAGTTTCACTTTTTGGGGTTTTACCACAAATGTACAAAGAATGAAGATGTTTTAGACTTTTAGTTTGTCTTTATAGCTTAATTTTTACTATGACCTGGATGGACCAGGCCAGGGTTAGATGTTTTTTGAAAACATTTTGTTGTCCTTAATCATGGTTCTAAATTTCTGCATCCATCACTGAGATGTTCTATCTTGTTTCTTTTGGGCATTTTACCACATGATATCATCTTCTTCTTTTGAATATTTCACCATGAAATGTGGTCCATAAGTTCTTAACTCAATTATGGTTGACTGACTCTAAGATATTCATCATTTGCCTTTATCATTAGGTTGCACAGGCAACATCAAATCAGATGTCCAAGCGTGATCCTCTAAGGCCATACATGGATGTTATTGATAACATGCTGCATCAAATGGTACTCTGTTCTTTGTTTTACAAAGCATAGTGATACTTATCTATCTAAATGCAGCGAAAAAGAGAAAAAAAACATTAACAATGTCTTCATTATTAAGCAACTTTATGCCTTTTTGTCCTTTGTCCAGCTACGAGAAGATCCATCTTTCAAACCATCAGGAGGGAGACTAGGGGAAAATGACATGGACTATGACACGGATGAGCAATCAATGGCAACCCTCCGTCGCCAACTTAGGAGAGCTCGAGAGGAGTATTACCGCTATAGGAGGTATTATTTACTCTTTTCCATTGAGGTTTCACTTGTGAATTATAATTCTTGACTTACAGAACTATATGGTGTTTGGCATTGTACTGTGTTTCTTGGAAATGACTGACATTTCCTCATGGTTGAAATTTTAATTACCCAATCCCTTTTTCCTGATGGCATCGTCATGTTATACTTATATAATCATTTTAATGAAACTGATATTTTCTAGAATTATGCAGTGAATATATGACTTATGTCACGGAGGCCCTTGAACTGGAGGATACAATAAAAAATTATGAGCGTCGAGACTCAACTGGATGGTTAGTTCTTAAAGTATTCTTTTTTTGGCTTTCTATTTGCCTTATCTTTTCACCTATTCATTTTGTAAAAATTCTGAGAAATTTGTAGTATGGTTTAATTTATATGTGTACTTTTTTTTTGAAAATCTATAGTACCACTGATGTATAAAATGAAAAGAGAATGTACAATGTGTACTTCTTGTGTTGATGCCAGTGACAAAAAGTATCTATTGTAGTTCATTATGTAGAATTGTTTTCATTATGAAGTTCCTTTGAAGGCAACACAAATTCTTTTAATGAGGCTCGTCTCCACCTCAATGTCCACAGCGACAAATTCAAAATTTTAAGGAATTGCAATAAACATGAAACGGGAATTCAAAAGCAAATTTAAGATGTGTAGATTTTTTTACTGAGTGTTTGTGTACCCGATGGTTACATGGCATGTTGGACACGGGACCAAGTACTAGTGTCCTCTCTTGTTCAGGCTCCTATGGTGAAGTAGGGACCTTTGAAGTGCCAACATGAGGTGAAGTCCTTGCTATTAGTCCCCTGTTGAGCCCGTTATTTTTTCTCGAATTAATCGAGACATTTTTCTCGAATTAATCGAGGTGATTTTCTCGAACCAATCGAGGCAAATTAAACTAAGGTGGCATAGTGATGATCGGAATACGACGCTGTTTACACGCGGAATTTTCGGATATCCACTTTGTTGGATGAATATGTGGATATTTTGACATATTTGTTAATTCCGCGCTTTTGGGTTTATCAGACGATTTAAGGTTCGTGTACTGGACCTTTCCCCACCGACCGAAGTCGGTGTTAATTTACATCGGTACAAGTCCGGACACCTTTGATTAACTGTCGAAGAACGCCTTTTGCCTCTATTCGTTGTGACATAAATGCTCTTGATGATCTCCCATTACGGGTACATACTCGTGCAAAGAAATCTGAAGACTTTATTTCCTTGAACACATATAATTTGAATTACAATCGGTCCTTCAAGACATTTACATATGATCCCGATCGTATAATTGGGTCTTCAAGATTACATCCAGTTGCAACCAGAGTCTTTGAATTTGCTTCAGTCTGCATTTGGATCTTTGGATTTGATTTCGTCCTGATCGAGTCATTGAAATTACCTTTATTTCTTGATCGGACGGTTGAACTTGAATTCCATCACGAGAATCGTTAGATCGCCAAGATGATCATTGTCGATCCCTCAGAGTTGCTTCATGGTCATAATCACTCTTTTGATTGTGATTGGACCCTTAAGTTGACTTGGTGTCCATAAAGGACAGTCCCGCCTGAGGCGGGGTATATTTGTAATTTTCCTCCATCAGAGTATTTCTGCAGTTTTCCCAAACTTTGGGATATTTTTGCAATTTCTTACTTTCTTGGAGATAGCCCCGTCACTTCTTGACTTTTCGACATATATTTGACATTTCTTGACTTCTCGGAGATAGCCCCGTTATGTCTCGACTTCTTGAGCATATCTGTCACTTCTTGACTTTTCAGAGATAGCTCTGTCACTTCTTGACTTCCTGGGCATATCTGTCATTTCTGACTTTTCGGAGATCGCCCCGTCGTTTGACTTCTTGGGCATTCCTCGTCTTCATTTCTTAACTTCTCGGAAACAACCCTGTCATTTGACTTCTTGGGTATTCCTCGTCTTGATTTCTTGACTTCTCGGAAATAACCCCCGTCATTTGACTTCTTGGGCATTCCTGACTTGCTTTCTTGACTTCTCGGAAATAAACCCCGTCATTTGACTTCTTGGGCATTCCTCGTCTTGATTTCTTGATTTATGGGAATAACCCTGTCAGTTGACTTCTTGGGTATTCCTCGTATTCATTTTCTTGACCTTTCGGGGTTTATTTGTTATTTCATCAATTTCTGAGTTTTCATACATGATAGCCCTTGGCCATGAAAAAGATACAAGGATTTGGATGGTTATCTATAAGTCGAACTCAGGAGAGCGCACACCGCTTCAGGGAAGAGGCGTGGTCTCGCTCCACCGAGTCGTGCGAACGGCGCCAACCATTCTTTTGTGATTTTGAGATAAACCGTGAACTTGTGCAGTTTCTAGATTGAGCAATGACTTTCATGCAACTTTCCCACAAATGTTATATTTCTGCAATTTTGAGATATTTCAGGGTCTTTTGCATTTTCCCACCGTTCGGGATATTTTTATAATTTTCCCGCCATCGGGGATATTTCTGCAATCTTACTGTCATCGAGAGTATTTCTGAAAATGTCCCACCACCGGGGGTATTTCTATAATTTTCTGCAACAGAGGGGTATTTCTTCAACTTTTTGACCATCGGGGGTATTTCTACAATTTTCTGCCCACTGGGGGTATTTCTGCAATTTTTTGTCCACCGGGGGTATTTCTGCAATTTTTTGTCCACCGGGGGTATTTCTGCAATTTTCTGTCCACCGAGGGTATTTCTACAATTTTCTACCCACCGGGGTTATTTCCTTCATCAGATACGTTTATGCAATTTTTCCTTTTTCCAACATTTTGACCACCGAGCCTTGAACATTTGTAAGACTTGCAATTTTAATTTGTAACCATCTTTCATTCTACCTGTGGATGATTTCAAATGCTTTGGATGATTTCCATTGCAATAAGCATAAGGCCATTTTAATGATTTCAAATGCAATAAGCATAATCATACAAGTCCATTCTTACTCCTTTTTCATGGAACAAGCTTTTGACTAGCCCACTTGTGCATGGAAGAAGCCCATTTTGACTAGCCCACTTTTATCAACCCATTTACAGAAGCTTTGTGAGCCCATCCTCTCTTTGCAAGGGGTGAAAGGTTTCTTAAGCACTCCTGCTCTCCTTGTGGGAGCTCTCCTCTGCACTGTTGCTCCATTCGAATGTCTTGTTCCCCGGATGTGGAGGCTGACCATTTTATAGCAGTTGAGGAGTGCACTGGAGGGGATACTCCTCCGGAATGTGAACGGGTGAAACCGGAGGGGGTGCTCCTCCGGTTACCTGTCAACCGGAGGCCCCTCCTCTTCTCCCCCTTCTTCTGTTTTCTTCTTCTTTGCTGTTTTTTTTTGTTTTTAATGCGTGGGCCAGGAAACAAAGGGACCGGAGGGGGCTTCCTCCGGTTCTGTTTTGACGGGAGGACCCCCCCTCCGGTCTGCAACACCAGAGGGGGTGCCTCCGATCTGCTTTCACCAGAGCCCCCCCCCCCCTCCGGTTAGCTGCACATCGGAGGGGGCCTCTCCGGTCCCATGCCACCGAAGAGGGGGTCCCTCCCGTCTGGTGCGACTGGAGGGGGGTCTCCTCTGCTGGTGCCTAATCGGAGGGGGATCCCCCTCCGGTCTCCTGTGCTTTTTGAGTGAGGAGGAGAGGGCAGAGGGGGTTTCTTACCCCCCTTTTTTTTTCAGCGTTCAACAGACGCAAAGTTAGTACCGTCGCTCCAATGAGTCATCCTCAAACTGCAGGAACCCCCGGTTGAAAAACCCATCATTTTCTCGAAATAATCGAGACAATTAGGGGTAATTCAACTCAACAACGATTAATGAAAAGCACAAAGCCTAGTGTCGTTGTGATCCCGGACGAACTCCAGAATCTCGGGGATTCGTGTTGGATGTTCAGAGTGAAAGAAAAAACATCGCAGCAAGAAAGCAATCACACGAGGATATTCTACGTACCCACGGAATATCCGACACAAGTCGACGAGGTGATTCGACAGGATGCAAACTTCTCCCATCGACGAACGGTGCGAAGAAGACCAAACAAATGCACAAAGGAGGAGCCTTTCTCCTCTGTCCAAGTAGCAAAAATTGAAGGAAAAAGGGCAAAAAACAGGGTTATAGGGGGGCGCCCCCCCTCACACATCCGCGTTTATTTGGACACGGCCCAGGGGTCATTCGACCCCGGTAAGCCTCCCCGGGCTTAACCGGGGTCAATCGACCCCCTAAATGGGCTGACCAACCCCGGTTAAGTGGACTTAACCGGGGTTGACCGCCGCTCTCCACCGGGGATCGGGGTCGATTGTCCCCCATTTGGGCTTAGTCGATCCCCACCTTTTTGGTTGGGGTCGATCCCCCTCCTTTTAGGGTGAATTGACCCTGTTTAAAATCCCAAAAAAGCTTAACCGGTGTCGTTTGCCTACCTAGCAGGTCATTTGACCCTGGGTAAGCCCCCTGAGGGCTTAACCGGGTCCAAGTGACCCCCTACACTCTATAAATACCCCCATGGGTCCCACAGGGAGAAAGGGTGAAGACACAGAATAAGAAGCGTGCGCTCGAGATTTTGTGTTCGTTTGTGTTTGTAAAGGCCCATTTAAGGGTATGAATTATAAATATCCCGGTTCTTGCACCTATGTCCCCAGGGGCCATGTTATGTAATTTTTCATGTATTTTGGCGGTAGAAGTATGTAATTTTCTGTCCCCAAAATTACAAGGAAATCCTCTCGATGTTCAGTAATTGCAAAAATACCTTGCAGATTGCTCAAATTGTGACTATGTCCCGCATTCTTTGTGGAGAAGTCTTGTAAAGTCTACAATTTACTGACAAAGCTTTGTACTTGTACACATTTATGCAAATATCCTTCTAAGGAATTACAAAAATACCCAGACTCTCCGTTAAATCATGGACATATCTCTATGAGGACTGTTTGCACATATGTCCCTCGTAAGTTTCAATTTGTTCGCACACTCATGGTCAATGCCAAATTGAGTGTTACTCGAGAACTGCCAAAATATCTACGGGACATTCCAAAAATTATCAAAATATCTCTGAAGTCCAAAAATTATCAAAATATCTCTAGAACCTAGGAATTGTCAAAACACCCCTGGAATTCAAAGAGTCCCTAAACTCTCCAGGAATTGTAAACATATTCCTATCACCATTAGGTTTTGCTTAACTTCCAAGAGATGTTAAATTGTGGCATAGCCCTCAATCTATGCCCACACTCAAATGTTAATCTCTTGCCTACCCCTGTCCTTCTTGGTTTGTAGGCTCACTATGCCTTTCATTAAATCATACCTTTGTCTCCTTATCTTTCCTTTAGGGAAGACGATTATAGTCGTCGTGACTTTGCCCTTGGCATCAGACCCTCAATGTAAAGGACTATAATTTTCTTTGGCAGTTAAACAAGGGTGTTCGAATTTTATGCCGATGGAAATCAACACTGATCGAGGTCGGTGGGGAAAGGTCCCACACTCGAACTCAAATCGTTTGATAAACTAAACCCATGGAATTGGGGATGTACATGCTATTTAAATAGCTAATTAATGTGCACTTATGTTCAACAAATGAACTCTCCCTACCCCCTTTCTCACTAAATTTATAATTCCGTGTTCAGCCTCCCCCTTCCACCTATTCCTTTGGAATTTGACGTTGGTAAGTTGACATTGGGTTGGGGAGGGGATATGACTATCACATGCAAACAAGGAAAAAGGAGCTGGGAAAACTGGAAAAGTGTATATGAAATCTGAGACTTTACTGAAGTTTCTTTGCATAAGTTCAGACCCCGGAATTGCGCCTCTTCAAAAAACGAACTCCCACCAGAATGGGACCTGTTTGTTTCCATAAGGTCTGAGATTTTTTTCTGAAAGTGGATGGTACCACCAATATGTTACATAGAAAAAGATAGATTACAAAAGAATGTACGGCGGCCTATCAACAAAAGGGACACCGCCTCCCAGAAGCACCCAGTTCCAGCAATCAGGAACCCCCCAAAAAAGCAAAAAAGGAGGATTTACAGATATCTGTATTACTAAGCAAAGATGCCCACTCCCTCACTCCATCCCTTACAAAAGAAGCCACCCTATCAACAATCATCCCATCCCTCCTAAAAACTCTCCTATTCTTCTCTCCCCACTAGGCCCACAAAGTAGCATGGAGAAACTAGCCAAAGTTTTGTCCTCCTTGGTCACCCTCACCTCCGACCAAACTAGAAGGAGATCCTGAGCTGAAAACACTTGCGGGAGTGTACACACCAGATCCTTGCTAGCACCAACTACCATACCACGGAGGAAAATTCATGAGCCGTGACCAGATGATTGACTGATTCCTCCTCTGTCTTACATAAGGCATGGGTCGTAGAAAGATCATCCCTAAAGTGGGTGAGCCTATCACACGTGGGAAGTCTTCCTGCTGCTGTCCTCCAAACTAGGATCTTAATCGTTAAGGGGCTGCTTGGGTGCCACACCTGCCTCATAAAGGGGAAGTGAACCCCCCCGTCAGTGATGATGCGATAAGCAGACTAACAGAGAAGGTTCCCAAGTGCTCCCACCTCCATTCCCACGAATCAGTCCGTACTGGAGAAAGATGGACCTCCTGCGGTAGGAGCTGTTCTCCCAATTCTATAATCTCAACATCAAGCAGCTGTCTACAAAAACAGGGGCTCCATCCTCCCCCCGCAGGGGTGGATCAAAGGCCTCTGTCACCACTACAGACCGCTGCAATGGCAAAGAGGTTAGGGAAGTGATCCCGGAGAGCGGACGTCCCACACCATCTGTCAGTCCAAACTCTGCAAGAGGCTTAGTCTGCCAAAACAAAATGAGCCCCAGCTCTGATCACATCCATTGACTGACACCCCCCCTCCAAATATGGGAAGTGGAGGAGCTGGGGTGGGGGGTGGTGCTCCAACTCCCATGGAGTGCCCCTCCAGTAGTATTTCTGTCTGATAATGTTCACCCAAAGTCCTTCAGATGTACCCATCTTCCAAACCCATTTAGCAAGGAGGTCCCGGTTGAAGTCATTAATGTTCTTCAAGTCTAATTTTCCATTCTCCTTGCTTCTGCATATTCTGCCCCAAGAGATTTCATAGCCGCCTCTCTTAGGGTTCCCGCTGCCATGCCAATAGAAGCAGCACCGAATGGCGTCTGATCTCCTCATCACCGATCTCAGAATCCTGAAGATGGACCGGTGGTAAATTGGAGGCTGTCAAAGACTGACTGGCATAGCACCTGTCTGCCCCTGTAAGAGAGGAGCCTACCCTTCCATCCGGCCAGCTTGGATTGGAATCTCCGCACTACTGGTTGCCAATCCTTAAATCTGAGATCCCCAGGAGCAAGAGGAGACCCAGGTAAGTAATGGAGAAGTTCCCAATCTTACACCCTATGGTCATAGTCGCCCTCTGAAAGGCTTCATTCCCCACATTGATTTCCATGAGACGACTCCTTGAGTCCCAAGACCTCATCAAGAAGCTCCCACGTAAGTTTAGTCGTGAACACTTATCCTCTTCCCCTGACAAGAAAAGGATGGTATCGTTTGCATATTGAAGGTTCGTAATCTGACTGCCGTAGTTGTGGACATTGAACCTAGAAATGAGTCCTGTTGCCTCAGCTTTGTCCCACAATCTGCTTAGGATATGAGCTACAATGATGAACAGAATGGGAGACATTGGGTCGCCTTGTCGAAGCCCTCTGCTGCAATGGAAAAAGGATGTCGGCTCACCATTGATGAGACTGTCACAAGAAGCCGACATGAGCCATCCTCTAATCTAAGTAGTCCATCACTCCCCAAAGCCCATCTTCCTCAGAACTAGGAGCAGACACTCCCAATTAACCTTATCATAGACCTTCTCAAAGTTCAACTTGAGAACCATTCCTTGCCTCCGCCTCTGCTTGACGAACAAGATACATCCATGGGCCATCAAGAATTCTTTTGAATCTGCCTTCCTTTGATAAAGCCCCCTGATTGTAGCTGATCAACCTGCCTACTACCTTTTCCAACCTGCCAGCCAGCAACTTCGTTAAAATCTTATAGACCCCATTAAGGAGACGGATGGGTCTATAGTCCGATAGGGAATCAACACCCTCCTTCTTGGGTATAAGCACCATAAAAGTCTTGTTGATGCCCCTGAGGTGGGCTCTCCTCCTAGAAATCCAACACCACCCTAAGGAGGCTGCTTTTTGCCACCTCCTAGCAGTGTTGGAAAAACAGCGGAGGGAACCCATCAGGTCCTAGAGCCTTGCCTATTGCCAAAGCAAAGACAACCCTCCTAACCTCTTCCTCTGAGAAGGGGCCTATGAGCACACCCCTCTCCCCTTCAGAGATGGAGGGTAGGAGATCTTTTGCTATCTGCAGTGTCCAACAATTCTCCTCGGAAAACGGTCTGGAATAGAAGTCCAACACATGCCTCCTAATAGAGTTGGGCTGGGAGAACACTTGCTCTTCATGTCTCTAGCTATTGATGTGATTCAACTTTCTTCTACCAAAGGCAAATACTATGGGAAAAGGCTATATTTCTAACCCCTTCTTTGATCCACCTATCCCTAGAGTTCTGTTTCCAATAGATCTCTTCTTTGAGCAAGATATCCCCATACTCCTTTTTGAGTTTATCCTTTAGCTTTGTCATCCTCATTCATCAATTCTTCGAGAGCATCAAGACTACCAATGATCCCAAGAATACGATCCTTCACATCCCTCATTGGGGGGGGGGGTCTTGGAGGCTCCCTAGTCAGACAGAGCCCTAGCTGTTGCCTTGAGATTGAGAATCAGGTAAGCATGTGAGAAATCCCCGGCCTTTCATTCTTCCAAGCATGGGACACCACCTCCAAAAAGTCTCCTTTCTTCAGCCAATGCCCTTCCAATCAGAAGTTATTCCTTCTAGCAACTCTGCTTGAAGTTTTGAGAAGGATCGATCTATGGTCTGGCATGATCCTGAACAAACACTCAACTTGTAAACGGGGAAAATGCTCTTCCCAATCCACTAAGACGAGAATTCTATCCAGTCTAGAGCAACTCGCTTCTACCCTGAAATTTGACCACGTAAAGAGAGCTTAAGAGTAGAAATGGCGATGAGGGTCGCATCATCGATGAACCCCTGAAAGTCCTCCATGGAAGAGGAGGACGAAAGCTGCTCAGACCGCTTCAAAGGGGATACCGTGGCATTGAAGTTGCCGGTGACGCACCACAATTTCCTCGACTTTTGCTGGCAAGTTAGGAGGGCCTGCTAGAGCTCCTTGTCCTCTCTCCCTTGGGGGCATATACCCCTGTGAAGTCCCATACAAAACCATCGGACTTCGATCGAAAGGTGAGAGAAATAGTATACCTCCCCCCCTCCCCCTACCTCTTCCGTAGCAAAAGAGTTCCCCAAGATCATTATACCTCCTGATCTTCTAGTTGGATGATCTTCTTCCTTCCTTCTGGACTCTTGGCAATCCCCATTAGCCGTCTCTTCTGAATTTTGATGAAGGCCACCTTGATATTCTTATCTACCCAATCAAAGGTCACCCCAATCTTTTCAGGTAACTCCCTAGTCTCTGACCTTCAGCCAGTCTCTCCACCCTCGCAATGGGATCTCTAAAGTCTTCCCTATCTGAATCCCCCTCGTCATCCTCTGCCACTTTCCTCCCTATCCTCTCTTTAGCACCGTTGATTAGACCTTCCCCTTAATATCCCCTCGGAGTTCTTCCACACCCCTAGAATCCCCTCCTTGGGGAGGGCCCCTGAGGGGGATTGAATCCCTAACCACCGAACATGCATAGGTTGTGTCTGGGGAGACCACCTTGCTCTGTGCGCCTGTAGGGCCACCTCTTCACCAACAGCTTTGATTGGGTTGTGCCAGATCTCCATTATCTCGTCTTCTGCGCTTAGAGCCTTCCTTGAGGCCGAGAGAGGGCTTCTTGGCTCCCCCTCAGGGCCTAGGGGGCGATCAAGAAGCTCCCATATGACCTTCTGGATCTTCCTCTCCATGTCGCGGTCCCTCCTCTGCACCCATTGGAGATGGTAGTGCTTCGGGGAAGCACATGGGGATGACCAAGATCCCTCAGGCTTCCAAGGCAAGAGGGATTCCCAAAGGTCCCTTGGGGGCCTCACCGATGGAACCTCTGTCCACTGGGATGATCAGGGAGGGCCAAACAAGGGCGTTGGGTGCAATCGGGTAAGGAAGGAGATCCACATGGGCCACGGATTCCTTCTGCCAAGTCCCAGGCTTATTTGGTAGGTTGTAGGTCACCCGACTGCCCGCTAAGATTGCTCGAGGGCCCGACCCCTTTAGGGCCTCTGAGTCGGCCCGACTGCCCGCTAAACCCGGGTCCTAGCGATTCAAAATTGAATCGTCCCCTTCAGTCCATATGTAGCTGGGGTGTTGTTGCCATGTGTCCTCCCAACCGTTCGTCTTCCTCCTCTGTCCCCTATGCTGGGTGCCCTAGCGACGTCGGCCGCTCAAATCCCATTCGGTCAATGAGCACCTGGAAGCAGACTCCCGCTGCCTTGATCACTATCACCCTGGGGATACAGTCCTGAGAGGAGGTCTTGATGACAACCTCGATGACGATGACCCCTCCTTGCCGTTGGACACCAAAACCAGCCTCCTCTAACTCCCCAAAGTCCGCCAGAATCAGCCCTACCCCCACTTTGTCACGAAGACCCAGGGGTACCCCCTTGCGGTGGAGAGGGACTGAAACGACACTCAGGTCAGGGAAAGTCTCCATCCTGTAGTCCTAGCGGGTCACTTGGAGGAGTTTCCCATCAACCAGGACAAACCCCCCTATGGCGAGAGTGAAAGCTTCCGCCTGCGAGCTTCCCACTGCTACGAAATCTGCTGGGCCCAATTAGAGAACATCCATGAACCCGACAACCCACCCCCTTTATCCAAAATGTGCGTGACCTCCACTGCCTCCAAGTTTCCGTCCACTAGCGAGACTCCCACACACCTACCCATCCACTCCAACCAGACAGCTAGGAGTTTCCCCGGACTGGAGATGGAAACCAATTCGCTTTCCCATTCCCTCGTCAGCTTGTCCTCCATCCTAGAGCCTTCTATGACAACCTCTATGAAGCTCCTAGTTCTGCTTCCCTGGGAGTCCCTCCGACCTTCTCCCCTGTAACTTCTCCAAACATGCCCAGGGCTTCCACATCTGAGACAAAAAACTGGAGTGAAGTAGCTTCTCTGAGTGTGGCCAAGTTGCAGGTGTGTAGCATTGGAGACTGGACGAGGAGAACCCCAGAAACTTCTCTGGGTTGGCTGGCTGCCGGAACTGGAACCTACGATCCCTCTGCAAAACTCGAGCTGGCTCTGCAGCAGAGCAAGCAGGGCGGTTGCCGCCGACTGGAACACGATTAGCACCTGAAGCGAAGGCTGGCACCTTGGCCGACCCCCCAGGCTCCGTCTCCCTACCATCCTTATAATGTCCAAGACTTCCAAAATGATCCTGGCCATTCTTAAGTCTTATTGCTTACTGAGCTGCATTTTAACTCAAATTCATCATTACCTGCAAGACAAAATAAAAGGAGATGGGGGCCATGTTAATTTTGAGCACAAGATGATGGCAGGACTAGCCTTGTGTTTTTGGTCTAGGGTTTACCTGGACAAACCTCTGTTGCTCGTCAACTTCCTGATAAAGTATTTTATGATATGTTATCTCCTTGTTGTATGGTGCAGTTTTTTTAAAGAAATCTGAGAGTAAACCCACCCGCCCAGGGTCATGCCCGAATTACCTGTAGCCTGAGCTGGGGCAGGTCAAACCTCTCTCGGGTAGTAGTTACTCTCCTGGACGAGATCAATAATCACGGTGTAAATACCCTCTGCAGGTGTCCACAGGTGGGAATTATAATCATTTAACCTTCGGGCAAGGTTTAATTCAATAAAAGAATGGAAAAGCTAGTTCTGAGATGTGAACACATTCAACCTAATAGTGATTGGACTATTATAGCTCAGCTAGACGACATAAAAATGAGGATAGTCTCTATCCACGTCAAGCTCTAGCAAATGAAGGAAGCACTTAAGAGGAGTCTTGTCCATCACACTCTTTAGGTGTTTGAGCCTGGGAGCCTGGGACGTTGGCTTGTCATTACACTGACGTTTTTGGGGCTGCCTGTTCCTTTTATTTGTCATCTCTTCATTGAATGTCACTGGGAAGGATGATGAGTCTTCATTAGATAAGTTTTTCACCATCTTATTTTCATCATTCATTTCACGAGTCAATTCCATCAGAGCTGCTCTTTGGTCTGGATCTAGGTGATCAAAGGATCCAGTCCACTCATTGATCAAAATGATCAGGTTCTCTGACTGGGTCAATAACTTGAGCATCATAGAGATGCTTCTCAGCTGATAAGAGGATTGGGTGGTGGGCAAATGTATGAATTGTCTGCCTGTCCATCTGTGTGGGGAGGTCCATGTGGTAGAGAATTCCATATGACTGGAGAAGGATAAGCCTGGAGTCCTGCCTCCACACATGTGGCAACGGACCCAGAGAATCTCATGACTGGAGAAGGATAAGCCTGGAGTCCTACCTCCAGACATGTGGCAACAGACCTTTTGAATCTTGTAATGTGGGCAAAGTTTCCTCCAGGGGCAAATACCACGGCCAAAAAAAATAGAAGGGGATGACGATCTTCCTAACAACCATTGTGAAAATGTTTTCTACTGTACTTACGTGTTCTGCAATGGGAACATCCATTTCTCCCCTATGACATACTTTCTGCAAACTTCAATTTTACACAGAAGATTGTTATGCTGCCAACATGGGTGTTTCATCATGTTTAGCTGTTGTACACTTACAGCATATGCTTTTTGTCAGACACCTTCTGGAAAAACAGAGAAAAATTGCTATGGGCATTGGTCTCATCACTGGTTCAGGAAGATGGCCCTTCTGAGGTCAGCTTTCTGAAAATGTTTCCTCAAGCATATGTAGGAGAAACTTTTCCTTTAGCATCTTCCCCTTTTGTGTGTGTGTGGGGGGGGGGGGGAGGGAGGGGGAGTGGGGTCCAATCCAGTTCTTGATCAATAAGCAACCTGCATTTTGCCTGGAAAATGTTAATTCAATGTACTGAATGAGATCAAATCGCAGGTAGAGTCTACATTTTTCTAACTAGATTTCCATTTACTGCTGTGCAGAGTTTTTGACAAGGACATAAGCAAGGGAAAATAATTGAAAAGATTTTTCATGAATGTTTTTTACTGAACTTTGTGTCTTTGATCAACAAGTAACTCAATTTCTTCATGCAGGAAATATATTTCAAGTTTCAGGCCTAGTCGAACAGGGACATTTGGACCCTTTCTTGATACCCTTGGTAATGGCACATATTAATTCCTCTTTGGTTTAGAGTTTCATGTTTTGACATCAACTAATTAGATACAGGTATTTGATCGAAGTACAAAAATCTCATATTATCCCTGTTGGTTTGTTAATTTCTTGCTTGGTCAATTCTGCAGAATTGATTTGGCGTTGTATATTAAGGAAACAACTTGAGAAACTTCTGGCTGTGATACTTGGTTGCATGTCCGTGGCTATTCTTTTGGCTGAGGCTACTCTGCTGCCAAGTGGTGTTGATTTATCACTTTTTTCCATTCTGATAAATGCAGTGGGAAAGCAGGAGGTGCTTGTACAGGTAAAATTTAAAGTTCTCTTATACATAAAGCAATCACATTTTAATGTTTAATGACCATGAATTTGTCACTTTCAAAAAAAAATATACACTTTCCAAAAAATGACCATTAATTTGTACTTTCTTTAGGTATACACATATGTGCAATAAGTTCATAAATTTAATATGGAAGTTGTATCAAAAAATTCCTTCATATTTTTCTTCTAATGTAGTCTTATTTCACATATCCATACTTAGAGAATTGGTGGTGTTGGGTATTTTATTACAAACAGCAAGTTGTTCAATTCCACTGATTATCTGAAAAAAAGATTAGTTTGCATGTGATGTCATCTAAAGAAGAAAAAAATGTCTTCATGGGGCATTCTGGTGAGTGAATTTTGGTATTTGACAGCCTATGTGGTCTATGTTGGTCCTAAACTACCTGTCGAATTCTGACGGTTGCCTGTCTGATTGATGGAAGCTTTGAAAACTCTATAGGCAGTTGATTTGATCTATGTTATCAAAGGTGATTGCCTCATTTGCCCAGGCAATGGAGTAGGGTGAGGCAAGACAAAAATGCCTCACCTCATGTTCACCTCACTCACTTGGGTGCTCATCTATATTATTGTTGAACCCGTTATTTGTCTCGGATCAACCGAGGTATATGAAAATTAAATAAGTCGGATCACAGTCACAAAGTGATGCTAAGTACGGGCCATTCTGACTAGGGGTTAAAAAAGAGTTCCGGGAACTCTTGCCGAGTGGACGACATAAAAGAGAAAGGCTTCGCAACAAGCAAAGGTCAAAAGGAAATTCTCATGCAGCTTACAAGGCGTCGGAGCTTGAATAGGAAATAGTTCTGGAAGATGGGGACCACCTTACGCAGCAAGTGGCATAAGAAGCTACGAAAGGAAGGCACAAAGCACGAGGGAAATGCCGTTTTCTCTTCTCCCACGTGGACAAAGCACAAAAACCCAAGAAAGGTATGGAAAAATGGGGTTTTATAGGGGGCCGACCCCTCCTTTCCCCCAAATATGCACTTGGGGGGTTTAGACCGGATAAACCCCCCACTTGGGGGGTTGGGACCGGTTAAACCGTCAAGTGGGGGTTTTTAAACCCCCAATTGAGGGATTTGGCCCGGTTAAACCCCCACTAAGGGATTGTGGACTGGATAAATCCCCCAATTGGGGGTTTGAGACTAGTTAAAGCCCTCAATGGGCCCTTTTGGACCGGATAAACCCCTCTAACCGCCCCCTAGGTTCTATAAATACCCCCCAGTGGGACCCAAGGCAAGGGAGATTCAAGGGGAGCAAGTTTGGAGTTTTGAAGACTGGTGCTTGTGCTTTTGAAGACTTGTGCTTGTGTTTTAAAGGGCTCAGAGCGAGGGTACGTTACATAATTGCCCCTCCTCGAGTTTTCACATATGTTCTTGTGTTTTGATTAATATAATCTCCTTGTAAACATTTGAGGAAAAATAATTTGATTCTCTGAGATAATAAAATATTACAAGGCACCCCAACTTTTACAAGAGGGTCCCAAAAAGTCATGTACTTGCGTAAAACCCTTGAGAATTTCTGGGAATTGTGTTCAAGTCCTTCACATTTGCAGAAAGGTCTTGTAAAGTTCAAAATTTGTCGAAAAAGTTTTGTAATTGCTAAATGCTATATCACTGCCTTGTATTTTCTTGAAGAATTTATAGAAATGTCTCGGGTCTACAAACCCCCCCTAAATTTTCAGAAATTGTGTAAATGTCCTCGTAAAGGTCTATTTCATTACGGGCATGTCTTCTTGTTCAATCAAATAAGGACGAAGTTTGGAATTGACTCAACGATGCCGATTGAGGATAAACCTCCAACTTATCCAAGTTTGACGAGTGGATTGAGGATCAAAGTTAAAAGGTCACCCCGGGGATGTAACCAAACCCTAGACAATGCTAAGTTGCCGTCAAACCCTAGCCGGTACCGAACTCTGATTCGACCTCAGTCAACGCTAAGCTATAATTAAACTTTGATAGGAGGTCAAATTGCAAATAAACCCTAAACTTCCCAAAATGATTGGAACATGCCCACCTAGTCCGAACATTACAGAATGCCCTGATCTATCCCAAAACTACATACATACCCCTGCTTAGTCCAAATGTTACAAAAATGACTTGGCCTATGCAGAAATTACGTACATACCCCCGCCAAGTCTAGAGATAACAAAATAACTTGATTTGTTCAAAAATCTCAAGTAAACCCATAAGACCTCATAATAACCCTAGTCTCTTGTTTACACGTGAAAAATAAATAATGCGGACACGTTGATGATGAATTAAAATTTGGGGGTTTCAGGTATCATCAACATGTTTAGTTGCTTTTCTTTATTTCGCGTTTTGGATTTATCAGACGATTTAGGGTTTGTGTACAAGACCTTTCTCCATCGACCGAAGTCGATGTTAATTTATATCGGAACAAGTTCGAACATATTTGATTAACTGTCAAAGAACATCTTTTGCCTCTATACGTTATGACATAAATGATCTTGATGATCGCTCATGATGGGTACATACTTTTGCGAAGAAATTTGAAAATTTTATTTCTTTGAACACATGTAATTCGAATTACAATCGGTCGTTTAAGACCTTTACATATGGTCCCGATTGTGTAATTTGGTCTTCAAGATTACATCCGGTTGCAATCAGAGCCTTTGAATTTGTTTGAGTCTGCATTTGGATCTTTGAATTTGCTTTCATCTTGATCGGGTCATTGAATTTACTTTTGTCCCCTGATCAGACGGTTAATACTTGAATTCCATTACGATCGGACCATTAGATCGCCATGATGATCACTGTTGGTCCGTCAGATCTGCTTCATGGTCTTGATCAGGCCATTGAATTTGAATGTGGTCGAGGTCCGACCATTGGATTTGCTTTGGATTGCTATCTGACCACTGATTTCAAATTTCATCACGATCGATCCGTTAGATCGCCAAGATGATCATTATCAAATCGTCGGAGTTGTTTCATGGTCATGACCACTCTTTTGATCGTGATCGGACCCTTAGTTTGGCTTGATGTCTATGAAGGGCACTTCCGCACAAGGCGAAGGTATATTTGTAGCTTATGGCCCTTCCCGGGTGTTTCTATAGTTTTTCCCAAATATTGGGGTATTCTTGTAGTTTCAGAAAGACCCCGTGCATTTCTCCCTTTTTTGCCCCTTTTTGGGTATTTCTGCAATTTCTTTCACTTTCTGGGTATTTCTGTAACTTCTGACCCTATTTGGGTACTATTGCAGTTTCTTGACTTTTCAAAGATCGCCCCGTCGTTTGACTTCCTGGGCGCTCTTGACTTCATTTCTTGACTTCTCGGAGATCGCCCCGTCATCTGACTTCTTGGACATTCCTCGTCTTCTGTTCTTGACTTCTCGGCTTCTCGAAAATAACCCCGTCATTTGACTTCTTGAGCATTAATTGTCTTCATTTTTTGACTTCTATGAAATAAGCCCGTTATTCGACCTCTTGGACATTCTTTGTCTTCATTTCTTGACTTTTCGGAGATAGCCCCATCACTTCTTGACTTCTTGGCTATATCTGCCATTTCTTGATTTTTCGGAGATAGTCCCGTCACCTCGACTTATTGGGCTTATCTGCCATTCTTGATTTGTTAAGGTTTATTTACAATTTTACGTACTTCTGAGTTTCTGGACATGATAGTTCTTACCCATGAAAAGTATATATGGATTTAGATGGTTAGCCATAAGCCGAACTTAAGAGAACGCACTCCTTTTCAGGGAAGGGGCGTGGTCTCGCTCTACCGAGTCATGCACATGGCGTAAACCGGAACGAGGGCATTTTGGTGATTTTGAGACAAACCGGAAATTTCTCCCGAGGGTGATACTTCAGTTTTTTTATTACAATTTTCTCGCTATAGGGGGTTTTTATGTAATTTTCTCACTCTTGGAGGCATTTCTGCATTTTTTCACCATCGAGGGTATTTTTGTAATTTTCTCACTATCGGAGTTATTTCTACATTTTTCTTAAAATCGGGGGTATTATGCAATTTTCTCACCATCGGAGGTATTTATGCAATTATCTCACCATTGGAGATATTTCTATAATTTTTTCACCATTGAGGGTATTTATCCAATTTTCTGACCATTGGAGGTATTTTTGTAATTTTTCCACCATCGGATATATTTCAATAATTTTCCATAAAGTTTTCATAACCTTGTATATTTCTGCAAAGTTCTAACACTTGTATTCATTTTCCTTCAATTTTCTTGAATGCATCTTCATTTTATTTTTCCTTCCCCTTTCATTATGATTTTCTTATCGATGTACATCACAGGAGTTTTGAGTTTTTTGACTTTTTCCCTTCCCATGTACAACACAAGGATTTTCTTTTTCAATGATTGTTTTCTTCATAGCATTAGGAGGTGACAAATCTCTTAAGATCACCACTCCCAAAGGAGGTGACCGCAACTGGGGGGGAGGGGATTTTGTGGTGACCATACCCCTTTTGCTGCTGCCTAAGCTAGCCTGCGCAGGAGCTCTTCGTGGACTTCTCTGCTACTATTGTGGGATAGTTCTCGTTGGGCCTTCAGCTGCAGATGGCAGACTGCGTGCCCTTCTCTCCTTGGAGTTTCTGCTGCTGCTCTCTGCTCTTCCTCTTGGGCGTTGCCACCCTTTTATAGCAGTTGGGGAGTGAACCGGAGGTGGGGTGCCTCCGGTGGAGGTTCGAAAGAACCCCCCTCTGGTGGAAGCTCAACAGGTAGGCCCTTCTCTGCCCCCTTCTCTTCTTCTCGTTCTTTTCTTCTTGTTTTTTTTTTGTTCGCATGAGAAGAGGAACCGGAGGGGGTGCCCCTCCGGTTGACTGCCATCGGAGGGATCGGAGGCCCCTCTCTACGGTTGCATGAGACCGGAGGGCTCCCTCCTCCACCTGTGCAGATCGGAAGGGGTCTCTCCTCCACCTATGGAGACCGGAGGGGGTCTCCCTCCCTTCTCTTCTTCTTGTTCTCTCTCTTTTTTTTTGTTGCGCATGAAAAAGGGTACCGAAGGGGGTATCCCCTCCAGTCACTGCAGTGCACGGGGGGGGGGGGGGTTCTCCTCTGGTTTGCATGACTAGAGGGAGTCCCCCTCCGATCTGCACAACCAAAGGTAGCCCCCTCTGTTCTGTCATGATCGGAGGGAGACCCCTTCCGGTCTGCAGTGCACCGGAGGGAGGGGTCCCACCTTTTTTTTTCTTTTTTTTTCCAAAAAAAAATTAGGGTTCAACATCTCCCTAAAGATTGCGTAAAGCCTCACCCTTTGAAGATATGTTATGTTTCGACCACAAGTATGCCTTCGGCATCACGACTAACGTTGTATTGGTCAACGGTTTTCTTTGGCAGTTAATCAAAGGTATTTGGGTTTTGTATCGATGTAAATAAACACTGATTGCGGTCGGTGGGGAAATGTCCAGTACTCGAATCCTAATCGCCTCATAAATCCAATCCACAGAATTAATAACACACTATTTAAATAGCTAACGAATGTGCATTGATGTTCAACAAATGAACATCTTTTAAATTTTCCGTGTTCAACAGACTAGCACGCCGGTAGAACTATTCCCGCCTTTCTTTTTTTTGCCAAAGAATATCCACACATTTACTAAGGTTGTGATGCCCTTTTTTCTCTATTTTAGGAGGAAAGAGGAAGGGAAGATTGTGCAGTCGTATCAAGCTGCAGCAACAACAACCAACAACAACAAGATGGCCGCGGTCACTTACGGCCCTCAAGTTGTTGCTGCCGATGCCAGGTTCGAATACCTGACAACCCCGCTGGTGTTCAGGGACTTTCCTGCCGTGGTTGGCTCGCCTACTTCCTGGGTGTTGTGCCTATGGCCGAGGATGAATCGGCTACGCCAGCACCATCCGACACTGTTGATCGAGTTTTCTCGGTCAACCACATCACTTTCGGCTCTGCTTCTGCGCAACAGAAGTAGAGTCACAACTGCAAGGGCAAGAAGCCTGTAGCAGAGACATCAAACTCTGTCAAGGCTATCGTTGTTGGATACCTCTGTGTCTGGCTCGATGGAGGCGAGTCGCTCACGCCACGGGTCCAGTATGCCCTGACTATCAGCCATAGTTGTTAAGGCGCGGGCAGGCGGTTTTTTGGGAGCAAGGCACCCCCACGCCTTGTTGCCCCTGAAAAAGGCGCCGCCTAGGCGCCCTCTGCTACATTCGTCTCCCTCTTCTCCCATGTTATAAATAGAAATTTTCTTCCGGGGACTCCGCCCCGGAAACCCCCTCAAGGGACTTTGCCCCCGCGATCTGACCGCGCAGGTCGATCCGCGTACGAGGGCGCACGATGGCGAGTTCGGGCTTCACACTCTAACACTCTCTCTCTATTTCTCTCTCACACTCACAATGAGACCCACCCTCTCTCTCTCCTACCCCCTCTCTCTGTCTATCTCTTCTCTCCCCTTGCCCCCTTCTCTCTCTTTCCTCCACCCTTCCTCCTCTCTCTCTCTCTCACACACACAGTTCACAACTATCTCTCTCAGTCCCACTCTCTCTATCCTGCCCTCCCCCCTTTCAATTAATAATGGGGTTAATTTGTTAATAAAGTATTTTAAATTTTAATTAGAATTTTGTATGTCTTAATGGTTAATTTTATCTCAAAATAAATTTTGATATTTTATTGCAATGTCATTTCTATTAATTTTTATTTCTATATTCATACTAGTGTTGTTTCCCATATTTGTAATAATCATGATTAATTTATATATAAAAATTATGTGTATATTAATGATAATATTTTTTATGAACTTGACGTCTAAGCGTCGCTTAGGCAAGCGCCTAAGCGCTTAGACACTCAAGGATCCCAAGCTCGCCTTGGTCGCCTTGTCGCCTTGACAACTATGCTATCAGCACATCTAACTACTTTAGTCTTCTCCGACGAACTCGGGAGGATAAGGCGGTCTTGAAGAAATCCGGCGTTCCGGAACCAAGTTGGGGGCAAGTGTGCTGATTCAAACATAGCACCTCCAAGCCCAAACACGAGAGCAACCCGGTAAAGGAGCGACAGCTCCGTCTGAAGCAAATGTGGGTCACCAAAGAGGAGTCCCGCACCCTCAGAAGAGTTAGGGCAGGCAAGCCCATTCGAATGTCGGATTTACAACAAGTAAAGACACCGACAACTCATAAAGTACTAGTCTCACTCCCATGGGGGAAAAAGCGCGAAGGGGTTTATGAAAAACCCCGATGCTCATCACCTTTGGGATCAATCCAAACTGAAGACAAGCATTCAGGGGAGACTCCTATACCCCGAGTTTCAGTCTTCGACAGGCCGGGGGCACCAACTCACTTGGAAGCACAACCACCAAGAAAGAAAAGGGTGGTGCAAAGGACCAAGAATACTGTCAGGGTATTCCCTTGTTACACCACCGGCAAATAGCTAGAAGAGATGCATTACCTGAACGAGCCATTGTCACTTCTAAAAAAGTCTTGTACAGTAGCTCAAACTATGGCACAATTAAATCGTACTGCTGCTGCCTCGTCAACTCAACAAGGGCAAGAACATGTCGAAGGGGCTTCAGAAGAAATCCATAGTACCCATGAAAATCAAAACCCGGTACAGGAAGATGAGCTGGGAGAGAATGTTCAAGATATCACGCTAGAAGAATTGCAACGTGAGAATCAAGAGTTGAAGGCCATCCTGCAAGGGATTTTGCGGGAAAGGGAAGTACCACACCAACTTTTCTTAACATTACAAGCAGCCGAACGACCTCCCTAGAGCAGACTGGCTGCCGCTAATGTCCTAGCCACCACCATCAATATCCCAACAGTAGTGGAAATTGGAGCCCCACAAGATGAAACAAATTTGCGGTCTTCAAACACACAGACACCCAGAGCTTGACAACTCAAAAGCAGATGATTGAAAGAATTCTAGAGGCCAAATTTGCCCAACATGGCGAGGGTGTTGCTACCATTGACTTATACGTGTCATGCCCTCTTCATCATCAATTTAAGAAGCTGTCTCTAGATTGCCCAAGGATCTCAAAACTACAAAAGTTTAACGGGCAGGGCTCTCCCCTTGAACACTTGGCATACTACATGACCACCATGGGTGACCTAGCACTAGAGGAGTCATATCTTCTTCGCTACTTCGTCACTTCACTCACGGGAACTGCCTTTCAATTGTACTCTCGTTTGAGGTCCAACTCGGTGGTAGATTGGGCGGATATGCGGAAGAAGTTTCTCGACCGTTTTCAAACGGCCGAGCATAAAGTTTCGCTAGCGGAGTTGTGTTCTCTCCGGCAAAGGAAGGGAGAGACGGCTCTGGATTTCATCAAACGCTGGAAAGACTTCAGCATGAGGTGTGACAACCTTCCGGCTCAGGAAGATGTCATTAGTATATGTTGTAAAGGTTTGGCAGCAGAACTCAATGAGAAACTCCTCTACACGAATATAAAAGACTTTGATCAACTAAATTCGGTTGTCGCCGATATTGAAATGTTCCTTGCTGACAACCCTAATTACGCCCATGCCAAAAGCAAAGCATCCAAAGATCGTATTGCTAGCGGCAAAGAAGTCAACATTGTGGATTTCACCTCGCCAAATGGGGGCAGTGGAGGAGGCGGCTCTGGTAAATCAAGCAAAAAGTTTGAAAACAAGACAAGTTATCACACTGGCAGAGCATATGAAGGCTCCGTACTCCTTCAAGAAGGAACACACCAAAAGCCTTTTTGATCTATGCCTGAGATAGAAGCTTTTAAACTTGTCGGAGCCGCGGAAGCCCGTGGATCTAGATAAGTGGATAAGTCCAACTATTGCGTGTATCACTGCATGGTGGGCCACGTTGTCGAAGATTGTTATGTCTTCAAACATGAAATTGATAAGCTCATCCGAGGTGGCACCATTTATATGCAAGGTTATCAAATGGAGCCACCTCAGTTTCATCCCAGGAGAGTCTAGAAATTCGCTGTCAATGTGCTTCATAAAGTCGCTGAAGCAAAAAGAGGGTACCCATAGTTAGTGAATCTGACCAAGCCGCCCATAATAGCACCGATGAGTCGAAGGCCGAACCATCAAATCGGCGGTGTCAAACCCAGCCAAGATGTTTGCTCCCCCAAGTGCCTAAATGTCTGGCAGTTCGGAGAAGTATCCGAATGATAAAAAGAGAGATTAGGCGCTTGCAATAAGAACAACATGAGCTATTACAATTCTTGAAGCATGTCGACGAATAGTTGACGACATTTCCCTTTGAATCATTTTCAAGAGGGTTTGCCCTGACACACATTCAAAATTTTGGAAGACCAGCAAGCATCCAGGTGCCACCAAGGTCTGAGGGGTGGTTGTCTGAAGAGTCATCAAACTCATCCATTAACAAGGACCGCCAACAGTCATATTCCTTTCCTCGTCATAAGATTTTGGAGATCTTCCATCTTTGTTGTCGGGAAAGATTGATAAGCCTCCCGACATCAGAAAATGGCAAGGCAATAAGCACTATGCACCAACATGGCTACTGTCTGTACCATCGGTCAGTAGGCCATGTTATCCATGATTATGATGTCTTTAAAGACATCGTGGAAGGTCTAATTAATTAAGGAGTGATAGAAATGGGTGAGCGCCTGGTAAATCCCCCGCAACATCATACAAGGAATGGATCGAATTTCTCCGCAAATGAGATACACACATCAGCCTCCCTCACGTTCTCTGAGCCAGGGGCAGATGGAGTCGACCCTAGCCAGGCTAAACCCACACTATGGTATCCAGGCTGACGGCCCTCTCACTAGTGTTCCTATCTCAAGGACACTAAAAAAATATTCGGTGCTCTCCTAAAAGAGGGTCGGATAATGGTGCATGATCCGCTGGCATACTACACTGAAATGGAGAAAAGACATCCTCTTTATTGCAGGTTCCATGCCAGGGTATCTCACTCCACGGGAGAGTGTCAAAAAGTTCAAGACTCCATTGATTCAGAAAGGGGAAATCGATGCTCAAGGGAACTTCATGATAAAGCAACACCTCAGAGAAGCTGTCGAGAAGATTATTCAGCAGAGCCAGAAAAGTCAGGCCAGGGAAGGAGGCTCCAAACACACTTCTAAGCAAAGCCAACAAGGTGGAGCTAAGAAAAAGAGCTGCAAAGTCGATCCTAAGGCGGATGCTGAAACTAGCAAGCAAAAGGCCATGGAAGAAACTATAATGGCCCAAATGCCTCATGATCCCTGTTGTGGCACGGGAGAATATCAAGAATTGTCACCTGAGATAATTGAACGAGCAATTAATGCCACATTTCAGGTGCAATCCGAGGAAGCTAACTGGGTCAGAGTAGTTCCTAGGAAAAGCCATCGACTCAGATCCCCTAAAACATCGGCTCAGACCGTGAAGCACGGCCTTGGAGACAATTCCACCTCAAAGCCGAAACCAATAGTGCCCTCTTCACAAGAGGCGGCACGGGCTAGAAAGCAAGAGAAGAACAGAAAAAAGAATATCAAGAGGAGGTTGAAGAAGTAGGCAGAGCAGGCCGCCGCCATGGAAGCCTCTAAAGAACTAACTCCCCTTCTAAAGTTGCAGAAACTCATTGATGAGTTGAAAGAATACATTCCTCCTCGCCCTACTCAAGTTGTCTTGTTGGACAAATATATCTCACAGGAAGAAATGGAGTGCAAAGCTCGTCTGAAGAGCTGGCTCCATCAGATGTACCAATCGGCGAAGGAGGGAGAGAAACTCTTGATTCCAGAAGAACTGTCCTTGTTCTATAAGGACGAGGAGATTACCATTGAGAAACTTGAAGAAATGCTCAAAAGTTTCTCATGTAACATGATTGCTATCCCACCTCTTGATGATATCAACTCGGTTCCCGAAGAGGATGGATTCGCATCGGGCCGTATTAAGCGCAAGGGTGCCATGACAATATACTAGAGGCGCCCAATAGAGGAAAGAGGCTGAGGCCGAGGTCGGGGGCGAGGCTGTGGTTGAGGGGATCCAAGTCTACCCATTGACAGGAGGGTCAGTGTCACCAATCTTGACAGGGTCATAACATTCCGAGGAGAAGAATGCGGCCCAATCCCAGAAGGGGAGGTACAGGGTCGTAACTTCAAGTTTAATCCCTTTGAGCTAGAAACAGAAGCTTCAAACCTGAGGGTGTCAAATGAGCCTACTGATCAGGCTAGCTCTTCTGGCAAGGACCAACATGATGTCCCACCACCGCCAGAAGAAGAATCATCTGTGGTCCCACTATTCCAAGAAAGGGCAAAGGAGTCGGACGGGGTAGAACAACCTCCCGAAAAGGAAGAGTCTACCACATCGCCACAGATCTTGGCCAAGATACTCTCTCCTCTCGAAAAGGCTTGTGCTAGAGTGGACTGCAAGATTATTCAACACATGAAGCGGTTCCCTACCGTAGTTACTGCCTGGGAGGCCATCTCTTGGAGCAAAGAATCAAGGGCAGCCCTTGTGAAGATACTCGAGGAGCCAGAAGCATATGAAGCCCATGTGGCTGAGTTGCAAACCCAAGCCTATGAGGCGTTCGCAACTAATGTTACATTTTCGGAGGACATGTTATTGTCCTCTCCTTGCCACAATCGCCCGTTGAATATGCAAGGGAAAATCAACTGACCATGAAATTAACCGGATTATGGTGGATGTCGGTGCGACTGCCAATATCATGCCTTTGAAAACTTTCAAGTCTTTGTACTAATGCCGTGTTTACATAAAATAAATGCGGTCAAAATCTCAGGGTTCAATCAGAATACAGAAAATGCCCTTGGCCGAGTCTATGTGGAGCTAGTTATGGGTGACTTTGTAACGAATGTGTCATTTTATATCATTAATGCCAACACCTCATACAAAGTTCTCCTAGGAAGATCTTGGATACATGAAAATTAGGTCGTTCCTTCAACACTCCACCAATGCATCAAATATATAAAAGGCAGGGAACAACATATTGTCTTTGCAGACCAAGCTCCCATCCGACCAAATGAATGCAACCTCGTAGATGCTTCTCTGTATTTTAGAGAGCCCACTCTGGCAACCCCTGAGAAGATCAAGGATAAGGGCAAGCAAAAGATGGTCCCAGAAAAGGAGGGAGAAGAACTCTTCGTAGTCATTGACGAAAATGTGAAGTTGCATAGGATGGCTCTTCAAGTCAATGATAAACAAACTCGGCCTGAAAGGCGAGAGTTTAGGAAGCCAACCTCATCAGTGGGACAATCAACAAGAGTATTTCCTTGCCCTCCATATGCATCCAACTCCCTTTCGTCAGAGAAGAATATAAAGTGGAGCTTTTGAAGACTTTCATGATCACCTATCGAAGGAAAAGAAGAAACAAGAAGGAGGACAAACCTATTGTATTCTATAAAGGAGACCTGGTTCCTCGAGGTCCGCAGGAAGATGACTTCAGTTGGAAGACTCTGGCAGATAATGCTCCCATGATTGTCTAAGGACTAGATGACATGCCAAAGTACATACAAGAAATGTGCATAAAGCAAAAGATTACGTAGGTGCAAGACCCTGCTCGATGGAAATTCTTCCATAAACTCTGGTATCCCTCACAAGTCTGGGGCCAACCTCCTCCATCTAAAAAGATGCAAGAGGGCTCGGGTATAACTTAAATGAAGACTTTAAAGTTCATTACATAGTAAATGCCGTGGGGCTGTTGTCCTATACTGATCAGGTAGAAACGAATGCTAAAAGTGACAGTTCGAGAGAGGAGGGAGAAGAAATCTTCAGGTTGCCTTCTCCAGTAAACTCTGACCAGCCATCTTCTGTTGAAGAGAGTTTATTTCAATTACCTCTTCATCAGAAAGATGAAAGAAGTCCTTCAAATCTTCTCCAAGAGGAGGAAGAAATTCTGAAGTCCGTGATGTCTACGTTGTCAACACTGACGACGAAGAAGACTTTGTGGATCTCCAACCAGCCTCACAGGAACTTGAAGATGGTGGTCAGGCGACCGTAGATGAACTGGTCGAAATTAACCTTGGAGGGGCCAAAGAACATCGGCCGACCTTTGTCAGTGCTGTTCTGAGTAACGAGGAAAAACAAGCATATCAGCAACTACTAACAGAATTTAAAGATTGCTCTACTTGGACCTATAAGGAGATGTCCAGTTTGGAACCTTTTGTGGCTGAGCATGAATTGGCAATAATCCGTACGGTCAAAGCTGTTAAGTAGTCTCAAAGTCTTATGCACCATGAGCTGGAACTCAAAGTGAATGCCGAAGTCGAAACTCTTAGACGTGGACTTCATAGAGCCTTGCATATACCCACTTTGGCTCGCTAACATAGCTTCAGTGAAGAAAAAGAATGGCCAAGTTCGGGTATGCGTTGATTTTCGAGATCTGAACAAAGCATGCTCAAAGGACGATTTCCCAGTCTCGATCATCGAAACAATGGTGGACATAACCACGGGCCATGGGGTTCTATCCTTCATGGACGGGTCGTCTGTATACAATCAAATCTGCATGGCGGTTAAAGACAAAGCGCACACGGCCTTTAGGTCTCTCAAGGGAATATTTAGCTATAAATGGATGTCCTTTGGTTTGAAAAATACTGGTGCTACATACCAGAGGGTTATGACCAAGATTTTTGATGAGATGTTACATCTTCTCATGAAATGCTATGTTGATGACTTGGTCGTCAAAACAAAGAAACGTGAGGACCACTTGGCGAACTTGCATCAAGTCTTCGAGAGGCTTAGACAGTACAACCTCAAAATGAACCCAATGAAATGCGCATTTGGGGTCGCAAGTGAAAAATCCTTGGGTTTCATGGTCAGATATTGGGGAATCGAAATTGACCCGGATAAAATTAAAGCAATTACATCATCTCATGAAATGCTATGTTGATGACTTGGTCGTCAAAACAAGGAAACGTGAGGACCACTTGGCGAACTTGCGTCAAGTCTTCGAGAGGCTTAGACAGTACAACCTCAAAATGAACCCAATGAAATGCGCATTTGGGGTCGCAAGTGAAAAATTCTTGGGTTTCGTGGTCAGATATTGGGGAATCAAAATTCACCCGGATAAAATTAAAGCAATACAATAGTTATCTCCTAAAAATTTGACAGAGCTCAGATCCCTCCAAGGGAGACTCGCCTATATCAGATGATTTATTTCAAATCTCTCTGGAAGGTGGATGCCCTTTGGGAGATTGATGAAAAAGGATGCACCCTTTATTTGGGATCAAGAATGTTAGAAGACTTTTGAACATGTGAAAAAGTATCTCCTTAATCCCCCGGTGCTGGGGGCACCTGTCAAAGGAAAGCCTCTCATCCTTTACATCGTTGCAATGGATGCTTCTTTGGGGGCATTATCGGCACAAGTAAATGAAGAGGGGAAGGAACAACCATTATATTACCTCAGCAGGAAGTTTGTTGGATCAGAACTTTGATATTCTCCCATGGCAAAGGTGTGCCTAGCCTTAGTTTTTTGATGTGAAAAACTAAGGCATTGCCTCCTTGCCCATATGGTATAACTTATATCAAAGTGTGATCTATTGAAATTCCTCCTTAATCAGCTTGTCCTGTTAGGAAAACTTGGAAAATAGGCACTTCTCCTTATGGAATTCTATATCGCCTTTGTCCTGCGGTTAAAGGACAAGGAATGGTCGAGTTCTAGCCGCACCTCCTGTGTCAGAGGATTCCCCACTTCATACGGAACTTCCCGATGATGAAACACTCATGCCTCAACGAGAAGCAGAGGGGCAACTGGAAGACAACTCTCAAAGGAGTCGTGGTCAGATACTGGGGAATCGAAATTGACCCGGATAAAATTAAAGCAATACAATAGTTGTCTCCTCCTAAAAATCTGACAGAGCTCAGATCCCTTCAAGGGAGACTCGCCTATATCAGATGATTTATTTCAAATCTCTCTGGAAGGTGGATGCCCTTTGGGAGGCTGATGCACCCTTTGTTTGGGATCAAGAATGTCAGAAGACTTTTGAACATATCAAAAAGTATTTCCTTAATCCCCCGGTGCTGGGGGCACCTGTCAAAGGAAAGCCTTTCATCCTTTACATCGTTGCAATGGATGCTTCTTTGGGGGCATTATTGGCACAAGTAAATGAAGAGGGGAAGGAACAACCTTTATATTACCTCAGCAGGAAGTTTGTTGGATCAGAACTTCGATATTCTCCCATGGAAAAGGTGTGCCTAGCCTTAATTTTTACTGTGAAAAAATTAAGGCATTGCCTCCTTGCCCATATAGTATAACTTATATCAAAGTGTGATCTATTGAAATTCCTCCTTAATCAGCCTATCCTGTCAGGAATTCTTGGAAAATAGGCACTTCTCCCTATGGAATTCTTGGAAAATAGGCACTTCTCCTTATGGAATTCTATATCGCCTTTGTCCTGCTGTTAAAGGGCAAGGAATGGTCGAGTTCTAGCCGCACGTCCTGTGTCAGAGGATTCCCCACTTCATACGGAACTTCCCGATGATGAAACACTCATGCCTCAACGAGAAGCAGAGGGGCAACCGGAAGACAACTCTCAAAGGAGTCGTGATGTCCTTGCCGTTGACTTATCTTGTTGGGAGCTATACTTTGATGGTGCCTCTCGACCAGCCAAGAAGGCCGATGGTATTGTAAACTTCAAGTCTGAAGCTGGGATAGTCTTTGTGATACCTCAGGGCGGTATCCTACTAAACTCATGTGCCCTCATGAGGTCGCTAACAAATAACAAGGCGGAATATGAGGTTCTGATATTTGGACTTCAAATGGCTCTCAAAATGGGCATCAGGTCCATTAAGGTCTTCAAAGACTCGCAATTGATCATACGACAAGTCCTAGGTGACTATGAGGTCAGGAAAATGGAATTAATCCCCTATCACGCAGCAGTCATGAGACTGAAAGAAAAATTCTACCTATTTGAGATATGTCATGTCCCCAAGAGCAATAACTCCCAAGCAGATGCCCTGGCGAAATTGGCCTTAGCTATAAAACTCCCGCCTGAAGGCAAAATAGATATCACTGTCAGACACAGAAGATTGGTGTCAAGCATACTGGACGAAGACTCTAGTCTCACCAGTTACGAGCTTAATAATGTAGAGGAGGATAATTCCGCCGAGGAGGAGGATTGGCGAGAGCTTATAATAAAGATAAAGAACGGGTGGCTACCTCCCGATCGAGCACAAAAGGTCCAACTGCTGCGCAAAATAACCTCATGAGTTGATAGAAGGCTCTCTTTACAGACTTATCCATGAAAATGACAGATCAGTCCTCTTGAGATGTGTTTCAATATCAGAGGCCAAAACAATCATGCGTGAAGTCCATTCAAAATTATGTGGTGCCCACCAGGTTGGGATAAAGATGAAAAACAATACCAAGCTTAAGGGTTTCTACTGGCCAACTATGTATGTGGATTGCCATCATCATGTCCGTACATGCCATCAATGTCAAGCATTTGGGCCCATGCCCATAAACCTCCTAATCCTCTACATCCGATAGCTCCCACATGGCCATTTGTAGAATAGGACATGGATATTGTGCGAGCGTTTCCGCCATCCTCCAAAGGTTATAAATTCATTCTAGCTGCCATACACTTTCTCTCGCTGGGCTGAAGCCATTCTTCTTCAAGAGGTGACGGGTGACATTATTGCTTGATTCGTCAGGCATCATATAATTTATGGATTTGGCACTCCTAGTTGGATCATGTCAGACAACGGCACACCCTTCAAGAATAAGGTAATATATGAACTAGCGTCCAAATTTCACATTGATCGGAGGACGCTGTCAGTTTATAACCCACAAGCTAACGGATTGGCCGAAGGTTTCAATAAGACCCTCTGCAAGTTGTTGGCTATGATAGCTGCCAATCGCAAGCGAGACTGGGGTGACAAGATATATGAAGGTTTATGGGCATACATGACGGTGTACAAACCTCCTACGGGATCCTCTCCATTCTTCCTTGTTTACGGAGTAGAAGTTGTGGTGCCAGTAGAAATTGAATTGGCATCTTATTCCGTTGCGGGCCATGCCGGATTGTCGGGCTAGGATCAAAACGAAATTGAAAGGAGACTTGAGGAGTTGTCGAGTCTGGAAGGAAAAAGGTTGGAGGCATATAAACACCTCAAAGTATACCAAGTCCGAATGGTACGACCTTATTATAAGCTTATGAGGGGGAGAGCATTCAAAATAGGTGATCTTGTCATGGTTAAAGAACAAGAAGTCATGGCAGGGAGGCCTAGTGGCCAGCTGAAACCCAATTAGCATGGATCCTGCATCGTTCAGACGGTTTACGAGGGAGGTGCATACACACTCGTCGATCACAAAGGATACAACCCTTTCTCTCCACTCAGTGGTAGACATCTGAAGCTATGTCATGCACCAGAGCATGAGTTTGCAAAACGGCCATCTCGAGATATGTCTCTCCCTAGAAATGATTGATTAAAAAAATGGAGTTTAAAATAGAGATGTTCCGGCAGACTCGGCCATTCTCATCAAGGAGATGTCCGAGGGTAAAAGAATACCAGAAAATCCGGCTGAGGTGAAAACCCGCAAGGGCGTCTCAGGCAAAAAGGGTAATACCTCATTGTGAAAATCCACAGGGACGCATTGGAAAAAACTAAACGAGGCCAATCTTGGCGAAAACCTGAAAGGACGCTAGGGTTTGGTTAAAAAAAAATTATGGTGCTGGACACCTTCTTCGCAGCAATTTTGTCCTACCACGGCAAAGAAATCTCAAATTCTTGGCGTCAAACCACCAAGGTCAATCATCAAACCAGCAACGTGAAACTGCCAAGGTCAGCCAATAAGCCAAAATCTCAAATTCTTGGCGTCAAACCACTAAGGTCAGTTAGCAAACCATCGACGTCGAAACCACCAAGGTCAGCCAATGAGCTAAAATTGCAAATCCCTGGCTTTCAAACCACCAAGGTCAACCAGTAGGCCACTTGTCCCAAACCACAAAGGTCAGCCAACTTAGAGCCTAAATCTTTGGCTTGTCAACCAAAAAAAGGGTGGTCAGATTGTTCAAAATCTCAAGTCGTAAATCCATATTTACCCCGTCGTAGCAAACGCACTATTGGGATTTGTGTAAACTCAGAAATCTCGACCCCAAAATCTTACGCCCTTGGTGCCAAAACCACAGGGGTCAGCTGATCCAAACTCCAAACCCTAGCGCCAAGATCACAAAGATTGGCCAATTCAAATTCCAAAGCTTTGACTTTTAAACCTCAAAGGTCAGCCATTTCGAATAACCAACTCTTGTCTCACAATCACCTGACATATAAACCCCTTCACCGTCCCACAGACGCTACAGGCACTAAAAAAAGAGCAGGCTTAAAATATTGGTGTCCCAACAGACTTAGCCCTCCTCACGAGGAGGGCATCTAAGGGTAAAAATGCCTTGAACTTGGCTGAGGTGAAAATCCGCAAGGACGTCTTAGAAAAATTGGGTCACCCCTCTGTGTGAAAATTCACAAGGGTGCATCGGAAAAAGTTGAGGGGGCAACTTTGGCGAAAATCCGCAAGGACAGCGAAGTTGCTAATATAAAAAAAAGGGAAGAAAGAGGAAGATAGAGAAATGAATGAAGAGAAATAGAAGCAACAAGTCATATCCTACTCTATTTTTCTTTCATTCATCATCAAAAAAGAGTCTGAGACAAGTTCTCGGAGTAACTGCTAACGAATGCTGAACAAGTCCAAAAGTATTTCGACCATATGAAAGAAATGTTGGAAAGTTAAAAGTTTTATCAACTACATGCAAGAAATGATGGAGAAATTAAATGATGTCAACTTTATGCAAGAACAAATCAGGTATGTTCAGGACAATGGATCAACATATCCAAAGTAAACGAATCAACCTAGGCGGGGCTCGCTCTTCCGCAATTCAGCGATGCGAGCCCTCCTTGAAGCCATGTCATTTTGGAGAGCAACGAGGTCTTGAGATAAAGCAGCTACTACGGCCTGCGCCTGACGTCCTTCTTCCTTGTGCCTCTGGGAGGCAACAGACAAGTCTTGAGCCTTCGCCATCAAAGTCTGGGCTTCATGTCTTAGCTCCTTTGCTTCATGCCTCATCTCCTCTGCCTTGGTTAGCTCTTCTTGGCCATGGGCGCTTGCAATTTCAATTTGGCGGTCCTTTTCAGTTGAGGCCGCATCCAACTCGAAAAGCTTCTACTCCTGTTGGATTATAATCAGGGTCTTCTTTTTCTATTCCTAGACGGCATCGAGATGTGTAAACTGATCCCAAAGAGCAGCCAGGGCTTACATCATGTCTCTTTAGGGAGACCCAATCCGTGATAGCTCCGGGTATAACCCTCAAGACTATTTCTCATGGCCTCAATTGAAAGGAGGGGATCCAGTTGGAGTAGTATCTGAAGATTTTGAATGAGCAAGATGGCCATGTCAGCAGGCGCCAATGGAACTATCGGTTGTGTGGCATCAGGCCGGTCGGCACTCCGGCTGGGAAAGTCTGAGCATTTTGTTGGGGCATCACTTGTTGAAGTTGCAAATAAAGGTATGCGCGAAACAAGGGTGATTGTGCTTCCGAGAAAGGGGCAACAAAATATGTATATATAATGAAATGCAAGGGTGCGGTCACGCATCCACAAGTCTGTACATGAGACGGAACTGGGCATGGGGTCCACTTCTGGGGACATTCTTTCTTTTAGACTTGGAGAAGCGGCATTAATGACTGGTACAGCGGATAGAAGTGGAGGATCTTCTGTACGCTAGACATCTATTATAATACCATTTGCACAATAAGCGTGTGGTTGAACTCAACAAAGTAGACGTTCAGGCAAGGTAAAAGGTGATGGGGTGGTAAATACTTGACTCTATAACATTCCCCTTCTCGGAAACAATGGGAACATTAGGCTCTATAGGGATGGATGTCTCAATATGAACCGTACCCTCTTTAAGAGCCAATGTGGTAGGATCTTGGGGCCATGGATGACAGTTTCGGTCGAAACCGATACGTTTCGTCGGTCGAAACGTATCGGTTTCAGACTAGAACGATCCGAAATCGGATCTGCTCACTGTAGCAGGTCCGAAATTAAAAAAAATATATATTTTAAGTATTTCGGGCAAAATTGGAATTGGTTGCACCCGGTTTCGGGGGTTTCGGCCCGATACGCCGGAAACCTGGTGAAACTTGACGCGAACTCCCCTCTTAAGGGAGTTCAAGTCCGCCCCACCCCTCAGATCTCAGTTCTAAAGGGCTGTCGGCCAGGGGAGGTGGAGGAGGGGAAGGGGGGAGCTTGGGACTGCCGGGAGGAGATCTTGTCGGCGCCGCCGTCGCCGTTTCTTGCTATTTACAGTGCGTAGATGCCGCCGCCGCCGCCGTTTCTTGCTGTTTACAGTGCGTAGATGCCGCCGCCGCCGTTGTTCACATCATTGGGTTGAAGATTCCTCAAGGATCTCGTAAGTTTTTGTTTTTTTCTTTGTTTGATAGTTTTCTTGTCATAGTAAGGTTATATACAATATATTAGTTTTATACGTTAATTATGATAAATCTTTAAATTATGGCTTAATTAGTAATTTAAATTTGGGACTTTTGTCTAATTAGGTAAGTTTAGCGTCAATTGAAGTTTAATTAAACTTCATTGAATGCTTTAGGGCGGGGGCATACTGCTAATTGTATTATACGCCGGGTAATTTGAGTAAATCTCTAAATTAGAGCCTACTTAACAGTTTGCATTTGGGGCTTTTATCTAATTAGGTAATTTTAGCGTCAATTGAAGCTCAATTAAGCTTCATTGAATGCTTTAGGGCGGGAGCATGTTGCTAATTGTATTGCATGCCAGGTAATTAGGGTAAATATCCAAATTAAGGCCTAATTAGCGATTTAAATTTGGGGGTTTTATCTAAATAGGTAAATTTAGTGTCAATTGAAGCTCAACTAAGTTTCATTGAATCCTTTAGGGCAGGAGCATGTTGCTAATTACATTTAATGAAGAGTTTTTAGGCAAAATCCCCAAATGTGACCCTAATTAGCAGTTGGAAATTGGGGCTTTTGTCTAATTATCTCAATTCAGCATAATTTGAAGCTCAATTATGTTTCATTGCATTTTTTCATTGTACTTACAACCATTTGTCTTTGATTGTCTTAATGCAGCATCCTAGGTAGACGTGAACAAGGTCAGGAGCAGTAAAGGCAGGATAATTTGGGATGGGCCCACCTCACCTTAGTTGATACTGAAAGAAGAAAAGTCAAATATAATTATTGTGGTAAGAAGATACATGACAGAATTATTAGAGGAAAACATTATTTGGCAGGCATAAGAGGAGAGGTCGAGCAATGCGACAGATGTCCCTGACAAGTGGCGGAGGAAATGCGCCAGTGCCTTCTGGGCAAAAAAGACAAGATGCAACGAAGGGATGAAGATTAGGCTGAAATTGTTGAGAAGATTTCAGGTAGAGTACCACGAAGGGGAAGGAGGGATGATGATGATGAGGAATGCATTGAGGATTCAGATCCAGAGCTGACCGAAGCAGTAGAGCGTGAGTGTACGGCTCGAAGGAAGAGAAAATCATCGATAGGATCAGGGACCTACTCCAGTACAGCTGGTGTAGCACGACGTCCTGACACTGGTGCAGTCCCGTAGAGAGTAGACAACTATGTGCACAGAAGGCAAAGTGCTACATAGCCAAAAATTAAGCAAGCATTGAGAGGGGTCAAAAAATCAGCTGAAGTTGCATGGCATACATTTAAAAGTATTTGCAAATGGTTTTTCCATATAGGTGTGCCTGCACATGCAGTTGAATCAGAATATCAGTAGTCTATGTTTGATGCCATAGCAGATGCTGGCCCCAGCTTTAAGGTCCCGTCACGTTGAGACATATACGGGCGTGGCCTTGAGGGAGAGGTTGAGGAGCTTTATCAGTGGGTTGAAAGTTTCAAGCATATCTGGATGGAGAGAGGATGCACCATTATGCGTGATGGTTGGACTGGTACCACTCATGGATGGCAGTTTCGGCCAAAATCGATACGTTTCGGCCTAAACGTATCGATTTCGGACCTACTCGATACGAAATAGGGCATGCTCACTGTAACAGGTCCAAAACTTTAAAAAAATATTTTTTTATTGTTTCAGGCGAAATCGAATCCGATTTTGCCCGGTTTCGGACGTTTCGGCCCGATACACCTGAAACTGGGCAAAATCGGATGTGGACTTCCTTCTTAAGGGGAGTTCAGTTTCGCCACACCCCTCAGATCTGAGATCTGAGGGGTGCTGTCGCCAGGGCAGGTGGAGGAGGGGTGGGGAGGAGCTTTTGCTGCCGGGAGGAGATCTTGTCATCGCCGCCGCCGTTCACATCATCCGTGCAAAGATTCCTCAAGGTGGATGCAAGTTTTTTTATTTTTATTTTCTTTCTTTGATAGTTTTCTTCTTATATGTAAGGTTATGTTAGATTCTATTATATAGACAAATTCAATGTTGATGCTCAGATGGATTATTTGGATGTGTGTTACATCGTGTAAGACAACAAATTTTAGAACATGGTCTCACGTTACATGAAAATAGTCATACCTCTCGTGAAGGTCCTAAGAATGGTGGATGCCTATGAGAAGAATGTTATGGGATATCTGTACGAGGCCATGGACCGTGCCAAGTTAGAGTTATAGAAATATCTTCCCAGAGAGTATGCGAAGTGGTGGAGAATTGTTGACAACATATGGGACAACACATTACACCATGAATTGCATGTAGCTGTTGAGTGATTAATTGTACTGATATAAAGTTCATTTTTTTAGGTTAATTTACATCTTACATTTAGTTAATTATACACAATTGCAGGTTATTTCCTCAACCCTCAATTTATGTACAATGCAAATGCAAACGTTGATCGCGAGGTGCTTCAAGACACCTTAACAATCATTGGTCGTTTATCGAGGACTTCAGAAAAGAGGCTTCAGGTCGAGCTACAGGTTGGCCCTTATTGATTTTATCAATAAGAAGATAATAATTTACTTAATTACTTATGTTAATTGTTATTTTATCCTTATAGATGACCAGTTATAGATTGAGGATTGGGACATATTCTGACTCACAATTGCAATACGCCGTGGGAAGAGTGAGCCCAGATATACTAAATGTTTGTGCTTAAATTGAGTCAATATGTATTAGTACATCATGAAGAATTGATCTTCATTTACATCTTACATTTATTTGTTTATAGTTGGTGGAACATCTGACTAGTGGATAATGGTGAATAATAGGGATTTGGGCAGTAATGCATTGGCTTACATTGCAATTAGGGTGCTGAGTCAAACAACATCAGCAAGTCAATGTGAAAAGAATTGGAGCACGTTCATATACACTCAAAGGTTCGCAATCGGCTAAAGGTTGAACGATTAGAAAAGTTGGTTTACTGTCACTACATTATGAGGTTGAGAATAAAGAACATGAAGTTGAGACAACAGTTGAGGGACAAACGCGTCGCAGACGATGCAACTGCGAAATTGAGGTCGACATATTATTTGATGATGACAATCTCTTGCAGTCTTGAGTTGAGGTACGAGTGCAGGTTGATGAGCCCGTTTTGATCCTGATGACGGAACATGGACAGAGGGTATATTGGAAGGAGATGAGCCAAGGGATCCAGAATTCTGAGGATCAACAAAGAGGCCAAGAGTGACTTATGAGTTCCAGAGAGAGGAAAAGCCTTTGTTTGTTGACGACACTGAGCAGTAACCTGAGATTGAGCTACGTAGATACTCAGAATCAGATAGCAGGCCAGCCACTCTAAAATGATCAAGCCACCTTCATCCTTAGGTACATCTGTGCATGAGATGACTGAGAGGACTAGTGCTGCTGCTCGAGAGACCCGACAATTGAGCAAATGAAGCAAGTTTAAAGATGAGCGAGATGGTCACACTAAAAGAAAAAAAATAGAGTCAAAGGCTAGGAGACGATTAGTTTCTTATGCTACTGATGATGATGATGCACCAAGTGATGATCCCAGTGCAGCTACAGGTGCTGCTACTGGCGGTGGCATGTATGCACCTACTTCCTTCTTCCACGTTGACACGGGTAGAGTATACAGTCATAGTGAAGGAGGATATGATTCACAGAGTCAATATGGACATCCATCAGGTTATGGAGGTGGCCAAAACGAAACTGGCATATATGAGTGGGGTCATCAACTAGGATTCCAATTTCATCCAGTTCCAGCCAATAGCAGTTATGGGTCAGCATTCTCTTCTAATTCTCAAGGTTCTGCTTCTTATGTTGATTTTGGATTCCAATCAAGTCAACAACCTTACTCTAAGAGGGATCCAAAGCGGGATGCACGACTTGGCTGCATCATTGTTTGGTTACAGTGAATATACAGAATATATGCAGCCTTTTTATGGATATCAACAGCAAAAGTCAGATGATGAGGGAGAAGATTCTTCCAGCTGTTATGCGGATTAGTGGATCATTATTGGTATGGATCATTTAATATCTGTAACATTTAATGTGTTTGTAATGTTTATTGTACTGTTTGAATCTACTCCATGTTTAATATGTAGTGCATATTAGTTTAACATGTCCAATGCCTACTTCTTGCACTTAATCCAATTTATTCACCGTCAAATACATTTCCAATGATTTTTTTATGATTCTTTATAATATTTCTTATTTTTTGGATTTTTTTATTTTTTGAATCACCTGAATGGGTTTCGGCCGAAATCGAAATCGAAATCGATACGTTTCGGTTTCAGACCCGGTCGAAACGGGTTTGAAACCGAAACTGTGATCCTTGCTTGGGGCCCCATAATTCCTGAAGACTCTGGAGTCTTCTCCGATGATGCCACCATAGACGGAGAGGCTAAAAGAAAGAAGCAGTAAAAAAAGGAAAGTAGAGATCATGATCAGTTAATAGCCTAGTGCATACAGCAAACAAGAAAGAAAGGGAGTGAGGGAAAAGAAGAAAATGTCCACCTTGTGAGCCCGTATTGACATGAAGGGTTGTAGTGGAGGTGGCCGTTGGAGATAATGATTCAATATTAATATCAGTGCTATTACCCTGACTCTCCAAAATGGCTCGTGAAGCTGGGTCCTTATTGAGGACTTCAAGACTTACAGGATCTTGTTGTATATCGGCTTGTTCGCCAACTATATCAAGGCAGATTGATACAATAAGATTAGGCATTTCAAAATAAATAATAATAATAAATATACAAGTTTGAGGCAAAGTTATCTGCCAGAAGGAGCATCGGCCTCGGGCTCCACCAAGCTGATGGTGCATGTTAGAAGCCCTGGCGTGAAAGGTAACTGAGCAAGATGTGGTGTCTCCACCTCCAAATTTCCCCTTCCAGTTATGTCCTCGCTGTCGGGTGCAACACCCATCTCAACTCTTGGGTCATCATGATAATCAGGCAGACTTGCATTTGGGCCAGATTTGGTGAGCTAAAAAAAAATGTTCATGGAGGCTGATGGCTCCTCAACTGTACGATTCCCGTTATAAGGAAACAGTCGGAAAATGATAATGGAGGATGAAAAAAACAAAAGGGAAGGGCTGGTTTTGCACTCACCTGGGATGTCTCTCACCTCCTCACTCTCAAGGGAACTCTCAGAATTTGAGATGAACCCCCTTTCAGAATAAGAATTGGAACTCTCTTCACCAGAAGAGGAATTAGAGCTTCCTTCACCAGAGGAAAAGTTAGAAACCCCATTCCCAGCAACAAAATGGGGATTACCTTCATCGGGAGAGGGGTTGGGGTTCCCTGTGCCAGAGGAAGGGCCAGGATTCCCCTTGCTAGAAGGGAGGACAGAAGCATTTTCCCTTTGCTCATCCGCGAGATAATGGTAGTTATAAAAAAGGGTGAAGGAAAAAAAACTCTCTAGCTCTCTATACAATAACTGAAGGGAGAGAAGGGGTTGCATGAGCATACCCATTAACTGGCTCATGAGGTTTCCCTCGGCCTCGGGCTGAGGGGACGCATCAGCAACTGGTGTATAATCATCAAGGAGGCGTGCCAACTCTTCAAGAGTTAGCTCATGACCGGTCGCCTCCAACTGTGTAGGAACATTTCCCGAGAGTGGGGAAAAGGTCAACTCCGTCGTGGCCTCAAGAGGACCTGCAGTAAAAAAAAAAGAGAAGGGCGAAGGAACCATGGGTACCAATAGGGGATCCAAGGCGAACATTGAAGCAAAGAAAGGCTGTGTACTTACTTGAGGCCATGTTCTCCGCGGAGGCCGCTCCCTCAGTCTGAGGGCGAGAGGTTGGTCGGCGATCCTCCCCATCATCTTCAACCCTTGGCCTTTTTGAAGAGGCTGAAGGCCCATCGGTTGTCAAGCCCGAAGAATCTCCCACCGGATAGGCTGACATCTTGGTCGCCTAGAACATCCTCCGTGAGAAAAAAAGGAGGAGAGAAAATAGAAAAGGAGATACTTCTTAGATGAAATGCAACACAAATCCTTCTAACAAGGGACTAGCCACGGAAATCCCTTACCTTTGGGGCCAAGATGCTTTAATGGCTCCAAAACGATGGCCTCGGGTTTTAATCCAAGTACACGGGCCGTCTTCTTCACAACTTCCAGAGTGTCTATCGCCGTGTGAGCCACCTCCACATGGGAAATATACTCCACTCGATCGACAAAACCAATCGCATTCATAATATGTGCCTTCCACTCTCTGAGAGCATTGTTGGCAAAGGTCCCCTCATGCATTAAGTTTGTGAACCAACCCTTCTTTTTGAGGCCACAATTTGTACGGAAGTGCTCCCACCATGAGTAGGGTTTCGAAGAGTCGGAAGCAGACTTTCGTCCAGAGGAGGAAGGAGCCACTGAAGTTTGGGTGGCTGCACCTTTCAAAGGTTTGAAAACCCACTCCAGTATATGGAAGCCGGTTCACCGGAGCATATCGCTTCTCTATCTTCCATGTAGCAGAAATATGTTTGATGCCTTTGGCAGCTCCAGAAAAATGAGTCCTTATAAAATCTGGACTAAGAGGCAGGGGAGGTAATTCACTCTTTCACAAATGCTGTTCTTCTGTTTCCCTTGAGACATTTGCATGTTGTCTGAAGATAGAGCTATGCTTAAACCTCCACCTAGCAAAGTAGATATCAAAGTGGCCATGGCGAGACTGTTCATGGATGGGGCAAACGTCCTTTTTCTTTCGAAAAAGAAAGTCCCACCATGCAGCAAAAACCAAGTGCACATCCTTGCATTTATATTGCCTCGAAGTCATTGGAAATTCTGAGTTGGGAGGAATGCCTTGATCATATCCAAAATTCAGTGCGAATTGATGTGGATAATAAGGCTTGGCAAAATCTGGAGGCGGAGAATCAGATGATTGTTTCAGTTCAACAAGTAGGCAGGGACTGGGTGTGCCCAGACAGATTCTGCCTGGTCCTTTCCCTCCTTTCCACCCATTTCTTTTGAACTCTCTCTTTGGTGAGGTTCCACTCTTGAAGGGAGTGCTTTTGGGGTAGATAGCCTTATCCTATGGAATGGTTTTGGAAGATGGAAAGAGGTGGATGCTCAGGACTGGCTGGTACTGGCTGTCATCAGACCAGAAGGGAATGTTGATTGGTCCGATCATGAAGTTATCAGGAATATGGGGAGCCTTGTTGCGAGTTCTTTCATTGGCAAAGAAGATGTCAGGAAATTCCTCAGGAAATCCAGATGAGATTTGAACCTTAGGACATGAAGAAGTAAACAACCCCCATAGTCTCCCAAATACTTGTAGCAGCAAAATGCTGTGCTTTAAATGGATGTGTACCAGTGTAAAATCATCACCTAAAGCTTCATTTGAAGTTTGACTGAGAGCATAGATTACCAGAGACAAATCATGATCTAAAGCTTCATTTGAAGTTTGAATGAGAGCATAGATTACCAGAGACAAATCCATATAGGTACCTAAGGGATTTAAACCTTTTTACACTCTTACCCCTCTACAACATACAATTGTAATTTTATACTTTTTGCACAGCCAACAGAAGATTTTCATTTTGAGTCTTGTGAGTAGCCAAGGACTAAAAGTTGCTAGTGTTACTCACCTAGGTGGACATCCTTTTCTTGGGTGGCAATGTTTGTTATAATAATGTTCTCTGTCCGTCCTTTTTTATAACCCTTCCATATATGTCACTTTTTACACCTTCAGAAAATATTTTTTGCACTAGTAATGACATTAATTTCAGTGGACCCTGAAAGATCCACCTGGACCCCCGTGGAGGATCCAGATGTACTCCTACTCTCCTATTCTCTCGGCATTCACTGCAATGGTCCTTGGGGGTCCTCTGTTGCCAACCCTTGCGTCATCTAGATTGACCGGTAGCCAACCCCTGCATCCTCCCTTCATTAGTTGCCTTAGGGGGTGTTATGCATTCTCACATTTTCTGTGAAAATCAAGAATCACAGGAAATTTCACCAAGAAGTGAAAAAACATGGGAAATATTTTACCGGGAAGAAAAAAACGTGTTTGTAAATTTTGTGGAAAAATGAAAAAATGTGTTTGTATTGTCATACGGGAGAAGAGAGAGGAAAGAGAGAGCGGGGAGTGGGTGGAGAGAGATAGTGGTAGAAGTGGAGAGTAGGTGGGAAATATTCTCCTAGTCTTCTTTCCCCATGGGGAGTAGGCTTAGCATGCAGGAATTTTTTTCCCTAACTACTGTTTTCAGGTGTTTGCAGAATATGTGAAAGTTTGGTGGGAAACAAAAGAAGGGGAAGCTTTAGTGATTGCAAACACCCCCTTAGATAGGGAGTTTGGTGTTGAGGATTGCCGCCACCTAGATCGTGGAAGCCAATGGGGATGGGACTTGGGCGGGCTGGGTTGGGCCAGGTGGTTATTCGGGCTGACCCAGATTGAAAAGGGACCGGCCCAAATTCAGCCCAACCCATTTTCCAACCCAGATTGTAACAATCCAGCCCAACCCAAATTCAATATTTTGAATTTGAGCCGGGCTGGCCCAATTCTTTAACAAGTAAATAATGAATTTGCTCTCTGTACATTTTTTTGGTAAGATTTGTAAGATCAATCCATTGGGCTTGGCTGGCCCAATTGGAGTGTAAATGTTTTAGATCATGACAGGTCTGAATCTGAACCTGATGATGATCAGGATTCGGACTCAAATGTGAATTTTGACGTGTTCTCGGGTCTGATTTGAAACCTGATAATGACCTGGATCTGAATGTTAAATATTAACTGGATTCGGATCCAAATATAATTTTTATCAGTTTTTTAAGATCTGATAATTATCTGGATCCAAATTTCCAAAATATTAACTTTATTCCTATACAGATCCTGAATTTAACAGTTTTCTCGGATCTGATTGTGAAACCTAATATTGACCTGGATCCGAATTTTCAAATGTTAACTGGATTTGGATCTAGATCTGAATTTTAACTGTCCTTTTTCAGATCTGATTGTAAACTGTGAAACCTAATATTGACCTGGATCCAAATTTTCAAATGCTAACTGGATTTGGATCTAGATCTGAATTTTAACTGTCCTTTTTCAGATCTGATTGTAAAACTGATCATGTAGTAGTGTCTTGAGTGCAAATAGAAATGAGTACAGCATCTTGAAAGGACTATAAAACAATCCATGGAATGAGAATCACTAAGTAGCAGAGAGTTGCAGAAATGATAGAGAAATATAAAAGAAAAATAATAGATAACCAAAAGAATGTTCTTTGGCAATGCAATGGTAGCACTTCACTTCATTACAAAGATGTCAATAGTTAAAAGGATGTTTGCAAATTCACCGCAACAAGGTGAAGACCTATTTAATAAACAGAATTCCATGCTGAGACCTAGAGCAATGGGGGACAACTCGGGTCTTCTTGTTAGGTTTGAATGCATACTGCTGCTGGGGAGGAATCTTCAGACTGCTGCTGTGGCATGAGGGAAGAAGACTGCTGGCTGCTGCTGTCATGCAAGAGGGTGTATGGAAACGTCCTGCTGCCTGCTGTGTCTGCGTGGTGTGGAGAGAGAGGAAAGGGCAGGAGGCGCTCTGCTCTGCTGCGGATGGTGGTGTGGAGAGGAGACCTCTCCTCCATGGATTGTGGCATGGAGTAGAGGGCAGGGGCCGGTCTGCTTTGCTGCGGACGGTGGCATGGAGAGGAGAGGAGAACTGTGTTCTATAGTGGATGGTTGCATGGAGAGGAGAGGGCAGGGAAGCGTGCTCTCTGCTCTGTTGCAGACGGTAGGGTGGAGAGGAGAGGAGAAGGCGCTTCGGCTCTGATCTGCTCTGCAGACGGCATTGGGGAGCAGGAACAAATGAAGGAGTGCGGCTGGGGTTTTGCTTTCGCCATTCAGAAGTCAGAACTTGGGCTGGCCCGATTTTGGCCCGGATTCAAAAATTTTCAGCCCGATTTGACCTTCTTCAAAAAAAGTCTTTGGGTTGACCCAAGCTAAAGCAATTCCGGTTGGGCTGGGTTGGATTGCGCCCAAGTCCCATCCATACTCGTGGTCGATGATGAAGAAGAGAAGCCGATGGACCTGAGGGCAGTCACCGCCCATCATATCCTCTCCTGCCCCACATATTGTGGGTCTCGGGGTTTGTGGCTTTGTGCTGACCTGGTGAGGTTCCTCTCTCAGCTGCTGACCCCTGTGGCAGCTGCATATAGGCTGCTAATGCTGATGGATGAGACAGGTTCCACCTGCACAAAGGGAAAGGTGCCACCTGCAGGGACCAATGTTTTAAAAATGACTAGGTAGAGCAAGTCGGCTGACCCCTTACTGTCCAGGTGGACTGCCTACTTGCCTAGGTGGCAAGGCAGGCACCTCAATTTCAAGGCAGTTCATTTTTTAGTGTTTTTTTTTAAATTTCATACAAGTCTTCTACAAATGATAATGCTATTAAACTATAGCCATCTCACATTTAACTATATAAGCATCATAACAGATCTGATTAATGAACGATAAAGCTTAATTTGTTGCAACTGTGTTTTGAAGAATAGTATAATATGGATTAAAAAACAAGGATATGGATGATGAAAATGTACATAAACTTATAACTTGAAGGTTAGGGCATTGGTCTCATTATTCATGATATGGTCTGCAAGTTTCTATCTTCTTCTAGAGACACACCCAATATCTACCAAACATGGGATGACAAAAGGGGGATCAAAAAGGCCAAAATGAGATAATATTATACTTTTATTGAAGAAGTGCTGATCTTGAGTTATCTATGTTGCCAGCAAACTGGATTCATCGGGTCCACAACATGCGAAAAGAAAAGAAGACAACCGTAGAGGTGAAAAAGGAGGGTGGAAGGGGGGACAAACTTGTGAACGTAAGCTTTGATTTCCAGGACTATACAAACCAACTAACAGGGTTATAATGGTCACCATCAATGAAAAACTTGTGAAACACAATGAGGCGAAAAGCTGGAAACCACCTAGGTGGGAAAAATTTTAAATCACTGGCTGGGGTCTGAGGGCATGTCGGCGGTCCACAGAGAAGATGACGAGGGTGCCAACAAAGGTGGCAGAGCACACAATGGTTGTGCTGTGCGTCATGTGCCACCACCTATTCTGTGACTGGCAAGCACAGGAGGCGGTGGTTTCTGGAGACATTCTTCTTGCTGTTGTCAGAAGGAAAAGAAACCCTTGATTCCATGGTCTGATCAGCAGCATTATGCACGTGATGGGTCCAGCATGTCTTACCAAAAAGTATCTAGGAATAGGCAGATCTGGGTCCAGAGCTGATTATGTGAATCTGGTCTTTGATAGATATGGGTTGGATCTTATCCGGATCTGACCAATTTACAGTATGGTTCCTGACTAGCCTAGTGCTAGCTGTACAATATGTCATTGAATGATACTGTTCTGTGTTTATAGTTTTTCTTTTATGGCAGTTCTTACGTATGCATGGTGTAATTTTGTTGTGTTTATTGATCACTAAACATTCTTCTTTTCTTCCCTATCCATAAATTCTTATCATTGCACGTGGTTTTTAATGTTTCCCATCTCAGATTGCTGCATTTGTTCCACTAATGTATATGTGCATGTGCACATATTATTCCTTGTTCAAGATTGGAATGCTGATGTTCTACTCATTAACTCCACGGCAGACAAGCTCAGTGAGTTTGCTTATGATTTGCTCGTAAGTTTCTAGTTTTGATATTACTCCCCCGACAAATAGCTTATTGAACGAAGTCTCATAGTTTGTTATTGGTTGAATGTCTCCGCCAGAATGGTTGCAAGATATGCACCTCCTATTTCATACAACTTCCTCAATCTCATTCGTCTTGACGGAAATGCCAAAACTATTTTTGAGAAGGTAATAATAATAGTCTTATTATGCGCTTCTGAATTTTTTTTCTGCTTGTCGTCATTCATGCCACTAGCATAATTAAATTTGCTAGTTACCATTCTGAAATCATGATGACCACTATGTTCTGTCTTTGAAAGGAAATTTGTCACATATTTCTAATGAATGACATTTAGCATTTGCCATGGCAGCCAATTTTTTCATTGCAAAGCATCGAGGGCCGGTTTGAAAAGTGGTTAGGATAGCGGAGCGGATGAGAGAGAGCGGTGGGCCCCGCTCTCTCCTCACACACAACCACGCTAACCGTGCTCGGTTAGCAAAGTCCCCCCGAAAGACTAGACATGATATACCTACTAAAAAAAAAATACATCCTCAAAGAAAGGTCCTGACATGGTTAACACGCAAAGATAAGATGCTCAAACAGTGTAGCACATACACTAAATACACCATAAATATATCTTTTCAAAAATGATGTGGTTATTCCATTGCATCTCATAGCCTCCCAAATAGCATTGGCTATGAATTTAACATCATCTTGTGCCACGTAGAATATGATGACTATCTGGTCTCAGAGATTGACAGGAAATTTCAATTAGTATTCATTTGTTTTTTTTTTGAAATTGGTTGATATTTATTTTGTAATCTTCAGTGCAACTATCTGAAGCTTTATTAAAATTTACATTGACACATCTGCCTTTTATTTGTTGCACAGAGGATGGGAAATATTGATGATGCTGTCCCTTTCTTTGGCCGGGGTTTTAACAAGATCTATCCACTTATTATGGTCATTTACACCCTGCTAGTTGCAAGCAATTTTTTTGGCCGGGTAATTGAGGCTTTTGGAAACTGGAAAAGGTTTAAAATTCAAAATGAGCAGGATGATATGGGTGGTTTTGATCCATCAGGGATCATCATACTTCAGAAAGGTGAAAATTCCCTCATTTTTTTCTGGACGTAATTTAATAATTCTGTTATTTCTTGGAATCCTGTGAGTGGATGGGGTTAATCATCAGGTATTATTTACCAGTTAATGATGTCAGAAGTGACAATGGTAGACTTTTTTTCTCAGAGAGGTCATGGCTTGAACAAGGACGGAAAGTGGGTGAGCAAGTTATACCGTTGGCAAGAAATTTCAATGGGACAACCACCGATGTCGAATCTGCTAATATGCCTGTGGTAAGTACACTCAGTGCAGAAATGAGAATCTCAGAGCACTCTCTTTTTCATGTTCTCAGATTTCTGTCTAGTATTGTTCAATATCCTCCTTTTTTGAAACATTATTTTCTTTCACTTGCTTTTAAGAAGTGACTGGATATAGCTCCTACATGATGCCTCATGTTCAGCATTTACCAGATGTACTATAACGAAAATATTCTTTGTGAATGAGTGACGTCCTGAATTCTGCTGTAAAGTTAGTGGTGAATCTCGTTCTATATTGGTTACAATATCAAATTGGTTACATTCCCCATGCAAATACTGCCCCTAAACAGACCTTGTTACTCAGCACATATGGTCTCTTAGAGCTAGAACTAATCAGTGTTTGGTTGGATGGTGAAACCGACCATTAGTTGTGCACCCTAGGGGCACTCTTTTTATCAAGCTTACACATTGTGCTTCTTGCAGTTAAGCGGCACTGGATTATTCTTCTGACTTCCTTGTTCTTTGAACTGCTTAATTCTGCTTCAGGAGAAGGGTTTGGTGGAAATGAAAGTGGAAACCAGTTCAGCGAGGGACACAAGAAGGGGGCCTCCGTCAATACCTTTCAAAGATGAGAGCCGTAACTACGGGACCAACAGAGAAACCATTGCAAACAAATATGCATCCATGAGAGGACAGCAAGTCCGGCAACCACCAGGCTCAGGTTCAAAAGAGAAGGCGATATCATCAGCTTCAGTCTCATTACTTGAGGGTGACTCCCAGAAACAGTCTACCGGATTACTTGCCAATTCCTCATCAGGCCTAGCGTCTACTTGGGCATCAATGAAGACTGGTTTTCAGACTTTCAGGGCCAACGTTGGGGCTAGAAATTTTCTTCCATTGCGCCAGGCGTCAGAAGCAGCTCCTACTCGTGTATCCTCTTCAGAATCTTTGGATGAAATATTTCAAAAACTTAAAAAACGACCAAATGGTCAGAATGGAGATGGTAGTTTGGGTGAGGTTGATGACGATGATTATGGACATGACTAAGTTGAGGTCGACGACAGAAAAGGGGTGTTAGCTTTGAACTTTTTTCCACATCACTTGATCGGTTACATAAATCCAGCAAGGTGTACAGTCACACAGAAAGGTTGGATTTTCTGCCAGAATTCTCTTCATCTGAGCTGTGGCTCAGAGAAGCTTCTGATACGATATATACCCCCAATTATATACATGTAGTGGCGATGTCTCAGAGAGAGAGGGGGGGGGGGGGGGGGGAATCATATGACAGAACAGAGGTTTGAGATTTGAGGGCCCATTTACCTTGTAGAGGGACAAAGTGTCATCTCTTGGCTGGGTGGTGATGCTGCATCCGCCAAATCATGTAGCTCCCTTACGTTGTCAGCATAGTATGAAATATGATGTCGTTCCGGGAAATAGCTGGTTTCATCTTTTCCCTCACTTCTAAGAGAAGATACCGTTGTGAAATGGCGAAATATTATGTCACAATGATCATTCCAACAGGCAGCAGATTTTACAATGAAAGCCATGCAAACATGAATGGAAAAAGACCAAGGTTGTCCCCATACCTTGGACAACTCTAGGGATCCAGCATCATGTATCCTTGCCTTTTCACCCCAACGGCAAAGTTTCCCGTTCAGACCACATGATTTTGTTCACGCTTTTCCACGTTTCAGGTAAAGAGAAACCAAAAGGTGGTGATGGTGATATCCCCGATTGATGAAACCTTCCTACCTTTCAAAATCTATTTCAACCTGGTTTTCAGATAAAATCAATTCAGCCTATCCTTCCCCACCCCCCACCCAAACGTTTACCTTCTGCTCGTTAGGATTTTTCCTCGTCGGCAGAAGACACCCACGCTTCAACATGTACATGTCTCAACTCAAGTGGCCACCTGCAGTGCCATTTCCCCTCGAGTTGGCAGCATATGTCTTTTCACCACAGAAGCGCCTGATAAAATACTAGAGTTCCACTTGCTGTACCGATTAAGATCTACACGTTCAGAGCGTTTCTCTCTTTTTTTTCTTTTTGATTTTTTGTAACCGTCAGATCTAAAGTTGGACGACAAGGATGGGGTTATTTATAGGACAAGCAACTTAAATTTTTTTTAAAATATTTTTTTTTAAACCGCACGGCCAACTGGTGCAGGAGACTTGCCGCTGCGGTCCGTGGTGCATGTGCAGTCGTTATCACCTAAATTCGAAATTGGAAGGAAGGTGAGGTGTGTGGGCGCAATTCCGGTGGGGCATGGATTGTGCGCAAAGTGGTCCACCGATAAACGGGAACACAGTAACGTTAACGGACAGACCGAAACAAAGTGGTCCGGCAAGTGGTTGGTCCTCATCTTTTGCCGGTCCCTTCGGTTAATACCCTTCCTTCGGTTCCCCACCCACCCACTACCTTATTGATGAAGTCGCCACCACTTTGTCGTATTATACGATAAAGGATAAAAATTGCACATGTATCCTCTCCCGGATGTTCGATTGCGACAACACTCTTCAAGACAGATAGATTGTTACATCTATATCTGTATTCCATGGTATACACAGATTTTTTTCTTGATTTTAACGTCAAGTTGTGTGTCATATTTCATGTTAGTTATATTTAAGTACGTATTTCCTGCACAGATTTTCTGAATTTGAGCAATTAGTGGTGCGTCTGTTGCCGGTGGGTGGTGTGAGCATCCGAGAGTGTGAGTCTCTCAGCCTACTAGAATTGTCAGTGACTTTAGTCCCACATTAGATTCTACAAAGAGTTGGATCGGCTTATAAGAAAAGGAATCCCTTACCTCAATACCTAGATTTTGGGGAAGAATAAATGATTTCTAACAAATTGTGTCTGAGCTCAACCTTTGTTGGTCTAATGTGTCGTATCAATACACCTTTTATATGTTGCGCATGAACGGGTGTAATCTCGATCGCCATCTAGTCGATGAATGCGTCGGCCTTGTAAAGGGGGAGGTATTGTTACATGTGAATGGTGTGAGCATCCAGAGAGAGTGTGAGTCTCTCAGTCTACTAAAGTTGCTAGTGACTTTAGTCTCACATTATATTCCACGAAGAGTTAGACCGACTTATAAGAAAAGGAATCCCCTACTTCAATACCTAAATTTTGAGGAATGATAAATGATTCCTAACATCGTCATACTTGATGCGTGGTTTATTGTATCGGATTACAGCAGTCCCGATGAGGTAACTTGTACTCTATCACGGACAAATCGGTCTCCGTGGTATACGGTATCAAGTCGGACTAAGTTATTTCAAATTTTTGGTATAAAAAGAGGATTTTATTTGAGCGATTTGGTCCGAGTTAATCCCGGAGATCTAGTTGGTCCTTGTTGGATGAAATGCGGGATGACTATTTTATATTTAAAAATACTAGTGATAAAATGAATACTCTGGCCGAAAATTGAGGTGGAGAAATTAAGTTGCCCGTTACTCGGAATTTGTATGTACGCTGATGAAGAAAAGATGTACGTACAGAGAGCACATCTAATTACGCCATTATAAAAGCATTTTTATGGTAAAATGTAGAAAGTAAAACGCCGGGGAGGCACAACGTCCTGCAGTGTTTGGAGTATGCTTCCCGTCAGATCGCCATCGGAAGGCTGACGTCGCACATTAATCGGATGCGGTGGATTGGCGTCGTAGTTGTTGTTGTCATAGTATTCTTGAGGCTCGATGTGACCAGAGAGTTGTGAGGGCGTGGTCCATGCCGTCGACCACCCAGATCCATACGTCTTTTTTGAGAAAATTATTTTTATATCTCGAAAATTTTAGAAAGTTATTTTTATACCCTTACATTTATCATATTTATCGTAATACCCCCAAATCTCTTATCTAGGGATGCTTTATCCTTGGAGTTAAATCCTATGCAAATGACGGTAACTCACCCTCGTGAGTTTAACATTTTACCTCAGTGGGGGAGAGAGAGAGAGAGAGAGGTCTAGGGGAGAGAGAGGACACGATGAGAGAGAGTGTGCGGGGGAGGGGGGAGGACGTTGGAGGAGGTCTCCCCAATCCCCATCTAGCACCGACAACACTGGGGGATGCAGAGAGAGAGAGAAAGAGAGAGACGAGATAGAGAGAGCGTGAGGGGAGGGGAGAGGGTGCTAGAGAGGGTCTCCCCCTTCGACGTCTGCATCTCTGACGAGATGTAGAGAGCAGAAGAATGAGAGAGAGACGAGATAAAGAGAGGAGGGGTGTCGGAGGGGGTCTCTCACTCGGGCGTCGGCATCCTCGGTGGGATGTAGAAAGAGAGACACATAGAGAGAGAGAGGTATGGGGGAGAGAGGATAGAGTGAGAGAGAGTGTGCGGGGGAGGGGAGGATGCCGGAGGAGGTCTCCCCCTCCAGCACCGACACCCCTGGGAGATGCAGAGAGAGAGAAAGAGAAAAAAAGAGACGAGATGGAGAGAGCGCGAGAGAGGGGGGAGGGTGCCAGAGGGGGTCTCCCCCTTTGGCGTCTGCATCCCTGGCGGGATACAGAGAAAGATAGAAGAGAAGAATGAGAGAGAGACGAGACAGAGAGGGGAGGGGTGCCGGAGGGGGTCTCCCACTCTGGCGCCGGCATCCCTGGCAAGATGTAGAAAAAGAGACAGACGAGAGAGAGAGAGTGCGGGGAAGTGGGGAGGGCATCCGAAGGGTGGTCAACATCCCTGATGAGATGCAGAGAGAGAGAGAGACACAGAGAGAGAGAGAGAAGAGAGAGAGAGAGAGAGAGAGAGAGAGAGAGAGAGAGAGAGGGGATGGTGGGGTCTCTCCCTCCAGTGCTGGCATCCCTAGCGAGATGTAGAGAGAGACAGAGAAGGAGAGAGAGCACGAGGGAGGGGGAAGGGCGCTGGAGGGAAGATCCCCTGAGACATCGACATCCTTGGAAAGATGTAGAGAGAGACATAGAGAGTGCGGGGAGGGGGAGGGCACGGAAGAGGGTCTCCCCTCTTCGGCACCGGAATACCTGGCTAGATGAAAAGAAAGAGATAAAGGGAGAGAGATGAGAGAGAGAGAGAGTGACGGAGAGGGGGAGGGCCCCAGAGGAGGAGACACCCTCTTGCACTGACACCCTGGTGACATGCAAAGAGAGAGAGAGAGAGAGAGAGAGAGAGAGAGAGAGAGAGAGAGAGAGGTATGGGGGGAGAGAGTGAGAGATATGCCAACACCCCACCATCGCCATTAGAGAGACGATGCATAACACCCCTGTTGCTCTCCCTCCCACGTAAAGCCTACCACTCTCCCCTTCCAGCTGTGGCACCGCGTCTGTGACCACCTGCCTCTGCGATCCCCACCTCCTTCTTGCCCTTCATTGGATCTCAAACCACCGTTGCTGCACAGCACCCCAGCCACCCATCGGATCTCTCCCCTGTGCCTCCACCTCCTCATCGACCAACGTATAACGTTCCTTCCCGCCATTCGTCGTTGCTTGCACCGACGCCGGCTGCCACCACTATCCTATATCTGGGCCTCCCCGCCGTCCTACGTTAGGGGTGTTTACGATTCAGTTCGGTTCAATTTTGAGACATTTTTTCCAAATCAAATCGAATCTAACTCCGTCATCAAATCAAAACGAACGATTTAAACCAAATTTTTGTATCTTATTTTGATATATATGAATTTAATGACTTGTATATATATAATAAAAAAATACTTATATTTTATATGTGTGTACATGTATGTAATTATTTTTTTACTTATTTTTAATATATTTATGATATATAATATTAATAAATATAAATATAAATGATAAATTTGATTTGATTTGATTTGATTTCACGCATTAAAATCGAATCAAATAGAATGATTCAGATCGATTTTTTGATTTGAACTGAAGTATGAACACCCATGTCTAACGAGCTAGTCAACAGGGAGGCCCCCAGCCCACTGTTCCACTAGTGCACTCACGAAAGATTTCACTTTTCTCACCCACTTTTAAGTTTATAGGTTTTTTTACATGAAAACCATTGTTATATGTGAATTTACAAAAAAATCACTCTTAAAAATGTATTATCAGACATATCAATCACTCTGTAAATTCTAGTTGTGCAAAAATGCCATCCAAGTTAACTTCCGTCGACGGAAAGACGAATATTCCATATAGATTCTGTTATTCCCATTAGTTAGATGTAAAATGACAAGAATGCCCTTACACACACACACACACACACACACACACACACACACACACACACAGAGAGAGAGAGAGAGAGAGAGAGAGAGAGAGAGAGAGAGAGAGAGAGAGAGAGAGAGAGAGAGAGAGAGAGAGAGGCGTCCGCAGGGAGAGGAGGTCACGGTGGCGGGGGTGCAGAGGGTGATCTGTGGGAGCGTGGAGGTGCGCCGATGGGGGTTGCTCGGCGGCTGTGAGGTCGAGGGTGGGGCTGGGTGTCTGCGGCCGGGGGTGTTGAGGAGTGGGGCGTTCGCGGTGTGGAGATGGAGGTCCGGCGACGGGGGTTAACAGGTGAGAGAGGTAGGAGGGGACGTGGCTAGGTTACAATGGGAGAGTGAGGGAGTGGGTAGCAGGAAGGGGTTGGCGACCTGGGGAGGTCGCAACGGTGTCCGGTGGTCTCGCAGCGAGCTTGCGGAGGCAAGAGAGAGAGCTGGAGAGGGAGAGGGGGGCTCCGGCGGGTGCGAGGGTGATGGAGACGCTGTCGCGGCGGAGGTTCACAGGTGAACGTGGCGAGGTTGCAGATGGCGTGCTTGGCGACGGGGCTAGTTGGTTAACCGAAAGTTGAGGGAGGTAACAGTGGGCTCCCACTACCACCCCGTCTTCTTGCTCCCGGACCTCAACAACATGGTGTGCATCGGTGCCTGCCCCATGCCCTTCCCACCGTCCTCTTCCCCGGCCCCTCGCCCCCGCCCCCGTCGTCTTCCCCGCCTGGGCCGTCGCCGCCCCTGCCCCCATCGTCTTCGCCGCCTCCCCGGTGGCCACCCTTCCCCTCTTTCCCACCTACATGGAGACCAAGCAACAGCTCCTCCGCACCCTCCTCGTCGTCGTCGCCTCCGTCTTCGCCACATGTGCCCTCCTCCTCACCCACTACATCGTCCTCCGCTGCTGCCACTTGCTCCGCCACCACTGTGCCGCGGCGACTGCGGGGCAGCAGCCTGTGCCCACCGCGACCCTGGCCCGCTCTGACACCGATGACGAGCTCCGTGAGGACCTGTTGGCCGTTGGGAGAGAGAGAGAGGGAGAGAGAGAGAGAACAATGGAGACCCCGTCGTCCATCCCTCTCCACCTTTCGCATCTCCTCTCGCAAGATGATTTCGCAGGGAACAATGGAGACGCCGTCGTCCATCCCAAGGGCCGCCTTGTCCCAGGCAACCCTTTCTTCAGGTAAGAAACCATCTTCCTGTGGCTACCCATCTCGCGTTTTGTTCTTGTCTGCAAGTTCTTGGGAGAATGGAACTATTCCTTTTTCATCTTTCTTTCTTCTGATTTCATTTTGCTGGTTCAGAGAGCAAGAAGCAACAAGAAGTCCTCGAGAAATCTATTTCCTCGCAGTCAAGGACCCGTATGGGGAGGAGGCCCGAGTGCCCGGTGCTGCTCGACATCACCAACGACTCGTCCATCGTCGGCCTCGCGACGGGGAGCCTGAAGACGTCGTCCTCCTCCGTCGACAAGAGCAGGCCCCGGGCTGCGGGGAGGGGGACGCCGGGGTCCGAGGAGGCGCTCCTCCGAGGCCAGGTGAAGACCTTGCTGCATAAGGTGGACGAGGAGACCGAACTCGTGAAGGAGTAGCACTGGGGAAGGAGAGAAGATCTCCGGCATGGTGAGAAGGCCCAGGGGAGTTGCGAAAGAAAAGATCAGATTTTTAACGACGAGAGGGGGTTACTCCGGCCGACGAGAGGAAGGGGAGGGGTGTTAGAATATTTTTTTATTTTATTTTAATTAGGGATATCTTGATATTTTCTCATGTCAAGTTAAGATTAACCATGGTTAAATTCTTAGTTAATAACAGATAGTTACGGAGATGATATTTTTACACAATTAGAGTTTACATAGTGATATGTTTGATAATATGTTTCTAGGACTGATTTTTTTTGTAGATTCACATATAACAATAATTTTTATGCAAAAAATCTTAAATTAATTAAGATGACGACCTGCTCACGACATTGGTACAATATCTACGACTTAAAGATTTGAACATAGAGGATATTTACCGAGCAAGCATAATGGTACTATCGTAACCGAGAAGCCAAAGTTTGTGGATAGTTGGACAGGCGAGTTTTCCCTAGATTTGCATACCTGATTTCTTATATATTAATGATCAGAATAGTTACAAAAAAGTCATGATGATGATTGAGAACTAATGAAAGTATAGACCAACAATATTTGCAATGGATGGTAAGAACCGTGGGATATTGAAGTATCATGATGAAGCGAGACTCTGTAAATGTCTAAAAATAAAGAAGTTGTGTGCTTTTAAATGGTATTTTCAGATATTTTAAAATTTTGAAATGCTGGTTGAGATATTTTATCAAGTGAAAATGGGAATTGTAAGAAATTAGGTGTAAAAATATCTTTTTACAGGTCTAATTCTCAAATCAGGTCGGAAAAATTGTAAGATATTAGGCAAGATTTGTCGACCCGCGCGACCCGGCCGACCCGGTCTCGGCCTGGGTCGGGTCGGGTCGCTCCCGACTTGATCCGTCTCGATCCGTCCTGTCCCATATCTAAATAAAAAAGATTATATATATAATATATATATAATAATAGAATAAAATAGAAAAGTACACTATATATATAATATTATTAAATTAATGGGTGACCCGGTGATGATCCACGGCCCGATCGTCTCTCAAATGATATGGTCAAGTCAGGTCGTGCAGGTCAGAGCGACCCACATCGGGTCGACAAACCATGATGTTAGGTGTAAAAATATGAAACCATGACCTTTTTTTCTCTGACGTGAACCCCGATTTCCGGTTCCCCTCTCCCACATTCCCGGTCCTACTCCACTGGGCATGCATCGTGATAAAACACGTACAATGCTGGAGGATAAGGCACTTTCGCTTATCCTTTCCGTCATTAACGTACTTTGTGTGCAGGGGCATTAAACCAGCAGCAGCAGCGGGAGAGAACATGAGAGGGGCCACAGACCTTTGTCCGGTTGTCTCGTTGTGAAGAGTCATTTTTTTTTGAGAGGAGAGGAGGAGGACAGAAAGGCAAAGGCTTCCACCTCTCCATCAAGTCATCAACTATATCTGATAACTTGTAAAATAGGCAATTATGGACCAAAGTTTTTTAAATGATAAGATCACTGTTCAACAGGATAAAGTAACTTCTTCACTGTATATCAACTTTATTTTTAGAGATTTTTACATATATACTCTTATAAAATTTAATTTTGTCAAATATATTCCTCATTTGAACATATTATCATGAATATCCTTTGTTTAGATACAAATGTTACGATTATACCCCTTTAGTTTACTGTCGTCGACGAAGGAGAATATTCCGTAAAATATGTCATCTACGGTCGTTAGATCTAGAGTATATTTGACAAAATCAAAATTTATAGGGGTATATATACAAAAGGTTTACTCTTTAACTCACACTTAACTCATGGTTAGGAGTTACGGCGAGGACATAATCATGACATTATCTATATTTCGAGGATATTCATGATAATATGCTTCGATGAAAGGTATATTTGATAAAATCAAACTTTACAAGGGTATATATGCAAAAGTCTCTTATTTTTATCTTTATCTTTGAAACCTAAAACTAGGAATACTTAATAAATTAATAACAAAGGTATAGTTAGAAAGAAAATTTACATTCATAAAATATATTTTTGCATTTTAAAAATATAAAGTATACTTTTCTTTATATAAAGTATACCCTTGCGCACATATGCGTGAAGGTCTGGGTACTAGTCGCTTGAGGCAACGGGAACCCATATGGAAATCCGCTATAGGGGGGTTGGCCACCTTGATCAGAATTTGATCGCACTAGGGGAAACTTCCATGGAATCGTGGAGACTTAGTGGCTTAGTGGCGTGAAGATCTCCGGGGAGGAGAGATCCATCCGAAGGCCGCCAGTTGTACACCCTTGCTGAGGACATCAGCCACTTGCTGCCAGCGATGTTGGACATGAGGCAGGAGGATGGATTGCCTCTATTTTATGTGGAGAAATCTTTCCACATCCCAAGCTAAAGGCTTCAGAGCTTTCATGTGTTCTAAGTCTTCTCAAAGACAGACTTCGTCGAGTTTCTTCCACTGGATCCCCGGTGATGATCACTACCTTGAAAAGATCTCATCGAGCTTCTTTCCTGTAAGAGTAGTTATCACCAAGATGGATATTATCTAGGAGAACCCTCCGACACTCAAGTCAGCTAGTGTTGTAATGGAAGAAAGATAGGTTCTCAGGAATGGAAGGTCTAGAATGTCTATCTGAGCGACTAGATATAAGAGGGAGGGAAAATTAGGACCATTCGTCGGAGTGACGTAGCTCACAAGTAGTTTCATGGTGGAAGGAGGAACATGAAAACAAGGACCACCTTGCACGTCTTTCCCTCTCCCAATCAAGAGGATTCTGGTATGCGGAAATACTAAGGATATTCTATCTTCCTTGGCCTCCTCCCTGGACGAGATCGTTTAAATCTCCTTATATAGGTCTCCCTGGCGGTGATGGTAGTGGATCTGAGGAGATCTTTTAGAGGTCTATGTTTTGATGAGACCGCACGTATCATGGCATCATAAAGGTGCAAATATCTACTAGATTTGACAAGTGATAATGATGATTTTACTCCTCGAAACACATGTGATTCCTCACAGTTTCTATGGAGTATCCACCTAGTGGCATTGCTTTTGGGGTCGTGACACTGTTGCGGCATATCTGGATATTACGCTCGCTTCTCCATGCATGTTAATTGCTGGGTAGAGCGGTGGTTGTGCTTCTTGAGAGCTATGCACCAAATCCTTCCTACAATATAGTCAGGATGTGATGGTACTTAAGTGGGTACTTCATGGCTTCTCATTCTTTAGCCACATAAGTCTCTAGCTGTCTCTCAAATGGTTTATTTTGATCTTTAGAGTTACCAACATCTCTAGTGTGTTTGATCGAGTTAAGGTTATTGGATTTAAGTCATTGATGATTGAGCTAAAACTATTCCACCGATGATCGAACTAAGGCCCTTGAATATCGATCTAAGGCTCTCCCACCGGTAAGACCCTTATGGGATTCGAGTTAATACTCTTTCCTTAAAATGGTGATGGGGATGAGTTACCATTCGAAGTTTTTGAGTTAAATCTTATGATGCCATATCGTTTACCTCGTGCCGTTACTTCCAGCCTGACATCTAGTGGGAGAGCCTAGTTTTTTCTTCCGACCTGACATCTGGGGAAAGAGTCATCATAGGACACATTCATGTAAGGCTCTTGACAATGTTTATTGGGTCTCAAGTGACTTTAAAAGAGCTGGACGGTCTTACTGGAGCTCCTCTACCCTGACGAACCTACACTCTTGCTTTAAGGTTTGGTCGCGCTATTGAGCTACATCTGGAGCAGGAAAAATCTCCTCTGCAATGTTAGAAGGTTTTCCCCCCTCCTTTAGGAAGGTCTTGGGTAGAAAACTATGCAGTCGTCATTGTATTGTTGAAAAAATACAAAAACAAACAAAATACAGGAAAAAAAATAGATGGCTGAAGCTTCCGAAAAAAAGCAAGTGGCCAGAGGCCTACAGAAGAAAAACCAAGCTACAAGCCTACAGCTCACACCACCAAAAGAACCGACAAGAAAGAAAGCCTGTGCATGGGGCCAAGCCTCTTAAGCTTAACATGTTAGAAGAAAATGTACACCATTTAACTTGATAAAGAATGCATGCTTCTTGAATAACACGGGCAGTTATTCCCCGAGCTCAACGGGCAAACCACTAAATAGAATCTGCATCGTTAACGAGGGCCAAAGCAACTCAACGAACCACCGGTCGTAAACCACCGCAATCGACTGCGCACGAAACCTTTCACTCTTGCCACAAAGAGTTCTCACTGAAGAGTTTATGGTTCGGAGGTACCAATATTTTTCTCTCACGAGAAAAGGTCATATGGATTCTAGCTAGTGTGCATAGCAAATCGAGCTCATTTTTTTAGGAATAACAGACCCCTATCGCCACCCATATGTTGATATAGATATTAGTCGAGTACCCAAATGCACAAGAAATCCCATCCTCGTCAAACATTCATGCTTGCGGCAGAGTTCTCTCGAGATGCGGCAGCACCGTCTTTCTCATGACACCCGATGCCCACCGTGTGGGAACATCTGACAGCAGCAACCTGGCACACAGTTGCAGGTCGACGCATTCCAGCCATGTTCACGTACGTACCTCCCCTGCTCCAGTAGGAAGAATGGGTTGGCTACTCGAAGCCTGCACATCTGCCAACCCTACAACAACTGTGACAACACACACGTTGTCACCTCTATCCACACCGGGCCCCTGCACAGTCGCAAGCTAGCAACAGGCCTGCTCCACAGAGATCGATCCTCCATCCCCACGCCGGCCAACACATGCGTCAGAAGAAGACTAGCTTCCACGCCCCAGTCGCGACTCCGTATGTCCAGTAGCCACCCGTGCCATTTCCCTGCACGATGGCGACATCTTTCACCACGGCGGCGCCTGGCGATGGGCGATCGCGAGCAGACGCAGTACCTCATCCGGCATATGTTAAAGTCATGCTGAGTTCGTTTCTAAAATTTAAAATCAATATTTATTGAGACTATAAACTACAAATGTTTTCCATTTTCTCACCTTGATATGTTTTCGAGTGTTTCTATTTATTGTTGTAGGAGCTTGATGTTCTTAAATATGTTATCAAGTTAATTCTTGCTATGTTCTTTTAATGCATTAATTATTTCGCTCTGCGTATGTGTTATTACGTTGAAACCTTAATCATTTTTTGATTCTTAATTAGTATACTCTTATTCTGTTATATGTTACATCAAGGACTTACTTGTGTTTAATTTTTAAGAGATTTTTACATATATATCTTTGTAAAGTTTGATTTTGTCAAATATATTTTTCGTCCGAGTATATTATCATAAATATATTCGAAATATGGGTAATGTCTCTAGCCATAACTCCCTTGTGTATAACCCGAGTTAAGTGCAAGGTTTGCTGACCCGGCCGACCCGGTCTCGGCGCGGGACGGGTCGGGTCGGCCGGGTCGCACAGCGACCCGGTCCGCCCTCTCGGGCTCTCAGCGCGCGATTTTTTTAATTTTTTTTAAATTTTTTAATAAAATATTATTTAAAGATTAAATGTTATATATATTTAAAAAATATTAAATGTATAATTTTTTTATGATAATAGATCTATACTAAATTACACATAATTAATTATATAAAAATAACATATTACACCGCTTAATTAAAAATCTTATTATATATAATACATAAAAAATTCACTTAAATTACTTAATATATTAAAGTAAGCAGTGACATAATAATGACATTCATTCATGAAGTATAAAATACAAAAATTCACTCATCCTCCTCATCTGTGAAGTCCGAATCCCAAAACTCACTAATCCTCGTCATCAGTGAAGCCCGAATCCCAAAACTCATCATCAGATACATGAGACTGATCACCCGTATAATCAACTCTATCCTAGTGGGTGGAGGTACATGTGGGTGGGACTGAAAATATGTAACCATCTGCACAAATGATGGGTCATGTGCAGCGGTGGATGGTACATGAAAATCTCTAAAAAAAGTCTTCACTACATCTATACATTCAATTCTATCATGTGGTACTGGTGCGACTGGTGCTGGTACTGGTGCTGCTCGAACTCTGGACGCGAAGGAAGATCATGCTCCGCCCGATGCTCGTGGTGGGGGTACCCGAGACGTAGAAGAAGATGCCCTGGGTGTGCTACGAGAACCGTATCTCTCCTGTAAATGTGTCCGAAAGGAATGTCGGACATCTCCTGGAACTCAGTCGCATGCACGAACATCGCGTCCCACTCCCGCAAGGTGCTCCGCAAATCTGTGTATGCCGATGATGCGATGTTCGCAGTATCTACAGTGCACATGTCCATCACCCTCAACAGAGTATCCATGCTCCCACGCAGGGTGACGCCGTCCGTCCATGATGACATGTAAATGATGTAAAGTTTACATTAATAATTTTAATGATAAGTACAAAACTCAAGATATGAAGAAATTTATAATTAATTATTAGTTAGTTATAAATATAACCAAATGATACATACTCATTAAGAGTATGGAGCCAAACTGGGCCAGTACCCATCTCCAAATAATCTGATATTAAATGTGATCCGCAGATAGGACAGATAGTCTTCATAGCGCATTGAACCTTCATAGTTCTCCAAGTACATGCATACGTAGTATTCATACTGCTGCGAACCTTTTGCGTACACGACCTCTACTGACGCAGCTGCGGCATAAGGATATGGATACGATGGGAAAAATGAACTACTCCTATCTGAGTTGCCATGATACATCGGCTGCTGCGGCCATGACCGTCTATACAAGCTTCCAGATCCCTGAGAGTCATGTGTGCTCATCCTCTCAAAATCAGACAACATGTCTTGATAGCTGGTACTGTGTGCAACCGAACTTCCATAGTAGGGATCCCAATGATCAGCTGCCCGCCTCGTCCCTGGCGGTGGAGCACCATGGTCTTCATCTTGCGTGACATGTGTGAAGTGCTGCTCCTCTGTCCATGCGGCATGTTGACGACCCCCACGACCTCTACTATGACCATTGTTGTACTCTCTGCCACCAGCACTACTATCCTCACGATGACTCCGTTGACCACCTTAAGAACCGCCACCTCCATGGGATGAAGACCATGTCGGTGTACTATCATCATCGGAGTCATGACTCCCACTGATGCAGGACTCAACAGAGGGCTCGGAGTGTCGTCATCTACATTGGGATCTAATGTCTCCATGTCTGCAATATCTATCGGATTTAATAGTGGTTCCTTGCCATTCTTGCTTCTGAATAATGTGGTCCATGATGATTTTTTCTTCTGTGGAGCAGGGGGCGGCTTAACTGATACATGTTGTGTCCCTCTAGATGCCTGAGAAGCAGAAGCCTTGTTAGATAATTATTCAATTTATTTTCTACTATGTAAGTCTGTACGTAGACCTGAGACGATTGACTAGGTGCCTTAGATGTTGAGCGTCGTGGTGCAGCAGACTGAGATGGTTGTTTCGATGCTACCGAAGACTACACAATTGAAAGAATAATATACTCAATTACCAATGAAATACAACATATAAATGTAGAAATGACAATATAATTTCACCTCTCTAAACGAGGAACTCCCCCTAACCTCTCTTGAAGTGGATAACCTTTTAGGTTCCACAAATATTGAATGCCGCGGTGCAGCAACCCGGGACCACTGTTCTCCCGCAATGTTGTCATTTGTCGGACCGATCTGCAATATATTTCTTACATCATCATACATCAATATATGACTACGCTATGTAATCAAATATGCGATTCGATTTGCATATATTAATTCACCTGAGCTGGCGGTGGACGACCAATTGATGGAGGTTACATCAATCCCTCCCATGCTGTATCATCGTATGCATACGATGTGTCTCCACCCCCAATGACGAGGTCTTCATCCAAATTAACTTTATCATCACGTCCCGTTGCTGACTCGTCACCACCCAACTGCACATGGATGTCATCTCCCTCCCCCATTGCCTCTTGTACAACTGCTGCGAGAAAAGTATTAAGCCGTGGTGTCTCGCCTGGTTCTTCAGCCTCCTCGTCCAGTTCTACCTCACCACGCTCGGTTGTGGCTCTTGCAACCTATGCTACCATAGGGTCATCATCGTCTCGCAAGTACACAGCATCCGTTGGGTCGTAATCTCCCTCACCTCTCCTTGTATCCATCTGCACATGCCGAACCTTTAGCCTCATGTTGTAATGAACATACACCATTTTGTCTAGCCTGCGGTGTGTTAGCATATTCCTCAGCTTAGTATGTAAGAAGGAGAACGTCGACCAATTCCGCTCACACTCACTCGACGAGGATGTTTGCGATAGAACTCTCATTGCGATTGTGATGACCCGAGAATCCGATTACCGGGAAGGCCCGATAATCCGAGACTCGAACCGCCGCCCACGAGCCGGGAGGGCTCGGAAGGGCTAAAAGGAGTGTGAAGGCACAAGGAAATAGGAAATAAAGCAGGACAACCCAACAAATAACAGAAATAAATAAACAACTACAACAGAGTCCAGTCCAACAGAAAGTACAGTCTAAAGCAGTAAAACGTACCACATGCCATGTGAACACTCGGCCCGGCAAGCTGGCAACTGAGAACCTCCGCTCCGCACCCTCGAACCTCGAGGAAGAACCGCCACACCTGAAAAGCAGGGAATGAGTCTCCAAAACAGAGACTCAGCAGGGATCCCGCGGAACTCCAACCGGAAACAACGGCGGTAGCGGAAAGGAGAGCTACAACTACAGCAGGAACAGCAAACCGGTGGCCGGTCAAAACTCGGCACTACAGCTACTCCTACTGTACCGGAAGGTACACCTCGATCACGCAGACGAAGCTACCAAACCACGCTAATACCGCCTACCGAAGTAACAACACACGGCAAGCATGCCGCAGAGGCCTGTCCCCCGGACATAGCCGACCTGGACACGCTGTCCAAGGTGCAACTCCGACCATCCCGATCGCGGGTACCGCACCGCAAGACGGAACCTCGGTAAAGCCACTAGCGTTAGACTCACGACGCGAAGACCAACACACGCGTCACGGCGAACCAACCGAAACTCAACGGTCAACACGACCGAAACCCGAAGGTCAAAGTCACGGAAACTGACAGTCTGTCACTCCGTACTCGACAGGAGTACCACCCACTAGAAGCACAGCCGGTAGCGTCCCCTGACGTCTTACACCGTACCGCAGGTGTACCGCCTGACGTGGTAGGTCCTACCCGAGGCGCGAACACCGTACAAGTAACCACAAACAAGTGACTAGCTGGGGTCACGCCCGTCGACGTGCGTCCACTGTCCCCAACCACGTGTGCACACACAGACCGCGCGTCCCTGGTCTGGCCCGCTGACCGGTTTTCCCCTCAGCCGGACTCTGGCTGCAAGACGTGGGGCCCAACGGTAACCGGTCCACAAACCGTCTCTAAAGGTCGGCCCGTACACCACTCCCTGGTGCGACTAGCACACGCGTACTAGTAGGCTACGACTAGTGGAGGGTCACTGAAGGAGTAGACTCTCAAACCAACGGAAAACAACGTCTGAATCCGACGACGTACGGGGACAACCCCACGTACCGGCCCCGTCACACGGTGACCATATTCGGAGAAGAAACAGGACACACAGTCCACGGTCACGCACGCACCGTGCGCGAGAGTCGAGAAAACCCAAGTGACGCTAAGTCGCTGGACTCTGGACAGTCCTCTAGACACACTACACCCAACGGTCCTTGAGTCACAAGACTCGGGGTCAGAACCGTTGCACGCAACAGCACAAGGCCGTCAATCTTGTCCAATCTATAGGTCTAAAACCACGGTAGCACGAGTACCGAGACAACACACGAGTCACCAAGAACACTCCCTCGGAAAGGGAACGCAAGGGACTAGGGCCACTCACACGGGCCACACGGAAAAACGCAGAAGCACGATTCCCAAGACAGCACACAAGCCGCCACGACGATTTCCCATCTTGAAGCAAGCGGGAAACCTCCAGCCCCAGGCCGGATAACTGGACTCGCAGTCCAAGGCCAACCACATGCCCCCACACGGGAATCGCCTTCCAAAGGAATCCACGATATGCGGGGGAGACCCCACCGCACACACCGACGCACGGTGACTCGATCAAGCGTAACACGAAAGCCCGGAACACATGGGGTCACCCGGACCCACTACACCGACGGGCACGCTAATCGAGATAGCACGGTCCCCTCCCGACACCCCGAAAACACGGACATAGAACCCATGGGGTGTCCAGGACACTCACAAGGTCGGAGGTCGACCACTGGGTCCCAACCGGGTCGACCGGAGACCAACACAATGCGAACAGATGCTAAAAGGTCACCCGGACCCTTAAGCGCACGGGCACGCAAAACGAGGTAAACGGAACCTCCACTAGGTGTCCAAGGCACACACGGCCCAAGGGGAACACCAAACAACTAACAAGATCGCGCTAGGGATACCTAGCGCGACACGGAAGAACGCGCTAGGGAACCCTAGCGCAACAGGGAAGATCGCGCTAGGTCTCCCTAGCGCGACAGGGACCATCGCGCTAGGGAACCCTAGCGCGATAAGGACCATCGCGCTAGGTCCTCCTAGCGCGACAAGGATAATCGCGCTAGGACCCCATAGCGCGACACGAACCGCCCTACTGTTCATCTTCTCCGATGAACGCGCTCGGTCGGGGCAGCGCGACCTCCAAGAACGCGCTACTGGAGTATAGCGCGTTCTCAGTCCGCGCCCAAAAACGGTAGAAACCGCGGGAAAAGCGATGCCACGCCCCGTTCACCCCCAGGTGAAGGGGAAACAAAAGGGGAAACCTTCCCCAAGCCCCTAGGCATGCATCTAAACCCCTGGATCGCCCAAAAACACCATAGAACGGGAGATCCGGCTCACACCCCAAAATCATGCATTTTGCCCAAAACGCCCCGTTTAGCCCGCTCGGCTCACCACGGCCTACGAAACTCGCGGGAAAGGAAGTACACGGGCTGAGGGTCCATCACCCTACCTCCACCGAAGATTACGCGCACCGTGGACGCCGATCCACGAAGAAAACGCCGTTGAAGCCTCGCCGTTCCACGAACTCACGGCCGAGCTTCCACGCGCCTCCACCGCCTCGATCCTCATCCATCCTCGCCCGCGCCGTCCCCGCCTCGCCCGTACTCCGCCCCGTCGGCCACCGGAGAGAGAGGGAGAGAGGAGAGAGCGTGAGAAGAGAGAGGGAGAGAAATGAGAAATGAGAGGGGGAGAGAGAAAAGGTTTATATATATAGGAAAATCCGGAAATTCTCAAAAATACCGAAAAATAGAAAATCACACCCTCGCGATCCTCTGAGCGCGCCGATCGCAACGGTACCACTCGCGGCCAGGTGAACGGCCCGGTTCACCCGCAACGAGCTTCCGAAGGGAAAGCCGAAACCCACGCCGGGAATCGGAAAACACACGCGGAAAAAGCCGCGGAACGCCTCCGGGCCTCCGAAACAACTCCGGATCGCGCCGATCCGAACACGAAAGATGTCCGAAACGAAATTTCGGACACAACGGAGCTGGACACTCCGAGAAACCAGATCCGGGACCCACGAAGAAGGATCCAAAAAACCCGGGGCATTGCAGCCCTCCCCCCTTAAAGAAATTTCGTCCTCGAAATTCAGGACCAAGCACAAGGTCACAGGGGAAGAACACTGAACGAACTGACACGCTGTCAGAGCCCCAGCACAGAAAACCTCGATCCTCACGAAAACACCAATCCTGAGGGACACAGCCAAACTTACAATCACAAACAACACCTCGCTCCTCGCGCCGAGCACACTGGCCAACAGAGCAGGCATATACCAAAGGACACAGCCCGGCATCACCTCAGTCAACGTGAGAATCCACCATGGCACTGCAGCCACAATCTCGCTCACCGAGGAATCACAACCCTCGTCACGAGAAACAGCTACTGATCCATCCAATGGTCAGCAGACAAACTTCGACAAAGTCCAGATCCCATCCGGAAAGGCACATCACAGAAACGACCACCAAAGGTCTCGCTGGCACATGGCTCTCGCCACGCTCGAGCCCCAACAACCAGCATCTTCTATCTCTGAAAAGACCATCCACTGGTCACCAACTGCTCGTCAACGGGAAACCTCCGCTTGCTCAGCTTCTTCCTTCTTTCCTGGTCCTCGACCGGGTCCAAAGGAAACATTCCAAACCTCGGCAAGCCATCCGTCGACTCACACACAGACTGATGCCGCATCTCGAGCAGCACTCCTCTCGAACACCGCATCCGAGCTCGAACATCACTCCAACTCGACCCTCTCGGGGAGCACAACGAAACCGAATGACGGATCTGGTGTCTTCAGTCATCACCTCACTGGACTCAGACTCACAGGGGAATCATCCCATGCTGGTCACCAAACCAGGGATAACCATTGCGACACCAACGTCCTATCAAGGACCACCAATCCGACGCCAATCTCACAAAAGGCCTCCGCCCACAGGCGTCACTCATCCATCTGGTCTCATCAAATCCTTCGATCAATGCAAGTGGACACCTGCCAATCCCGATTCTGCCCTTACCACAGAGCCACGGGACACCACCTGAACAGTGCTCACGGGTCCCTAAGCAATAAACATCTCACCGTCACAATCCGACAAGACCGAAGAACCAACAGACACTGTTGTGGTCGGTCACACGGTTAGGCTCATCAGCCACTCATAGCCGCCAACCGGGACCCATAGCCTGCCAGAGACCACATCCTCAAAGCACGATCTCAACCGAGGACACGATTGGGAACACAAGTCGGGCGCCAAGCCACCGACTCTGACCAACACGTCCTCGACCTCCGTCAGGCGACATCCTCAACAACCTCATCCAGGTCCAACACCGACGCCTGACTCGGCTTCCTTCACAGGAACAGGGTACTCATGCGGTGCACTAGTCAGCACTTTTCCCCAACACTCCATCCTGCCAGTGCCAACAACCATAATACCACGAGCAACGGCACGGCAACAACACGTTTCACACCGAGGAACCAATCCTCCGATGCTCAACGTAAACTCAGGAATCCACCCATAGCAACCAACGCTACGATCCTGAACCAATGGGTTATGGGCCCACCATGCTTCCGCTGCGCACTCAAATCCGCGGGCATAGCCGAGAAAGCAAACATCGCCCAACCAGCACTCGTCCTTCCGGAACAGCACCGGCACCCTCACACGACAAGGGAATGGGCACAACTTCTCACAGGTAACCGCCCTGCCAAGACGAGGAGCACGACTCGCACGGACTTCATGGCACACAAGGCCAACCAATCTGAACACACAATGCAAGACGACGAACCTTAGCCCAACGCAATCTCTCCAACCAAAGGAGAAACCAGCGCACTTCCGACCAACGGAAGAACTCCACGCTCGACCTGACCTCGAACCTCGCGCACGCTGGAAACAGCACCATCCAGCACCAAGGAAAATCATCGCTTCCATCATGTCAGCGCCTCCGACACACTCGACGAGTGTCACGTCGGACCACCATCACAGCATCTCTCGATGCATCACCGCTGCAATTCCTCGAACTGCAACACGGCATGCCAAGAGCCGCAACACGAGCCATAACGACAACCGCCGACGCTCATCCTCGAGTCCCGAAACGCACCGCGGAACCTTCACCTCTCAAACCAACTCTAGGGCGAACACACCCCATTCGCACACAAGAGCGCAGGAGCAAGACTTACTGGGACACCACAGCCCAATCCTGCCTCGAAATCCATAAAACAATCGGGACCGACACGTCATTTCTGACGCCACAGAGCACGACAAGGACATCAGGCTCGACAAAATAGCAGCTCACCGAGAAGATCCTCCGCTCACCCGAGCACACTTCTCGATCAGAACACCCGCTCTGCCACCTTAAATCACGACCTGAAAACCTCATGGGCTGGATAAACCTCAAGCTGGAGTGGCCAAAACCGACAGCAGCTCCCTCAGAGCACGCTCACGGCCTCTTAACCACGAAAAATTCTCTCCAGCCACCTGACCATGCTGCAGGTTCCTCGAACGTAGCACCGCGAGCTTACGCCTGCCAGCAACCACTGCCCAACGCAGCAAAACCAGGGCCACCACCGATGAGGGAGAAAGCTCTCAACCTCGATCCTTAGACCCCATGCTGGCACAAAAGCCGCGGACAGCAACCACCTTCACAGCGCCGCACAGCGCACTCAAACTCTCAAGCGAGAAACAAGGCGGAAAGCGAACACAAAACCCTAAGCCAGCTGCCGACTGTACTGGACCTTACGGACTCTGATCACTATAATATCTCGAATTCCCATGTACGTCCACAACCGCGCTCTGATACCAGCTGTGACGACCCGAGAATCCGATTACCGGGAAGGCCCGATAATCCGAGACTCGAACCGCCGCCCACGAGCCGGGAGGGCTCGGAAGGGCTAAAAGGAGTGTGGAGGCACAAGGAAATAGGAAATAAAGCAGGACAACCCAACAAATAACAGAAATAAATAAACAACTACAACAGAGTCCAGTCCAACAGAAAGTACAGTCTAAAGCAGTAAAACGTACCACATGCCATGTGAACACTCGGCCCGACAAGCTGGCAACTGAGAACCTCCGCTCCGCACCCTCGAACCTCGAGGAAGAACTGCCACACCTGAAAAGCAGGGAATGAGTCTCCAAAATAGAGACTCAGCAGGGATCCCGCGGAACCCCAACCGGAAACAACGGCGGTAGCGGAAAGGAGAGCTACAACTACAGTAGGGAACAGCAAACCGGTGGCCGGTCAAAACTCGGCACTACAGCTACTCCTACTGTACCGGAAGGTACACCTCGATCACGCAGACGAAGCTACCAAACCACGCTAGTACCGCCTACCGAAGTAACAACACACGGCAAGCATGCCGCAGAGGCCTGTCCCCCGGACATAGCCGACCTGGACATGCTGTCCAAGGTGCAACCCCGACCATTCGATCGCGGGTACCGCACCGCAAGACGGAACCTCGGTAAAGCCACTAGCGTTAGACTCACGACGCGAAGACCAACACACGCGTCACGGCGAACCAACCGAAACTCAACGGTCAACACGACCGAAACCCGAAGGTCAAAGTCACGGAAACTGACAGTCTGTCACTCCGTACTCGACATGAGTACCACCCACTAGAAGCACAGCCGGTAGCGTCCCCTGACGTCTTACACCGCACCGCAGGTGTACCGCCTGACGTGGTAGGTCCTACCTGAGGCGCGAACACCGTACAAGTAACCACAAACAAGTGACTAGCTGGGGTCACGCCCGTCGACGTGCGTCCACTGTCCCCAACCACGTGTGCACACACAGACCGCGCGTCCCTGGTCTGGCCCTCTGACCGGTTTTCCCCTCAGCCGGACTCTGGCTGCAAGACGTGGGGCCCAACGGTAACCGGTCCACAAACCGTCTCTAAAGGTCGGCCCGTACACCACTCCCTAGTGCGACTAGCACACGCGTACTAGTAGGCTACGACTAGTGGAGGGTCACTGAAGGAGTAGACTCTCAAACCAACGGAAAACAACGTCCGAATCCGACGACGTACGGGGACAACCCCACGTACCGGCCCCGTCACACGGTGACCACAGTCGGAGAAGAAACAGGACACACAGTCCACGGTCACGCACGCACCGTGCGCGAGAGTCGAGAAAACCCAAGTGACGCTAAGTCGCTGGACTCTGGACAGTCCTCTAGACACACTACACCCAACGGTCCTTGAGTCACAAGACTCGGGGTCAGAACCGTTGCACGCAACAGCACAAGGCCGTCAATCTAGTCCAATCTCTAGGTCTAAAACCACGGTAGCACGAGTACCGAGACAACACACGAGTCACCAAGAACACTCCCTCGGAAAGGGAACGCAAGGGACTAGGGCCACTCACACGGGCCACACGGAAAAATGCAGAAGCACGATTCCCAAGGCAGCACACAAGCCGCCACGACGATTTCCCATCTTGAAGCAAGCGGGAAACCTCCAGCCCCAGGCCGGATAACTGGACTCGCAGTCCAAGGCTAACCACATGGCCCACACGGGAATCGCCTTCCAAAGGAATCCACGATATGCGGGGGAGACCCCACCGCACACACCGACGCACGGTGACTCGATCAAGCGTAACACGAAAGCCCGGAACACATGGGGTCACCCGGACCCACTACACCGACGGGCACGCTAATCGAGATAGCACGGTCCCTCCCGACACCCTGAAAACACGGACATAGAACCCATGGGGTGTCCAGGACACTCACAAGGTCGGAGGTCGACCACTGGGTCCCAACCGGGTCGACCGGAGACCAACACAATGCGAACAGACGCTAAAAGGTCACCCGGACCCTTAAGCGCACGGGCACGCAAAACGAGGTAAACGGAACCTCCACTAGGTGTCCAAGGCATACACGGCCCAAGGGAACACCAAACAACTAACAAGATCACGCTAGGGATACCTAGCGCGACACGGAAGAACGCGCTAGGGAACCCTAGCGCAACAGGAAGATCGCGCTAGGTCTCCCTAGCGTGACAGGGACGATCGCTCTAGGGAACCCTAGCGCGACAAGGACCATCGCGCTAGGTCCTCCTAGCGCGACAAGGATAATCGCGCTAGGACCCCATAGCGCGACACGAATCGCCCTACTGTTCATCTTCTCCGATGAACGCGCTCGGTCGGGGCAGCGCGACCTTCAAGAACGCGCTACTGGAGTATAGCGCGTTCTCAGTCCGCGCCCAAAAACGGTAGAAACCGCGGGAAAAGCGATGCCACGCCCCATTCACCCCCAGGTGAAGGGGAAACCTTCCCCAAGCCCCTAGGCATGCATCTAAACACCTGGATCGCCCAAAAACACCATAGAACGGGAGATCCGGCTCACACCCCAAAATCATGCATTTTGCCCAAAACGCCCCCGTTTAGCCCGCTCGGCTCACCACGGCCTACGAAACTCGCGGGAAAGGAAGTACACAGGCTGAGGGTCCATCACCCTACCTCCACCGAAGATTACGCGCACCGTGGACGCCGATCCACGAAGAAAACGCCGTTGAAGCCTCGCCGTTCCACGAACTCACGGCCGAGCTTCCACGCGCCTCCACCGCCTCGATCCTCATCCATCCTCGCCCGCGCCGTCCCCGCCTCGCCCGTACTCCCGCCCCGTCGGCCGCCGGAGAGAGAGGGAGAGAGGAGAGAGCGTGAGAAGAGAGAGGGAGAGAAATGAGAAATGAGAGGGGGAGAGAGAAAATGTTTATATATATAGGAAAATCTGGAAATTCTCAAAAATACCGAAAAATAGAAAATCACACCCTCGCGATCCTCGGAGCGCGCCGATCGCAACGGTACCACTTGCGCCCAGGTGAACGGCCCGGTTCACCTGCAACGAGCTTCCGAAGGGAAAGCCGAAACCCACGCCGGGAATCGGAAAACACACGCGGAAAAAGCCGCGGAACGCCTCTGGGCCTCCGAAACAACTCTGGATCGCGCCGATCCGAACACGAAAGATGTCCAAAATAAAATTTCAGACACAACGGAGCTGGACACTCCGAGAAACCAGATCTGGGACCCACGAAGAAGGATCCGAAAAACTCGGGGCATTACAGCGATCTTCCTTAATACAGGTGCACTTGTGCCGTAATTTAGCCACCACTCAGCTGTGATTAAGGTAGATCACGTACAATATAATAGTTAGATGTAAAAATTACTTCTTGAGCTATAGAATGTACATTGTGAAGACACATTACCTGGATCGAGTCTGTCCCATATGTCCTCCACAATCTCTAAGATGGTGGGTCCATATTTTTTGGATGTTGCAAGGATCTTCCGCTTGGCAACTTCAATTTTGCTGTACACCAACCCCATGGTTGGTACTTTATCCCCATCCACACATCGCAGTACCTCATATAGTGGCTCTGTCAATGACACTAATACCTTCACTCTATCCCAAAAATTCACGGTGTTAACAATCCCCTCGACCTCCCCTCCTTCACGTGAAGCAGCAAAAGAGGAACTCAACCAGGTCTCACCTCTAAACATTTGCTTCAACCCATCCTTGTGTTTCAGAAGGCTCTGCAATGCGATGTAGTTGGTGACAAATCGTGTGATTCCAGGCCTCAACAGTTCACCGCCACAATGCTCCCTCATCCATGCCAATACAAGTGTGTGGTTGTAGATATATTTCTTGATTTTTTGTGCCACCTCGACCACAGATTTGACCACACGAAGCTGCCCAATCTCCTTCAGCATCAGATCTACACAGTGTGTTGCACAGGGGGTCCAGAAAATGTGCCGTCTGCTCCTCATTAGCTCCTCCCCAGCCTTCTTATAGTTCGACCCATTGTCAGTCACCACTTGTACAATGCACTCCTCCCCAATCTCAGTCACCATTTGTTCCATCAATGAAAAAATATATTGGTGACTGTGAATTTGACCAGACGCATCCACTGATTTGTGAAAGAAAACATGTCTGTCACAATAAACAAGAAGTTGATCAGGCTATATTTTGTGGTACCTGACCATTCATCACACATCAGTGTGACTCCGTACTTTGTCCATTTCTGTTTGAATGAGTCAATGTAACTCTTGATCTCATCAACTTGTTCATCAAGATATACGCCGGCCAATTCTCTCGCTGTAGGTGGCTGCACGTGTAGCTCAAGGACATGTGCTTCTGAAACATTGGCTTGTAGTAAGGGCTATTGGCTGCATTGAAATGTAGACCCGCGTGGTGCCACCATTTTGCAACGGCCTGACCAAGTTTCCATTTAGGCCCCTTCTGGCCATATGCATCGTCCATCCTCGTTTGCTTGCCATGCTCTCGGGATAGTGCACCGGGCTCCAGATCTTCAATGTTGATCGATTGTGTCCTTTTTCTTTGTGTACCCGAGTCACCGGTCAAGAAACTCCGTATGCCCCGTGGTTGTCGAGTCGTAGATGAGCCACCACTCTCTGATGCTTCGGTCCTCGCCGCCACGCGACTTCGGACTCCCGTCTCCTCGGGATATCTTGACTCTTCCCTACTCTGACGTACTGCCTCACGAAACTCGACTTCATATGGATCATTCACTGTGACATACACATTAGCCTGCTCAGTACGTGCTTGTTGGTCTTTGTCACTGGGTGTCCATGCACGTTCCTCCTCGTCGCTGCCGCTTGCTCTTCCGCTCACTGCCGCTTGATCTCTTTTCTTCCTTTTTTCCTTTTCTTGCATCTCAGCTCTCTTCTCCCGCAGGTGCATGGCCATTGCAAGTTTCACATCTCTAGGCACATGGGTACATCCAGCAACCTCAGAGTATCCTGCACCGGCTCCTCCAGCCAAATACTTCTTCAACCGAGACACCCCTCCTCCCCGGTGTTATATTTTACAATAGTTGCAACGCCAACACCTACGGTTGCCATCCAACATATCTCCGTGTGACCATCCAATATCATTTGGTCGTTCCCTAGGAGCCATAGAGTGCTTAACTGTATCTCCTAAATTTAAGAAATACAAATTATAAATATCACTAAATTTGTTAATGCACTAATATGAAATAAAAATATCTTCATTTTATAGTAAATTAATTTTTACGTAGAGCTATCGAATATAATTTACAAACAAACCATGTATTAATTCCTCAAAAAAAGAAAATTTCATTATTCTATGTCTATAACTAACAAATTTAAGTAATAAATGTAAATTCAATGTACAATGTTTTATACAAATAGCATTTAATAAAAATAATATCATTATTTCTACAGCATGCAAAACTAAATCTAAAATTTTATTTTACGACAGGTTAAACTAAAAATATTATTTATTACATAGTAATTACAATTTACATCTACAATTTTAATTAAAATAATAATTTTAATCCTAAAACATGTAAAAATGAATACATTATTTAATACATCTATAATAATTCTTATATATTTTTAACAAATTTACTTTTATATTAAATCATCTAATACAATCTACAATATAACAATTTTATCTATAAATTTAAAATTATTTGTAACATATTTATCGCTAAATTTAAATTTAAGACTTCTAACAAAATAATTTTTTTTAAAAATAACAAAATCTAATCTTAAAATTTTACAATTAACAAAATTAAATTAACTTAACTTAAAATTTTTATTTTTTTTAATCTCTCCACCCTCACCTCCCCGGCCCCCACCGCCCTCCAGCCTCAGCCCCAGCCCCCCGCCGTCCCCCACCGCTGCCATGGTGGCCATCTCCCCCCTCCCACCCCCCACCGGCTGCAGCGGTGGGAGATGCCCACCCCCACCGACGGCGGTGGCAGACGCCCCCCCTCCCTCCGCCACCTCCTCAACCCCCGGCGGCATGCAGATGCCCCCCACCTCCCCCACCCGCGGCGGTGGCAGACGCCCCCCATCCCTCCCCCACGTCCCTCACCTCCACCCCCACCCCCACCGGCGGCGGGATCCGGCTGGCAGACGCCCCCCCTCCCTCACCCCCCCACCGGCGGTGGACGCCCCCCTCCCCCACCTCCGGCCAGATCCAGCCCCCTCTCCCTCCCCAATTAATCAAAAAAAAATTTTTAGAGCACCTACCTCTGATCGCCGGTCGTCGCCGCCGTCCGCTGCCGTCCACCGTCGCCCTGCAACGCTGTGCACCGCCCAGACCCGCCGGCCACCGTCTTCAGCCCGTTGCAGAAACGCCCACACTCCGGCCCGTTAAATGGCCGAACCGGCACGTTCGCACCGACCCGCACGGACCAGATTGGGCCCGCCTCGACCCGGTCCGGTATCCGGTGGGATGCACGGGACCATGCGGTCCAGTGCGTCCCGGCCACGACCCCCAGCCCGTGCGACCCGGCGCCCGCCTGGGTCAGGTCAGGTCGTGCGTGTAACGACCCGAGAATCCGATTACCGGGAAGGCCCGATAACCCGAGACTCGCACCGCCACCCACGAGCCCGAAGACTCGGAAGGGTTAAAAGGATGGTGTGGAGACTACACAAGTATCACAAATAATTGCAGAAATTAAACAGTTATAATGTTAAGCATGAAATAAATTAACATTTTACATGGTCCACAATAAAATAACAACAACAGCAAGAATAGTCCACGACTAGTACAGTGACAAGAAAGAAAAGTACAGCTACACGGGGCATACCCCGGCTCTGACCTCTGGCACTACCTCTGGGCACCCGCACCACGCTGCGCTCCTGACGCGCTCCCCGAAGGTGGCGTCTCACCTGAAACACGGTGAAAACACGCAGGGAATGAGTCTCGGAACAAGACTCAGTAGGGATCACTCGAACCCTACCTCGTAAAACGAGAAACCACTACTCTAGCGGTAGGAAAGTACCTCGGGAAGGAAAGCCCTGCACTCTACAGAACTAGACCCTACGGCACGCAAATCGACACACGTGCCACTGTACGAGAAGACCGAAACCAACGGTCGAACCGTAAAACCCGAAGGTCGGAAACACACGACTGACAGTCTGCCACTCCGTACTCGACAGGAGTACCACCCACTAGAAGCACAGCCGGTAGCGTCCCCTGACGTCTTACACCGCACCGCAGGTGAACCGCCTGACGTGGTAGGTCCTACCCGAGGCGCAAACACCGTACAAGTAACTCACAACAAGTGACTAGCTGGGGTCACGCCCGTCGACGTGCGTCCACAGTCCCCAACCACGTGTGCACACACAGACCACGCGTCCTAGGTTTGGCCCTCTGACCGGTTTTCCCTTGGCACTGGACTCTGATGTGACGAGGGGCCCGACGGTAACCAGTCTAAAACCGTCCTCAGGGTAAGCCCGTACACCACTCCCTGGTGCAACTAGCACACGCGTACTAGCAGGCTACGACTAGTGGAGGGTCACAAAGGAGTAGACTCTCAAGTCAACGGAAAACGACGTCCGAACCTGACGAAGTACGGGGGCTGTCCCACGTACCATCACCGTCGCACGGTGACCACGGTCGGGAAAGAAACGGACTCACCGCCCACGGCCAAACGCATGACCAAGGCAAACGGAACATCCGGATACCAAAAACGCCGTCACGGAACTCCACGGGGTGCCCGGGACGCACACACGGCCCAAGAGGAACACCCAACAACAGCCAGATCGCGCTAGGGATTCCTAGCGCGACACGGGACATCGCGCTAGGGCCTCCTAGCGCGACAAGGAATGTCGCGCTAGGGACGGCTAGCGCGACAAGGCATGTCGCGCTAGGGATGCCTAGCGCGACAAGGCTGAACGCGCTTGGACCGCGTAGCGCGATAGGAACCGCCTCCTGTTCATCTTCTCCGATGAACGCGCTCGGTCGGGGCAGCGCGACCTCCAAGAACGCGCTACTGGAGTATAGCGCGTTCTCAGTCCGCGGCCGAAAACGGTAAGAACGCCCAAAAATTCTAACCACGCCCCCATACCTCCATAGGAGAGGGGAAAAATAAAGAGGAAGACCCCTGGGGACCCCTAGCATGATTCTAGGCCATCAAAACACGAAATCATGCATCAAATCCATAGATCGGGCGAACTCTCCCCAAATCATGGAAAAACCCAAAAACGCTCAAACGATCCCCTCTCGGCCTCCCCGCGGCCTATAAATCGCGGAAAAGATCGGCATGAGGCTAAGGAATGTCACCCTACCTCAATGGAGCAAATGCTCCGCCGAATCAATCACGAATCACGACGAACGCTTTAAACTTCACGAACTCCCCACGCTTCCCACGCACGCCGCACGCCCACGAGCTCGCCTCGCCGCCGCCCACACGTCCGCGCTGTCGCCCCGCCGCCGTCCGTAGCCTGAGAGGGGCTCGCCGCGCCCGAATGGGAAAGAGGGAGAGAGGAGGGTGTCACAGTGGGAAGAAACGGAGGAAGAGGAAGAAGAAGAAAGAGAAAAGAGAAAAGAAAAAGAAAAGGAATTAGGGCTTTATAGAAAATCCGAATTTTCAAAAAAATACCGAAAAATAGAAAAATACATTTCCGGAATCCTCGAAACGCACCGATCGCAACGGTACCACTCGTGCCCGGGTGAACCGCCCGGTTCGCCTGCAGCGAGCTTCCGAAGAAAAAGTCGAAACACACACCGGGAATCGGAAAACACACGCGGAAAAGTCGCGGAACGCCTCCGGGCCTCCGAAACGACTCCGGATCGCGCCGATCCGAACACGAAAGATGTCCGAAACGAAATTTCGGACACAACGGAGCCGGACACTCCGAAAATCATATCCGGGACCCACGAAGAAGGATCCGAAAGGTCCGAGATATTACAGTGCGGGTCGTGCGGGTCGGGACGGGACGATATACCATGCTTGATGGAGGCATATATGTAAAAATTTTAATTTTAAACGTATTATCATCTTAATATATTTTATTACTGTCTAAACAACTTGAGACCTTGTTGACTTGTTACTTGAATATTATTATGCATTACGTTGCGACCTGAATAATATGTTAAAACATTACCACGTATCATACGTTAATACATATACCACGTCAACACTACATATTATTACCTTGTCACCTTACTAACTCTACACTAGGTGATTCTGTGTCACCGCTATTCACTGCTTCTCTTCGTAGGTTATTGCGTTCTATCTTCGTATGTTTGACTAAATTGAGGACCTTCGACATTTGTATGTTCCGTTACTTCGCGAGGGGTACATATATAATTTATGAGAACAGCTGAGCAAGTACGGTATGGGGGTAAAGTAGACATTTCCTTATTGTTGCTTTGACGACGGGCATGAACAGGATGAGGTGTGACGGAGAAAGTAACCGATTGTTTTTCTTTTTATTTTCCGCAATAAGTGTTAACGTGGTTTGACGGAACATCATACAACACCGTCTTCTTTCTCTTCCCACCCACCAGCGCTAGTCCGCTCGTCGCCATGGCCGACTCCAGCGGCAGCGGAGACTCCCACCCCTCGCCCAGCGGCACGGCGGCGGCGTACCGGACGTTCCGGTCGCTGGTGGAGAGTGCCGAACGGAAGTTCGGGAGGGTGAGGGACCTCCCGGCGCACGGTCGGGAGCGGCACCCCCACTGCCAGCGCAAGGTGTTCAAGGCCTACACGCGGGTGTGGCGGTTCCAGCAGGAGCACCGTCGGGAGCTGGTGGAGGCGGGGATGAAGCGGTGGGAGATCGGCGAGGTGGCGTCCCGGATCGGGCAGCTCTACTACGGCCAGTACCTGCGCACCAGCGACGTCCGGTTCCTGCTGGAGGCGTACGTCTTCTACGAGGCCATCCTCACCAGGGGGTACTTCGAGTCCGGGAGGACGAAGGCGGCGGGGAGGGGGGAGGCGGCGGCCGCAGCTGGGGGGAAGCAGCAGATGCTGTCGGATCTGGGTGTGAGGTGCAAGGAGCTGCGGTTCTACGCGCGGCTCGCCCTCGTGGTGCTGCTGCTCGACCGGAGGGAGGTGGTGGGGAAGCTCGTTGACAGGTTCAGGGCCCTGGTGGACGACTGCAGGGTTTCGTTCCCGGTACATGCAGCTCCCGTGCTCCACAGTGGGCTTGTCCTCGTTAATTTGAGTAAAACTTGAGATACTTTAAGATTTTGCCTGGTGAAACCCTTGGAATTTTTCTCTTGCCGACTCATTTTATCGGTTAATTACGGTGGACGAGCTTGTGGAATGTTCTGTATCTCTTTTGCCCTTCAGCATCTTTGATTTACCATGTTTTGTGGGCTTCAATTTTGTTCTTCTCGTGAGATGGCTTTTTGGGAACTTCAGGTCGTCTTTCGCCTTTTGATTTTTGTCGTTGGTGACACATGACTTTTCCTTTTTGTGACTTGTTTTTGGTTATCATCTGCTACCGTTAGTCGTTGCTTTTGACGTTCAGCTTTTGATTTAATGTCTTGCTCTGAATGATTTAGCTGGATTATAGTCATCGGGCACTCGGTCTCCTCCTGTCCACTAGCTTTCGCAGTTTGCGCATTTCGTGTCTCCTCAATCCGCTTCTCAATTGTTCGGGGGTCTCGGTTTCTTCTGCGTGTTAGTATGTTGAACATCTAGTATCATCTGGCACGTTACCTCGAGATCAAATGACCTTTTGCTCTGTCACGCACCATCAACTATTCGGCAAAATTTTTAATAGCCTTCAGGTCTCTTTGTGAAACCCTGATAATCACGTTGTCCACTTGTCCGATTAGTCTGCACTGATCATCTGAATTCAAGGCATTGTTACTTTTTCTTTGGAGCATATGGTCATCTTTATTTTCTGAATAAAAGCAGAACCGGACGATGACTCATGCTAAAAACCAGATGAGAGAGGATGGATAGTGACTCACACTTCATATATATAGGTTATAGATTTTGTCTGGATAGGTGATTCAGAAAAAAATCAGTTCAAATATAATTTTTTTTGAGTCAGACTATTTTTTTGGATATTCTTTTACTTCATTTATTTCATGGGATTGAAAAATAAGGAGGTTTAGAAGTTTCTGACTAGCTCATGTCCTTAAGTCTTAGATAGTTCTTAATGAGTGGCGCCCACTCTTGGTATTGTAACATTGTTGTATAATCACGTTCAAATGATGTGCCATATTTTGATCCACTTATATATATATATATATATATATATATATATATTACTTCTGTGTGGCTTGACATTATGGGAAAATCTGACACCGGAATTATAACATTTTTGTCTTGTTCCTCCATTTCAGTTCTATATTGTTCACTTGTCCATGCCTACATGTTCTGAACTTTCTTCATTCTAGTTCTTTTTCTTTTAACTTGTGCCCTTGGTCTCTTGTCAATCTATCAATTACCTTCTGACATGTAAGATACAACTTTTGATTTGTGATTTGGTTTTAGAAGGTATTCCATTGGAATGATGCAATCATTCTTCACTGAATTGATAATTAGAGTTTTTTTCTCTGTATCATTTACTTTTGAGATCTCGTAGTTCGTACTTCATGTTGATTGTAAAATGTAATTGCTGTTCTTGACGTCTCATTTCATTGTAGCTTGATTCTGTTCCTTCTCAGGGGACTAATTTCAAGGAGTGGAGGCAAGTGCTACAAGAACTTGTTCGATTCTTAAAAGCCAATACAGGTTTTACAAATAACAGGCCTTTGAGATACAGTGCTTTGTTTGATTCACATCCACTATCACATTCAGATGTTGCTCGATTCCGAGCAAACAGGGCTTTGAGGTTGCAGGAGGCATTATTAGCAAGCTACCATCAGAATGAGGTTTGCTGATCAGGCCTTTCTGCAATGGATTGTTTTCTTGTAGGTGACAACTTCGTTAACTGCCACTCCTAATTGCTGTCTTGCTTCGCTTATTCCCACCTTCAGGTGAAGTTCTCAGAGCTTACTCTGGATACTTTCAGAATGTTACAATGTTTGGAATGGGAACCCGACAGATCTTTTTATCAAATGAAGGCAACAGAGTCAACTGACAATGCTGCAATTAATGACCACAGTGGAGCCTCTGGAGTGATTAATATAAATCTTGCTGCGGAGATGACTGATCCAAATTTTCTTCCAAACCCACGGAAGTCTATTCTTTATCATCCATCTGTTTCACATTTGATTGCAGTGAGTTCAAGTTACATCTCTTCTGGTTTCTTTTCCAATTTATAACACATGTGTTGACACCTGCTATAGAAACCTCTAACAAAACCAATTTTCTCCATCTTTTTCACAAAGATGAAGCTTTAAACAAGCTTCTTTTTGGCTAATATGTTAAATAGTGGACTTTGATGTTAGATTAATTTTTGTTGCCAATTTTATTCATAGACATTAAACAGTTAGATCTTTGTGATGTGGATGAATTGCATCGGGGAAACTCAACCCATGAGGGTGCTCTGGTGTTTGCCACCGGCACGAATAGGGTGCCCCTAGGGGAGGGAATTGGTCCATCACCGGAACCCGCCGACGGGTCACCGGAACTCTCACGACCTGCCACCTCCTTGTCGTTTTCGTCCTCAGGGCCGTCATGCTTTCGGTGTGGCCGGAAGGGTCACCTACAGTGGGACTGTAGAATGCCAGCGGAGGGAGGTCAAGCGAGGGGAGAAGGGGGAGATCGTCATGGGACGCACAACGTGAGAGGGCCTCTTAGGCGTTCCTATGCAGATGTTCTCAGGGGTGGTCGATCAGTCAAGAGACTTGGGAGGTTTGGTCAGGGCTGTCAAAGGGGGAGACTTGTCGGCCGAACATTTCCATGGCAGGATGCTGTGGCTCAAACGTTGTCTGTGGATCACCCCGGTGGAGGGAGCAGTGGACGGGCAGCAGGTTAAAGGCCTACTGGACAGGGGGTTGTAGAGAGGTGGAATGGGAAGTATCCCGACCGTGCAAGAATGGCTTTTGGGCAGTTGGCCTGAGTGTAGAGGAGGTGAAGGCAACGGCATCGGCAGGATTCCTTTGGTAGATGGTAGCCTGTTTGAGATCTCCAGATGGGCAGTGAGTCGAGGGAGGTCCTCGGACCCTAGGCGCTCCGGCTATCCATCCTCCTCGTCGGAGTACCCCCGATCTACTGTGATGAGGTTGGCGCCTCCCTCATTGTCGGTGGGTTTGGGGCAGTCATGCCTGGCTCTGTAAGACTAACGGTGGGTGAAGGCAAAATGGTGCTCGAGCTCATGGTGTGTGTCTCTAGCCCGGAGGAAATCTCGACGGTTGTGATGGTGGAGGCCGGCGGAGATGTTTTTCCGGTGACGGTGTTTCCACGGCCGAACGTGCAACTGACCATCGAGACGGAGAAAGACGATGGGTATGGAAGTGCCGGGGGGCATGGCAAGTGGGAGGAGATTCGGGCGAATTCGAATTCAAATTTGCATCCCCGAGCACTTTTAAGGGGGGATTCGGCAAGTATGGGCTTTCTAAGGAGCTAAAGGGGTATTGGCCTCTTGACAAGGATCCACGACCTGATCCGGAAGCACAAGGACACGACATAATGGACCCGGGATCCCAAAGCCGCCACTTATCCGTAACCCGTCTCATCGGTTGTTTGCTCTTGGCGGAACCTGGACCCTACCCATTAGCCCGTGACTTACCCCATTCAGGGAGTCACGAGCATAATGGGGTGGAGACCCCTGATACTGGCAATCCCCCCCCCCTCCCGTCTTCTCCCAGACAATCACCCTCGCCTCGTCAGCGGTAGGGCGGTGCTTGTTCTGGCTGATGCAATGCCGGCGGGCCAACATGCCTCCCCTTCTGTGATCGGCGGCCATCGGAAGGTAGGATGAACAGTGGGTCTGTGTCTTTAGGGGCAGTTCATCTCTGGGTTTCCAATTTACAGGCCCCGTCTGAGCTCTCCAGCAGGCTTGTACACCTGCATCAGTCAACAAAGAGCGACATCTTACCCCCTCCCTTGTCGGAAGTCGTCAGCCTAGCTCTTTGTGCAGACGGAGCAACAGGGTATGGGGCCGGAATCACTTTTGGCTGGCCGAGCATCATCGCACAATGCAGAGCTCGACAGTGGGGAGTACCTATCGGTGACGTTGGTGGAGGAGCCCTGGGTGGGGAGGTCACTGAATGGGCCAGGGGATGCTTCTATAGCCTGGAGAAGTGTACCAGTGGCTATCGGACAACTGGACACCCTCACACAGCTCAATAGGGAGGCGTTGAGAAGTGGAAGCACTCAAACATCGGAGGGTGAGGAGGCATCATACTAGGGGGATACTATTATCTTGGAGACTCTGGGTTCAGAGGAGGAGTAGTCCGGTGGGGAGGGGATGTCGGATATGGCCAAACTAGGGAGAGAGGAGACCAAGGAGATCTTTGGTGACCGAGGTGCAAGTGAGATAGCTGGCTGAGAGGGTAGGAGTTTCTTTCGCAGTGCTAGAGAGGGATTGCAAAGGGGTGTTCAATAAGGTTCAAAAGAGGTGGCTTATAAGTATGGCGAGGGAGGGGAAATGGGGGAAGTCTCAAAGGGGGATGACAAGGGAGTGTGAGGGAGGAGACAAGAAGTGGAGTGAGCAAGATGGGGAGGGAGGGACGGAGGAGCAAGTCCTTGCCCTCATAAAGATTTTCTCGTGGAACATGAGGAGGATTGGTGGGGGTGAGAAGAGGAGGGTGGTGAAGGAACTGATAAGGAGATGCAAGATTGACATTTTGTGCATCCAAGAGTCCAAGTGTGAGGGGGATGGGCAGGCTACATGAGAGAAATAGAGAGAGGTCAATTCACTAAGGGTGTGGCTTCTCTGGTGAAAGGGAGATCTGGTGGCATCATGATTCTATGGAATTCTTTTGAAGTGAAAGAGATGGAGGATGACAAACAAGTCAACAGAGGGGCTATCTCTCTTCACTTCAAGAATGTCAGTTGGTTTTCCTGAGACTTCTCCGGGATGTATGGATCGTAGAGCTGAGAAGGAAAGAGACTCCTTGGGAGGAATTGCTACAATTCCATCACAACTCTGGCCTATCATGGTTTGTGGCTAGTGACTTTAATGCTATTGTTGCACCTTGTGAAAGGACTGGGGACCACCACAGCTCTAAAGAAATGGAAGACTTCAATGGCTTCATCGAGGATGCAGCCCTGATAGATGTTAGCATGTCTAATGCGTAGTTCACTTATGAGGGAAGAGCCTTCTTGCTCTAGGTTGGACAGATTTCTTGTATCTGTTGAGTGGGAGGATCGATACGCACATTTGCAAGCTTGATGTTTGGCCAGATTTGTTTCGGACCACAAACCCATTTTGCTGACTACTACTAGCAGGTATGTCAAAAGGAACAAATTTAGACTGGAGAGGTATTGGTTTAAAGAGGTAGACTTCATGGACATAGTTAGATGTGTCTGGAATGTCTAGAGGTAGGAGCAATCTTCTATGGCTAGACTGGTGTATAAACTGAAGCATGTGACGTAGGTGCTCAAGATCTGGGGTGCAGGCAAGACGTTTCCTGGTAAAGAGGCTAAAGGCAGGATCCTAGAGTAGGTTGAGGGTCTTGACTGTTTAGAAGAGGCATTCTTGATGACAAATTCGCAAAGGCAGCTTAGGGACAATCTCAGGGTAGAATTTGATGAGATCCTCAACAGGGAAGAGATTTATTAAAAGCAAAAATTGAGGGATAAATGGCTCAAGGAAGGTGACAGAAATACTTCTTATTTTAGAGGATTGCCTCTGGGAGGAGGGTTAATTCCATTACAAGTATCACAGTTGGCGGTCATCTTTTTATCGGGAATGAGGACATCAAGATGCAGGCAAAGGAGTTCTACTCAAAAGTTTTCACTGAGGATGTCATGGTCAGATCTCTGATAGCAGAAGATCTCCTCTCTCGTCTTTCTGTCGAGGAAAATGGAGACCTCTCCCACCCCCTCTCAGAACAGAAGGTCCATAAGGTGGTCTTCTCTCTTGCAGGCGACAAAGTCCTTGGGCCAGATGGCTTCACAATGATCTTTTTACAAAAATGTTGGGATATTATCAAGGTTGACCTACTTGCAGTGTAGGAATTTCAGGAAGGAAAATCTCATTTGAAGTGTATTAATAAAACTCTTCTTGTCCTCATCTCTAAGAACCAAGGAGCATAGCGCATACTGGACTTCAGACCTATCAACGTGCTGAATAGGACTTATAAAATTGTCTCCAAACTCTTAGCCATGAGGAAAGTGATTAACAGTGGTCAGTGGATACTAAGGGGCCTCTATTAGGGGGTGACACATACACGAAAACTTTTTAGTAGCCCGTGAATGTCTATATGCCATGAAGTCTCAGAGGAAGAAAGGGGTGATCAGTGGTCCTTGCGTTGGATTTTGAAAAAGCTTATGACTGTGTCAATTGGATGTGCCTATTTGATGTCCTTGTGAAGATGGGCTTTAATGAGAGATGGATTGGGTGGATTTGGGCATGTGTATCGTCAGCCACATTGGTAGTCCTAATCAATGGTGAGCCTACTTATTTTTATAGCCGTATAGTTCTTTGCCAGGGAGACTCGATATCCTTTTTGTTTTTGTCCTAGTAGCATACATTTTAAGTAGGATGTGGCTGAGAGTTGAAACTCAGGGTATGATCAAAGGGTTCCACTTCGGCATTGGCAATGTCCATTACACTCACCTGCAGTATGTTGATGACACCATTTTATTCATAGCAGAGGATGTGAGGCAACTTTATATTACCAAGTTGATGCTGGAGTTGTTGGAGGAAGTCGGCGGACTCGAGGTCAATTTTAGTAAAAGTCAAATTGTGGATGTTGACATGGAAGATGGGGTCCTTAAGAGAGCACCTTTCATCATTGGATGTTGTATTGGCGTATTTCCCTTTTCCTATTTGTGGCTCTCTTTGTCTCTAGGGGCCTTACACTGTAGTGATTGGCACAGTGTGGTGCAAATATGAATCAAGATTGGCAGGGTGGAAGGCAAGACTTCTCTCCTACTGGGGGAGATCGGTGCTCTGCAAATTGGTGTTGGACAGTCTCCCTATTTATTTCTTTTCTATATTCTGAATCCCGTAGACAATTGCAAAGAAATTAGAGTCAATCCAAGTAAGGTTCTTCTTGCATGGGAGTGAAGTTAGATGCAGGGATTGTTATACTATTGTATGAGGCGGAGTCTGCAAAAGCAAGGACATGGGAGGTGTGGACATTAAAAGCATCGGAGATTTCAACCTGGCTTTTCTGTGTGACTCTGGAAATTTGGTTCTAAAGACAACGGACTATTCCCTCAAGTCATTCAGCATAGGTGCTACGAGAGAGTCAGGGACTGGGATCTGGTACCTCTAGCCCAACACAATATTTCACCCATTTGGAAAGGAATATTGCAAGGTAGGGACATCATCATCTCTAGCATCCGGGTCCATCTGGGAAGTGTATTGAAGTGTATGTTCCAGAAAGATAGGTGATGTTGTGACCATATTCTAGAGACCATTTTTCCGCAGCTCTTCGCCATCTCCTTTGCACCTCTGGATCATATAGCCAATGTCTTTGATACACGTCTCTCAAGGGGGATGTGAGCACCATCTTTTAGGAGGAATCTCAGTGTGGAGAAGATGGAGCAATTGGAGGGCCTATTTCGTTTCCTGTTGGACTATGATCTGGTGTCCAACAAAATTAGTCAGCGGTAGTGGAGATGGGAGAAAGATGGTACCTTTTCAGTCAGGTCAGCCTACAACTTCATTTCTGATGGAGGTGTGCCACCATTTTGTTCCGCATATTTGGACCACTAAAAGTCCTCTTAAAGTGAAGTTTCTTATATGGAAGATCTCACATGGGCAGTTACCGACTTGTGATAGACTTATCTCTTTCATCACGGATATCAATACCATGTGCTACTTATGTGGAGAAGAGGAGGAGACGTAGGACCATGGACCATCTGTTCACATGATGTTCCTTTTCGCAGTAGGTATGGTCACATGTTACAAGAAGGATCTAGAGTGATTTCAACCCTCATGAGAGTGTGCACCACCTGTTGGGGAACTAGCACAAAAGATGACTGCTTAAGGGGGGTCGTCTCATCTGGTGGCTTATGCTCCATGCCACCCTTTGGGCCCTATTGGGAGAAAGGAACAATCGAAGATTCAAGAGGGAGGCAAGAGTCACAGATAGGGTTGTCTCTTTCATATGCGATAGGGTGAGAGAGTGGGCTTCCCATTGTTGTAAGGTGGACTCACAAAACTCTTCTATTTTTGCCTTGTTGGGGGGTTAGCGAGTCCCATACTGTTTTGGTGTGAAGCGTTCTTTTGTATAGGGATTTTGTGGGGTATACACTCATTATACTTGTACATCCCTCCTTTTCATTTTAATGCAGATGTGGTACTATCTACTTAAAAAAAACAGTTAGATCTTTGTGAGTTGATGAAGTGGCATCTAGATTTGTTGAATTTCCAATGAATTATTGTATTTTACCTTGATATCTCAGCATATTTCCAAAATAATTTATAATCCTACTAGAAAATAGAATACACCAGATATGTAAGGGATGGTAGAGCAGTTCTAGATAGGGATGCGTTTAGACATGCGGAATTAATAAGATAAAATATTTGTTTTGAGGTGTTCATTTATTGAACAAAAATGTACATTTTGGGCTAATTAATTAGCATGCGCGTGATTAATTCTGCGAGTTTGGTTTATTAGATGATTTAGGGTTTGTGTGCTGGACTTTTCCCCAACGATCGTGGTCGACGTTAATTTACATCGGCATAAAGTCCAAACACCTTTGATTAACTGTCAAAGATGCCCTTAGACCTTTACAATGTCTGTTGTGACATGGAGGGTTTTGTATAAACCCGAAAGTTGGATTTAAGTCTAGTTCGGATGGGACCACCGGATTTACTAGGGTCGAGGTCCCATTGGCCATCATTGGATTTGGATTTGGATTTGGTCGGAACCCAACCATTGAGCCTATTCAGACTGGGACTTACCCATTAATTTGGGCTTATGTCCATGAGAAACCCATTTGCACATGGGGAGGGCATATTTGTAAAGAGCAAAATTCTCTAAGGGTGTTTATGTAATTTCTGCTGGGTTAGGTTATGTTTGCATTTTTCCAGGCAGATTTGGGTATATCTGTGATTTCTGAACAGATTTGGGTATATCTGTGATTTCTGAACAGATTTGGGTATCTCTGTAATTTCTGGACAGATTTGGGTATATCTGTAATTTCTGAACAGATTTGGGTATATCTGTAATTTCTGAATGTTGCAGATATTTACTAAAGTTTCCACACAATTTCTGAAATTTCAGGCTATTTCTGTATTTTTCGGACATATTTGCTATTTCTGAAAATTACAAGGTATTTCTGTAATTTTTAAAAGTTTCAGGGTATTTATGCAATTTTTTGGACATTTCTGAAAATTCTGAGAAATCCATAAGATATTCCCTTAATTTTCTGATTATTTCAGAAATTTACTGGTTTTTCCTGTATTATATGAAATTACAATGACATATCCCCTATGGTAGGGGTATTTATACAATTATGCCCTTATTGGGCTCTTTACAAAATTCAGAAATTTTTCTCCGGGCAAGGAAGTTCTTTCGGGTAGCAAGTTCCTCCGGGCAAGGAGTGGACAAGGTTGAGGGGGGGGGGGTGAGAGAGAGGGAGAGAGGGGGGAGGAGTGGGCCGCGGCCCCTCCTCCGAGGAGGTCGAGGAGGGCCGCGGGCTCCCTCTCAACCACCTCCGGGCATCCGGAGGAGGAATCTCCCATGCCCGGAGGAGGAATACCCCCCCCCCCCCCCTTTTGGCTTTCTTTCCCTTTTTTAGGTTTAATGAGGGCAGGAGAGAGAAAAGAGGGAAGTGGGGGCCACGGCCCCCCTCTCAACTTCCAAGCAACTGGAGGAGGGAAAAGGGGGGCCAGACCCCTGCGAACCCCACCCCCCCCCCCCCCCCAAAAAAAAAAAAAAAAAAAACCCTCCCAACACCCAGCGGAGGGAGTGAGATTCGCACCCCCCTTTTCTTGTTCCCTTGCCGTTTCCTCTGGGCAACTAGCAGAGGAGGGGGGGTTTGCAGCCTCCTGCAGGGCCCCGTGAGAGAGGAAAAAGGAGAGAGAGGAGATGCGCAGCCTCCTCCCCCCCTGGCCGGTCCTAGGAGAGGCTATAAAAGCCTTTGGTCGTTGCTTTTACCCTCTTTTTTTTTGTTTTCTGGTCCGCAGTCGAAGACCGGAGTATGTGGAGCCCGTTTTGAGTTTTCTTGTCCTCTCTTTAATGCCGACCTGCTGCCTGAAGTTTCTACGGTGCCGGGACTGCACTCCGACGCACCGAGGACACTTCTCACACAGCCCGAGTACAACCATCTCTTGCTGGTTTACTGCACACTGCCGCTTTCTGCCCCTCATGCAGTGTTCGATGAAATTCCAATGTGTAAAAACACACAGAATCCACGTGTATTTTTCTGTCCAATGGAATTCCACGGACGTGTGTGTTCATACAACGACAAAAGTTTTACACCGCCTCGTGCCATCATACGAATTTTTTTCCTCTGAAATTATCAGAAATTTGTGGGGTTCAACAGGATGAAAAGTGGAAACTTGTATATTTAACTTTTACTGTTTTTTGAAATCCAAGTTCAGAGTCTGTTCTCTTATTTTGACTATGTTTTGGGGGATCAGTTTCTGTGGTTCCTATTTCTTGGCTAACAACAGTACTTGATGTCGAAAGATTTGGTGAAAAGGAAACAAGAGAAAAACATACGTGGAAGAATTTGGAATCATGTATCAATTGTACGCTGATATGAAATGTTTCAAAGCACATGCTTGCCATTGTGGTTGGCATTATTCTAAATATATTGGTATTAGATTCTACGCACATGATTGCCCCATCTTATATGAATTGCAAGCCATCAAATAGTACAATTTATCTACTAAGGTGGGTCTAAATTTAATGTTTGATTATGCTGATCACTGAAACTTGTAATCATTTGTTATAATGTAGCTACCATACATTTGAATACTTCGATTTAGATTTTCTTTTCCACAATTTGATCTATAGCATTAGTTATTGTGCCATTAAAACATTTACAAATGCCATGAGAGTGAGCCCAACCCTGTGTGCCCTCCAGCGATATTTCCTACATGGCGTGATTAGATCAAATGCATATTGGATGAACATATGATTTCCACCGAGGACCAACAGTACCGGTGCTACCTCGTGCATCGGCAAGGTCGACCATCATCAAATGATTTGTGGATATCCGGGGAGGAGCTGCAGTGGATTGACCCAGATTTGTTGGAGCAATACAAGAGCAGCATCGACCCATGTTCAATGGGGTCAAGTTCCTCCCGCCCCAAGGGAGTTGATGGGGACATCAAATTTGACTGCTGATATGATCTTGCGAGGATGTGCCATCTCCACAAGTGCATGATCCCAGTCATGCTCTGGCTTGGACAAGAAGATTCCTATTTTTAGTGTCTTTGTTTTCCCACTTTTACATGTTTCTACTTTGTAGAAGTTTTTAAAAGTTGAGTCATGCTACTCTTTTCCGTTGCTTCTTGAGTCTTATTTATAGCTGTATTCTCTTCTAAAGAAATAAGAGAGTCAAAGACAAATTCGTTTTCCGGCTGCCGTGAGAGCCTTGGAGAGGGAGTCACGAATCTGTGAGAGGGAGGCGAGTGAGAGACCTGTTTCCATTGCTTTTCTTCCTCCATGCGTCACTCTGTCTTGAGTGATGCCACTGCCATGATTCTTCACTATTTGAGAACTGTGTGCACATGTGGCTCCCAAGTGCCTCAACAAGCATGCCCTGACAACTGCTCAGCCTACCGGGTGCTTGCAAGCTCCGGCATGCTGTGATCTTACACCCGGCAGCACTCACACACACTCCAGGCATTTTGTGGCTTCGGTAGTCCACGCGCCTCCCACAGTTCCCCTTCATGGCCAGCTAACTCACCCTCGACAGTGCAGCTACATTCTCTTACGGCCGCGTCCCCACCACATGCATGCCTTCTTATTGGGCTCGCATAGTCACAGAGGGGGAGAGAGAGAGAATGTATAAGCTCATCATGATCTTATTGGCATTGCCACCCCAGATCTCCTGAGATATCTTTGAGATCTCTGGAGGGAGGGAGGGGGAGAGAGAGACCCCAAGACAAAGCTGAGATGCGATACAACATGCATTGAGAGAGAGAGAAGAGTGAGAAGAGAGAGAGAGAGAATCTATAAGCTCATCATGATATTATTGGCATTGCTACCCTTGATCTCCCGAGATTTCTCCGAGATCTCCTCTTTGACAACCCCAAGACGAAGCTGAGATGTCATACAAAGACAAAGCTGAGATGTGATACAACATGCATTGCGAGAGAGAGAGAGAGAGGATGCACCTTGCTGGCTCTTTGGCAGATTTTGCATTTTCTGCGGGGAGAGAGAGAGAGGGTCCAGAAGGAAAGCCCAAGCACAAGCTGAGGGAGACAACAATGGAGGAGGGTTACCGGAAGCTAGGCACTGAAGAAGCCCTTCTCATTGTCAGGATTGATGGTCGTCGAGGGTTGACACACCAGGGTTAGAAGGTTGGGGTGGAGGTGAATGAGATTAGACTGGGGGTGAGCCGATCAGGATGGGACCTTTTATATCTGGCTAAATGGGCTGGTTTGTGGACCGGACACCAATGGGCCAGAGTGACGTTGGTGAGGTGGGATGGGGAACCGAAGGTGGGCCAAGGTGCTTGCCTCGGCAAACCAGGCAATCCCAGCGATCACCTAGGCAACAAAGGATGGAGTAAGGGAACTACAACTTGTCGCCTAAGCAAGTGCATCAGGTGCCTTCAATAACATAGTTTAAGACGATGGAAGTTGTCAGCTTGCTTACAGAATGGAAGCAGATTAATCTGGGGAGACAAGAAAGGGAGATAAGGAAGCTACGTCTACTGCCTATGCTGTGGGCTACCTGGAAGGAGAGGAAGGATAGGACATTTTGTGATGAGCAAAGACATCCTTCTGAGAATATCAAAAGTTGTATCTACCTTTGGTAAGAGGGAAGTTTCTGTCATAGTGGTAATAAAATCAAGGAGTCTATCATCATCTCCAGGTTATACAACTAGAGGAACTTGATTCTATAATGGGGATGAGAGTGTATTGGCTTTCTTTTGGATCCTGCTTTGTAGTTCGATGACTATACCAGCTTAGTAGAGCCAATCGTGGCTCTCAAGGGAATATGCACACTTATGTGTATGCCTCTTGCTTTTTATGAATTGTGGCCACGTAGTCACTTTCTAATTTTTCTTTTTCTTAGATTGGGTTGATTTTTCAGGTTATTATATGATTTATATTATTAAACATCTATGCACAAGGATTGATTCTGTACTTGGGGACACACGTTCTTTCTTTTGGGGGTTGTCAAGGTCCAGAGGTAGAAGCCTTGATAAGTCTTGAGGGAAGAGCAACCCAGGATTCCCGATGTTCTGTTAAATGGCAATAACGTTTTGGTGGTTGCTGGAAACAAAGGGCTCAATAAAGTTAAAGGGTTTTTTTTTTGGCTTTTGAACAACAAGAGGCAAGGATCTTTGAAGACTTGGTAGGAGAGCGGGAGAATGGAGAGAATGTGTATTGTGGATAAGTCCGAGTGATGCAGGACAGAAGAATAGGCCAGACTGGTTCGGGCCTCTTGGGATTGCCAAGAGGCTGGATATTAGTGGGTTTAATGTGTTCAGGTTAACTGGTCTCTTGTGAACTGGTTCTAAAGAAGATATTCATCCGGTTAGTGGATTCAGGTCAATGGACCTGTATGATCAACATATAAAACAAGTTTATAGTGGGTTTGTGGGTTTCAGAGCAGATCCGTAACAATTAAAGGCCGATCATTTGAGTGATGCTCTAAATTAATCTCTCTTAGACTCATATCTTAGAATACTTTTGCAGCAAGAACCCTTTTGAATCCCTTCAGACAATCTCGGCTTCCTTGTAGTCCATGGTGGGAAGCTGTTCGGTTGAAATTGCACATCTAAAAAGCTCTGTAAGCAGTTCTCAGCATCTGACTTCAGGTTATTTGTGCAGAAATTTTATCCTTTTAACTTAGGATATGTAGTCCATATCTCATGTTTATCCCTCCAAACTGATCCAGCGCTGGCATTTAAAAGTGATAAAGATGTTTGTTTTCATTTAATTTCCCCAGTAGTTTTTCAAAGTACTACTGTTTTACCAGAATTGATAAATCTCATTTATGCAGGTTCTTGCTGCTACCTGTGAAGAACTTTCCCCAGATGGCATTTTTCTAATATATGTATCTGCTTCAGGTTGCCTTTTACATCTCTCTGTAATGTCTATCTGACTTTGCTCATAAGAACATCCTATTCAGTGGCTACCGCTAATCTTTTTCAGGAAAAGGCCACCAGAATATTGCTTTCCACAAAGATAATGCATTATCTTGTGGTCCTCCCCTCGATGGATATCAAAATGACTGTCGTGGAAGTGGGCTTTTGTTTGGTTCCCAAGGAAATAATGGTTAGTATTTTCATACACCACAAAGTTTTAAAAACCATTTCTAGCATGGAACCAGTTGGGGCCGGTTCTGGTTCCAAGGTTGGATCTGGCTGGTTTCCTTTCTATTGGAACTGGACCAGTTCCGGCCCGGTTCATCCTGTTTGTATTAGCATGGTGCATTATGTGAACATTTGGGATAATTGCAAATATAATCCCATTACATGCATAATTGCAGAAATGCCACTCATATACATGTAAACTAAAGTAACCCTACCGTATAAACATTAGTGCTGGAATGCCCCTGTGGTTAATTGTCATCTAAAAGCATTTGATAACATGTAATAGACGGGTATTTTTGCCCTTATATTTACATAGTAAGGCTATTTTTGCACTAATAAGTGAAGATGTTGGAAACATTTTATAAACTCTTGTTAGAATTTTAACTTGAGTTTGCTACATCTATCTGACAGCAGGTTACGACGCTTAATGGGAGGGGCATTTTTGCACATATGTTTACGTAGTGGGGTTATATTGATCAATATGTATCTAAGAGTGTCATTTCTTCAATTATGCATGTAAGAGGGTTATTTTTGCAATTATTCTTATATTATATTTGTAAATTGTTCATGTGCATTCTACTATTGCATTCTAAATACTGTTATGGTTTAGAATTTCATACTTTTTTATCCCTGATTCTTGAGGAATATTTTGGTTTCAGGTTTGGACTTCCTATATCCATCCGATTTGATTCCGTTCACAAGAAGTCCACTTTTTCTGATCATTGATAGTGACAATAGCCATGCATTCAAGGCAGGTTTGTCAAAACTTTTTCAATTTGTTTGAATTTTTATTAACAAAGTGATGCTAAATTATTTTGACACCTGAAATAACATATGAACCGTACACATGGATTGCTTCTAATATTGATAATATCGGCAGATATAGGTTTTGTCACCAAACATAGCCATATAATGGCCATTAGACCAATTATAAAAAAATGGAATTTAAACATAGGGTTATAATTGCCATTCCTGCCTTATAAAAAGGTTTCGAGCTTTGTTTGGGTGCTTGCTTCCTTTTTACTTGTGCTTTTACTGATTTAATGTTATTTGACCTGGGATTTTTAGTTCTTAGCTATAAAAAGTATTCGAAGCATATAGGCATGAGCATTTCAGATGTGTAAATATGGTACTATTAGTTACAGATTACAAGTATATAAAAGATGAACCCATGTACTTTTAACACCCTCATTCTTTCAGTTATCAGATACTGAGAATATGACTAAGGAATGCAAGTAGCCTTGGATTATTTCTATCTTCTTCTTCTTCCACTGTGTACATGTGTGTATGTATTTATTTTCTGTTGATCCTTATCTCCTGTAAGTTCAACCACTTTGCTTCTTCATCTCCCTTGCGAGCATGTTCTTCTCATTTTTCTAAAGTACATTTTCTTTGTCCAGTTACAAGCTTGTTCTCATTTCTTGCTGCATATTGAAGAACAGTATGTTGATTGTACCCTATGATTTCTTATGCGCTTTAGGCTTATATTTAGCCTTCGTGCTCACATTTTGGCACATGCAGGTTATATGTGGTCAAGAAAGGGGAGAAACTGCTGTATTGCTGCTTTCCCCTGAACGTTCAACATCACAGAGCTCATATGCTCCTGATTTAGCAACAAACAAAAGCCAGTTCACATTTTTCCTAACTTGTCCTTTGCTAGCATTTTTTCAGCTAGTTGGCTTATCAGATATTGATCAAGTGAGCTTCACATGAAACCTTCCCCCACCTCTTTTAATATTATGGTCTTTTGTACTCTGCTTGAGTTGATCATGCAAATTTTCAGGATGTATACAACACTGCTGAGACCATTCTTTCCACAGCTTTGGCCCAATGGGAAGTGATACTCTGTACGTCAGTTTCTTTGAATCAGGTCTATGCTCAGATTCTGTCTGATCCATTTCTTCGACGTTTGATCGTCAGGTAGTATGCAATGAAGAAAATCTGCATCATTTTCATTTTGCAAAATAAAAACTGACCATGTTAATATTTCATATCCAGGATAATGTTAAAACAACTTATTTTTCTAAAGAACATGATTAATTGACTTTTCCTCCAAAGATGATTTCAGAAGAACATGTAAATCATGTCTGGATCCATAAACAGTGTTTCATTACCATTTTCCTTTTGAACTTTTACCCATGGTGAAGTGCTAAATTTTGACACTCAAAGAAGAAAAAAGAAGATGAATATAAGGGAGAGCTAGTTCCAAGTGTCTTCTTTTTTAAATGGGGATTAGAAAGTGGGGAATGGACAAGGAAAGTGTTTTTTTGAAAGTGGAACTGACAAGGAAAGTTGAGAGGTCAAGAAAGAAAAAATGGCAAGTAACAATGAAATGCACGACACGATTGCACTAGGCAGCATCAATAGGATGCTGATTCGGTTGCAGTAATCGGATGCAACACTGTTGAGGGAGAGCTTGTTTCCAAGTGTTAGTCTGGTAGTGCTATTTATCTCTGTCGTCTGGCTTACATCTGAAAACATTTAACTGCCTTTTTTATTGGGATTGGAAAGTGGGGAAATGATAAGGAAAGTTGGGAGGTCAAGAAAGAAAACATGGCAAAGAAACAATGAAATGCACAAGATGATGCACTAGCCAGCATTAAGAGGATGCTGACTGGGTTGCAGTAATCAGATGCAGCACTGTTGGAGAAAAATAGATGAATGCCGGCAGTAAGGAGTAGCACTGACAACAGATGGCAGCATCCTTGTGCTGCATTCTACATCCTTTGTCTCTCTATTTTTATTTCATTTTGCCCTATACTCTATGATTTGTAGGACATGGACTTGGCATCATGTCAACGCAGGCATGTTTGTTGAACATGAGGACACGTGAATTAAATAGACTTGTACTCTTGGTATCTATACATACATATATATAATGAAGTATGATTATTGAAACTTTTATTAAAGCAATATATATAGAGAGAGAGATTACTAATCAAAATATTAAATGTTGATTTGAAAAATCAAAATATTAAATGTTGATAAGTATTTTTGAAGAATTAATAGTGTTCTTTTTGAGATCTTAAAATAGTGTGTAAGACATGGGTGTGTTATGTCATGTCTGAGTGTTTGGCACAGCCCTTTATAATGCAAATGGAAGTGTCCAACAAATCATAGCTTATATGACTTTACCAGAGCAGTGTTGGACAAAGATGTTGACAAGGACACAACTATTTGTAGATAGTATCCAATGTAATGGTATTTAAAATATCCAACTGTGAATGAAGATTGCATATCAATAGTCACTGTAAATGAAAACCCCATATCTCTCTTCTGATTCTCATTTAGTCCCATGTCCAACATTACCTGATAGCAAGTACACCAATTATACTGAAAAGCTGCTGGACACTCCCGTTGCTGCGATACCCAACAATATTATGCTGTTTTATTATTATTACTTGATGGTCTTGTCGCTTCTAAGTTGTAGCCTCCTGCTGCTGCTGATGTTATTACTTCTAATGTATTATCATCTTTCTCAATTGAATGTGCTTTAGTAATACATTATCAGTGCCTGAGGATAGTTTGTCTCATGTTAAAAAGGTACGATAATTCCATGCACAAGGGCAGAATGTGTAAGGAATGCTGGCGGCAGTGAGCAACGTGAAAGTTAGGATAAGGGCAAGGGAGACAAACAAGAGAGGAGAGTGGAATGGTGGCCTATTCATCATCAATGGTGTGCAGACAGCAGTGCTTGTGGGAAGCTGAGATTGGCAACGAAAACGTGGGGTGAAGCACCAACATGGTGAAGAATGGGTTGATGTTTCTCAATCTTGGAGGTCGCATCCTTGCAGCAACTTGTGCTTCAGATGTCTAGGTAAAGGTCACCATGCTTCATGTAGGAATACAGCTGTGTATTGGAGATGTAGAAGAGTGGGTCATCGTAGCCCATTGTGCGATGCAGGTGTTGACATGATGCAGGTTCCTTCAGCACAAGGATGGCAGTATCGGTTTCGGTACCGGTTTCGGTTTCGGCCGAAACCGGTTGAAACCATTCAAAAAATTAAAAAAATAGTAATTCTCTATGGTTTCGGCCGAAACTGGACGGTTTCGGACCGAAACAGGTCAGTTTCGGCTGAAACCTTTAATGGTTTCCTCCGAAACCATTAAAAAACTATTATTTAATAGGTTTCGGACCTGCTACAGTGTTAGGGTCCGGTTTCGGATCGGTACCGGCCGAAACCGATACGTTTCGGCCGATATTGCCAACCATGCTTCAGCATCCATTGATCATCCTGTAGCAGATTCAAACTCATTTTCAATCGATGCACCATGGTCTCCCATGTATGATGCCTACATGAAAGTACTGCAATGTTGTTTGGTTGGCACTGTCCAGGAAGGTAGTATTGATTGTGATGAGTTGGTAAGGTCCGTGAGGAGTTCACTGGCTTGTTGGACAAATGCTGGGTCATAGAAGGTTAGTATGTTGACTGCTAATACTTTTTTGATTGTCTTCCTTGATATGGAGACCAAAAATCGCATTCTTAAGTTTTGCAACATTCCAAGTATGTGGTAAAGTCATTCTCTGGTCAGAGTGGGAGGTGGACCTAGGAACAATGATAGCTCCCAAAGGATCATTGAGTTGGTGTTGCTTGAATGCTTGTCCAGTATTCTTTTGCCGATGTGGAGTGTGGAGGTGTTCTGTATTTTGGTGTCTCCTTTTGGATTGCTCGGTGGAGTAGCATGCTAGACTTCTTGTAGAGGTAGAAAGGCTGTTTGATAGACCAAAAATTTGAGAGTTAAGATGGAGCAATACATGTTATTGGGTGGATGTGCTTGCTGAATATCATCCTCTGGTTATGATGGTGGCATGTAGAACGGATTGGACATATAAAGAAGTTGCTGAAGCTTACGACTTACAAGGGTATATGGGGTTAATTTAGATGCAAGAGGTGTGGGGCAGAGGTTAAAGAAGACTGAGTCAGCTGTGTTGTCTTGGCTGGATAGGTCTGAATCAGCCAAGTTGCATAGGGTTACTCAGAATGAGGAGCAGTCGGCATTACATGTGGAACGTCAAGATCCTTGTTTCAACCTGCAGGAAGGGGCTCCAAGTCCAGCCGAAAGTCACACGATTACATCAGAATGGTCCACTGCAAATGGCGGAACAATATTATAGTAAATTCTTCTTGGCCTTTGGTAGATAAACAAGGGTTGGGTAGAGTTGCTATTTCAGGTGAGCCGGAATGGAGAGAGGCCATCTCACAGCTGGCTTCACAAATTGTGGCTGGTCTTTGTAAAGAAACCAGTTGGTGGAAAAGGCGTTGCATTTTCCAAGTTGATCATCGATGGAAACACACTAGGGGACACTTTGATAATGGAATAAGGGTCGGGTAGTGTAGCTTATTTGCCTTATTTCGCCTTAATAGACTTTGGTAGCACTGCTTAGGTAATAGGTAGGGTAGCTTAATTCGGGGTCAGGTAGGGTAAGTTATGGTTAAGGGTGGGTGGCTTATTCGGTCAGGTAGGCTAAGGTTATGTGGATTTCTTATTTATGATGTTTTTATTATTTTATGTATTTTATTTTTTCTTATTCTAAGTAGCATAAGAACTAGTTATCAAACTCGGTTAGGCTTAAAACTGGGGTAGCTTACCCGAGCTTACCCTAACCAGACTTACCCTACCTGTTATCAAAGTGGCCCTAGAGGAATTGGGGAATGTTGGGAAGTCAGTATCCATGGTGGGTTCTGCAGATTGTGAACGCATGGCCACTAGAGTCCAAGAACTGCCAGCTGGTGGTGATCATGTGAATGCTGTTGCACAACTGCTGTGTTTGCCTGATTCTCCACTCCACTTGGAGGATGATGGACATCTGAGACCGCTGTCACAATGTGATGATTATGCTTCTACGGTGTTTGGATCTCCTACTTCATTGGGGTTCAACCAAGGCAGAATGGTGGCTGTGCAACCAAATTCTCTGCTGGGCAACCAGCATGATTTGGTGAACCAATCTACAACTGGTGAACATAATGCAGAGCACTCTTCCACATTCATTCTCGTCATGACTAAAGTGCAGTTTACATGTTGAAATGATGAACCTACCCTCAATTTAGGTTCTATAGGTGTGTAATGAGATTACATGTCTTAAGGGTATTTTCACTTTTTGATCATTTATTAATGTTTTCTATAGCATCTTTTAGCGGTATGAGAGCCAGAAATGTATAACTGCAGCTATTTGGGAGTATTCGTGGGTATTTTTAACAATTCATAAAAGTTAGGGTTATATCAAATATGATAGATTTAGAAGGGTACATATGTAAAAAAACATTTTTGACGTACACAGATTAATCTTAAGGAGTCATCTTGCGAGAATGTAGCAGGTTTGGATTTTATGTCAACTTGGAGTCATAGTGAACCAATAGAGAAGGCATCTTTTTTAAGGCTTCAAATCCAATCTAAGGCAGGCCAATTCCATAAATTATGGAAAACCATCGGTGATGTGGATCTCCCTTCTTCCAAGCCTAGCCATGAACGAATTGGGAGCTCCAATCTTTACTCAAAGACAACCGTAGTGAGGGAGCTGAAGGTCAACAGACAGACACATTTGTTTAGGAAACGTCGTTCTGGGATTCTATTTTATGTAGTTATCTGTTTAGTGGCTTCTGTCTTTTCAGGGGTGCTAATTTTATGTAAGTTGAGGTTTTCTCATTTTGGATGTTTGTAGTTTGGAGTTGGTGAGGAATCTCTCCTCTACCTTGATTGTGCTACCTCTATTTGTTTTATAACAAAATTGGCGGTATAGTCAACAATCCTTTGGGGAAAAAAACATCATCCAAAAATTTGAAACATTCACTAAAGCACAAGAATCGGACTGAGCTCTCTCATTGATAGCCATTCTGAATTCTTTTAATAGAGAATTTTCATGGGCTATTGTGAACTGAAAAAAGAAATGATGAGAGAGAGTCCAGCAAAAAGAAAATAAAAAAGGGGGGAATCTCTCTCTCCTTTATCTATTGAGAGGAAAAAGAGGAGAAGAAGAGAGAGCCGGATGGCTCTTTCTCTCACCAGCAGCCTCTCTCTTCTTCTCTCTCTCACCTTGCCCCTCTCTCTATGTTTCCTTTCTTTTCCTGCAAAGAAAAAGGCCCGATGGCCCTTTGGGATGTGAGAAAAAGGAGAGGAGGAAGGAAAGAGCACGATGGCTCTTCCTCCCTCATCCGTGGATCTCTTCTCTCTCTCTCCTAGATATTGCCCAATGGGGCAAGGAGTCATCAAAAAGACAGAAAATCTCACCTTTATGAGTGGTCTTCTTAAAATCTTGAATTCCTATTCACACTAGCCCTCTATCTCATAAGAATGACCCGATGGGGGTCCATGTGGGAAAGAAGACAATTGGCTAATTATCCAGTCTTTTATGACAAAAGCTAACCCATGTTCACACTTGAAAACCCCTGTTCACATTGAGTCCAATGACGGGCTGCCGTTGGAACAGCATCACTTGCGTCAGCGTCGGGACAACGGCAGCCCGTCCTCAAGCTAGTCTGCAAGCTGAAGGCCCAGCACAGTGACTTTAACACGGTGGTCAGCGAAGCATCACTGGACAACGGCATGCTCGAAGAAGATATGGAGGCGCTAAGGATCAGGAGGAACAGTACCCTGAGAAGACTGCAGTACATGGAGGTACCAGACCCACAGATGAAACGCATGCCCGCAGTGGGGGCGTGGTTGGAGAAGGTCACCACCCTTGATGCCGAAGTTGCACAGCTCCTGTAGAGCCGTGTTGGCATCGGAGGCCATCCTTCTGGGTACGGTGAGGTGGCTGAGAAGCTGAGGCGACTCTGCAAGGTGAACAAGTGGAACTTCGATGGAGAGGAGGTGGTCACCCGGGTATTGCCGGATGTGGACCATCGAGAACATGGAGGCAGCAGACCCACAGATGAAACGCACGCCCACGGTGGGGGCGTGGTTGGATAAGGTCACCACCCTTGATGCCGAAGTTGCACAGCTCCTGCAGAGCCGTGCTGGCATCGGAGGCCATCCTCCTGGGTACGGTGAGGTGGCTGAGAAGCTGAGGCGACTCCGCAAGGTGAACAACAAACGGAACTTCTATGGAGAGGAGGTGGTCACCCGGGTATTGCTGAATGTGGGCCATCAAGAATGCCCAAATTGCAAACCCATCTTCATCATTCTGGGAGGGAAAGAAGCCCTGTCCCAGATCAGAGCCTATCTGAAAGACCCTACAGTCCGGCATCGGCAAGACGACCCTCCTGAAACATATCAACAACCACCGGAATCTATGGCGGCATGTTTGACATGGTGATATGGGCGGCAGTCACGTTCGACGTGGTGAAGAAGGTGGTTGTGCAGTGCGGCAGTCTGCCAGTCACCCTAGTCACAATCGGCCGTGCCATGGCCAACAAGAAGCTCCCCTCGGGGTGGAGCAATGCTGTGAGGGCGCTGCAGAACAACACGAAGTCAGAACGCCGCTGCAGATTGGGTGGCTCGCTGTTGAAGTCAAAAGTTGATTAAAAAAACTATATATATATATATATATTTATAGCCCCTCCACTCCCTCCATATAGGGGTTTGAACAGGGTCCAACTCCCAACTCGGGGTTTTGGACCGGTTCCAACCCTAAGTTGGGGTTTTGGACCTGGTCCAACCCCCAACTCGGGGTTTTGGACCGGTTTCAGCCCCAAGTTGGGGTTTTGGACTGGGTCCAACCCCCAACTCGGGGTTTTGGACTGGTTCCAACCCCAAGTTGGGGTTTTGGACCGGGTCACTCCCCCACTTGGGGATTTGGACCGGGTCCCCCCCCCCAACATAGGTTTTTGGACTGGAATCAGCCTTATTTGCAAGATAATGGCCAATGAGCTGTTCAAAAAAACATTCCTGTAATGTCTTCACATTTGTAAATAAACATCGACTATGGTCGATGGGGAAATGTCCCGTACTCGAACTCTAATCGTCTGATAAACCTAAATTCGCGAAAATAATAATACACCTGCTACCTAAATAATCACGAATGTGCATTTTCTTCTTCAAAGGAGAAATTTATATTTATCTATTTATTTATTTATTTCTGTGAGTTAAACAGGCCCCTGCATTTGTTGCCACCACCATGGCCTCCCCCTCCTCTCTCTATTGTCGCCTGCACCGGGCGTCCCCTGTCGCGATCTCTCCCTCCTCTCTCCACCACTGCCTCCATGATGACCTCTCACTTCTCCTTTCACTGCCGCCTCTGTCGACCCGTGCTCATACCAACGACTCGCCGACTCAAATTTCTCTTCACTTCTCTCTCCTCTCTATTAATGAGGATTTGGAGACAGGAATGAGGAAGAGAAGAAAAGGACCCTGATGACTGCTTCCTCTCAACCGCCTCTCTCTCTCTCTCCCCTTTAAATCTGGCCCGATGGGTCATTGGACTAGGAGAGAGAAGCAATAGCCCAAGTTATCAGGGTTTTTCTTAAAAAATCTTTGGTTAGCCTCCACTCTCAAAATCAGCCCAATGGGGTTTTAAAAAATGAAAAACAACAGTTAACAAGTATTGCTTTCCTTAACCCTTCGAGAAACAGCCCAATGGGGGGCTGTCCATGAAATTTTCCTGCCACTCCCAGTGCCTGTAAATACCCTCGCGAGGGTCCCATTTGGAGAACCCTCGACAAGGTTGGCCTCCTGCTCTCGCCCTACTTTGGTGGGAGCCATGAGTCAACTAGACTAAGTCCAACCCATGGTCCATGTGGCTCAGACCACTTAGGCCATTGCAACCAATTGGTTCAGATCATTGGGTTCAAAATATCCAATTAAGTCCAATTAGTTTGGACCATAGAGTCCGAATTCCCAATTGGCTTGGATCATTGGATCCAAAATACCCAATTAAGCCCAATTGACTCAAACCATTGAGTCCAAATGTCCAATTAGCTCAGACCATTAGGTCAAGGTTGGCCTCCTGCTCACACCCTACTTTGGTGGGAGCCATGAGTCAGCTAGACTAACTCCAACCCATGGTCCATGTGACTCAAACCACTTAGGCCATTGCAATGAATTGGCTCGGACCATTGAGTCCAAATACCCAATTGGCGCTGACCATTGGGTACAAATACCCACTTAGGCTCAATAGGCTCAAAGCATTAAGTCCAAATGCCCAATTGTGTCCAAATACCCAATTGGCGCTGACCATTGGGTACAAATACCCACTTAGGCTCAATAGGCTCAAAGCATTAAGTCCAAATGCCCAATTGTGTCCAATTGGCCCAGACCACCAAGTCCATTATGCACAATTGGTCCATCATAGACCCGATTGGTTGGACCACCAAGTCCATCAAGCCCAATTGCCTTAGATTGTTAAGTCTGCTCTGCCTAGTGGGGCCCAATTAGTTGGGGCCCAATTAGTTGATGTTTCCATGTACTAGGCCGAACTCGGCCCAATTCTGATGTACTCCTTTGGGAAATGATGAACAGAAGTTAGTCTTTTATTTATATACCCTTCTATGCGTGTGCGGATGTTTAATGCCGGCCAAATGGGTGAAATACCCAACATATCCCCGTAACCTTACTCGAACCTCACCCAAGCCATATCCCAACCCAAAATGGCCAGAATACCTGTAGCATGATAAAAATCACTAAAAATCACGAAAATCCCCCCCAAAAATGAACATATCTGAAATCCCCAAAATACCCTTGAAGCCCTAGGAAGATGTCCTAAATTACAAAATACCCCTAAAATCACAAAAAAATCACAAAAATTCCAAAAAAAATCCCTAAATATGTAAAAATCATGCAGAATACCTAAAATACCCCTGAAACCTTAAAAATGGTCAAAATGACCACAACACCCTTAATGCCCCAAAATACTCAAAAATCATAAAAATCTCTAAAAATGATAAATCCTGAAAATACCCCTCCAAACCCTAAAAATCCCTAAAATGACCAAAATACCCCTGGAACCTAAAATGCCCATAATTCCCCAAAAGCATACCCAGGGATTTAAAATATGTCAGAGTTATTAAAATACACCTCAAACTCTAAAATGGTCATTTAAATCCCCTAAACTTGTAAAATAACCAAAATATTCTTGTGACCCAAATGACTTAAAATCAACCCAAATTACTTTAAAACCACCTAAAATACCTTTAAACTCATTATAGGCCGGCAAATGTGTTTGCAGAGCCTATGTGAGTAGTGCATATGTGTGATTATGATTTGATTGGCATCCTATAAGCAGTTAATCAAGGGTATTCGGTCGTCCAGCCGATGTAATTAACACCGATCGAGGTCGGTGGGGAAAGATCAAGTACATGAACTCATAAACACCTGATGAATATATCCATAACGTTCCAGGGATTTATTCCAGAGTCCCGGAATATGTTATATATAATGTTCCCGCCACTCTATGCTTGATAAAGAATCTGAATTTGTGCGAGAATCATTGATTAGCTGATACAAAGACTAGACACAAAACACCCTTTCTCTACTTCCTCAATTTCTTCCTTCTCTTCTTTCTCCAGTAAACTTGGACCCTTTCTAAGACATTGTACAACTTTCTGTTACAGCATTTCCTGGTGCAATAATCCTTGTTCTTCAGGACCGGAAGATGCCAAAGTAGGATTGTTGTATCCTTGTCACACGTAATCAATTGACACCCCTTTCTATATGCAACAAATTTGTGCTACCAGTCTAGCCAAATTTTTCCGTAATGTATGCCGCTTGAGTATGTGATAATCTGTCGCATTTAATGCTTTAATGTCTCGATTGGGTCCATTCCCCATCCTTTGAGCAGAGCTTCATTGAAGAATTTGATGTTAGTTAACACTAAACTTCAAATTGCTGTCAGTTGGAGGCAATACTTTTAGGAACGAAGGAATATGTGCACATGTTTATTTCCCCTGCACAGAAATGAATCATTCCTTTAATAAGCTTGCACTGGATAACGCATGCACAGAGACATATACATGTGTGTGTGTGTGTGTGTGTGTGTGTGTGTGTGAGAGAGAGAGAGAGAGAGAGAGAGAGAGAGTTATCTAACAAACTGGAAGGGTGTGTGTGTGTGTGTGTGTGTGTGTGTGTGTGTGTGTGTGTGTGAGAGAGAGAGAGAGAGAGAGAGAGAGGCGAATGTCATCTAACAAAGTGGAAGGTTTGGAAGTATCGATTTCAAAACATTATCCTATCTCCCCATGCTAGTGTTCATCGTTACCTCCATGCCTTATAAAGTATTATATTCCCTAATAAATGCAGTACTCGGAAATGATATGTTGACCTTGTCCTATTGAATACATTTATCTCATGACAAAGATAACCATATTTGGCATATTGAATTTATTATCTCATGGAGAACGGATTTTGTTTTTATTTATTTCGTTTGTAAAACTCAATCCGATAAAGAATATAATTCATGTTCTGATTATTTCACTATTTCATTTCTTCACAAAATATAACAATTTTTGTGATTTCTCTTTCATCTGTCTTCTTTCCAGGTTTATATTCTGCCGCTCTGCCCTATCTCTATTCCACCTTCCAGAAAAGGGTAGTCAGTATCTACCAGATTGCGTCCCTGACCTTCCAGATTCTCTCTCTCCAAATTCGTCATCAGTCCAGTCAAGCATTCTGCAGCTTGCAGATAACCTCGGAGTTGCTAGCCATTTTCGTTTCTTCGATTCCACTGAGAGCTCTACTCACAGAAAACAGTAATGGATGTGGTCTGTACACTGTAGATAATATCATGGTAGTTAGAATGGCATTTTGGGTTCTTTCACAGATGTTTATATGAGGAGTTACAGGTAGTCATGATGGGAGGGAAGGAAGCTGGTGGATGCCACTTCCAGTGTACATGTACATGTACCATAGGCAAGATGCTTGGTCTTTTGGTGCTGATATTCTGCTGCAGTTTCAGATTATTGAAGTTGGACGAACGATGGTTATAGAGGTTTCTGGCAGTCCTGTAATCTGTTTTTGTCGGTGTATCTGTAGCTATTTGTGTGCTATTGTATATTTCTGATCATTGTTTGCCAGCCGATCTTGTTTTATATTTTTTTTTGATGAATTTGATGGTATATTTCTATTTATAATATAGAGAGATTAATTTCGTTGATGTCTGAGATATTTCACTTTTCCAGAAGATGAAGGTTTCAGCGGACTTCTTTTGTGTTTACTGTTGTTTCTCTAGATCATAGTCCTATTAACTCCTGCCCTACGATTACTTTTTCATGTATGTTAAGCAATATATATTCGTTTTTTTATGATTATTCCTTTAGTAGATGGTCTCAACTGTGATGTTGAGCTGAGACGCTTGGCTTGCTTTTTGTGGCTTAGTTTACCTGGCATTCCTTAATTTCCGAAGGCTTTCTACTTGCTGTTTCCATGGATCATACCAAATTGATGTAACTATGTTCTGAACTTGAAGAGAAGATGACCACAACTATCAGATGAAGGCATGATCGGTTAAGAAGGGACACATCATGCAAAAGCTTAGCTATGTGAGGGAGATAAAGGAAACATAGCCTCAACACAAGCTAGGAAAGTTCAACGTCAAGGTCGATGCCTGAATAATCATTGGCAAATTAGGCAGGCTAAACTAAAAATGTTGCAAACCTATCCGACCACTCTGATGCTAAGTTACAAATCCCGAGGACAAAGAGTATTGCCAAAGGTCCACTTAAGGCACCTAATGCCTTTGCTTCGGTTTGGGTGTGCAGGAATCGGAAAGGCGTTTGTTCGATGAGTTGAGATCCTCTAATCTATTTTCTCCACGCTATTTGTACTCCACTCTATCTCAGCCCTACATCGGGGTTGGTATTTACTCATCTATTATTCAGATTGTGGAAACTAATCTTTACAAAGCAGGAAACATATAGATGAAGGGTCGAGATGAACTGAAATACCGGGTGGTATTGGTGTACATAAACGATCTCAGCCCCTGTTTGATATGTGGATTATTTCAGATTTACTTCAACGATGGATATCACTGTTTTAAAATCCGGTCCGTCTCGGTGGGTCTGATCAGTTGACTCGCGATTTGATCTCAAAATCAGATTGAAATTTTACTTAGATCGATCCAGACTTAAAATTTGGTCAAATTCGTTTAACTCGGCTCAACTCGGTCTAACCTATTAAAATCAATGTGACTCGGTTGGGTTTGAGATTTATTTCACATTTTTAAAATTTTTATCACTAGGTCAGATTTTAATTTAGCATGTAAATAAATATGGAAGATGAGTCATCCTTAAAATTCTATATTTCATGATCTTAACATTTAATGATATTAATATAAGTTTTGGAAGTTAAAAAGATCTCGATTTTAAATCTCTTTTTTCTTACGTACATAAATAAATAAAGAAAATTTAAGTATCTAAGACTAAATTTAATGAAATCTCAGTCACGATGTCATCTCATGGGATAATTTACATATCACAAAAAAGAAAGAAAAATTATAAAGTAGGTAAAAAAAGTGTCTTCATATTTTTAAGTTATTAATTAAGGTATATTAAAATTTTATGAGTATATAATATTGACATGAGTAATTTTAATCTTATTAAATGATTAAATTATTGACGCATGATCAACTGATAATAATCGTTCAGCTCTCCGTATCACTCTGTTAGATTTTCCGTTATCAAAAAAAAATCACGTCAAATTTTAAGATATTGATGGACATCGTTTTAGAAGGCGGTAGAAGGTGGCACGCAAGATGTCACTTCATTTACTTGTTAGTCAAGGGGCTAACACAAGTGGGTTGATATGATTACAGAGCACCAACCAATCCCGCAGTTTCAAGAGCTGACCAAACTATATTGAATCACGAGTAATATTTGTTACACACTTAAATTTACAGATTTCAGTCCTCTCACCATTGATTCACATGGAACTGATAGAACTTGGAAAGCAATTAAAAATATTAATATATAATATGGGCCCACGTTTGTTTCAATCTTTTTTGTGTGTTTTTTCTAGCTCCCAAGTTTCTCAGTCTAAAAGGCGCATTTGAAAAGGCAGTTAGGAGGTGATTTTTTTTACTTCAAAAGTTCTATTCTCAAAAGTTCAAATAAATAATTTATAATCACATCAATTTTTTTCTCAAAAATATTTTTAAATTTTAGATATATATAGGAATAAGAAAGTCACATTTTTTAAAACCCAAAAACTCCTGTAAAAGAATTTATTCTCTCTCTATAGTTTTTTTTCAAAAAAATAAAAATCCACAAATCTTTCCAAACGTGATCTTATATAAACAGATAAGAGAGACAATTGTAAATCCGCCGCACATCTTACAAGCACTACTCTTGGATCGTAAGAGTATTATTAGTTGCATCGCTCAGTTTGTTGCACCATATATATATATATATATATATATATATATATATGCAGATTGAACTGTATGTACATGAAACTCAATCGTCCCCTGCCTGCAAAAAATAATAGTAATAAATAAAAACAAACTTGTTGCACCACCTGCTGGTACAACAAATCAGACAGTGCAGTAGGTGGAACTGGAATCATAATCCTTGCAATACCCAGCTGCTTGGGCTGCAAGTAGCGAGATTGAAGCACTGGGCCGAGTTATTGGGCAGCATGGCCCATATCAACTCTGAGTTCATTGCCAAGTCTACGTCCGACACGTGTGGTCCCAAATCGGATTCCAGAACAAATCCCACCCTCGCACGAGAACCGCCGCCTTCTGTTCGGTGGTATAAATTTGGACCACTATCTAATAACCAAGAAGGACGGTGACGATACAGTACGTGTCTTCCCTGCAGGTGTGATTAAAAAAAATAATTTTAAGCCTCTAAATCATTTTAAAATTAGAAAATAAACCCTCCTAATCTATCTATTTAATTAAAAGATCTCATAATATTCAAATCTTCAATAAAAAATTTCTTTAAATTATCGACCGTAAAAAATATTTTAAAAAATATTTCTTTCCCTGTCTTGTTAATTTTTGCATCTCTCTCTCTCTCTCTCGCGCGCGCGCTCGCTCACTCTTCTCCTCTAGGGGAGACACGGCCGGTGATGGGGGATGCTGCTGGCTACTGAGAAGCAGTACGCCCTAGCCTTCCCGGCACGCGTACACCTCCCTCAAGCCGCCGCCGTCGCCCACGTCGTATACGTCGTTGAGAACGGATACTGCTGCAGGTTGAAGACAACACACCGTCGTCGTCCGGCACAGAATAGCCCGAGCGCCGCCGTGCATGGAGGAACTCACCGACGAGGTGAGTGATCGGGATGGATTTGTGACTCCGACAAGATAGGAACCTTTGATCTATCCGATCTTAGGTTTTCACTTTCTCTCGGAATGTCTGTCCGGTGGGCAAACCACAGTTTATATAGGGTGCTATCACCCTATCTTCCCTCTGTCCCATCTACTGTGCACCCTTTCCTCAGATCCAGAAACACGGTGAGGTGTCTCCCAACGGGATGTGTCTCCCAACTGGATTGTTGGCCACATGCTAACATCTCCCACTTAGTCAACAAACTATTATATCCCCACTATCCGTTGGTGGTATAATATTTCCTTTGAATCACTCTCACTATCCGTGAGTAGTGTTTCCACTCACCATCACTTCTATACTCTCATTATCCATGAGTAGTATTTCTGATACGCTCCCACTATCCGTCAGAGGTATCATTCTTCTCATTGTCTCACTATACGTGAGTACTTTTCCGATACACTCTCACTATCCGTCAGAGGTATCATTATTTTTATTATCCATGAAAATATTTCTTTCTGGCTTATATATTCCTAAGCCCCATTAAACCAACATGCTTAATGAAATTTTCTGTTGAGATAATTTTCGTCAATGGATCAGCAATCATATCACTTGTGGGAATATAAGTCACTTTTATTCCCCCTTTCTGTATAATATCTCGAATATAGTGATATTGTATTTCAATATGTTTTCCTCTTGAACTGTTTGCTCCACTGTTAATCAGGCTAATAGCCGCATGATTATCACAGTACATCTCAATTGGTCCATCTACCAAGTTGAGATTCAAATCGTTCAAGAATCTTCTGATCCAAACTGCATGAGTAGCAGCTGTACTACATGCAACGTACTCAGCTTCTTGTGTGTATCGAGCAACACACCATTGTTTCTTGCTTCCCCAAGAAACAGCAGCACCACCAAAGATGAACAAATGTCCCGACGTGGACTTTCCGTCATCTTTATCTCCTCCAAAGTCTGCATCCGAATATCCGAGAACCTCAAGCGTATCAGCTTGATAAACAAGACTGTGGTGCAAAGTTCCTCTCAGATATTTCAAAATCCTTTTAACAGCTTCCCAATGTGCTGGACCAGGATTGCTTTGGTATCTACTTACCAAACTGACTGGGTATGCCAAGTCCAATCTTGTACACATTATTGCATACATCAAGCTTCTGACTGCTTGTGCATACGGCACCATAAGCGGCTCTTGTCCCTCTCCGGGGCATTGACCCTTACACAACCGTTTCTGATGGACTAACGGTGTAGGTGCCGGATTGCTATTATGCATTCCGAATCTCTTTAGTACAGACCTCAAATATTTTTCCTGATTTATGCTCAACATTCTAGACTTTCTATCCCTTAGGATCTGTACACCAAGAACATAGGATGCCTCACCCATGTCCTTCATCTCAAACTTTCCATTGAGTTCAAATTTGACTTTATTCAATATTTCTATGTCATTACTGGCGAGTAAAATATCATCCACATATAGGGATAACATGATATGCTTACTCCCACTATTCATGACATATACACAGTTATCCAACTTGTTTGAAACAAACCCTAGTTGGACAACTACTTCGTGGAATTTGAGATACCATTGTCTAGAAGATTGTTTTAAATCATATATTGATTTCTTCAACTTGCATACCTTTTCCTCTTGGCCTTCTACCTGAAATCCATCTGGTTGTTGCATATAGATGTCTTCCTTCAACTCTCCGTTAAGGAATGCTGTTTTTACATCCATCTGGTGCAGCTCCAGATCAAAATATGCAACAATTGCCAAGATCATTCTTATGGATGCAAACTTAGCCACTGGAGAATAGATTTCTTGAAAATCTATACCTGGTTTCTGCGTAAACCCCTTGACAACTAACCGGGCCTTATATTTATCAATAGACCCATCAGCTCGAAGCTTTTTCTTGAATACCCATTTGCATCCTATAGCCTTTCGATTCTTTGGAAGATCGCATAATTCCCATACATTGTTCCTTTTCATGGAATCAATTTCTTCATTCATGGCATCTTGCCATAATTCTGTATCATACGATTTTGTCGCATCTATATAATTCATGGGATCTACGTAATTTTCATCTTCCATATCTATCATCAGACATGAAGGCTCACAGGAATACAAATGATAATCATCCATCCATGCTGGTGGAGTTCTCAATCTTTTGTTACCTATTCCGGGTTGACTAGGCTGCATTTCATTCATAGGTACTGGTTCATTTTCCATATTTTGAGGTTCTTCCTCAATTTCTGGATCATTTCTAGGGACATCATTGTAATAGTCATCATCTATTACAACCAGAGGTTCCTTCTCTTTTTCATGAGATTCCTCTTCCTCTAGATTTTCTAGAAATGTTGCATCCCTATATTCAATGATCCCTTTTTCTTTATGGAAAAATCTATAACCAGATGATTTCTCACAATACCCTATGAATCTACATTTCAATGTCTTTGAGTCTAACTTATCTCTAAGTTGACTCGGAATGAGAACGTGGGCAATAGACCCCCACTTCTTGAGGTGACTCAAGTCGGGTTTCCTTCCATTCCATAATTCATAAGGTGTACTCTCTACGGATTTTGTGGGAATTCTGTTTAAGATATGATTTGCCGTAAGCAATGTCTCTCCCCACAAATTCTTAGGGAGACCCGAATGCGATAACATACATCTAACAACATTCATCAAAGTTCTATTCTTTCTTTCTGCTACACCATTCTGTTGCGGCGTATATGGCATTGTCACATATCTTTTAATTCCATGTTCTTGACAATATAACTCAAATTCCTTTGAGTTATATTCACCACCTCTATCCGTTCTTAACACCTTAATATTCCTTCCATGTTGTCTTTGCACTTCCATTCTATATTTTCGGAAGCAATCAAATGCCTCTGATTTTGTAGAAATCAGATAGACATAGGCAAATCTGGAATAATCATCTATGAAGGTTATGAAATATTTCTTGTTGTTATATGTCTTTATACTTAGTGGGCCACAAATGTCCGAGTGGACCAACCCTAACAATTCGTTTGATATATGACCTACTGTGAAGGGTTTCTTAGTCATCTTTCCTACTAAGCAATGTTCACAAGGTGTTAGTTCCACCTTTGACAAACCCGACAGTAGACCCATCTTAATCATTTGTTCAATTTTAGATTTTCCGGGATGTCCCAATCTAAAATGCCATAGATCACAATCTGATAAAGAACACAAGGAATACTCAGAATCTTCAATATTATTATTCTCAATGTCAATTACAGGGATACAGAATAAATCATGCTCGGGGACAAACCTCCCCATGGCAAGTACTTTCCTATCTTTCCCTATTGACACGCGGTTGTTATAGAAACGCACTTCCAGGCTATTTTTCATCAAGGCCGGTACAGAGATTAGATTCCGCCGGATTCCAGGTGCATAGAATACATCTTTGAGGACCATGATGTTATCACCAAGATCCAGCCTATATGTACCAACACCTTCTACATCAAGATAGGTGTTGTTACCCATGTAAATCCTCTGTTCTCCCACCTTTAGCTTGTTTAGCATCACCAGCCCCTTTTTCTTCTTTGCAATGTGACGAGTGGCTCCAGAATCGACCCACCATTCATTTGAGTCGGCAATCGCGGCATTGCATTCCGTGACGCCGATAAATTCTCTCTTTCCAGCTCTTCTATTTTCCGGGTGTTTGTTTCCACCCTCATTGCCATGTTTTTGGGGACAATTTGCTATAAAATGGCCAAACTTTCCACATGAGTAGCAAGCACCACGAGGAACCTTCTTTCCTTTGCCTTGGAATTTGTTGCCCTTAGGCCTTTGCGTTCCGAGTGGACGATTCTGGCCGGTGGGCTTTCGGTGTACAGCATTGGCCTCCTGCAAGTGCGCTTCTAGTTCTTTTCTCCTAGCCATTATGTCCTGCTCAATTGCTAACCGAGCTGGCAAATCTGTGACACTTACAATAGAACCACTCATTCTTAAGGTTGTGACAGCCATGTCTAATAATGCTGGTAAACTATTCAATATAGTCGCCACCTACATCTTCTCTGGAATTTCGGTTCCAGCGGTCGATAGCTCCTTAGCCATGATAATCATTTTATTTACATGCTCGACAACGCTATCACCTTCCTGCATCTTACATGTGTTGTAACGATGCAATAAGAGTTGAGTATTCACCTCTGTTTTGGTGTCATACTTCTCTTTGATAGCTCTCCACATTTCATTGGAGGTTTTGTAAGTTTCAAAAAACTTTATTAAATTATCCTCCATGAACATGAGCATTAGGCTTTTAGCCTTTTTATCATCTATTAACCATTGCTCCCGTTTTTTCTTTTCCACTTCCGTGGATGTTTCAATAACTTCCGGAGCATTGGTGTCAATGACATGTTCTATGTTGTCATGGATAAGGGCATATCGGATTTTCCGGTGCCATATGTCATAATTGGTTCCATTAAGTTTGTCTAATTTTACCAGCTCCGAAGCAATGAGCTTACTGACTATTATGATTATAATGAATCTGAAAATATGGCAGCTTAATTTAATAAGCCTAAACATGATGATAAAAATTAATCTAAAGTTTAAATTGATTAATTCTGCCATTTATTTGTGAGGGGTTTGATATTTTTGTTCTGTCTTATTTAAATTGTGATCACAAATAACTAATTGACAAAATAATTAAACATGCAAAAATATCATGCCCACATATATATATATATATATATATATATATATATATATTTATTTTATAAAAACTAAATGATAAGCATCAATATAAATTAATCATGTATCAATTCCTAATAACATGAATTATTATCTATGGATATAATTATTTAAAAATTAATCAAACATATTTATGTCATTTGAACAGAGTATGGTTATAATTAATTTCAATCAAGATGCTACGTACAAATTATATCATGATATTAACATATAAATTTAAATGATGATTTCAACATATAATAGAGATTGATCCTTCTAAAAGACAATGGAACATGCATTATATCATGTGGACTTTTGCTTTTATCATGACAGACAACTGGATATTTATTCACGTGAGTGATGCACTGTCACGTCCCGAGCGCGGAAGCTTACCCGTGGCGCGACAGTTTTATATAGAACCAAAGCGAGCTAGCTATTCGATGGAATTCTTCATTTTGATAGTCAATAGAGTGCGTAAATAACTAAGATTTAACTTGAAATTAATACAAATAATCTGAGATGACAATTGTTACCACTAACCAAATGACAATTACACACATTTCTCGAGTCCGACTACTAGGCTTCAAGCCCTTATTACAGTTCTAATAAATTAGACTAATACAACTAACATCTGACATAACTGGATACAAATGACATAATTACTACACCACAATTAACAAGACAACATGATGAGTCCATTTCTACACTCATCCCTCATACTCATTCCCTTCCGAGTTCTGGCTGATATTCGCACTACCTGAAAAGGTTAGAAAACAACTAGATGAGCGAATGGCTCAGTAGGATTTACATCTCAAGTTCTAACATGCTTTAAGTGAATTACACGTTCATTTAATGTAGGTAACCTACGCATGCAGACAGATAGATATCAAGGAATCATAAGATCGACAAGAGTAGAAAGTGAGAATATATAGATTTCACAATTTCAATAGTAAGTGATAGTAAATGATATCAGGCCAGTGATAACTAAGAAGTGATAACTGGAATATAAACATGTTAATCAGGCTAGCAATAGTAAGTAAGTAGTTTCAAGCATGTATAACTGGAATTGGCTATTTATCAATGCATTCAAATAAACACTTTTACCCTTCTGCGGGTCTCAAGTCAATCAATCAAGTAATATCACGAGAATGAGTGGAATGTCTAAAGTCTAGCAAGCAAATACTCCGGTGCAATGCCAAACACCGTGGTCAATAAACTCCCATGGGCACAAGTACCTTCGGGTGCTCCTCCCAGGACCAGACCGGGCCCTATATGCACAGCATTGGTCATATTTGTCGACATCCACTCTCATTTATAGCCAATATGGAATTTCAAGGATTGACCCAGTAGGATGGTTATAAGGTGGATTGTAGAATAGAGTCCAAGACGTATCGTTATGTAGGGACGATCTAGGAGTAAAACCCTTAACGTTCGATACATGCTAATGACAATAGGAGTTTGAGACTAACTTGCTGGTATTGACACTATCCAATATGTATATGTATATATATATCCGATTATAGAATTCTGTCCAATATAATGGAGGTTATAGGTATGGATACCTTCTGTCCGACATACCTATATGAGTTAGCCAAAATGGTGATTTATTATAATAATCAGAGTTTTTATGTTGAATATAGTTCTAACTTGCTAAAAATGATATTAACATGTTGAGAATGAGTTTCATATGTTACTTTACTGGTAAGATGATAAAATAAATTTTTCATGCTGGATTTAATTTTTTTACATGCTGAAAATTAATTATTAACATGCTAAAATTAACTATTAACATGTTCAAATTAATTAGCTTACTGATATGATGATAAGATAAGGTTTCCATGCTGATTACAGAAATTTTCTGATAACAACATAATTTTATCATGCTAAAATTTATTTTTCTACATTTATTTACTAATTATTTGATAGGAGAATAGAATTATCGTGCTGAAAAATAGTTCTAATACACTGAAATAACTATAACATGCCAAAAATAATTATAACATGCTGGAATAATTTTTACCATACTGGAAGAAATGTTATCATGTTGTAAGTAATTTTTATGCCTTACTTTACTACTTTATTTAATAGAAAAGTAAGTTTTATATGTACAAAATAGCTTTAAATAGATTTTAACATGTTGAAAATATTTTTTTTATATCTATACTCTGTAAGAATGAAGGAGTCCATTTTATATATTCGGTGAGAATGGAGGTGTAGACATTAGATATATATATGTATAAATATATATATATTCTTGTCTAACAATATATAATGAAGGTGTTTTGTATATACAATTAATGGAAATATATATGAATTTATATACATATATAATGAAGGTGCTTGTTAATGGAAGTATATATATGAATTTATATACATATATAATGAAAGTGCTTGTATATATAATTAATGGGAGTATATATATATATATTTAAGAGGTTTTATGTTGTTTTTCATTAAGTTCAAATCATGTGTCGACACTAGTGTCGACACTTACTATTCATTTTTGGTCTCTGTTGTACAGTTAACATTAGAATGTTTTGTGTGTCGACACCGGTGTCGACACCTGAGTCGACACCTGGCTTAAATGCACACGGGTGGTGTTACGTTAATAGCATGTGTCGACACTGGTGTCGACACCTGTGTCGACACATGGCTTATACAATCTTGCAAGCCGTTAAGTTAACAGCATGTGTCGACACATGTGTCGACACTGGTGTCGACACCTGTGTCGACACATGGCTTATAAGGTTATGAAAGCGGTAAAGTTAACAGCATGTGTCGACACATGGCTTATAAGTTCAAGTAACATGTTAGGTTAACAATTTTAACAGCTAGGTGTAGTTAACAGCTAACCATATATTGTATATATAACTATTGTATATATTGTAAGTGTCGACATTACTAACTTCCACTATATATATATATGCTAGGTGTCGACACTTTATTATATACACTGTGTAGTTAAAAGTTTGCTTAGTGTTAACATATAACTAGTACTATATATATATTGGTAACAGTTAATAGTTTGCCGGGTGTTAACAGTTAACTATACGTACATATATATAGTTAGCTTGGTAGGTGTAGTTAATATATGTTTTAACAGTTTCAATAGTATAGTTAACATACGCTAATTATAACTATTACTATATATGAACAATATATAACGTGTTAACGTGATGGGTGTACTGGACATATGAAATGTCGACGTTTATTAACATTTATTAACTATACTTTAACTCTATATGTACTTTAACTATATATATATATATACTTTACGTTTTTACCCGTTTAACGGGTTAACAGTTGACATAAACTTGCTAGGTGTCCTAGGTGTGTAACAGTCATACAGTTAACTATCATTTAACTACATTTAACTATTTTAACAATTAACTAACTATTCACCGGTATTAGCTAATACTGTAATCTAATTAACATTTAACTATAGTAACAATTTATTTTAACAACATTAACAATTTATATTAACAACATTATAGTAACAATTCATATTAACCATATTTAACTAGATTGACAATTTGTTCTAACAACATTAACAATTAATAGTAGCAACATTTTACTAGATTAACACATTTAACCATCTTGACAATTATCATGTAGATTTATATTGCAGGGTTACACGTGAAACCATCGCATGGAGGTGAACTATCCTAAACCCTGCATACTACATTAAATATTTAGTCAAAAGTTTGAGAACACCTACCTTAAATGCTCTCTGCAACTCTGAAGACTCCCTCTGCAACACATATGCCACCCTTGTCTCCCACGCACAGCAACCATCACCCAGCTAACGTAGCTGGGTCTTGGTTATAAGGTATGAGGTCGTGGGATTAGAATTATTAAGTGGGGGTGGGATTAGAATGATTAAGTGGACACTAGGGGGTGCAAGATCCGTAGAACACGGATCTGGGTCGGTGGAGTGCGCAGCTTAGACAGGTTGGATTGAAAGTGACATTTTTCCCTATTCTGGACAAAAAGAATGGGTATTACTAGGATTGGAACCCTAGTCCTCGAGTTGAAAGGCAAGTCCTTAACCAACTACACTAGAAAGTTAGTTCTTACATAAATAAACTTTCTATATGATAACGTCTATAGTGAAAATTGTTTATAAATTAATTCTAAATAAGAAATTGACTTGTTTGATTATCCAAAAATTGATTTCTTTGATTCTATGAGAATATAATTTCGTATCTTTTTAACTATTAGAAATTAAATTAAGAAATTAAATATTTAATATTCGTAAAAGGTTTCCTATGCATATTTATTTTCTATTTTTTTATTTATTATTATTATTATTATTATTTTTAACGGGTGTTACATCCTCCCCTACTTAAAAGAATTTGGTCCCCAAATTCAACTGTATGAGGATAGTTTTGCTATGTAGGAGAAATTCAGAGCGTATAGAATACTTACAGTCTAAAATAGTTCTGGATATCTTTTCTTCATTGACTCCTCGGTCTCCCAAGTTGCTTCCTGCTCGGAGCATCGATTCCATTGAATTTTTACCATAGGGATCGTCTTGCTCCTTAGAACCCGGAGTTCTTGATCGAGGACGCGCATCGGCCTTTGCTCGTAGGTAAGATCCTGTTGAATCATCAAATTGGTGTGGTCGATGACATGAGAGGGATCATGCACGTACCTTTTTAACATAGAAACATGAAATACGTCGTGCACTTCCGAGAGCTGAGGAGGTAGGGCAACACGGTAGGCTACCTCGCCCACTCTTTCCAACACCTCAAATGGGCCGATGAATCTTGGTGTAAGCTTGCCTTTGACACCAAATCTTCGGATACCTCGACTGGGAGATACCTTAAGAAATGCATGATCACCGATTTGAAATTCCAAGTCTCTCCTTCTGTTATCAGCATAAGCTTTTTGCCTGCATTGAGTCACCTTGAGTCTCTCTCTGATAAGGAGAATCTTCTCAGTGGAATCTCTGACCATATCAGGACCTAGGAGTTGTCTTTCACCAACCTCCTCCCAACATACCGGAGATCTACAGCTTCTACCATAGAGTGCTTCGAAAGGTGCCATTTGAATGCTGGCTTGGTAGCTGTTATTGTAGGCAAATTCGGCTAATGGTAAGTGGTCATGCCAACTCCCGCCGAAATCTATAATACATGCTCGCAACATATCTTCAACAACCTGATTAGTCCTTTCCGTCTGACCATCTGTCTGAGGATGGAAAGCTGTGCTGAAATTAAGCTTCGTTCCTAGAGAGCGTTGTAGACCCTTCCAGAAGTGAGACATGAAGCGAGGGTCTCGGTCATATACTATAGACACAGGAATTCCATGGAGTCTAGTAACTTCCTTGATATACAAGGCGGCAAGAACATCAACCGACCATCGACTCTTAATAGGTAAGAAATGAGCCGATTTAGTAAGGCGATCGATGATTACCCATATGCTATCATACCCGCCCCTAGACTTGGGCAAACCCATGATGAAGTCCATGCCGATATCCTCCCATTTCCACTTGGGGATATCTAGTGGATGCAATCTTCCAGCGGGCTTCTGATGTTCCGCCTTCACCTGTTGGCATGTCAAGCATCTAGACACAAAGTCTGCTATCTCCCTTTTCATATTGGGCCACCAAAAGGTTCTTTTTATGTCTTGGTACATCTTGGTGGCTCCAGGGTGGATCGTATACCTCGATCGGTGAGCTTCTTCAAGAATCCTCTTCTTCAGCTCAGGATTGTCTGGTACACATGTCCGTTCATGGTATAATAATTTGCCATCGAGTGCCGACTTGAAATCAGATTTCTCGTCCAGCTTTTCTTTTATTTCCACTAGGGTAGGATCTTCTTCTTGCAACCTTTTGATTTCAGCTAGCAAATCCGGATGTACACTTATGAGAGATAGAGTAATACACCTGTCATTCTCATCCATGCTTATATTGAGTTCAGAGAATTTTTCCAGCAGCTTCCATTCTTGAACCATACAATTGGTTATTAGGGCTCTCGGCTTCCGACTAAGGGCATCTGCTACGGAATTACCCTTACCAGGATGATATTATATAGTGAAGTCGAAATCCTTGAGATACTCGAGCCAACACCTTTGTCGCATGTTCAGCTCTCTCTGAGAGAATAGATATTTAAGGCTTTTATGATCGGAGTATACGGTGAATTGCTCTCCGTAGAGATAGTGCCTCCAGACCTTTAAAGCCAATACCACTGCGGCCAGTTCCAAATCATGCACAGGGTAGTTTTCTTCATGCTTCTTTAATTGCCGGGAAGAGTATGCAATGACTCTTCCATTCTGCATCAATACACATCCGAGGCCGATACCAGATGCATCAGTATATACCTCGTACTTCTCTCCTTCAATTGGTAGAGATAAGACCGGAGCAGTAGTCAAAAGATCCTTCAAAGTTAGGAAACTCTTCTCACAGTCTTCACTCCACTCATAAGGCACTTCCTTGCGAGTCAATTTGGTAAGAGGAACAGTAATCTTGGAGAAGTCCTTGATGAAACGCCGGTAATAACCAGCTAAGCCCAAGAAGCTACGAATTTCCGTTGCGTTCGTCGGTCGTCCCCAGTTTTGCACGGCTTCGACCTTTACAAGATCAACAGAAATTCCATTCTTGGAGATAACATGTCCCAAGAAGGACACTTCCTCCAGCCAGAACTGGCATTTGCTAAATTTTGCATACAACTTATTGTCCCGCAATACTTGTAATGCCTTCTTGAGATGTTCCGCATGACCTTCTTTAGTCTTTGAGTAGATCAATATATCATCAATGAAGACCACAATAAATTGGTCTAAATAAGGCCGATAAATGCTATTCATTAACTGCATGAAAGCTGCAGGCGCATTTGTTAGTCCAAAAGGCATAACAGTAAATTCATAATGCCCGTACCTACTCCGAAATGCAGTTTTGTAAATATCCTCCTCCTTGATCCTCAATTGGTGATAACCCGACCGAAGATCTATTTTGGAGAAACACTTTGCTCCTGATAATTGGTCGAACAGCTCATCAATTCTCGGCAGTGGGTACTTATTTTTGATTGTAAGATTATTTAACTGCCGATAATCAATGCATAATCTCAATGTGCCATCCTTCTTTTTAACAAATAGCACGGGTGCTCCCCATGGGGAAGTACTCGGCCTAATAAACCCTTTCTTAAGTAAATCCATCAACTGCTCCTTCAGCTCTTTCAGTTCCGCAGGAGACATCCTGTAGGGTGCTTTAGAAACAGGACCGGTACCCGGAACAATATCTATTGTGAATGACACTTCCCTCACCGGGGGTAAACTAGGTAATTCGTCTGGAAATACATCGGAGAAGTCCCGAATCACTCGGATGTCTTCAATTTTCATCTTCTCGACTTCTGTGGTAGTTACAAAAGCCAGAAAAGCCATACATCCTTTCTTCACCAATTTACTAGCTCGGAGAGCTGAGATGAGCAGGGTTTTATTCCGAGATTTGTTAAAAACTAGCTCGGGATAATCCTCAAAAGCTATTTTGTCATGCCGACAATCTACCGTTGCTTGGTAGGTGGATAACCAGTCGGCTCCCAATATGACATCATAACATTCCATGTCAAGGCATATCATGTCGACAGGTAGATTATTATCTTGAACCATCACCTCACAACTTGGGTAGTGATGCATGATATCCGATTTGTTTCCAAGAGGTGTAGATATAATTAAATCTATCCGTTCAGGTTCTTTGGAAAATGAAGCAGTAAACTTCTTGGAAACAAATGAATGAGTTGCTCCAGTATCAAATAAAACTCTAGCAGGTTTAGAGTAAACAGTCAATGTACCTTCCACGATTCCTCCTTCCACAGATTCCGTCCCTTGAAGAGCTTGCAGACGGCCTTGCTTTTTAACTTGACGCTTCTCGTCCTTGTTGGCTTGCTCCTTCATCAACGGACAGTCGGGAATTCGGTGCTCCCGACTACCACATCGGAGACACGCTCCTAGTTTTCTCCAGCACTCCTCGGTCTTATGACCAGCTTTATCACAATATTTGCAAATCTCCTTAGAAGGCGTAATATTGGAGAAGGGCTTGTTGCTGATAGTGAGGAACGGCTTGTGACTTTTCTGGAATCTCTTCTCCTTGGAAGACTCGCCTCCATTAAAGACTTGCTTCTTGCCAAATGGAGGTTTGAAGCTTCCCGAACTTGTAACATGTTCCTTCTTGTCCTTGCCCCGAATCCTTTCAGAAAATTCGGTGGCGTCTTCCAGCAGCTGAGCACACCGAACCATTTCCGAGTAGACTTGGATGTCCATCGGTGCAAGCTGGGTAATATACTGGGGCCGTAGCCCGTTGAGAAATCTCCTCGCCTTCATCTTTTCCGTACACACCAAGTGAGGTGCATAACGGGAAAGTCTCGAGAACTGGGCCTCATATTCGGCCACCCTCCGGGTCCATTGCTTCAGTGCGGCAAATTCCGCGGCCTTCTTCTCCTGCACCCGGTCTGAGAAATATTTGCCGTTGAAGTGCTCGACGAATTCCGTCCACGTGACATAACCGTCGGGCAGTGTGGCTTCCACGGACTCCCACCAGCTTCGCGCATCCCGTTCCAATTGGAATGTAGCCAATAAGACCTTTTCTTCATCCGCGCATTGCATTACATAGAAGATCCTCTCGGTCTCCTTTAGCCAATGTTCGGCATCATCAGGGTCCACTGAACCCGCAAACTTGGGTGGGTTCATGTTACGGAAATCCCGGTGAAGGTCACCGGCTCCACGGTGAGCTCCGCGAGCACCGCCTTGTGCCACCTGCTGTAGCGCCTCAGTAAGCCCTTGCACGGTGCGCTGCATCTCGCGCCATTGTGCCCTCTCGGCGGCCATTTCCTACAAAAGATTTTTAAGATAAATGATATTGAGCTTTAAGGTTAAGGGGGACATTTATTTTTATAACTTAACCCATGGCTCTACCCGTCTCACGAGGTAGGATCTAACCAATTCTATCCTTAGACATTTTCAAATTTTATCTAGGAAAATTCTTAATCCTAGGCTCTGATACCAAGAAAGCTGTCACGTCCCGAGCGCGGAAGCTTACCCGTGGCGCGACAGTTTTATATAGAACCAAAGCGAGCTAGCTATTCGATGGAATTCTTCATTTTGATAGTCAATAGAGTGCGTAAATAACTAAGATTTAACTTGAAATTAATACAAATAATCTGAGATGACAATTGTTACCACTAACCAAATGACAATTACACACATTTCTCGAGTCCGACTACTAGGCTTCAAGCCCTTATTACAGTTCTAATAAATTAGACTAATACAACTAACATCTGACATAACTGGATACAAATGACATAATTACTACACCACAATTAACAAGACAACATGATGAGTCCATTTCTACACTCATCCCTCAGACTCATTCCCTTCCGAGTTCTGGCTGATATTCGCACTACCTGAAAAGGTTAGAAAATAATTAGATGAGCGAATCGCTCAGTAGGATTTACATCTCAAGTTCTAACATGCTTTAAGTGAATTACACGTTCATTTAATGTAGGTAACCTACGCATGCAGACAGATAGATATCAAGGAATCATAAGATCGACAAGAGTAGAAAGTGAGAATATATAGATTTCACAATTTCAATAGTAAGTGATAGTAAATGATATCAGGCCAGTGATAACTAAGAAGTGATAACTGGAATAGAAACATGTTAATCAGGCTAGCAATAGTAAGTAAGTAGTTTCAAGCATGTATAACTGGAATTGGCTATTTATCAATGCATTCAAATAAACATGTTTACCCTTTTGCGGGTCTCAAGTCAATCAATCAAGTAATATCACGAGAATGAGTGGAATGTCTAAAGTCTAGCAAGCAAATACTCCGGTGCAATGCCAAACACCGTGGTCAATAAACTCCCATGGGCACAAGTACCTTCGGGTGCTCCTCCCAGGACCAGACCGGGCCCTATATGCACAGCATTGGTCATATTTGTCGACATCCACTCTCATTTATAGCCAATATGGAATTTCAAGGATTGACCCAGTAAGATGGTTATAAGGTGGATTGTAGAATAGAGTCCAAGACGTATCGTTATGTAGGGACGATCTAGGAGTAAAACCCGTAACGTTCGATACATGCTAATGACAATAGGAGTTTGAGACTAACTTGCTGGTATTGACACTATCCAATATGTATATGTATATATATATCCGATTATAGAATTCTGTCCAATATAATGGAGGTTATAGGTATGGATACCTTCTGTCCGACATACCTATATGAGTTAGCCAAAATGGTGATTTATTATAATAATCAGAGTTTTTATGTTGAATATAGTTCTAACTTGCTAAAAATGATATTAACATGTTGAGAATGAGTTTCATATGTTACTTTACTGGTAAGATGATAAAATAAATTTTTCATGCTGGATTTAATTTTTTTACGTGCTGAAAATTAATTATTAACATGCTAAAATTAACTATTAACATGTTCAAATTAATTAGCTTACTGATATGATGATAAGATAAGGTTTCCATGCTGATTACAGAAATTTTCTGATAACAACATAATTTTATCATGCTAAAATTTATTTTTCTACATTTATTTACTAATTATTTGATAGGAGAATAGAATTATTGTGCTGAAAAATAGTTCTAATACACTGAAATAACTATAACATGCCAAAAATAATTATAACATGCTGGAATAATTTTTACCATACTGGAAGAAATGTTATCATGTTGTAAGTAATTTTTATGCCTTACTTTACTACTTTATTTAATAGAAAAGTAAGTTTTATATGTACAAAATAGCTTTAAATAGATTTTAACATGTTGAAAATATTTTTTTTATATCTATACTCTGTAAGAATGAAGGAGTCCATTTTATATATTCGGTGAGAATGGAGGTGTAGACATTAGATATATATATGTATAAATATATATATATTCTTGTCTAACAATATATAATGAAGGTGTTTTGTATATACAATTAATGGAAATATATATGAATTTATATACATATATAATGAAGGTGCTTGTTAATGGAAGTATATATATGAATTTATATACATATATAATGAAGGTGCTTGTATATATAATTAATGGGAGTATATATATATATATTTAAGGGGTTTTATGTTGTTTTTCATTAAGTTCAAATCATGTGTCGACACTAGTGTCGACACTTACTATTCATTTTTGGTCTCTGTTGTACAGTTAACATTAGAATGTTTTGTGTGTCGACACCGGTGTCGACACCTGAGTCGACACCTGGCTTAAATGCACACGGGTGGTGTTACGTTAATAGCATGTGTCGACACTGGTGTCGACACCTGTGTCGACACATGGCTTATACAATCTTGCAAGCCGTTAAGTTAACAGCATGTGTCGACACATGTGTCGACACTGGTGTCGACACCTGTGTCGACACATGGCTTATAAGGTTATGAAAGCGGTAAAGTTAACAGCATGTGTCGACACATGTGTCGACACTGGTGTCGACACCTGTGTCGACACATGGCTTATAAGTTCAAGTAACATGTTAGGTTAACAATTTTAACAGCTAGGTGTAGTTAACAGCTAACCATATATTGTATATATAACTATTGTATATATTGTAAGTGTCGACATTACTAACTTCCACTATATATATATATGCTAGGTGTCGACACTTTATTATATACACTGTGTAGTTAAAAGTTTGCTTAGTGTTAACATATAACTAGTACTATATATATATTGGTAACAGTTAATAGTTTGCCGGGTGTTAACAGTTAACTATACGTACATATATATAGTTAGCTTGGTAGGTGTAGTTAATATATGTTTTAACAGTTTCAATAGTACAGTTAACATACGCTAATTATAACTATTACTATATATGAACAATATATAACGTGTTAACGTGATGGGTGTACTGGACATATGAAATGTCGACGTTTATTAACATTTATTAACTATACTTTAACTCTATATGTACTTTAACTATATATATATATATATACTTTACGGTTTTACCCGTTTAACGGGTTAACAGTTGACATAAACTTGCTAGGTGTCCTAGGTGTGTAACAGTCATACAGTTAACTATCATTTAACTACATTTAACTATTTTAACAATTAACTAACTATTCACCGGTATTAGCTAATACTGTAATCTAATTAACATTTAACTATAGTAACAATTTATTTTAACAACATTAACAATTTATATTAACAACATTATAGTAACAATTCATATTAACCATATTTAACTAGATTGACAATTTGTTCTAACAACATTAACAATTAATAGTAGCAACATTTTACTAGATTAACACATTTAACCATCTTGATAATTATCAGGTAGATTTATATTGCAGGGTTACACGTGAAACCATCGCATGGAGGTGAACTATCCTAAACCCTGCATACTACATTAAATATTTAGTCAAAAGTTTGAGAACACCTACCTTAAATGCTCTCTGCAACTCTGAAGACTCCCTCTGCAACACATATGCCACCCTTGTCTCCCACGCACAGCAACCATCACCCAGCTAACGTAGCTGAGTCTTGGTTATAAGGTATGAGGTCGTGGGATTAGAATTATTAAGTGGGGGTGGGATTAGAATGATTAAGTGGACACTAGGGGGTGTAAGATCCGTAGAACACGGATCTGGGTCGGTGGAGTGCGCAGCTTAGACAGGTTGGATTGAAAGTGACATTTTTCCCTATTCTGGACAAAAAGAATGGGTATTATTAGGATTGGAACCCTAGTCCTCGAGTTGAAAGGCAAGTCCTTAACCAACTACACTAGAAAGTTAGTTCTTAGAGAAATAAACTTTCTATATGATAACGTCTATAGTGAAAATTGTTTATAAATTAATTCTAAATAAGAAATTGACTTGTTTGATTATCCAAAAATTGATTTCTTTGATTCTATGAGAATATAATTTCGTATCTTTTTAACTATTAGAAATTAAATTAAGAAATTAAATATTTAATATTCGTAAAAGGTTTCCTATGCATATTTATTTTCTATTTTTTTATTTATTATTATTATTATTTTTAACGGGTGTTACATGCACGGTCTTGTCCTTTTGGTCAGATGAGTGGTGACAACTTTAAAAGTGAGATTAACATGTGTCATGAAATTTACCCCCTTTTATGCAACGAAAAAGAAAGATCTCATTACCTTCTGACAGATCAGAATCCTTCACCCTTTTTCAATGTGTATATTAGCATGACAATAAGGGAGGGACTTTGTTCTGTTGTTTTCACGGTGACTGGACACCTACTTGCACGCGCAGGGAGCCCGAGATGCAGTCCGCTAGGGTAGCAGTCGAGATGGTGTTCGGGCGATGTTGTGCCTCCGACGGTCGTGGCAGCGACGTGCGAGGGCCGGCGGCGTGGGTCAGCTCAACGGCACAGCAACGGCGAGGGCGGCAAACGCGGGGCTCGGGCGGAGGTTGGAGCGACGACGGTTTCGGGGAGGCCGCAGAGGGAGGCAGGCACGGTGCCGACGGCGATGGCGCAGGTGCGGCTGTCAGCAACAGCGATCGGCTCTGGTCCAACGGTGGTTGCAGCAAGAAGCGGTGGGCGACGGCGTTCGGTAGCGGTGGCTGCAGCACACCCGGCGGGGAAGACCTCTTGAGGTGGCCGTTGGGTGGTGAGACCGTGGCGGGGACAGCCGAGGACCGGCGGCGAGGGCGCAACCGTGGCTCTGACAGGATCACAGGCAGCGGCGGCAGCATGACGGTGCTGAGCTCAGCAGCGCAGCGGCGGATCTAGGCCTGCTCTGATACCAATGAAGGAACTCACCGACGAGGTGAGTGATCGGGATGGATTTGGGACTCCGGCAAGATAGGAATCTTTGATCTATCTGATCTTAGGTTTTCACTTTCTCTCGGGATGCCTGTCCGATGGGTAAACCACAGTTTATATAGGGTGCTATCACCCTATCTTCCCTCTGTCCCACCATCTATTGTGCACCCTTTCCTCAGATCCTAAAATACGGTGAGATGTCTCTCAACGAGATGTGTCTCCCAACGAGATTATTGGCCACATGCTAACAGTGCACGTCTTACCGCAGGTTGAAGACGACACATCGCTTCTCGACCTGACGTTGAAGACGGGGAATGCGTTCTACGCCTGCACTATCATTGACTTCGCTGCGTGGCTCTTCTGCCGGCTGTCGGCGAGGGAGAAGAAGGTGGAGCAGGCTCCCCACCTCCGCAACGCCGTCTAGGGCTCCCCCCCCACCCAGACGCCCGCTGCCCCTTGCATCTCTCTCTCCCGACCCACCCAGACGCCCATTGCCCCCTGCATCTCCCCCCCCCCCCCCCCCACCCAGACGCTTGGGCGCCCTCCGGGTGCTCACATCACCCACCCGTAACAGCCCGTTCCGTTCCCCCTTCTCGAAGCTGGCATTCTTTTCCTGCGGCAGGGCTGAAACCGAGGGCCCGTTGGCCACTTTGGAAGAACGTGGTGTCCTGCGCCTGCGTGTGCAAGAGGCAGAGGGAGATTGCCATGGGGTGGTGACGGCAGTCCAGGAAGATCACCTTTCCTTCCTCCCTAAAACATGTCTCTTTTTTTTTGTTCTCCCTTTTCCTGCGGCAAGGTTGAAAGTCGAGGACCTGTGGCCGCTTTGGAAGAACGTGGTGTCCTGTTCGGCTCTTCCTGCTTGTGCAAGAGGTGGAGGGAGGTTGCCATGGGGGTGGTGAGGTCGTCGCGGCATTCCGTGGAGATCACCTTCCCTTCCTCCCTAAAACATGCCTTTTTTTTTTATGTTCCTTTGCTTCCCCTTCTCGGGCGCTCTGGGATCCCTCACGGGATTTCCGGGATCTGATCTCTGGATCTGGTGGTCAAAATCCCAGTTTCGAACAAATGCCCTTTTGAAAGGGACGATTTTTGGCTGCTTAACTTCTTTCTCGCATCAAGTTCTGAGCTTCGACACATCTGTCTATTTGTCGATCTTGGTCATTGGGGGCAGGATTTGTTTCCAAACCCGGTCTACCTAGATGTCATCTCGTCATGTTTTATTTATCATTCTTCCTGGCATGTTCCTCTGCTAACAGATTCTCTGTTCATGTGTCAGCCGGGGCTGACTTCAATGCTTCATCGTTTTTCCTAGCAGTCTCAAACATTGTTTATACTTTGGTATTGATCTCGTATCTCTTGCTTTGCTTGTGTATTTAGGACTATTTGTCACGACAAAGTATTTATATAATTTAATTTTGTTAAATTATTATTGCAGTATATCCTTGAATCCTTTGTCGGGGTCTCTTACTATACTCCGAAATCTATGACTTAGGCCTTCTTTGTTTGTCGATCAGGATAAGGCGTTCGACCCAAAAGGGTCGAACAAAGTTTGTCGGCCCGAATAAGCAGGGCTGTGTGTGAGTGTAGTAGGTGGGCCCCATATATTTTCTCTCTCACCGTTTTATTAACCCGGCCGATAATTTGATAAACAAACTGGCCCTTAATGTCTTTATTCTTTACACGTAGTTATAGCTATATCATAGGGAGACAGACGGTGTTATCCCGAGCAAGCCTTTGCTCTTTGCTTAAATCTTTCAAACTTGGAAACTTGAAAAAGTTATTTAATACACTTAAAGATATGCCGTTCTCGACTCAAGTCATGAAATTATTTAAAACTTCTTTGTTGGGGGAAGATATCCTACTTGAGTTTTTTTTTCTTGACCCTTGCGCACACGTGCCAGAGTTTCATTGCCCTATTGTTATGGAGTTAACAGGTGTTAAATTCTAGACGAGTCCACTGGGCAGGAAACAATTTGACGACGTGAAGCTTCTGTTCGGTGGTCGAAGTTAATAGTTATCAATTAAAGACGTAATTGACGCACTTGTATTTCATTTATAACATATTTTTATCTGTGTACGCATATGCCACATTTCTGACCTGGTCAATGTAGTCGCAACTTGTATTTCATTTTTTATCAGTGCTTGTTTGCAAGTTTTCTCTTAATGCACCCTTACATAGGTCTTCAATGTTTGTTAGCCCTCGTTGCATGCCCACTTGCCATGTGTGCGGATGGATTGGTGCCGTAGATAACATAGCAATACAACTTCACTATAGACACGTCCCTTGTCATCTTTGGGTCATTGTTCTAAATGAGATGATATCGTGTGTTTGTAGTAAGAGGTGGAGTAATGATTAGTAGATTTTATGACTTTCTTTAACGGGTGACTGTCCACGTGAGATAACCCCATGTTAGAAGATGATATCGCATGTTGGCTGAATCCCGCCTCAGTCTACACACGTAAAAGTATCTAATACATGAAAAGTTCATGCATGGTTATTTATTTTAAAGAAAATCTGTGTACAACCAATAAGTTTAGTATGCGTATTGATATTTATCGGGACTATGGTTTGTGTGTAGTTATTTATTTTAATTTGTGTATAGCTATTTATTTGACGGAGAGTTCGTGTACATCAATTTGTTTTTAAGGAAAATGTGTATACAATTATTATTTTTATTAATAATTTATCTATAGATATTTTTCAAAATGATTGTATTTGTAAAATTATTTATTTGAATTTATGTATATTTGTTTATTTTATGGAGAGTTAGTGTATATTTATTTATTTTAAGAAAAAAGTATGTATTGTTATTAATTTTATTAATAATTTGTCTATATATTTTTTTGGGATGTGTATAAATATTTATTTAAATTTACATACAATTATTTATTTGACATAACGTTCATGGATAGATATTTTTCACAGGACAATATAATTACGTGCGAAATATAAAAAAATAATACGTCCAAAGATTTACATGGTTGTACGTGACAGGTAAACAAAGTAATGCATCGAAAGGTTTAGGTAATTACACGTGAAATGTAAAAAGGGATTATAATGATTAAATTTTTACATAATTTTATGGTACATGTAAAATAATTATTATATGTTTAAATATTTATTAAGTATAAAAATTATTAAATTATGTATATTATATATCTATGTCAAATAAATCGTCAACTTGTTTGCATTAGATATTTACGCCAAATAAGATTGATTAGTTAAGTTGGACATAGGTCAAGAGGCAATTTAAATAGTTTGGGAGTAAAGGGATAAAATATAAAAACAAATTTATAAATATTAATAACGAGGTTAGAATGAGAGAGACATTTAAATTAATTTATATAATTAACTCAAGTTATATTTCTCGATATAATTAAAACAATTAAAATAAAAGAGTAATTAGTTTTATTTATTCAATACGATACTCTATTGATTAGCAAAGTAAATGGGTATAAATTCCGAGACAAGCTAACGGATAACGCTCATTTTACGCATCCCTCTATCAAAGAGGGGCTGAAGTCCGGAGGCCGGGCAGGTGGCGGTCGCCGGGAGCAGCAGCGGCAACCTCGTCTCCCCCCAACCCCGGCAGAAATAATCTTCAATTTCTTTGCCACAGGGGGGGAAAAATGGTGCGCGCCCCCCCGCTCCCCTTCCTCCGACACCCCTCCGCGCCGCCCTTCCTCGCTTTCCTCCCTCCCATTCCCGCCGCGTCTTCTTCTCCCGGCAGGAGCCGCTCCTCCGTCGCCTCCAGGCTGAGATCTTGCGGGTCTCCTGCTCCTGCGCCGACGAGTCCGGACGTGGTCGTCACGAGGGAGCAGGGCAAGAATGACAAGCTCATCAGTGCTCTGGTATACGACTCTCTCTTTTTCTCTCTCTCTCGTCAGTCAAGTCTGCCCGCTACCTTAGTCCGGCGTCTGATTTATCTTTGTACCGCCCCGTAAAATGGTGCGCATGGAGATAGTGAGTTGTGTTGCTGAAGCATTCCTAGAGTTATTCTCATTCACCATTGCAATTAGTGGGGCTTTTGGTGACACGTTTCGATGGCTGCACCATGCAAACGGTGAAGGATGTGCACTCCCAATAGTGGAGGATGAGTGTGATAACAACTTCAGGGCAGGTATGATAATGATGGTAGATAAAAAAGAGGAAATGTCTTCTTGGAATTGATATTACAGTAGGGGGGAATATTATTTAATGTGTATGCTGATCAGAAGTGGGATATTCATGGTGTATGTGTGGGATGTGGGGAGGAATTGGAGGACACTTGTATTGGAAAAAATGGTCTACTTGTCAAAATGTTTGCATTGAAGATTCCCTCTTTAAGCTTCCAATCTACTTGCAAGAGGAAGGCCATCGTGGTATCAGTTATTATCTATTTTTTGGAGTTATTTTCAGTGATGTACTTCTGCAAATGTTTGCTATTATTCTTGGAAAAGCTTCCTTGAAAATGTCTAGCCTCAGCTCTGCCCAAGTTGGTCCTTGAATTGGCATGTGCCAAAGTTGTTGACTAAAATAGATCTTGACTCGTGGATCAAATCAATCGGAACCAGGAGATGTAAATTGGTATTTAGGGCAATAAGCAAGATCATTCTCATTCGATGAAACTACATTATTAGGTTTGTGTATTTTGACTTGAACATCTTTAGTTCTTTACAATTCTATGATAGGTACTTCAAAGACTTCCTACTTGAATTCATCCCCACTTTTGGTGCATCAATTTGTGGTTGGATCTACAAAGGATCCAAAAATTTGTAAAGATTTCCAACTGCTGCCTGCATAACAATGATAACATTGAAATGTCTGGATTTGATTTTCTATTTTGTCAGAAGTCGGGGAGACACTTTTTGTAGAATGGACAATTGAAATTGTCTTTTTTTATCTTTGCTTCAAGGGGTAGTGAGGCCTTTGCCTCTTCTTTTGTATAGGAGAGTTTTTGAAAGCACTCCCTTCTTACTTGTACATTCTTCTCCTTTTATAAATGATGTGGTAACATTCACTTAAAAAAAAACAGTGATCTCTGTATAGAATATTGGACAGGTTGTATCTATTAAGTCTTATGCAATTCAAAGTTTTATAATTTAAGGAGATCATCTTTTCCTCATTGGCATGTGAATGCCTATATGTTTTATTATCTGACCTCATCATTGATTGAACATTGTTCCTCTATAGCAAACTGTCCACTTTCCAAGAAGAAAATGAGTTTCGATTATTCATGCTAATGCATCATGCTTGAAAAGGGCTACTTATAGCTATCCATTTTCATCCAACATTGTTTCCCTCTAAAAAGGTATTTTTTTTAGATATCCAACCCCGAGAACTTATTATATTCGAAATATGTCCCTATATCTTGGTCTTATCATATATTAATCCCTGTAGCCCCTCAGGTTAATGACTATTGATAAAACAAGAATATTCATGGAATATTCTTAGAATACATGTCTACAGATACGTAGAAAATGACATTATTGCCTAAGTTTTTTCTTGATCCATGAGAAATTATCATATTTGAAATAAGTCCCTATATTTTGGTGTTATTGTATATTAATCTTCATAGTCCTTCAATTTAGCAGCCATTGGTAAAACAAGAATATTCATGGAATATTCTTAGAATAGATATAAACTAAACAGATATGTAGAAAATGACGTGTGTGTGTGAACTACTTCTTCATGATTCTGTCTTTGTGGAGGGAGGTGCAGAAAGCAGCACTCTTCTGCTCTGGTCTGCGATCTCTAGAGAGGCATGTGCGAAATTAAAGGGTAGGTGACATTTTCCCCCAGGTAAAACTACTACCAATTGTTCTGCTGCACATCAACACCACACAACCCTTCCCTTTCTGTGCCTCCCCTGCACCCATGTGCATGCCCACTTCAATTCCCTCCGTTCTCTACAGCGAGGGGATGGTGCCAGTTAGCACTTTCTACTCTGTAGTATGCCAGCTTGCTCTTCTCCCTGTGCCCATACCCGAGTGGCACAATGTTGATCCCATTAGGGCCCACTGTACACAGGCAGCCGGCAGGAGGCCCCTTCGACACTAGAATGATGGCACCCCTACCTTGGGGCCCATTATTCCAGGAGAGAGGGGGGCAATGGGAGCTTTGGGGTGAAGGGGCGGCACCTCCCGGTGGCGAACCCACCACCAGAGAGGAAGGAGATGACCATGAAAGCCGTGGTGTATAATGGTAAGCTGGAGGATAACCTTTACCGGCTTTGCGTAAGTATTGAAAATTTGTTCTAGTCTGGTTGAGGAAGCTCTAGGGAAGGGGGTGTCCACAGGGGTGTACTGCATTCTTTTGGGAGGCAGACTCCGGCAACACTGATTACCTCTGGCTAGGGGTGTGTCGTTAGAGGGGGAAGGTCCCAGAGGGCTGCTCCGGTGTAATTTCGTTGCCCGAGGTCGGACCATACCCTTTTTGTGGAGCGTCATAGAGTCTAGTGGGCCGTATTAGGTCCTACGCGGATGTCGTTCGGAGTTTTGAGCCGCTGCCGTCGGCACTGCACATCGGGGCAAAGTGTTTGGACATTGGGTCCGTTCAGGGGGAGCTCATCCATGTTCAGATTGAGTGGCTCCAACGTTGCCTTATATTGACACCTCTGGAAGGGGCTACAGACTTGGCGGAGGTCAAGACCCATCTCAATGATCGGTGGGGTGGTTCACGACACTGGGAGGTCCGGAAGGTGTTGGCGGACAAACTCCTGGTGGTCGGGCCAGTGGAGATGGAGCAGGTTTCATAGTCGTAGGAAGAGCTGCCCTACGTGTCGATGGGTGGACGTTTGCGAGGGGATACTAGCCTATTCTTAGAGTGGACGGCCTGTGCCTGAAGTTAGTAGGGCTACCCCTCGTCCTCTATGACGAGACAGTGATAGCCCATGCCCTCAGTAGCTTTGGGGTCGTGGATCTAGGAAGCCTCCAGTTCGCACTGGTGGGCTCGTTGTTGGTGGTGGAGGCGTCCATTTGGACCTTTAGTTGGGGCATGGTGCCGCCGGTCATTTCTTTGGCTGTAGGAGGTGAATCTTTTGTGGTCCAGGTGGTCGTCCAGGAGGAGGGGCACAAACGGCGGCGACAACAGTTGCAAAACTTAGGACATCCTTGTCCAGGACTAGAGGCAGCAGAAGAGCCTGCGATGGGGCCACGTAGAGGTGTCTGGGAGGCCGGTTTGAATTTCAAACTAGGCGGGATGTTAGCGGGGATGACAGGTAGGGTGTGGACTGTGGGCCCACAATGGTGCTGATGGGTGGGCCAGCTGGCGGGCAGCTAAGAATTTGCAACGGGCCGACCGTTGGAGCAGGGCCGGGGCCCATCCAAGCGAGCCTGGCTGGATTGGCTCGGCAGGCTCAACGGTCCATCTCACAGCGGGCAACGGGCGATAGGCAATGGCTTCAACTGCGTTGACTTACTTGTATCCTTCTTCAATGGGTTAAGGGGTCCGACAGGTTTTGGTGGGCAACGTCTCCCCCACTCGATTGCGGAGGGTTCCAAGTGACCCAGGGTCGCAGATAGGTTCTCCTTCGGTCAATGGGGGCGGCGCACTCCATGCTTCCATGTGCTGTCGGTGGCTGTGGCCCCTCGCCGACGTCTCTCCACCCCGGCACCGAGGCTTTATGCAACTCTACTCCTCACGTTGGACACGAGCAAGGCTTCTCTGCAAAGGGAAAGTCCATACTCGCGGACTCACTGGCACCTCAGTCTACCCTGTGAGCTCTCCAACTTAGCCGAGAGTCTTCATCTGGTGCGGGCCTCCAGCGAGTGCGCCTAGTCTGACAAGCTCAGGAGGCGGGTTCGGTGGTGGCGGAGAAAGAGGAAGTCATGAAAGATGCGGTAGAGCTAGGTGTGCCCTTGCATCGGTCGGCCACGAGGAACAAGTGCAGTCGATGTTTGTCTCGACAACGGAAGATGAAGTAGAAGCGGCGCAAGGCTGAGGCCGGCCCACCTGACGGGCGTCCGGTAGTCGGCCTCCACCAACAGAGTTGCCCTAGTGTTCGTTCTTCCGGCAGAGGCATTCTTGATGTTATTAGCGATCCCCAAAGGTTGGAGGCAGCGAGGTCGGATGGTGGTGGATATAGTGGCGTCTGGGAGGGGGAGGGAGCCCTTAGGGCTCTGTTTATACTCTCGCTTCTGAACTATGGGCATGCTCTTTTGGGGATAGAAGAGGGAGATGCATCAGGCCATCTGGGAGAGGCAATCGACGGAGAGACCCTGGGAAACGAGGTCTTACCAGAGGGTCCACCAGATTGGCAGGAGTCAGGCCACCAGGAGATCGGGGAATCTTCTAGTGGTGGCGGTGGCTAGTAGCATTATTTGGCTTTGCCTCTCTCACCTCTCGTACCAGGGGAGGAGGATCTCTCATTAGCGCAGCTTCCTTCTACTCAACCCAATAGCGATCTCTTGTTGAAGGTGGGAATTATTGTGGAGTCACCTCAGGAGGAGAGGTGTTTAAATGGGGAAGGAGAAGGGAGTCTTGGCAAAGAGGAAGTGAAGGAAATCTTAGCTAGGGTGGAGAGTTTCATGGTGGAGCATGCCAGAGAGGTGGTTAGTCTGATCGGAGTGTCCACTGTAGGTGTTGATAAGGATGTGAGGTCTGTTTTTTGTAGAATCTAGAGAAGATGGCAAGTGGATATAGCTAGGAAGACTAAGGCAGGAAGAACCAATAGAAGAGGGGACATGGAGAGTGAAGAGGAAAGGAAGGATCTGGCAGAGAGCTAGAGGGGGGTGAGGGTGTATATGTGGTGTAGCATTTTGATGGGGTGAGGGTTTGGGCTCTCGGGAGGGTGGAGAGCAGCTTAAACACCTCTGTTGCAGAGGGTGAGGAATCGATTGATAGCTCCAGCACGTTCTGCAGCCATGTTTTCTTTTGTTGTGGGGAGGTTTTTGGTGTGCTGTGGGTCTCTTGTCAAGGCAAAGTCGTTAGCTCGGTCGTATGTTTGGCCTTGGGGCTGTCTTTGCTTTTGGGTGGGGGGTTAGCTTTGGTGGTTAGTTATGTTGTATTTCTTTTCTTTTCCTCCTAGCTCTTGGGCTAGGGTGCATCCTGCCGCCTTTTGTATTAGGGAGTATTTTGGGAGTACTCCCTCCTTAATTGTATATTCTTTCTTTTTTTTTCTTTTATAATACGTGGTACTATCCACCTCAAAAAATCGATATTTAATTATTATGGTTAATAGGGTGTTTGGGAACAATTTTTTTCTTAAGGCTATTTCTCCTTTGAAAAATATTTCACTGTGTTTTTTTGCACAATTTTTGAAATTACAAAATTCAACTTTTGACCTGTTTGGTAAAATCTAAATAATATTTAAGAGAGGAAGAAAGCTACTCATTAGGGAGATGGTTGAGAGAGAGAGAGAGAGAGAGAGAGAGAGAGAGAGAGAGAGATGTAGTAATGTGTGTGTGTGTGTGTGAGAGGTGGTTATGGGAGAGAGAGATTGGCTCTTTTGAAAAAAAAAGTAAGGAGTTATTTTTTATTTGGGAAAATTTATTGAAGGGTTAACTCTCTCCCTAAAAATTAGGAGAAGTGCTCCAAATAGGGCTTAGTCCCCATTCTTTTCTCAAAATAAATTTTGAGAGAGAAAATGTCCAAAAAAACGTAACCAAACACCCCATAAGTTATTAGAAGCTAACAGAAGTGAATGGCAAGGATTACAAAAATAAGAACTTTACGGGAATTAAGGCACAGTAAGCCAGGACACAGGAACTTATTTCAAATATAGTAAGTTTTAGGGATCAAAATAAAAAAGTCCAAGAAATAAAGCTTGTACAACCAATTTTATTAAAATAAATAGAGGTAGTACAAAACAATTGAGTCAATTTCATCCAACTTCCTAGGTACCTAGTACCTACTTGAAATGCTCTTGTAACTCTTATTGATAACCTTTGGTATTTGCCACATTTAGAAACAACCATGTGCCGAAACATGCCTTGTACTTTTGTGCCAGTTGCTGTATCTTTGCATCTTTTACCTAAAATAATACATTATATCCTGTAATGGAAATGCCTCTATAGTTTCTCCAATCATATGTATTTGTTTTTAGCAGTGTCTATAAGCAAACTGATTGAAAGTCTCAATTTCTTTTGGCATGGTCCATATGAAATGAATAATCATTTTAAATTGCATTCCATTTTGCAGGGCAGGCACAGTGTCCATTGCTTGGAAGTTCCTCTTGTCAAGCACACACAAGGTCCTGACTCTAGCAGGCTTCCATCTCTGTTAAGAGGTAAGTTCTTCGGCCTTGGTGTCTACTATATTCATCATGTGAATTGATTAGTTGTTGCTTCCTTGATTTTTTGAGATTTTTCCTGGATGTTTTGCAATTTGTAAATTCTAAAAGTTTTATGCAATGTCCTTTGATAATTTGCCAAAAATGTTTTCCCTGGATGTTTTGCAATTTGTAAATCCCAAGGTGGGTTAGGGATTTGGGAAAAGCAGTGGGAAAGGTCAACGTTTTCAAAAAGAAAAAATGGTTTGGGAAAACGTACAGTTTATTGGCTTAGTTGTTATCATCTCTTATGAGTTTTCTACTTCTCATGAGGCCATGTAACACCACCCTCTTGTTGATAACCTCTTTTCTTTACTCCTTTCTATGTATAGTTACTTATTTTGTGTTAATCATTTGAGTTGATTCACTCTTTTGGATCTATTTTAGCTTTTCTGCCATTGATCTTATTCTTTCATGTTTCATAGAATTGGTTCTTTTCCTTTTCCTAATTTTTTGGTAAATTGACTACTTGTTTGTGCTTATAACTAATCCTGAAATATGGTGCAAGTGATTATTTTTGATATTTCTTTGCATGCTGAGGAACAATTTGAGTTACTTATTTTGTGTTAATCATTTGAGTCGATTCTCTTGTTTGGATCTGTGTTAGCTTTTCTGCCATTGATCTTATTCTTTCATGTTTCATAGAATTAGTTCTTTTCTTTTTCTTATTTCTTTGGTAATTTAACTACTTGTTTGTGCTTATAACTAATCATGAAATATGGTGCAAAATGATTATTTTTGATCTTGCTTTGCATGCAGAGAAACAATTTGATTGGATTGTCATTACTTCTCCAGAAGCTGGTTCCGTCTTTCTTGATGCTTGGAAGTAGGTATTCGTGAAAATGCTACATTGGGCAATTCGTTACAGAATGTATGGTGTTTTTCGGTGTTTATTTTTTTATTGACTTATTTACCTTTTTGGCTTTTTCTCTTAAAGTTGAGTCAGTTAGATTGTTGTCTTGTAATTGAACATATTTTGGTTATTATGAGTGTCTTGTAAAAGTATGTTCTTCACTATATGTTTTTTTTTAAAGTGGGTAGTACCACAATTGTGTTAAAATTAAAAGATGGATGTACAATTAATGTCAATGAGTTCTCAAAAAATCTCTATATTGCCAAAAAGAGAAGTCAACCCTCACCAAGACAGTGTGGACCTTTCTAACCCCCCAACAAAACAAGAAGAAAGAATTTTGCGAATTCACATTACATAGGAGATTTGCCCACTCTGTTACTCTTGCAAAAAAGGAGACCAATCTATCCACCACTTTAGCTTCCCTTTTAAAGATTATGTTATTCTTTTTTTCCCATAACGCCCACAGAGTGGCATGAAGAATGATCCACCAAGTGCGCCTATCCCCTTTCAGGAATCAACTTCTGCCCCATTGTCTAATCAGTTGTTGCACATTCATATGCAAATATGTAGTCAGAGGGCGGTGAGGCGGTCCCAAACCGCCTCGCTTTCGCCTCAAACGTCTCACTCTCAATCTTCTTCTTCTTTTGGTCCAATCTTGGTTTAAACCTCTTTTATTCGAGTCTTATCTTATTTGTATGTATGTATTTTTGCCTCAAATATTAATTATTGTTAATTTTATTGAAAATCTCGATTGTATGTATGTATTTTCTTTGATATTTAGACATATATTTATATTTTTGAATTGTATAGATATTTTTTTAATAAAACGCCTCAAGTGCCTAGGCCATCGCCTAGGCGTTTGAGGCATGAGGCGACCCCTTGGTCGCCTCGGTCGCCTCACACCTCGGACTATATAGTATGCAATAGAATGGTACAATGAGTCCTGCTCTCAATCCCTACCCACCAAGGTTTGCAGTACCGGTACCGCTTTCGGCACCGGTCAGGGGCGATACCGGTACCGATATGTACCGGCTGATACCGGTACGGCACTGCCCGGCAGTTGGCCCCCTATATTAATATGTATATATATACTATTATATATATGGATTGACAATAAAAAAATAAAAATTGGGTAACATAGGAAAAGTTCATAGAATCTAAAATCATACCTGATTGAAACCACATCCAACAATTTAACACATATATGAAATGTTTAGAACCATAAATACTTCACTTCTTCAACATTAATGCAGTGAAATTTGAAACTTAAAACATGTAATTGAGAAATTAAGTCATTAAGAATATAATCATATATACTCAATAGTAGTCATATGAATGTGGGTCTTGGTCTCTTGGTGGTGCATATCCATAACTAAATAGTGCATCGGCCGTTTCATTCCATTGGCCTAGGAAGGTATTGAATTGTCCAACTTCTTCATCTCCAGTGCCCCCCCCCCCCCAAGGCTCCCAACGAGAAGAATAACCTGCATATTTTTTTATTGAAAGTGAGTAGTATCATTGATTGTATTAAAAGTAAAAGAACTTAAGAAGAGATATGTAGGTATAACAATAACCTGCATAATCATAATGGGATTGGTCTTGTGTTTGTCCAAGTTGTCCCCAAGAGTCTTGCGGTCTTGTGCTATCATCTTGTGGCCAAGTGTCCCAGTGAGAGTGTGAGCTTCCTCCATGCTGTTGTTGCCCCCAATACTGCCAATCCCAATGCTCAACACCTCCATACCTACCATAACTATGATCATCCTGTTCTTGTAGACCAACTTGTGTTCCCAAAAAGCTAGACCACCTCCTCCATACTGTACATGTCCTGTGCATCTCTCATCATCATCTGATTCATCGTCTCGTCTACGAAGTGAAGATTGACTACCCAAACGAGGTGATTTGGGTTTACCCTCATCTTGATGTCTTGTGCTTGATTGTCTTTTATACACTTGACTTTGCTTCTTTTCTGGTTGTTTTTCTGAAGCTCTGCGAGGAGGTGAGGAGGTTGGGATGTGAGGGGGGTGGGCAACAGGTTGAGGCTCAGCCACTGGATCCTCCTCAAATTCTCTATCAAGCTCAACATCATCCAACTCTCCCTCTGCTCAAGCACGATCTGAAGGGTCAAATACAGGTTCATCTAGAGGACTTCTTGGCTCAACCCATGCACTCAAGGGGTGCTCCTCATCAAATAATTCATCCAAATCAATTTGTCTCTCACTAGCAACCCCTTCTTCCTCTTCTGCCCCCTCCTGGTCAGCCACCCTCTTTTGTAACAACTTTTGTTGTCTTTGTTGATTCTTTATTTTGAGTCTCATGTTATAGTGGCAGAACACCAACTTCTCCAATCTTGAGCCTTCAATCTATTCTTTAATTTGGTGTGCACAAGGCTGAAGGTGCTCCAGTTCCTTTCACACTCACTAGCAGCTGTGGTTTGACTAAGAACCCGGATAGCAATGTCTGTTAATGCATTCATACCCATTCTTCTTCTTCTCACAGTTACCCACCAATCAGCTATTATAAAATAAAAAATGCAAAGTTAGCAACTTAGCATAGAAATTAGCGTAACAAAGTAAAAAATTATCTCATAATATATTTATACCTGGACTATACTTCATAACAGTACTTTGAATATCTGATAGGTCAAAAACACCCATTTTCAGCTTGAACTCATCGTTTGATTCTCAACTTCAAATCTCATGTTCTCATCTCTTGACATATGGCGTATCACACTCAACAACCCTTGCATCACCTCATCATCTGCATGAAACCTTGCACTGTATTGGTAACAAGGGTTCAAGAAATATTCTGCACATATTACACCATAATCACATCACAAGAATTATTGATAAAAAATTGATAAGTTATTGTAAAATAGAATAAGTGTGTACACATCTCACCACTTGCATGCAACTCACGGTGAAGTGTACCTTCTCACCTACTATCAATGATATCCCACCATCTCTGATATGTGTTTGAGAACTTTTTTTGGACTCTTTCTTTGGCCCTATCCATAGCTTCATATAGGTATCTTGTATCATTCTTGTCATCACCATCTACCATTCTCAAAACTTGCACAATTGGCTCAACCAACCTAAGATATCTTTGTATATTTTCCCGAAAACTTTGTTTCTCCACAAGTGTTTGTACCACTTTTGCTGTTTTCTTTGCACTTTGACCAAGAGTTTTCACATTTTTTGCATACTCTTTATCCTTGATGAGGTCTCTGATTGTCACTCTATGCTTAGACAAACTCTCCAAAGCCAAGAACTGTGTGGCAAATCTAGTTGGGCCCAGTCTGATGATGTTGTGATCTTCTGTCTTCTGCCTAACTATGGCAAAGATGCGATGATGGCCATTAGTGAAACTACTGATTACTTGTGCATCGTGAATGACAGATCCAATCTCTTCTTGTGCTCTAACATGGTTTGCCATCTCTTACGAGATGTCCGAGATCTCTTCGAGATCTCTGTCTCTCCAAAGGTCGCGAGAAACGGAGTCCCCCCCCCCCCCCCAGTTTCCTCCTTACTCTCTCCATGTCTCCCTCTACCTTGACCCCCTTGAGCTCTCTCTCTCTCTCTGAATGAGAGAGAGAGTGCGGGGGAGGAAAAGATGCATGTATCATTTTATGTATCTCTTTTTGGTGTAACTTTTGATATATATTGACATTGGTGCATGTGAATGTATTTGTTATTGTTATAATTACTCTTTTTTTTTGTAAAATTGAGTTGTCAATTAGAGAAATATGTTTGTGAAATTATGTGGTTAATATAAAAAATATATATTTTTAAAAATAGACTATATATATGATTTTTTTTTTCCAAAATCACTGAACCCGATCTCCCGAGATTTTTCCGAGATCTCTTCTCTTCCGCCTTTTCGAGACGGAACCGATATTCGAGACGGAAAATCTTGGCTCCAATATCTTCTAGCATTAGATTTAAACTATGTGCTACATATGGAACCCAATATAGATGTTTTCATATCTCCATAATCATATGACTTGCTTTTCTATAGTTTGTTGCATTATTAGTAACAACTGGGACCACTCTCTCCTCTCCAACTTCCTCAACAATTTGATCCATTAGGTTGCATACGAATTCAGCATTTTTGAGATTGTCAGAACATAAATGATTTCGAGAGCACTGTTCTATGCGGACAATAGACAAGGAAGTTTATCAATTGTTTTCTACTGGTCCTTGTCCATCCATTGCAAATCAAAGTGCACCCTCTCTCGTCCCACACTCTTTTTTTTCTTCTTTGGGAAAGTGAGTAGTATCACTCATGTATAAAAGAAAAGAATATGTACAAGTAAAGGCTGTCACAACCCAAGAAAAGGCAACCTTAAAAAAAATCCTATACAAGAGAAGGTCACACAAAGGCAGTGTAGAACAACCTAGCCCCCCAAACAGTCAAAAAGAAGAGAAGTAAAGGAATCCACATTACTCAGAGTAGCAATACATTCCCTTACTCTATCACAAACAAAAGAAACAAGAGTGACCTTAGTACGAGACTCTCTCTTGAAGATGTGATTGTTCTGCTCCCCCTACAATGCCCACAGAGTGTGGCATGAAGGATGAGCCACCACATTGTCGTGTCGCTCCTAAGGGGTCAAGGCCTAGCCTAATGCAAAAACAGGGTGTACATCACTGGGCTTGCCGACGCAGCGGGTCCTCCTAGCAATCTTCCTCCACACCATCTATGAGTAGGAGCAACGTACAAACAAGTGGTTAAGGGTCTCATCGTCCTCATTATAGAGGCAGCAAGCCAGCAAAATGCCCGGGAGGAAACGGGACAGTGTGTCTCGTGTTGGAAGTCTCCCACGAGAGATCCTCTAGGCCAAGAACTTCATCTTTAGCGGGCTCTTCGATCTCCACACCTGATCATGGAGGTTGTGACGAACTACTCCATCCGAGATGACGGCATAGGCTGATCTAACTGAAAGGAGACCTCCTTTTCCCACCTCCATACCCATACAACCTCTCTATCTGGCCGAGGATAAAAGGGTAGGAGGAAAGAAAGGAGTTCCTGAAGCTGCACCATCTCCTCCTGTCTGAGATCCCTCCTGAAGATTAGTGCCCAAGTAACCTCCTGGAAGAAGGAAGTCGAAATCTTTAGCGATTGATCCCTGGGGGTCCACTGCAATAGCAAAAAGACTTGGGAACAAGGCGTCCAACGTGAAGTGACCACATCATCTGCCATTCCAAAAAAGGGTCAAGTCTCCCACACTCTTTTAAATGAGTCTATCAATGCCTATAACTTACGAATTTTCTCATCAAGCAAAGGACATATATGTCCTTTCCTTTAGGTGTAGGAATACCTAAGCCATCTTTTGCAATGGAGTCCATCATGGTTTGGAACTAGGGGTTATCAGCTGCATTTGCTGGAACATTGCATAAAAAATCCATTTATTAATGTGTTTCTATTGCTGTGATGCAACTTTTTTCACTTGCTTCCATCCCCTCAAAGCATTCTTGATTGTTTTTTGTTGAGCATTATCTTTCCTAAACAGATGGATCTACAGGAGATGTGAGATCTCCCCCGCAACCAAGTAAGGAGGACTTTGTTGAGCAGACATAGTATTTGATCTAGCAAATGAGGGTGTCCTTACTCCTCCCATTGTAGTACTCCTAGACCGTTGTAATTCACCAGTTGTTGAAGTGCCATGCCCAAATTTGCACATCTCATTCTCATGAAGTTGTCTCATGCTTTCATGCATTGCTACTCTGAACTTCATCATCTTCTCGCTGAAGACCACTTCCTGGTGTTTTGATTGGTGGACCTTGTATTCTTTGACTACCAATCTCTTCCATCATTTCTCTTCTTCACTTCCTTCTCCTTTTGCTTCCCTTTCAGAAGGTCTTTGAACATTTGTTTTATGTCATCTGATGCTTTAGTGCATGGTAGAACTTCTCATCTTTTTTTTGTCAAGTGTTCTTGTATTCTAGATACCCCTCCCCTCATTTCCTTCCCACACAAGTTGCATTTGACTCTCCTTGTCTTTAGATTAATTGAAGTGGCATATTGTCACCTTGGATCATCACCACAGACTACCATATTTGTAGAAAATGTATTAGATATGACATATTAACATCTAATTAAATTAAGTTGAAGTGTAATTGAACACTCGATAACCCCAATTAGGCCACATAAAACTTAATTGATGTTCAATTGCATCTAAATCAAGTTAATTTCAGAAAAGCCCTACTTTATAATGCTAATTAGGATTCAAATTAAGGATTATCTGAAATTATATTAAATTAGAGTGTAATCTAACACTCATTAACCTCAATCAGACCACATAAGACGCAATTGATGTTCGATTGCATCTAAATTAGATTAATTTTAGAAAAGTCTCAATTTGGAACCCTAATTAGAGTTCAAATTGGGGATTTTTTAATTTTACATTAAATGAGAGTGCAATCCAACACTCATTATCTCCAATGCCCTAGTTAAACTATGTAAGATATAAATCTATAATTTTATTTAACATATATTTTTTAGATAAAAAATGGTTTTTTGCATGAAAACCATTGTTAAAAGTGAATTTGCAAAAAAATCATTCCTAAAAATGTATTAGCAGGTATATCACTGAGTTAATTCAAATAGTGCATAAATGTCATTTAAACGTGATTTTCTTGCAAGTTGTTGGTAAAAAGAAGTGATATGCATGCAAATAAATATGGCATTTTTGCACAATTCAGATTAAACAGTGATATACCTGCTAATGTATTTTTAGGAATGATTTTTTTGCAAATTCACTTTTAACAATGGTTTCCATGCAAAAAAACCAAAAAAAAATTACATTTGGGTTTGAAAACAAAGTTTTCCAGCAAAGAAATCACCTGATCTACTGGCTGTCGGCTGGATCTGCTTGTTGGCGGCGGGTTCCGTCGGCAGTTTGCGGCGATCGCCGGGTAGTCCGACTGAATCGGTTGCGGAGGGCTCGTGTGTGGGCGGGAACCGCCTACGGTTGCGGTCACAGCTAGATCTCTCGCAGATTGCGTCGTGGTGTCAATCGCCGGCGGAGGTCCGATGGTCAGCTGGTGGTGCTGCCGCTGCCTGCCAAAGGGGCATCCTGCTAAAGGGGAGGGGGAGAAGGACAAGGCTCTCTAAACTCACGAGACTGCAAAGTGCAGCCCATGAGCTCTCAGGGAGCCTTGTATCGGGCGCTCCTGATGGGTGAATCGGGCGGAACTCGTTGGTTCGATCAGTTTCGCCCGTGTTCACCCGCTTTAGTCCATATTTTTAATAGGTACCGGCCGGTATCGATACCAATAGGGTGGAACCGGACCGGTCGGGTCTGGTACCAAGATGTGCCGCCTAGTACCAGTACGTACCGGGCGGTACGGCGAACCATACTACCCACACCTCTTGTGAGTATGGGCAACCAACAAAAAGGTGATTCAAGATCTCATCCTGCTCTCCACACAAGTAGTAAAGGGTGGGTAGATCCTACAGAAATGGAGCAAGTCTACCATAAGTCGGTAGCCTCCTATAAGAGATCCTCCAGTTCAACACCTTCACTTTCAATGGACTTCTAGGATACATCTAAGGCCATGGCGCACTCCTCCATTTGAAATGAAGGTGTAAGTTGACTTAACTCAGAAGGATCCCTTCTTCCACCTCCACCACCACTAGTCCTCTCTATTTGGTTCTGGAGCATGGTCAAGAAGGAAGCCAAGTTAACCCTCTAACTAGTCCATCTTCTATGGTTTGAGATTCCTCCTGAATGTCGGTGCCCATGTTTCACTAGATAGGTGGGGAATCAAAAGGTCTGAAGGACTGATGCTAATGGAGTTGTTGTCACTGCAAAGAGCTTGGAATGGATGTTTCCAGGATAAGTTCCCCACACTATCTATCCTTCCATGATCTGCGCCTCTCCCTACTTCCCAGACGGACCTTAACATTGGCAGAAATAATGTCCCTACAAGACAGAATATCCCGCCAAATGGGAGAGAGATCATATTGAGAGGCCGGTGACATGTTCACTCCACCATTGTACCTCTATCTAATGACTTGTGCCCACATTCTATCCTCAACCATATGCTCTCATTTGATAGCCCAAAAAAAAAGCCACCCTCTCAAGGGCCCTATCCTCCATGTTCACACCTAGTAGGAGGCTCTTGCCAAAGTTGACTTTAAGCCCGCTAACTTCCTCCAGTAGTTCAACCATCAACTTGGCCACATAGAGTTTGGGCTCCTCCTCTACCAAGAACAACATGGCGTCATCTACATACCGCAAATGGGTAACGCTAGGGCTCCCTCTACCAGCATGAAAACCTTCGATCAATCTTGCATCTTCTACTCTCAAACACATTCTGCTCAGTATGTGAGGTACTAGCACAAAAAGAAGAGGAGACATGGGGTCTCCCTGTTGAAGCCCTCTCCCACTACGGAAAGATGGGATAGGCTTCCCATTAATAAGGGCAAAAAATGTGGCGGACGTGATACAAACATAAATCCACCCTATCCATTTGTCACCATAACCTATTTTATCTATTACATCAAATAAACACTGCCAATTGACCCTGTAATATGTCTTTTCAAGGTCCAGCTTAAAAACCACATCTTTCTTCCTCTAGGTCTTTATGGTGAAGAGACATTCATGGGCCACCAGAAAATTCTCCTGAATATGTCTCCCCTTGATGAAGGCACCTTGAAAGTCACTAACCATTTTCCAATCACTTGTCTAATCTTCCTGTCAACTGCTGATAATCTTGTAAGTACCATTCTGTGGGTTGATGGGCCTGAAGTCTTGGAAGCATTGTGCTACGTATTTTCTAGGGATAAGGACTAAGAGAGTTTTGTTAATACCCCCAAAGTGAGCCCTTCCCTCTTAAAACTCTCTTAACGCAGCCATAAAATCCTCCTCAACAATATCCCAACATTTTTGGAAGAGCATCATTGGGAATCCATCTCTCCCTTGACCTCTACTTCTAGTAGAGCTCTTCTAATGAGAATCTCGTGAAATTCTGCCCTGAGAGTGTCACTAAACCTTCTATCTGCATATTCTAGAAGTCCTACCTCCTCCAAGCAGACCAGACCCTTAATCTATTATAGTATCCTATCTTTAGCAATTCTGCTAGGCAGGGTTTTTTGAGCACCCCATACCTGGAGAACTTATGCCACATGCCTCAATCTGCCCACAAGCCTCGCCATGGTGGACCTTTTCGTCCGTAGTGCATCCCAGGCCTGCCTGACTGTCTCCATGCAGTCTACTTCTCTGAGCCAAATTTTCTTGGGTCCTCCTCGCCATTTGTGTATGACTGGTCTTTAGAAGAAGTGGCTTGTGCCTGACACAGATCTGGCCAAGGGCGCCACCTGCGCACGAGGATAATGATCCTCCCAATCCATTGTGAACAAGAATCTATCTAACCTGGAGCATGAGGGATCTGCTCTCGGGTTCGACCAAGTGAAACGACCATTAGCCATTCCAAGATCAATCAGTGCAGTCTCCTCAATGAAATTAGTGAAGTCTTCCATCTCTCCCGTCTGGATGTGAGCCCCCATCCTTTCCCATGGACCCACGACGGTGATAAAATCCTTGCTCACACACCAAGGTCTACTTGCCATGTGGTGTTGCCGTGCCAGTTCTTCCCACAGAAGTCCCTTCTCCTTCTTGCTTTGAGGGCCATATATCCTTGTGAAGTCCCAAGAGAAACTGTTCCTTACATTATGAAAATGTACGAAGATAGCCCCTTGGCTGACCTATCCGTCTTGCTCCACCTCTTCCACCTCGAATTGAACGTCCCCTCGGCTGGGGAGGCAATACCCTTAGATAGTCTGGCTCCCCCAATTTCCCTCATAATAGCTTCTCCATCCCCTTCACACTTGGTTTCTTGTAGACATAGAATGTTAATCTTGCATCTTCTCATTAGCTTATTCACGACCCTCCTCTTTCCCACCTATTCCTCTCACATTCCATGAGACTATCCTCATAAGGGTAATAGGATGTCCCGTTCTCCCGCCTCTTCTAACCCATTCTTCCCCGCTTCTCCCTCTTTAGTATCTCTCCTCCCCTTCTTTTGAGATTTCCCTCCCTTGGTCTCCCTCGCCGTACTCATGATCCATCCCTTTTGGACTTTGGGGAATATCCCTTTTAGTTCCTCTTCCAGTCCTACAAAAGAGACTCCCACCTTTTTATGCTAACTCTCTCACCTGACGGTCAACCTTTCCACCACCCTCACCAGCTCCTTCATCTTCTCCCTTCTGAGACTATTCTTGTCTGACAACCCCTCTCGTCTTGTTGTCCCCCTCTTGTTCTCCTCCACTTCTTAGAGTCTCTGAGACTACCTCTCCCTTTCTGATTCCGACTCCTCCCTCACCTCTTTTGCTTCACAGTCATCGTCCACCCTGACGGGCTCCGCTAGTAAGCCTCCTTGTCGCCCTGAGCTTGGATACCTGAGGCATCTGTATCTGTCGGGTGGTCCCCCTGGGCTGCAATAGGTTGGGCCTTGGCCGCCCGTGGCGCAACAGCATCAATCGGATGATCATTCGCTGCGACAACCCCTGGGACATCGGTGATCGGTAGGACGTAGCCGGTGCCAAGTCTGTCCGGGTCGTCGCCTCCGGCACTGTAATCCTGCCGATGAGACACCGGCCGCTACAGTCCGGGCCAATGGATAATCGCAGCCGGTTACCATTAGGGGGCATCCTGGCAGTGCGCAGTGTAGGGGGGTTCACATACTCTCACGGGCCAGCTTGTAAGGGGGAGCCAGCGGCCTTGCCTTCCTCTGGAATGGCCAAGATGTATCCCTGGATGACATAGGTTGGGCCCCCTCCGCAGCTGCAACTCTCACTTCAAGGACGCCTGGATTGCTGGCGGCCAATATAGCGTCACTGGTTTCAGGCCTGGCCGGCATGACGCGCCCATCACTGGGGCTGCTGCCAATCTAGTAACGGCCACTATTGTCCAGTCCAAGAGCCATGTGATGCTGGTGACTAGGGGTTTCGACTGGGCGGGGAAGATGAATAGTATGGGCCCATCGTGTTCAATACGCCCAATTCTATCAGATTCGGATAAGTCACAGGCCTTCATAGGAGCCGGACTTCTCCCCGAGCCCTCCAAAGGCACTGTAGAGTGTGGGTGTGGACCCTCAATTGGTGCCGCCTGCCCGATCGACCCAATAACTGGCCTGTCGTGGGATCCGCGGCCCACCGGTTTGAAATTCAAGCTGTGATATGGGTAGGCTGGACTCTTGCCCAAGGATGGCAGTTTCAGTTTCGGCCTGAAACCAAATAAAATACTTTTTTTTTTGCAGGGGAGTTGGCGTCTGGTTTCACCCGGTTTCGCCCGGTTGGTTTCGAATCGTTCACGGCCGAAACCGATACGTTTCGGTTGAAACTGTCATCCATGCTCTTGCTGGACGTGTTAGACTCCTGCCGCCCTCCTCTAGCTGCAGGGGGATGCGGACTAGAAAGGTGTGGCCGCCGCCGTCCACAGAGATGACTGCCGGGGTTGCCTTTCCACAGGTGACTCAGACAGTCGCCTCCATCATGCTGAGGTCCTCCTCCGACCATACGTTGATGGACCCTACCTCCACTGTGGTGAACTTCTGGACGTGCAGGGATACACCTGCTTCATCACACAGCACTAGCGGGCTTCCGGCCAGATGGATCATCCGGCGACAACCTCTGGGGTCCAGATAAGTTCCTTTACGGATGGACCACCTTGACAGCCGAAGAAGTAAATTGTCTGCCAGAAGAAACCCTGCCCTCACATCTGCCTCCGCCGCCTTTGCCGTGGGACCAATGGCAAGGAAACCTCACGGAGCACCCTAGATACCTTCCAGCCTTCTGCCTTCGCACCTCCTTCCTCCAACAGTTGCCTGACTCTTCCCTCCATCACCCTCCCCTCCACTAGGGCCACCCACAGACACTTATCCAACCATTGAAGCTTGCTTTCACTGGAAGGCAGTCCACTTCAATAGCCTCTTCCAGTGGTTGCCTGAGTGTGGCAGCAAGCTGGCTTCCTCCTCTTCTTTTCTCTCTTCTTTTTGCCCCTTTTATTTCCTTCTCCTCTTCATCTTTTATCCTAGTGATACAACCTGAAAAAAAAGAAGTTGGGGATTCGGTTTAATCAACTCCCACCACAATTTAAAAGACCTTCTAGTTCAACTGACAGATTATGATGATTCACATTTTCTTTCTTGACTCTGATCACTGGAATGAAGACTTTTTTTTACATCCTAATATGGGGCTGACTTGCTCCCATATGAGTTGGCCGATTTTTGCGGCTTTATTTTTTATTTCATTTGTCTGGTGTTTGCATAACTTTGTTTGTAACGCTCTAATGCAGGGTAAAGTATTAGCAATTTTGTTTGTTTTACTTTTCTTGCCATTCCCAACTTATGTTATTTGCATCATACAACATAAGATGGGCCTAGTGGGTATGATCATTGGTATGAGACAGTGTGTTGGTCCAAAGTCTCAAGTTCTTCATCTGGTGCCACCCTATGTACATTGCACAAAGTGTCCAGACTGCTTGAGTTTGCTCCCAAAGATTCATGGGCTCCATCTTTCCCAGTTTGACATATCCCACGGGTTTAGAAGCTCACCTCCGTGCAGCCTAGCATATTGACATAAACTTCTAAGGAAAGGTTAACTCAGGTTACTTCCCTTGGCAAGTTTAGTTCAACATCATTTATCTTCTATATTCAGCAATATGCCATAGTCTCTTTGTAACTGGTATCCATACTGTGATAAAACAGTGATTTTTGGGGTTGTATTTGCTTATCTTAATTTGGATATGTTTTTAGGGTTTCTGGTTGTCCAAAAGTTCGAATAGGTGTGGTTGGAGCTGGCACAGCTAGCATTTTTGATGAAGTATTGCAATCCCCAGAACAACTTCTGGAAGTTGCTTTCTCGCCATCAAAGGTATGTTAAGGATTTCAGTGCATGTATGACATCCAACATGACAGTCACACAACATACATGTGGAATAGCATCATTAAAGTCATCTTGTTGTTGATCTTCTATTCTACCAAAATACAAAAGGTTATCACAATGGATGTATTGATATCAGCTTGCAGGTGATATACTAGATGGTCATGGGTGCAATTTGAAACTTGAAACTCACTCTATGACATTTTAACTATTTATGTCACACATCTGGAGAAGGTTAGTCCTATGTGAAACTGTCAGATGATACACCCCTATTTCTTATTTTCTTAAATTTTTGCAACTGTCTGTTCATAATTTCTTAATTGATTTCATTAAATAATCAGATTTTCTTATATGAAAGGGGAATCTATCCCAAGAAATTGCTGTCGTAAAATTCCTTAGGACATGTTGCCATCAATATGATGTTTCTGTAATGATGTACCTAAACAGAGGGCATAGGCTTGAGAGTACAAAATATATAGCATGTTCGCTATGGTGAGATGTTTGTTTGAAAGTGTCACTATGGTGATATGTTGAAGGTACATGGAGATAATTTTGTCAGTAGTTGGGCAAACCCTGTTCTAATGCTGCCCTTATATGGATTAGTTATAGCATGGTCTTAGGCCTCATAGGCTGATCTGAATTGGCTGTTAGTTGACCAATATTGATCCACATGTCATAGATGGCCTTTTAAAAGAAATAAAATGGGATAAAACTGAAACTGGTAATATCATCTGTCCACAACTTATTTGGCCCACGACTGTTCAAAAATCTTCAATCGCTAGAAGTCTTCTGTTGAGTTTTAGTCCCATATTGGATATCCATGGGTGCCTTCCCTCTTTATATGTAGACAATTCCCTCAACTCAATGCCTAGGTTTTTGGGTTCGAGTTCGGGCCTTCAACATCGCCAAACCTGATCTTTTTTATTCCACTTTCTAAAGTCTGGTTCCTATATTGATTGATTTCCCCCCCTCCTTACCCATTTCATCTTCCTTATGAAGGACAGAAAATCAGTACCATGTGATGGTGCTTCAGCACATTATACTCTCACCATTTCGGCATTTTTTTGATTCCTCATGTTGAAATCATGTAAGATCATATATCTGAACCATCTTGTTTCTTTGGTCTTCTGGTATTACTCTGGGCAGTTATTTGGCTTGCATCATGCTGTATGTCTGCAATCACTCTGTGCTGACCAAGAAGTCCATCACCTCACATTGCCTCACCCAATCTTCTTTGGCCTATTTCCAAAGTTCATTCTTGTTGGCTGAGAATTTCTCCTGAAAATGCTACTGCATCAAAATTTCTGCCCATTCACAAAGCTCCTGATTAGTCTTAGACCACCCTTTGCTGTTCTTTAAGTTTTTACATCGTTTTTCCTCTTTCATTGTACTTAATTGATTGGGAGGTCAGCATTTCCAAATTTAGAATTGGCCAGAATAAGCTTGGGGATCAGGTGAATTATCATTGATTGCTATTATTGAATGCATGGACACAATTGACTGTTGGTTGTTCTGCAAATAAATGAGCTGCTTTCATGATTTCAGCATACACAAAGGCCTGCAATATGCGATCTCCAATGTTGATTTTTTTCCTTCACCCTTCTTTACTTGAGGGCTAACTGTATAACAAATGAGTAGTTCTCATTCGCTTCTGACAGGCCTTCTATGGTCAAGGCCAGCTTGGCTGGGAACTCTCAGTCCTTGGAAAAGATATGAGATCAGGCAACACTGATGGGAGCTCTATGATACCTTGGAGATGTTTGACCTTTGGATAAAAAGTCCAATTGAAAACCTTTCAACTCTTTCCAACCTTTTGATGAACCATACACTTGACCAGAAACTGATGGGATACTGCCAAAAGATGGTGACAATGGGAATGCCTGCCATATTTTATGATTGTTTGATAGCAAACTTGCTGGTGTGATCTAGGCCCATCGCTGAAACTAACATAGTTCAATTTGAAGATCTGGTTGGTTGGTATTTTCCTTTTTTTTTTGGGGGGGGGGTGATGTTGGTGCGGTGAAACTTATTGAGATTCTTGTGTTGCGTTTTATTCTTTCAATCAAAGCATAAGATACACATATCTTTCTCCTTTACTGTCATTCAGCCAGCAAGTATGAGAGTTCAGAACTACATATATCTCCCACCATGCACACTATTCACATTCCCTTAATTCTATACATTCTTCATGTGTGTGTCATCCTTGTGCAGGGGCCATGCTAAATTGCTAATTCTGCACTTATAGGATGGACATAGCTGAATTGCTCCTGGAGATGTAGATACAATTCCTATTAAAATTATGACTGGAAGTAGGCTGATCCAGGCTAACATTTGGCTCTATGTGAACATGTGATTTGAGTGTTAATGTTTCCTCTCATAACAGAAAACCTTGAATTTGTATGTTGCATGTTGTAATGATGTCATTTAACTCCAAGGATCCCTTGCCAGCCATTTATGATGATGTAAAAGTATTGTTTACCATGTTTCACTGCTCTGCTGATGCCTAAAAAAAATATTGAAAAAAATCTTTCATCCAAGAAATGAATTCTTTTATCATCATCGCTGCTAATTGACTTTCTCTAATTTTTATGAAAATGAATTAAGTTGTGAAGTTTTTTTTTTGTTTCTGTTTCAGCAACTGGAAAAATTCTAGCTTCAGAGCTCCCAAAATATGGCAGCAGAACATGTTCTGTTCTATACCCAGCATCTGTGAAAGCTGGCCATGAAATTGGTGAGCTTGCAGATGTGCACGCGTTTGTACTTTAGGTCCTCAATGTTCATTTTATCAGTACGGATGTTATTGTTTAAAGGCCATTCTGTTAGTCGGATGTGAATGAAACTGTGCATTCTCTGGAGAAGTCCTTCTGGATAGGCATCCTGTTCATCACATCCTGCTTCACCGCAATACCATCTTAATATTCTAGTTACCTTTATATCTTCTTCATGCATTTTATGCATATACTGATGTACCTATTTTTTTCATGGTTTTCTAATCCAATATTTTCTCATGGTTTTTCATAATTTTTTTTCCAATGTCCTGGCTTGATGATCTGGATTCATGGTGATTGTCCTCTTTCATGTTTAGTAATGATCTTGCACAGTGATATAATGGAACATTGTGCTTTATTGCAGGCATTAATTATAGGTCCTTCCAAAAACGTTTATTGTTGAAGAAAAGTAGGCTTTGATTAACTTTTTGGACTATTCATGAGGAGTTCAATGATCTTATAATCATTTCATATGGATATTCTGAAAAGCTTTCTGGTTCTTTCTGATGCAGAGGAAGGTCTTTCTGTCCGCGGATTTGAGGTTACAAGGTTAAACACATACAACACTGTAAGATTTATTATCCAAATAAATACTATCTAATAGGACTTTTGTTTCATGGACAATTATGATCATCAGTATCTGTAAATCTATTGTCATTGACGGTGAATCCTATGGTTAATCTACTTTGTTCAATACCTTTTTCATAGATGTTAGCACCCAACAAGATGTATCCTTCTTCATGCCCAATACATCTAAAAGGGCAGCCCAGTGCCATGAAGGGTGGGGATTTGCAGGGTCAATTGTAGACCTATCCTTGCTTTCTGTAAAAGGGTTGTTTCTGGTCTTGATCCTATGACCACCAAGTCACAATGGAGCATCGTTACTGTTGCATTCAGGCACCCCTTCTTCATTCCTAATACATCTGATCTTCATTCTTGCATTTACCTGCAATGGCTATAATGCTTGCGATGATAAAGTGAGAACTTATGCTTATCATTTTTGAGAAGTGGATAGTACCACCTTTGTATCAAAATAAAAGAAGAATGGGATTCACAGGTATACTCATTCAGCTCTCAAAACCTGTACAGAAAAAAAACCCACATCAAAAGAAGGCCCTAGCTAACCTCCCAACAAAAGGAAAAGAGAGGAGTTATGAGACTCCACATTACAAATGTGCTTAGCCCACTCACAAACCCTCTCATAAACAAAAGAAACAATCCTCTCCTCCACTCTAGCTTCCCTTCTAAAAATTCTGCTGTTCCTCTCGTTCCAGAAAGCCCATAGAGTAGCATGCAGTATGAGCCACCATTTGATCTTGTTTCCCTTCAGGAATGACCTCTTGTGCCAGTTGAGAAGGAGATGATGCACACTTTCAAAGTTGCCCAAGGGGTGGACTCTCATCGATGCTCTTCCACACCGTCTTCGAAAAGGGGCAACCTGTGAAGAGGTGGTTACGGTCTTCCTCCACCTTCATCACACAAGCAACAAAAGGTAGCCAAGTCAGGGCAGTAGGGGGCAATCCTATCATAAGTGAGAAGCCGGCTGTGGGAGATCCGCCATATCAACAGCTTCACCTTCAGTGGGCTTTTGGGAGCCCAAATTTGTGGAGCAAAACGGTGATGGACTCCTCCGACTGAAATGAGTGTAAGCTGATCTGACCAAGAAAACCCCCTCCTCCTTCCATCTCCCCAACCACTTGTCCACCCTGGTAACCACCAATCTAAGGTGTAGGAGGGCAGCCAAGAGGCCTTCCAGCTGGTCCATCTCCTCGTGTGTAAGATTCATTCTGAAAATAGGTGACCAATTGCCCCCCAGTAGCTGCGAGTCAAAAAACTATGCTACTTTAGCCCTCGGTGTCGCTGAGATAGCAAAAAGCTTTAGAAAAGTTTCTTGTAGAGGTAATACTCTACACCACCTGTCCTGCCAAAAGTGACACCTCTGACCATCCCCCAAGTTGACCCGCACACTAGAAGAGATGACATTGGCGCACTAGAGGATGCCTTTCCATATCGGAGAGACATTATATTAGTGGCCCAGTGCCATGTCCCACTCTTTGCTTCTACTATAATATCTACTCCTAATATATGTCAAGCCATAACCCACTATCTTCCACACTGAGCCTCCATAGTCATTTGCACATCAATGCCAGGTTGAAGTCTCTGAGGTTCTTGATGCCCACTCCCCTGCTTCCTTGCTCTTACAAACTCTGCCCCAAATAATAGCATGTCAAGCCCTATCTCTCTCCCCACTGCCATGCCTGAAGAAGCTAGGTTGGATAGACTCCACCTTCTTGGTCACAAATTTAGGGATCCTGAAAATGGAGAGAAAATAAATGGGCAAACTGTCAAGTACCGATATGCATAATACCATTCTCCCCCCATAAGAAAGGAGCCTCGTCTTCCATCTTACAAGCCTAGATTCATATCTTTGCACAATCACCTGCCAATCTCTACTGTGAAGGGTCCCTGGTGACAAAGGAAGATCCAAGTAGGAGAAAGGAAAATCTCCCACCTAACATCCCAAAATAAAAATTGCTCTACTGAGTGCCCTCTCCTCCATGTGGATCCCAGCTATACAACTTTTACAATAGTTCACCTTCAGCCCACTGATCTCTTAAAGCAGCTCAAGCATCCACCTAGCATCAAATAACTGGCTCTCCTCATCAGCAAGAAAAAGAATCGTGTCATCCACGTACTGCAAGTGGTTGATGCTAATATTGTGTTTGCTAGCCTGAAAGCCTTTAAGTAAACTAGCCCTTTCATCCCTCAAACACATCTTGCTCAAGATCTGTGCCACTAAAACAAACAAAAGGGGGAACAAAGGGTCTCCTTGGCAGAGCCCTCTCCCACTGTGGAAAGAAGAAGAGGGCCAGCCATTAATAAGGACAGCAAGGAGGCTGAGGAGATACAGGTTTGGATCCACTCAATCCATCTTTTACCAAAGTTTATCTTGGCTAACATCTGGAGGAGACACTGCCAATTAACACTGTCATACGCCTTCTCAAAATCCAGCTTCAACACCTCTCCCTTCTTCCTTCGGGTCTTCATAGCATGCAAGCACTCATGTGCAACCAAAAAATTCTCCTGAATATGTCTTCTCCTTATGAAACCCCTCTGGTGAGCACTGCCCACTCTGCTAATCACCCTATCAAGTCTTCTGGCCAAGAGCTTCGTGATAATCTTATAGATGATATTCAACAAGCTGATGGGTCTAAAGTCCGCAAAATCTTGTACCTCTTACTTTTTAGGGATTAGGAGTAAGAGGGCTTTATTAATGCCCCTCTAATATGCCCTACCCTTTTGAAACTCCCCCAAGGCCTGAAGTAGGTCCACCCTGATGATCTCCCAACAACTTTGAAAGAAGATCATAGGGAAACCATCAGGGTCAGGAGCTTTATCTTCTGCAAGGGAAAACACAGCATGTCTAATCTCCTTCTCTCCGAAAGGGTTGGACAAAGCCTTGCACTTTGCAGCCGAGAGCTGGGGAAGAAGATCATTTGTAATGTTGGGTCTATACATCTGATCTTCAGTGAAGAGATTGGAATAAAACTCCTTGGCAACTCTCCTAATGTCTTCCTCTCTATCCACAATCTGATTGCCGACCTTGATGGAAGCTATCTGATTTATTCTCCTTCTGCCCGAAGCGATCCTTTGAAAATAAGTAGTGTTTCTGTCATCTTCTTTGAGCCATTTCTCCCTAAATCTCTGCTTCCAGTAGATCTATTCCCTCATGTTATCAAAAGAGCATCTAGGCGGCCAGGCGCTAAGGCGAGACGAGGCGGCAACTACTTGCCGCGCTTCATCCCAAATTGCCTAGGCGAGTGCCTTGGGCGCTTTTGGGTCGCCTCGGCCGCCTCAGCGCCCCTGACCCACCTTCCCCGTCTCGGCCCGCCCGCGACACAGCCTTGCCCGCGCTCTAAAGGTTGCATGTTCGATCCATGCCAGTCGCGCTTTTGACTTACAAAAAAAAAAAGAAGCCTCGCCAGGTTGGCCCACGACACAGCCTCGCCCACGTTCTAAAGGTCGCCTGTTCGATCCATGCCAGTCGCGCTTTTGACTTACATAAAAAAAAGCCTCGCCCACCTGCAACCTGCCCGCAGCCTGTGATCGCCCGATAAGGGGATCGGGGCTATAAAACACCCTTTTCTCTCAACCCGATTTTGAACTGCGAACACTAGTTCCCCCCTCCCCCTCTCGCATCTCCCCTTCGCAGCGTCCGGCGAGGTGAGCAAGCGATCGGCGTGGCGGATGAGGGCGATTGGCATGGCGGACGGTGGCGATCAGCAGGGTGGACGGCAGCAAGCAAGGAGGTCTTCTGTCACGACTCGAGATCCAGATACCGGAAAGTAACTGGTGCGACCCGAATCCCGGCCCACTACTCATGAGCCACAGAGCTCGGAATGTCACGGGAGTGTGTGGGAATCTAAAATGAACGTAGTAATTAAAATGCAGAAATTAATGTTTATATATTTTATCAGATTTATACAATTTATACACAAGTTATAGTCCAGATGTACAAGTCCAAAAAGTACAGTTCAACAGAAAGAAAAGTACAAAGTCTTGGGACATACCCTGACTGGCAAAAGGTGGCGACACTAGAACTCTGCAGGCATTGCTCAAGGCCTCTGGACAACGTGGAGGCGCACCAAACTTGAAAAGAAATGGGGGCAACCTCATCTCATTGGCTCATTAGGGGTCCCACAGATCCCCATCACAACGAACCACAATAAACAACAGTAAACAACAATAAACAGGAGCTATAAACAATAACGAAAGGAGAACGGTACTGATAACAATAAATAAACTCAGCTAAGTTACCGGTCACACAAATCTCGCGCAGGCAATAGGATACCTTGAGTATCGGAAGAACTACTACCATGTGACCGCTAAACCATAACACGCCTATATCTCACGAGGTAACTCTATCCAGGTGCTAAAAGAAACACACCCTAACTGCCGAGGAAAGACAATCTCGACCATCGAGAGGAACACGACCTCACAGTTGGAAGCCAGACTCTCGAGAGACAGGTGAAACTACCCCTCACTAATGACAGGAGAACAACCCATTAGAAGCAAGGTCGGATGCGTCCACTAACGTCTTAGTCCGCGCCTCAGGTGTCTCTCACTCGCCTCAACGCGATAATTGAGACACCATACACAAGTTACCACAGGACAAGGACTAGCTAGGGTCACGTTTGTCAGCGCGGGTCCGAAGTCCCCAACCACGTGTGCACACACAGACCATCTGTTCTAAGTCAAGTTCTCTATTTGGTTTTCCCATCAGCCTGGACTCAGACTGCAAAGGCAAGGGACAGTCGCTCCACCTCTCCCAGGTGGGTCAACACTGCGTGTCGTAAAGAAGGCTACGACTAGTGGGGGTCACTCGACGTGAGAACTCACTGTAGCGAAGAAATCGTTGAAATACTGTCGAGTCACACTCACGCACCCATTGCACGTATTTTGAAATACAAGGCAGCTCGGTACCCACTGAACTCAGAACGACTAGCTAGATAGCTAAACTATCTGGTCACACGACCCATACTAAGATTGCGGCACAATACGGCCCAATGCCGTTAACCTATCCTAGGCCGATAAAACGGAAACCACGAGCGTCGGCCACTAGACTCATGCGGGAAAACCCTCCGCGAGAACCACAAGACTCCGCACATGGAGAATCCAATTCTTGGGGCGACCACCGCCCACACGAGACCGAAATGGCCCAATTTTCATGGGTTTTCATGAATATAATATTAATGTATGTGTTTCGGGGCTAAAACCGAGTTAAGGGGGGTCAAACGGGCCAACCAGCCCTAGATCGGTCGACCAACATAGGGAATCGGTCGACCGGCTAGCCAGGGTCGGTCGACCGACTGGGTAAATTGGTTGACCAGCTAGCCAGGGTCGGTCGACTGGTTTTCCCAGTACTGGCCCTGTTCAGATTGGGCCCCAATCGGTCGACCGAACTTGGTGGTTGGTCGACCGATTTCGGCCAGTTCGCAACGAGAGCCCCGCCGTGGGGTCCCGTTCCACGCCCCGCTCGCTCTACACTAGGGGGAAAACAAGGGGAATCCCTTCCCCAATCTCCAACACACTGGGAGGATCCAATTAAACCCCTAAAAGTCACTTGAATCATCGAAATCATTTTCACCTCGAAACATGCTTAAACCTCTCCCAAAACATAACAAAACCCGTTCTCGACCTCACCATGGCCCCAAATCACACGGAAATACGGGAAAAGCAAGCGGGATCATTCCCTGTCATCCATTCCATCCATACCACAATATTAACTAAGAAACGCCGCCCAAAATAGTAGAAATCGCCACTTGTCCCAAAACATGCATTTTTCCCCAGCAAAAAGAAAATCCACTATAAATCGCCCGAATCGGCATGAAATTGCGGGAAATTAATGCACAAGGGTTCGAGATCCATCTCCCTTCCTTTCATGGAGAAATCATGCGAAACCGGCGCCGATTCACGCCGAAAACGCCGTCTCCCACGGCCGGTTCTTCTCGAAAACACGAAAAGCCCCCGCCGCCACCACCACTCTTGTTCAAGCCTCGATCCTCGCCGCCGCCGCTGTCACTCCGACCGCCTCGCCCACCATGCTCTCTGTTGGCCGCCGGAGGTGTGAGGGAGAGAGAGAGAGGGAGAGAAACAGAGGGGAGAGAGTGAGAAACGAGAGAATGAGAGGGGGGTGAGGGTTTAGGTTATATTTATAGGAAATTTTTGGGGTTTAGAATTTCCAAAAATTAGAAAATTGTCAAAAATTAGTCACACAATCCTTGAAAAACACGTAATTCACCCGTTACGCTCCGGAGCCTAAAAACAAATTATTATTTCTCATTTGGGGATCCAGAGATCCGATATTTAATAAAATTCTATTTTATTTATAAAATGTGATCCGAGACCCGCGGAACCGCTTCGAAACCCGCAGATATTAGATCCGAAAACCCAAGTCATGACATCTTCCTTCTTTCTCTTCTCTTTTCTAGTCCTCGATCGAGTCCGCCTCCCCACTCTTGTCTCTCTCTCTCTCTCTCTCTCACACACACACACACACACACACACACACACACACACACACACACACACACACACACGGTTCGACCCCCTCAATCTCTGTCTCACTCTCTCTCTCTCTCTATCACTCTCTCTCTCTGTTTCACACACATTCATGGACAGAGACAGAGTAGCCTCTCTCTCTCTCTCTCTCATCGCACTATTATGCCACTTTGTTGCAAGGGAACAATGATTAGTGAAGCATTCATTTTGGACTACTCCGGACAACAAGGAGCGTAAACCGTAAGTTGAAACTTTTGTTTCAATTTGTTTATTTTTTGTTTCAATTGTTTAGATTTGCTGTTAATTTTATTTAAATTTGTTTGATTTTAGGAATGAATGAATTTAGAAACTTTATTGATTATATGTATGCACTTTTTGTGATATTTAGACATATAGTTTAGTTTTTGAATTATATATTTATTTTTAGTAAATCTTGAGGTGACCCCTTGGTCGCCTCACGTCTCTGACTACATGGCTCTTCCCTAGTGAGGATCTCATCAAACTCTGCTCTAAGGATGTCCTGCGTATCCTGTCAGTCTCATCCATCAGCCCTACCTTCTCCAAGCAATTTAGTACTACTAATTACTGAAGAATCCTTTCCTTAACTAATCTGCCAGGTAGACTTTTGTTAGCACCCCAACTTCTAAGCACCCGGGCCAAGTGCTTCACTTTGCCTACTAGAGTAGCCATACAGGATCCATCATGCCTCTGCACACTCCAAGCCTTCTTGAATGTGTCCATAAAGTCTTCCTCCCTGAACCAAAATCTCTTAAATTTGAAGTCATATGTCCTCTCCTGACTACTGTTGGTCTTCGACAGAATGGGCTTGTGGTCTGATGTCGGTTTGCCCAAACAGGACGCCTGCACATGCGGGAAGTGATCCTCCCAATCCATAGAAATGAAGAACCTGTGCAACCTAGAGCAAGTCGGCGTCGACCTCAAATTTGACTAGGCGAATTGGACGTTCATCAGTCCAATGTCAATAAGAGCTGCCTCCTCTATTAACTCATAAAAGTTCTCTATCTCCCCTGAATGTGAGTAGACTCCCATCCTCTCCGAAGCTGTAGTCAGTGCATTGAATCACCACCCACACACCAGGGTCGGCTTGAGGTACGATGGTAGAGGAGGAGGTCCTCCCACAACGCCCTCTTCCCGTCCCTGGTTTAAGGATCGTAGACTCCTGAGAAATCCCAGGAGAAGCCATCCTTCATGTTGCGGAAGTGTAATGAAATGCCCCCCCTAGCCCAAATGCCTATCCACCTCCACCTCTTTAACCTCAAACGGGTTCCACAAAATTATGATCCCTTCTGCTCTCCCCATACTAGGGGAGGCGACCCCTTCAAAAGTCTGCCTCCTCCTATCTCCCTAATGAACCCTTCCCCATCTCCCTCACACTTGGTTTCCTGCAAGCACAGAATGCCCACCTTGTATCTTCTTACCAATTCTTTCACCACCCTCCTCTTCTCTCTCTCCCCCCTCCTCGGTTAGACCCCTTATGTTCTACGAGATGATCCTCATAGGGATTAGATTGAGCTCCCCTCTCTCACCTGCTTCTCTCCCCCCTTCTGGCCCCCTTCTCCCTGCTCTCTTATGTGACTTAGCTCGCTTCACCTCCCTAGCTAAAGCAATGAGTCACCTCTTCTGGATGTTTATAAATAGACCCCTTATGTCTTTGTCCACCCCCTCAAACGAGACCCCCAACTTGTCTGCCATGTCTCTCATGTGCCCCTCCGTCATCTTCTCCACCACCTCCATCAGCTCCCTCCCCTCCTCCTTGCCCAATGTACCCCTCTCCTCTGCCTCTTCCTCCTCAGATTCACCCTCCTCTAACCTTGGAGTGGCCGGAACCATCTTCTCATCCCCCTGCTCCTCTGTTGTCAACGCTCGAAAAGGTTCCAGTGTGTCGCCTGCCTCATCGTCCATCAGTTGGCGAAACAATTCCAGTGTCGTGTCATCCCGTTCACCTCCGCTTCCGCCCGCCTCCAACAGAAGAGGCCTGGGGAGCAGCGAAGATAGAAACTCGAGCCAATGGGGCTTACCCATCTTAAGATGTTGGGGTGGCTCCAAGACAGTTCCAGGAAGGCAGCTGAGGACATCTTGAAGCTTGGCGGCACCGGCAACTAGAGCACGAGACGATGGGGACGAGGGTTGCTGGCCCTTTATCTAGCGTAGAAGGTCCCCACAAACTGCAACGGTAAGTGGCTGGAGCTCCATGGGAAGAGCCACCATCCGCAAATGACTGGAAAGGTCGTCTGGTGTCGGCGTCGGGACTCCCACACTCTGCGCCGGCTCGACCTAGGGATGGGCTCTTGTAGCAAGAACCGAGTGGGAGAGAAGACCCTTCTCGGGTCCGCGAGACTCGCTAGCTCCACTCCCCTCGGATCCGGCGGGTAAGTTCCGAGTAACTGAGCCGTGTCTGGGTCCTAGGCTAAAGTAGAAAAGCTGCCGCCCACTTTACATCAGTCCCCCGACCCAAGCCTTCTCTCACTTGGGCCCATTGCGGATCACCCACTGGCCCACCAGTTACATCCGGCTCGGGAAACTACTCGCCCCGATTCAAGAATGAATTGGAGCATCTCCGGCCCACCTGCCTAGTCTTGCTCGGCCCAGCTCTAGTGGGGGTCCGATTTGAATTGAAGTTGCCCGCCATGTTGTCTTCTTCAACCTCGGCATTAGGCAGTGCTTGTCCTAGTTGAATCTGTCGTTGTCGCTCCGCCTTTGACATTGCCTCACCTATGGTGACCCTCACAATGAACTTGACCCCACTGACAGAGAAGAGGATCGCCGGTGGTGCTAGTAACGGAGTTGAGGCAGAGACAATGGCCTTCATGATGGTCACTCTGCACCTTGGTATCACGCAAACAGTGCCGGACTCCACTTTTCCGAATGAATTGGCTAAGAAACTGATGCCAGCTTCGTCGCAGAGGCACAACGGCATCCCAGCAAATGAAACCTAGAAAGAGGACTTCTCCGGAGTGGAGTAAGTCCCTCGCACCCGGTCCCAAGGCTGGATACGGAGGATGGATCCTCCCGCCACCAAAACCCTGGCGTCCGCCGCCTCCTTGGCCCCTTCTACATTGGCCGCAATGGCTAATAGGCCGTCTTTGTGCACCCTTTGATAGAATAGATGGACGATCTGATACCCACAGATGGAGTATCTATAAACGATCTGGAGGGGGGTGAATAGATCAGTCATCCACTAAAAATTTACTACAGCAGAAACAATTGCGGAATATAATCAAACTGCTGTAGGACGACCGGAAGGCACTTAATCACAACCAGAATGAAGCAAATAGAACAGATCGGCTCTCACGCGATCCTAAGCAATCATCTACTGAGCGATGAACATAGATAAAGGACAAATGTAAACCACAATCAATCGCACAGTGGACAGAGGAATTTTAAGGTGGTTCGACCTCAAACCCGAGGTGTACGTCCACCCCACACTCAAACTAGAGTGTGGCTTAACTGCTGATACACAGCTTCCGCTGATCCACAGCTTCAGGGTAAAAACCCTACAACCGTTGGGCCTTACAGCTTACGCCGACCAGAGGATACCACACCTCTGCAACCGCTGGGGCTTACAGCTTTACCCGTCCAGAGGATACCACACCTCTGCAACCGTTGGGGCTTACAGCTTTACCCGTCCAGATGATACCACACCTCTGTCCGCTGAGCGTCACAGCTTGCTCCGCTGACAAACAGCTTGAAAAAGAGTTTCTAAAACGAAAAAGAAAAACAAGCGAAGAAACAAGAATCCACCAAAAAATATAGCTCAACACTGAGCAAATTCAGCTCCGGTTTTGAACCAGGAGACTGAAGAGAAATCTTTCTCTCTCAATTCTCTCAAAACACTTCTCTCAGAACTCTCCTTCTTTTCTGCTCTCTCTGTCTTCTTTTTCTCTCTGGATCATACAGGGGCTAGCTCTCTTTGCTTCAGCTTTCAATTACTCAATCTTCTCTTCTGGCACGATCAATCTTCTCTTGAAGGAGAAGCTTCATATATATAGTGATAGTAGAGAGTTAGGGCGTGTGCTCTCCACGATTCCCGCCCATACATCTTGGTCACGTGGCCTATGTAGTTGAAATCCCGCCTAGGCGAGCCCCTAGGCAGTGAGGCGGGGCGAGGCGTCGATCGCCAGCCTCGCGTCGTCGCCGCTCGCTGAGGCGAGCGCCTCTGCCGCCTCCGCCGCCTCTGCGCGCCTCGCCGCTCGCCCAAAGCCGGAGCTGCCGGATCCGCGTATCGGGTATTAACTACCCGTTAACCTGCTTCCACCTCCGAGCGCGGCAGCTGAGCGGCAGCGACGTCCTGAGCTCTGTCCTCCGGCGTCCGGCGAGCGGCAGCAGCTTCCTCCGGCGTTGTTCCGGTTTCCTCCGGCTTCCTCCGACGTGCGGCATCAACTTCCTCCGGCTTCTTCCGGCGTGCGGCAGCGGCTTCCTCCTGCTTCCTCCGGCTTCCTCGGGCGTGCGGCAGCGTCTCTTCCTCCGGCTTCCTCCGGCCACTCTCACTCTCTGTATTTCCACTCTCTCACTCTCTCCGATCTCTCACTCTCTCTCTCTCTCTCTCCGATCTCTCTCTCTATCTCTCCGTTCTCTCACTCTCTCCGATCTCTCACTCTCAGACTCTCACTCTCTCCGATCTCTCACTTTCTCCGATGCTCACTCTCACTCTCTCCACTCTCTCACTGTCTCTCCGATCTCTCACTCTCTGTCTCTCCGTTCTCACTCTCTCCGATCTCTCACTCTCTGTCTCTCCGTTCTCACTCTCTCCGATCTCTCACTCTGTCTCTCTGTAATCGACATTGGTAGTAAATAGTCAGTTTTTTTTACATTGGGTATAATTTTATTTTTATTTTTTATTAATTTATCGCCTCAAACGCCTCGGCCATCGCCTAGGCCTTTGAGGCGTGAGGCGCCCCCCTGGTCGCCTCGCTCGCCTCACGCCTCAGACTACATAGCACGTGGCATCATCCCAGCTTACTGCTTTACACGTGTCACGATCCTGGCACCTCCTCCAGTCTTGGATCACGTGCCATTCTTAATCTTCACGAAAAGGCATCTGTCAAGGCATCAGACATAAAGTCACCTTCAGACAGTTATACGAGTTATAAAGAGATTGCACGGAGTAAATATTTTGATAGAGCTGAAAAGCACAGACTCAATATGGCATTCACACACACACATGCACAGACTCAACATATATGCATAGACTTGACTTTAACACAAGGCCTACGGATGCACTGACTATGTATATGCAATGTGCAAGTGTTGCACAGACTTGAACAACCTGTGAGTGGCCTTGCTTAGACTACGACAGTGCGAAGATAAGAGTTGCACAGACTTAATGTGCTCGGTGTAAGTATTGCACTGACTCGATGACATGCCACGAGAGGCGTTGCACTGACTTAGCTATGTGTATGCACAGACTAGCTCAAGAAGAAATGCATAGACTCTATGTGCATGGTGCAGATATTGCACCGACTCGAATGCGTGCGACTACGGTTATTGCACCGACTCACCACAAGCAACAAATGCACCGACTTAGAAGCTCATGTGCACAAGACCGAGCAAGAGGCAAGAAATTGCACCGATGCAAGAGTTGCACCGACCGTGCTAGTGCTTAGACGAAAAGATTGCACCGACCCTGGTATGTGCATGAGACGCAAAATGAGACGCAAGATGAGACGAACACATGCACTGACCTAGGCCTTAAGAGACGCAGTATAAGACGGACACAGAACGTGCACCGACTTGCGTCTGCCTAACTGCAAAGATTGCACGGACATGCAAGACATGAACTTCACCCAAATGCACTGACCTATATGCTAGATGACACATGAGACGCAAATATATGATATATGCAAATGTGTGCCTGCAACCCAATCATTCAATCTTTCATGCAAACCCATGGTGACTCATAGTGTTTCTATCATCAAAACCACAAGGACACAACACCCTCTAAAACATCCCAGCCTCCCAGGATCCGCCTACTCCCCACCGGTTGTCCAGCAATGCCTTAGCAGTCTCTGCTTCCATCCCCCCTTTGCAGAGGAGATATCCAAACAAAACCCTGTTGCCACTTCATGCGCCCTGACATACTCTCCAGGGAGAGCCCTCCTAAATTCACTAGCTCCCCACCCATCAGTTTGGGGTTGACACATCGGCCTCTGCTTCACAACCTCCGCGTAGGTTCTTCGTCCCCTTGATCTTCCCCCTTCTGGCTGTCTCCCCCCCACCGAAGCCCTGCAAAACCTCTTCAGGTGTCCCTGCTGCCGGCAGAGCAAGCAGGTGGGACCATGACCTGCCCCCCTACCCGCTTCTCCCCTCTGGCGAGGTCCACCGCCCCCCGAGGGGAAACGGTTCGCCTTGGGCACTCTCTCCATCTCCAGAGCTTCTCTCTCTAGAAAAGGCTAGAACTTATGCTTATCATAGCCATGTGTTTCCTAGAATATTGTTCTTTTCATGGACATTAATCTGAACACCTTTGGAGAGTACCTGATCGTCATTTCATAGCAGCAATATGTGTCAGCATTTCTTTTAATGGATGCAAGTGCAAATAGTGTTTATGTTTTGAACAGAGAGCACCTGCATGCAATCTGGTCTGATGTTTTAAAAGACATGCATTAAAAACAGTGGATAACGAATACCGGATTTGACATGTTATATAATAGAACTAATCGGAATAACCATGGCTAAAGAACCTGATATGGCATTGGATGAAGATGCTTTATCTAACAAGTAGCATATCTCCAAAATCAATATCCAGAAAGACATACTAATATATGTCTTTTGGCAAATATCTCCATTTTTATTCAACATGGACACGGATGTCACAGTTAAAAATTATTTTAGTTTGAAGGAAAGTATACTGCACTGCCAATTTTATTGAACAGCTCTTTGTACAACCAAAGCCGGAGGTGAGGTTCCTCCAATGCATCATCATCAACTCACAAGGAATTCAAAATAAGGAGAAGAATGTGGAAGTGACAAGTTTCTCAAGAGGTTTTCCCACCTACCAATTGTAACTTTGAGGAGAAACCTGCTTCAATCGCAAGCTACAGAGAAAGTGTTGATGCAGATATCTTTTGACATAAGTTTTGCTTTTCTTAAAGATGCAATTGTTGAGCAACCTCTCCAAAGGGGGATATACATTTTGTTAATGGAAATATGCATTTGATTTGTTGAAAGAAACCAGTAACATGGTGTGTAAACTAGCAGATACACCCATAGAGGTGAATTATGGATTATATGATTCAGAAGGTGAAGCCTTGTCGAAAGCAGATAAAAGCAAGTACCAAGGCTTCGTTGGGAGGTTACTTTGTCTTGGTTTCACGCAACCTGATTTGGCCTATTCTATGAGTGGTTAATCAGTTCATGCATGCCCCTAAAGTGCGACATGTGAGGGTTGTTGAGCACATCTTAGGTAAATCAAATCCTATCCTGGCAAAGGTATCCTATTCTCTAGAACTAAGCATTTGAGTGTGGAAGCTCTCTCAGATGCTGATTAGGCTGGTTCGCATGTTGTTAGGAGATCTACAACAAGCTACTGTATGCTCCTAGGTGAAAATCTAGTGGCCTGGAGGAGCAAGAAGCAAACAACTTGTGCTAGATCAAGTGCTGCGGATGAGTACATAGCTATGGTTCATAGTGTTAAGGACATGTTGTGGCTGAAACTTCTCTTACAGGATCTTGGAGTTCAAGCCCATATCCAATAAGGTTGTATAGTGATAATAGGGCTGCCATCAATATTGCCAACAACCCCATACAACATGACAGAACTAAACATATAGAGATTGATCGCCACTCATCAGAGAGAAGTTGGATTTGGGGGAGATTTGTTTGCCCTATGTCAAATCACAAAATCAAGTAGCCATTCTCAGTTTACCTCTAATTTAAGCAAAGCCAAGCTTGCATGATGTTTATGCTCAGCTTGAGGGGGGGTAGAAGATAACATGTTCAGTCAGGGTTTTTTTAGCCTCCTTGGCTTTGTTGCTATTGTGTTGGTTTATTGGGTCTGTTCTTTTGTCTTATTGCATGCCTTAAGGGTTATTTTTGTCCTGTAAAATTTAAAGAAGAAAACCTAATAAAACTAGAGGGAACAGGGCATGCGACTGTCTGTCTAGGAACAGCTGGTTCCTCCCTGCATAATCTCCCACACCAGTGCTTCTCTTCTCTTCTTTTCTCTGAATTCATCACTCTCAGCTATTCATCTTAGCTTTTACTTCCGAATTCAACAGTTCAATAAATCCCCTACGAGAGTTTGTCTTGGCCAATATCTAGAACTACTTCAACTGTTTGTGTGATTTGTACAATTATCCATAAATTCCCTAATGGAGATTTTTTGGTTATCTGTGAATTGGAGGCTTTGATGAACTAATGTTACTGTTGCATTCATTTTTTTATTTGTATACTGTAAATTCTGAGATGACATGGTATTATCACTAGCATAAGAAACATAGATAACTGTTGATCACCCGAGGAAGTGAATTGTGACTATCTTCCTGTTTTCTGCAGGTTCCTGTCAATGAGGTGGACCAAACAGTTTTAAGACAAGCAGTTTCAGCTCCTGTTGTTGCAGTAGCTTCTCCTTCTGCTGTCCGGTCAGAAAACTAGTTCAGAACATCTTGGTTCTTAATATTCACTTCTCTCTATTTCCTCCAGGCTTGCTCTTTAAACCCATTTGTGGGCAATCCCACTCTTTGTTAGTGGTCCGGCTCATACTTGGAGCAACGTCTGAACACTGTTCATTTGTCTTCATTATGCTTTGACAGTGATCCTTATTTTAATTGTATTAATGTGCAGCTGTGAAGCACAAGAGGAATACAGAAAGCTAATTCAACCCCCTTTTACATTGTCAGCGTGTCCACCAACGACCCTGCCATTTCACATCCTTCCTCATTCCATTCAACCTTCTTTTACATCATCAGTGTGTCCACTGCCTACCCTGCGATTGCACATCCTGCCTTATTCCTTATCCAACAGGAATGCTCTTTCTTTATTCTGACGCTAGCTTTTAATCCCTTTTCACATCCCAACCTTGCTCCCTCTTCTTTAATAAACTATCTGAACTGAAATGGGACCTGTCGAATTTTGTTTGGGTTCAAGGGATACTGGTCTTTCCTAGTTTGGTTCAATTTCAGTAGTGAAGTTGGTCCATGGCCAGTTAGCTAGTTCTGTTCTGGAATCTGACTGGAATTAGCCATATGGGTGCCGGTTCAACTGGTTTTTCCATTATGTTCTCCCATCTTTTTATGGAAGCTGTGCCACCCCTGGCCTTTATTTTCCCGGTTAATATGTTCAGACCTTATCTTCTTTTACCCCTCTTTTAGTGGCTGGCATTTTTTTAATATGTAAAGTAATTGTTAACAGAATTATCAATGCTATGCCATCTGAATGCTCAATCACACAGTGCCTGGGTAAACCTCATTGCAAAAGGGGAGGAGTGGAGCAACTCTGTAGCCTGCATCGGTGAGACAACTGCTTTGGCTGCAAAACGACTAGGGCTGAAGAATGTGTACTTTCCGAGTAACCCCGGTCTGGAAGGGTAGTTTCACTTATCCCAAAATTCCTTTCTAGCTATTTTGGTTGATCATTACTATTTTAAACTAGAGGCATTACCTTGCCTTTGGTGAAGGATGTCATTAATGAATATGCATTCTAGATCCCACATCAATTTGTCGTTTATCTTTCACTCAAAATACATATCATAACCCATTGAGAAGGTGACTCACGGCTAAAGTTCTCTTCCCACAAGTTCTCTGGCATCTTGTTTATGCCATCATATATGGAGAGAGTTATGGTGTTGGATCATTGAACTTCGTGTTAGATCGTCAATGGTCATTGCCAGCCACTGTATTACAAGGTTCACATGTGGTAAATGGGTAACTTTTGTGCTTCTTGTAAATTCGAAAGTTGGAGTTTATCTATTTCACAATCATGATGTAGCTTGTTTTGCATTCTGCATTTTGTAGATTACTGATATATTATGTTTTTTGAAAGTGATTACTGATATATTAATTAAACCATTGTGCAAGTATAAACAACTAGAGAATATCCCAAAATGGGTTACCTCAATGGTCTGAGTAGCAAGTCCGTCAATAGCTTTCTTGGTTGGGGTTCAGTGGCCACAGATACTACAGGCTTGCCACTTCAGCAGGATTGTCATCCATATGAATTTTACATTGTTAGGAAGTCATTAAAGAGGCTGCCGACGGAGACAGTACCCTGTGGAATTGGAGAAAGCATTTGATCTGTAGGCTTTTTGAAAATCTGTTTCTAATGCTGCACTTCTGCAACAGCTTGTTTTGTACCTATTGAGACATTGGCCTGCTGTTATTTTTTGGGCATATATTATGCCATAGAAAATTGTGTGGTCAACTGAACCTTCAAGGTGGAAGATTTGCATTGATAGAACTGTTTTCAACCCTTCGCTGTGTTTTACAACAGGTGGACTGATAGCATTCTCGAAGCCTTGAGAATTCATCACTAGTTGCGAAAGGTTTTTTTTTCCATTCACAATTAATTTGGGTTTTTATTTAATCCCAAAAGTTCTGTCCTTGTGACTGAAGTGATGGCTTCTTTTCCAATTCTTCCATCCCCTTCCCCAGGCCCTGGTCTGTTGAAGTGTAAGATTTTCAATATCCCTGACATCAAGCTGCCGCCGAGACTGCTCAAGCATGTTACTTCAAAGGCCTTTCGGCAAGACATCAATGCTCTGCTGTGTACAAAGATGCAATTTTCATGATATGTACGAAGAATCCGCCAATTCTGAAGAGGATGCTGCCACAAGGTGTGGGCACAACGAAGGTGATAATTACTGTTAATAATCACACCATCTGTATACTTAACCGAATCTGTAAATACCGCCTGTACAAATTGTCAATTTTCCTGATCGTGCATGCTGTGAGAATCTTCATTCATGTAAACTCATGAGTCCAAATTAATCCTCCCTGCTTGGAGCTATCCCAAATATCACTGGGAGCGGATAACAAGTGGAGGGGCAAAGACATGGCTCCAGTGCTGTTAATAGTGAATGGTGGTGTGCGGATGTAGAAGCATTCGGTCGGCTGTGTATACGTATACGGTGCACCATGGCCCCAAGCCCAGCATGGACCTTTGTCTTATGACGGAGAGAGAATTCTGGGTGCATATCCAAACGATTAACCTCTTACAAAATATACCCAACGAGTCTGCAAAAGGAAACTGTCACAAGCGGGTTGCTTCCATTCCATGGAGAGCAAGCCAGGGGCAAAGCAGAATTTATTCACCGTTGGGAGTGTCGAAGCCATGTTCAGCCACGGTGCTGTAACATCTTTGCGACAAAGTAAGAGTAAAGTCTCAGGCATCTTGTCTGGTGAATGGGGGTTCAAATGGTCTACTGGCATGCGGCCCCCTACTGTGAGAAGGAGAATCTTGTAAATTTACTTGTGATTGGTTCGCTTGTGTGATGATGAGTTCTGAGAGATAAGAAAACTTTTATTAAAGAAATGCAGGTCTCATAATTTTTTAATTTGTTATTGAAGATTTTTTTGTCTCCCAATTCATGTCATTCTATGTGAACCAAACGCATGTAAGTTTGCAAGATGACGAGACATAAATTACGTACTATGGTGTGTAACGTCTTTCGATCAACTCTTAATAGAGAGGTAATATTTCCTCTGGTAAATGTGTTAGTTGCTATGACCATTTCAGGGTTTATTTGGTTGAGATTATTAGGGGATTCTAATAATTAGAATTTGTTGTATAATCTCATTCTAATCAAATGGCTCAAAGTTGTCGTCTAGGTTTTTAAGTTGGGTGAATTTTTTAAAACGAAGAGATAAAGACATAAGGGGTGTTAAATAATCTATAAAAATTTCTCATGAAATTTTGAGGTTCAAAATCTTTGACACTGACATTTGTTCTATGCGAAGATTTTTTTAAAAAATTATTTGAACAATTGCAACCAAAGAGAACTGACGGAAAGCCGGAGAAAACAAGAGGGAAAAAATTTATTAACTCGTCTTTTAAAACTCTATTTTTAACATCTTGGTGCCATTCCATGTGTTATGTTCACCTGACTTGGCAATAAACTAAGCGACGGCAGGGGATTCCGGTGATGCCATTAGATCCAGGCTCCACTTGCAGAAGAGTTCGGCTCAGCTATTTCTTCCTCTTGGTCGTTGCTCTCATCTGCTTCCATCAACACCTACTCCTATTCTTCTTTTTTTCTCCTCCTCCCCCTCCTCCACTAGCAGGTATTTTTGAGGGCTCCATAGGAATTTAGCCAATTGAGTCACTTGTCAAAGGAAAAAAAAGAAATAATGAGGTCTAACACTTTGGGCATTTAACGATTCGACTTATTCTTTCCCACAGGGTTTGTCGGATCGGGTCGGGTCGGCTCGACCCGCACGACCCGCCCCGTCCCAGGCGCCAAGCGGGTCGGGCGTGTAACATCTCGGAACTTTCAGATCTTTTTTCCTGGGTGTCAGATCTGGTTTCTCGGAGTGTCCGGCTCCGTTGTGTCCGAAATTTCGTTTCGGACATCTTTCGTGTTCGGATCGGCGCGATCCGGAGTTGTTTCGGAGTCCCGGAAGCGTTCCGCGACTTTTCCGCGCGTGTTTTCCGTGTTTCGATAATTCCTTCGGAATCTCGTTGCGGGTGAACCGGGCCATTCACCTAGGCGAGAGTGGTACCGTTGTGATCGGTGCGTTCCGAGGATTGTGGAAATATAATTTTCTATTTTTAGGTATTTTTTGAAATTTATGGATTTTCCTATAAATACCCCCATTTTTCTCTCTCTTCCCCACCCTCTTCTTCTTCCTCCTCTTTTCTCCCCCACCGTGCGACGCCCTCTCTCCCTCTCTTCTTCGTCAGGCGAGACCGCGGCGAGCCCCTCCGGCTGCAGACGGGTGTGGGCGACGGCGTGGTGACGACGGCGACGGCGAGGTGATCGTGAAGGCATACGTGAACCGTGGGAGCTCAAGGTAGAATGAGGGTTTTCAAGTATTCTTTGTGATTCGTGGTTGATCCGGCGCGTCTCGGGACGCAATTGAGGTAGGGTGACGTTCCCTAGTCTCTAGCCTTCCTTTCCTGTGATTTGTAGGCCGAGGGGAGGCCGAGAGATGGGATTCCCTGTGGGTTTGGAGTTTTCCATGATTTGGGGAGAGCTCGCTGTAGACACGCCATTCTTGACGTCTCCTGAGAAAGTCTCATATTACTATACGACGTCCCGCGGCGGCTTACGCATTTCGAATCACTTGAGCACTTCCTTTTCTTGGGTCTTCTTCTGTCTTTTTCGGCATCCGGAATCGTCTCGTCGCGGCATTCGGACGGCATCAACACCAGTCAGACGCATCAAGAGGTTCCGGGACCAAGAAGGTGTCTGCCAGGCGGCCGCCGATTGAGGACCCGGGTGGGTCTTAATGGGGGCGTCCAGGCCCCTGGACGCCCCCATTCTTTTATTTTATTTTATTCTTTTCTCAGGGCCCAAAACTAAATAAAAAATATATATATTAATGGAGGCGTCCAGGCCCCTGGACGCCTCCATAAAAATAAAAATAAAAAATGTGTGTGTAAAATACCAGTTGGCATAAAAATTAGAAAATAAATAAACATATATATATATTAATGGAGGCGTCCAGGCCCCTGGACGTCTCCATAAAAATAAATATAAAAAAAAGTAAAATGCCAGCCTTGCCATAAAAGACAAAATCAAAATAAAAAATAACATATTTTTGGAGGCGTCCAGGCTCCTGGACGCCTCCATCAACTCCCTCACGGGCAAAAAATCCAAATTATGAAGACGTCCAGGCCCCTGGACGCGCCCATTTCTGAATCACGAGGCACCGCTCACAAAACCACGCGTTGTGCCAAACCGCGTGCGGCCGTCGTCGGTTTTCAGTGGATCTGTTTGAGGCGTCCGGAGCCCTAGACGTCTCCACAAAAGTATTCCAAAAAAATATATAAAAATAGAATAAAATATTAATTCGGCCCTGATGCAGGTGTCCAGGGTCCTGGACGCCTCTACCCTCCATAGCTCTATAAATAGAGGCCCACCCCCTCAGTTCTGAGGGAGCTTAGAAGTGATCCGATAGGCTGCCGGAGCCCAGAGGCTACGGAGTCATTTTCTAACCCGTGGGTTCTTTTGTAGGTGGAGGTTCTGCCGGCTTCTCGGGTGCTCACGCTCGCGAGAGGAAGGTCGTCTTCATCCACCGCGCTTCCACGTCGTCCCCACGCTGCCGGAGCTCCGCCGGATTTCACCATCGGCACATCCAATAAGCCAATTCTTTCCTTTTCTTCGTAGTTCTTTTGCATTCATCATCTTGCATCCACTATCCCCCTTCATAAGGACGCCTTTTCTTATACACTTCTTACATCCATCATCTCATTTTCCTCCTACTCGAGTCCGATAGGGGTTTAAAAGATAACACCAACCAGGTGTGTGTCTTGCCATCATTTCGTTATTTTTTATCGCAAAGATTTGAGTACTACACCTCCGTCTTTCTAATCCACTTGTCATTTGTTTGTCGTTGTTTTGCAAGGGTAGCCGAGGAAAGCCCTCTCCGTCGACCGGCCGGAGGGAGAGGAAGAAGCAACCCGCCATCTCCCGCTCTTGAGGTAGGCGCGATCACTTTCTTATTTTGGGGTCTTTCGGCCCCTGACGATCACATCTTGTTTTCGAGGCCGCGGCGAGTCACTTCCCCAATGGCCGTTTAAATTTCCGTTCTTATATTCTCTTTATACTCTGTTATATTCTGCTCATATTCTCGAGGCCGCGGCGAGTCACTTCCCCAATGGCCGTTTAAATTCCCGTTCTTATATGTTATATTCTTATCTATTCGTGTTCTCGAGGCCGCGGCGAGTCACTTCCCCAATGGCCGTTTAAATTCACGTTCTTATACGTTATATTCTTATCTGTTTATGTTCTCGAGGCCGCAGCGAGTCACTTCCCCAATGGTCGTTTAAATTCTCGCTCTTTGTATTCTCTCTATATTCTGTCATCTTATTATCTGCTCATATTCTCGAGGCCGCGGCGAGTCACTTCCCCAATGGCCATTTCAATTCTTGTTATTTAATTTTTGCACCATTCCCGTCCCCCCGAGGCCGCGGCGAGTCACTTCCCGCTATGGCCGTTTAACCCCATATTTTGCTATATCACACTTGTCCCGCTCGCCCCGCCGGAGCAATCTCCCGTGGTGGCCCCTTCTCTCTCTTCTCTTATTTCTGTGTTACAGCAAACAAAATAAAAAAGAAGGAGCCCGCGCGCTCCGCGTCCTCTCCGCTCTTCCCCGAACCGCGTGACGTCGCTCACAGATTGGCGATCACGATGGGACCGCTACTGCTTCCTTTCGGCTACCCTTGCAAGTTCGGCACCACCCGTGCCTCTCCACCTTGGCGCCCGCGCGTGCCCCCGTTGTGCTCACGGCAGCACCGTCAGTTCTGATTGGTTCTTTGTTTATTATATGTCTGTCATTTCTGTTGTTTTCCCACTCCATATCTCTGTCAGCATTCCATTGCATACATCCATTCTTCTTTTCTATCCTTTTTTCATTTTTTGAGGATCACCCTTTCCCGGTGAAAGAAGGACTCTCCGTTTGGGAATTCCTCTCAACGGACTAGAATCTCCTACACTGGGATCTCCGTAAGTCCCCGACATCGAAGAATCTCCTTTTCGTTCACTGGGCTGGTTGTACCATTGAAGTTCCCCGGAGTTAGTCATTTCATTCGTGGTGAGACGAGAGACCCTAGCTGACACGGCGGTGAAACAAAAACAAACTAGGGTCCCCATTTTGTGTGAACTTCGGATCTCGCTAAAAACACAAAAAATCATCAAAATCAAAACACAAAAAAAAGGGCGTAAAGGCATCCACTTGTTTGATAATCTCTGCTACCTACTTGCTAGTGTATGTTTTTACGTTCTGGGAAAACTGTGAGCATGTCTCACGAGTCTTTTGAGGAGAACCACCCTAGCCGTGGTTTGTCAGCCGACCCGCGAGTCTATGCTATGGACTCGGGTCCTTCTCATGACCCCTCGCATGAGGTGCAGGTTATTGCCGGGGACACGTCCCCACCACAGGATATCTCTTCTTTACTGGGCGTCCTCGCCAACACGGAGCTTACCTCTGAACAGCTCCGGGCCTTCCAGGCCATTCTAAAGGGGAAATCTGTTTCTCCCACGCCCCAGGAATCAACTCCGGCCATCGCACCTCTCCAAGAGTCCGTGCAGGCCATTCCATCTCCCTCATTGGCGCAAGCCATCCAGTCTCCCTCGCTTCAAGGACAAGCGAGCCAACAACCACCCTCATTCCAGTTCCCATCACAATCTCAAGCTCCCGTTGTTCCCCAGACACCGCTTCAGTCGGGGCCAACTGTCGGCGGTCCGACAGCTCCCTCTCATTCTGGGTTCCCCCCTCAAGTCTCCGGGAGACAGTTTCTCCCCCAGTGGCAAGTGCCACCTTCACCTCCAGAGGAGCTCGCCCAATCGCTCCTCAATAGGTTCAATCGCATGGACGAGCAGTTTCAAAATCTGAGAAGGATGGTGGACGTGAAAGCCACCCCGGAGGTTGCCTTGCCAATCCTTCCCGTCATTCATCTCCCTCCCTCCGAAATGCCCACGTACCGCAGATACAATGGTACCGGCAACCCCTTCATTCACCTCAAGGATTTCATGTATGAATCCTCCTATTGGCAAAATGATCAGAGGTCCCTGGCATACCTCTTTCGGAGATCATTGGATGGTCCTGCGCTTGAGTGGTTCTATTCTCTGGAGCCCCGCGAGGCCGAGAATTTTGAAATAGTCCAGAGAAGATTTTTGCAGAAATATAGGGATAGGGTCGGTCCCTCACTCTCCATTAATGACCTAGTGGCCGAAAAGATGAAACCCGACGAGGATTTTATCCGATATGCTGATAGATGGAGGTCTCTGGCGGAAAGAATAAGGGATACCCTCTCCGAGCCCGAACAAGTGAAGATGATTGTGTCTAATGCAACCCCACAGTTCAGATATGTCCTGGCCATGAATAAACTTACTACAATGGAGGAACTCTATGAAAGGGCCCGATACATCCAAACCCAGCTAAAAGACTCCCCCATCATGAACATGTTTGAGTCGCCGAAGCCCAAAGTGGTCAGAAAGACAGGCGCTGGTGTCCCGGGCCGAGCCACAGAAGGGGTCGTGACAAATGAGCAAGTCAGTGCGGTCAACAATGCCAACTATGCAGTCAACCTAAGGCCTCCACAAATGCCCCGACTTCCCCTTCAACCGGGTCCTTTCCCTCTTCGTCCTCCACCCCAAAATAATCCACCCCAGGATAATATGCCTCCATTACGCCAACCCCAGCAACAACAACCACAACCTCAGCAACAACAACCACCACTTCAGTACAACCAAGTTCCACCCCCGGGGAACTATGGTCCCCAACAGCAACAAAGGAGGCCGCTCGGTCCCAAGAGAGCCTACTATCCACCATTACCGAAAACCTTAGCAGACATTTTTAATGCCCTCATGGCATCAAACCAACTCGCCCTACCCAGAGAAAGGCCCGCGTGGCCCCCCAATGTTGATACCTCCAAATACTGCGTCTACCACAGGCAGCCGGGACACACAGTGGATTACTGCTTCCATTTCAAAGATTACATCCATGATATGAATGATGAACATCAAATAGATTGGGATGAGATGAGACGATACGTCGCGGCTCTCAAGGCTAGGAGACCTCCTCATAGGCCACAGCAGCAGTTACAACAGCAACAGCAACCACAACAACAACAGCAGGCTCAGCAGGCCCCACAACAACAGCCCGACATGGGCATAATCCAGAATCCACTACCGGAGCACCAACAGCCCAATCATCAGGTTAACCCCATCTCCTCCTTCCCAGAAGTCGGGAGAGAGCAGGCGTGGCACCAGGAAAGTACCTCCATTCTTTCTACTTCCAACCCTATCGTCATGCAACCCCCTCACCTTGCCCGGGTAGCACCTCTCTCTCATCAACCGGCGTCAGTATCACCATCACCATTTCCACTACCATTACGACCTCTCATCCGTACCCCGACCTCCTATCAACCGACACTCTCCACTACGCCTTCACACCCTCTCATCTTCTCTCACTCCACCACTTTACCATCCACCTCTACCACATTTACCCCTACGCCTTCTAAACCCCTTATCATCCGTCAACCATACATAACCCCGTCTTTCTCCACCGTATCACCACTAATGCCTTCAAAACCACTCATTAACCATCACCCACTTCAAAATCATTGCCCACTTCAAGTCCTACCCACTTCTACTTTGTCTCCACCGCCACCTTCTAGACCCCTTATCCTTCATAATCCGCGTAATATCCCCTCTACCTCCACCATGCCGCCACCTAACAAACCCCTCATCAGAATCCCTGCTCCCGTCATCACCCCTGCTTCATCAACCATTCCTCCACTACTACCCCTCAAACCCCTGTTAAAACCCACTGCTACCCCCACAGAGGTACAAAAGCCGCAGGCAATGGTGCTCCGGAGTGGAAGGATTTTCCACAGGGTTTTCCCCCACAACAGTCAGAATCCCGAGCAATCTCAGCCAGAGAAGGATGATGCAGAACAACCAGAAAGAGCTATCCCTGGAACACAGTATGATCTATTGAAACACTTGGACAAGACACCTGCCCGGATCTCCATCCTGGAGCTACTTCAAAAATCCACATCCCACCAGGCGGCCTTGATGGAATATCTTCAAAAGGTCATGGTTAATGAAGACCTCCCCGTGGAGAAGATTTCGACCGTCCTGACCCCAACAGACACACAACCAGCCATCATGTTTCACAACTACGAGTTCGCTCCCAAGGAAGCTCGGAAATATGCATTGTGCATTTCAATAAAAATTAATGGGGTATCCATAAACCCGTGTCTTGTGGACACGGGTGCATCCATAAATGTGATCTCCATGAGCACTCTTCAGTTGTGTGGGGTCAACGAGGAACAAATAAGACCTTCCTCGATCACGGTCACGGCTTATGACAATAGCAAAAGGCCGCCGCAGGGGATGATTATTCTGAAGGCAGAACTAGGCCCCATGGCAATTCCCACGGAATTCCATGTCCTCGACATGGACCCCACATTCAAGGCTATACTGGGTCGCCCTTACATCGAAGCCATGGGCGCTGTGCCTTCCACCAACCATCAGTGCCTGAAGTTTCCTTACAATGGAAGAATTATTAAAGTGGTCAGTACACTTGTCCTTCACACAGTGGATGCTATCAACACCTCTCTGCCTTCTGTTTGGCCGTCTCATCGGCCCATATTGTCACTACTGGACGTACGTGATCCATCTCATGTTCCACTAGCACCAAAGGAGCCGGTCAGGGCAACCACAACATCATGTCTTCCTTTTCACTCCAAAGGTTGGGAGATTATGAGGAACATCGGCTATCAACAAGGAAAAGGTCTGGGCGCACAGTTACAGGGTATGCTCAAACCGCCAAAGGAAATTAGGCCGAACCGCAGGTTTGGCCTAGGCTTCAAAGGACCGTTCAAGGCAGATTGGAAGCCCCTCACGTGGACTCTATCAAACCACTTCAACAGAGGGCCCATTGTTCAGATGGGAGATCACCCACGAGAAGCATATGGGGGATCACATGCTGTATATTTGGCCGAAAACTGTCCGAGGATCACCAAAAGAGGCAAGATCAAAGATCCGGAATACGAGTGGGACAAATGGTTCGACATACGGGACATTTCCGTTGCACTGGAAAGGATGTTCTCATCTCCGCAGCTTGAAGGACCACCATTGATCTCCGAAATACCAGAGAATATTACTGTAACGACCCGAGAATCCGATTACCGGGAAGGCCCGATAACCCGAGACTCGTACCGCCACCCACGAGTCCGAAGACTCGGAAGGGTTAAAAGGATGGTGTGGAAACTACACAAGTATCACAAATAATTACAGAAAATAAATTAACATTTTTCATGGTCCACAATAAAATAACAACAACAGCAACAGTAGTCCACGACCAGTACAGTGACAAGAAAGAAAAGTACAGCTACACGGGGCATCCCCCGGCTCTGACCTCTGGCACTACCTCTGGGCACCCGCACCACGCTGCGCTCCTGACGCGCTCCCCGAAGGTGGCGCCTCACCTGAAACACGGTGAAAACACGCAGGGAATGAGTCTCAGAACAAGACTCAGTAGGGATCACTCGAACCCTACCCCGAAAAATGAGAAACCACTACTCTAGCGGTAGGAAAGTACCTCGGAAAGGAAAGCCCTCTACTCTACAAAACTAGACCCTACGGCACGCAAACCGACACACGTGCCACGGTACGAGAAGACCGAAATCAACGGTCGAACCGTAAAACCCGAAGGTCGGAAACACACGACTGACAGTCTGACACTCCGTACTCGACAGGAGTACCACCCACTAGAAGCACAGCCGGTAGCGCCCCCTGACGTCTTACACCGCACCGCAGGTGAACCGCCTGACGTGGTAGGTCCTACCCGAGGCGCAAACACCGTACAAGTAACCACAAACAAGTGACTAGCTGGGGTCACGCCCGTCGACGTGGGTCCAACCGCCCCCAACCACGTGTGCACACACAGACCACGCGTCCCAGGTCTGGCCCTCTGACCGGTTTTCCCCTCAGCCGGACTCTGGCTGCAAGACGTGGGGCCCAACGGCAACCGGTCCACAAACCGTCTCGAAAGGTCGGCCCGTACACCACTCCCTGGTGCGACTAGCACCCGCGTACTAGTAGGCTACGACTAGTGGAGGGTCACTGAAGGAGTAGACTCTCGAGTCAACGGAAAACGACGTCCGAATCCGACAACAGGTGGGAATCACCCCACACACCAGCCCCGTCGCACGGTGACCACGGTCGGAAAGGAAACAGACGCACTGCCCACGGTCAAACGCCTGACCGAGGCAAACGGGACTTCCGGACACCAAAAACACGGTCACGGAACTCCACGGGGTGCCCGGGGCGCACACACGGCCCAAGAGAAACACCCAACAACAGGCAAGATCGCGCTAGGGACACCTAGCGCGACACGGAAGAACGCGCTAGGGAACCCTAGCGCAACAGCGAAGATCGCGCTGGGTCTCCCAAGCGCGACAGGAACCATCGCGCTAGGTCTTCCTAGCGCGACAAGGACGATCGCGCTATGACCCCATAGCGCGACAGGAACCGCCTCATGTTCATCTTCTCCGATGAACGCGCTCGATCGGGGCAGCGCGACCTCCAAGAACGCGCTACTGGAGTATAGCGCGTTCTCAGTCCGCGGCCGAAAACAGTAAGAACGCCCAAAAATTCAAACCACGCCCCCATACCTCTATAGGAGAGGGGGAAGACAAATGGGAAGACCCCTGGGGACCCCTAGCATGATTCTAGGCCCTCAAAACACGAATCCATGCATTGAATCCATAGATCGGGCGAGCTCTCCCCAAATCATGGAAAAACCTAAAAACGCTCAAATGATCCCCTCTCGGCCTCCCCGCGGCCTATAAATCACGGAAAAGAACGGCATGAGGCTAAGGAACGTCACCCTACCTCAATGGAGCGAATGCTCCGCCGAATCGATCACGAATCACGAAGAATGCTCGAAGCTTCACGAACTCCCCACGCTTCCCACGCTCGCCGCACGCCCACGAGATCGCCTCACCGTCGCCCACGCGTCCGCGCCGTCGCCCCGCCGCCGTCCGTAGCCGGAGAGGGGCTCGCCACGTCCGAATGGGAGAGAGGGAGAGAGAGGGGGCTCACGGTCGCGAGAGAGAGGGAGAGGAAGAAGAAAGAGAAAAGGGAAAAAGAAAAGAAAAAGGATTAGGATTTATAGAAAATCTGAATTTTCGGAAAAATACCGAAAAATAGAAAAATACATTTCTGGAATCCTCGGAACGCACCGATCGCAACGGTACCACTCGTGCCCGGGTGAACGGCCCAGTTAACCCGCAGCGAGCGTCCGAAGGAAAAGCCGAAACACACGCCGGGAATCGGAAAACACACGCAGAAAAGCCGCGGAACGCCTCCGGGCCTCCGAAACGACTCCGGATCGCGCCGATCCGAACACGAAAGATGTCCGAAACGAAATTTCGGACACAACAGAGCTGGACGCTCCGAAAACCAGATCCGGGACCCACGAAGAAGGATCCGAAAGGTCCGGGATATTACAGCCCTCCCCCCTTAAGGAATTTCGTCCTCGAAATTGAGAACAACCAAAGGGGAAAGAAGAGGAAGACTCACTCAAACAGATACGGGAACTGCTGACGCATCTCGTCCTCACGTTCCCACGAAGCCTCACCACCAGAGTGTCGCTGCCACACGACCTTTACCAAGGGAATGACCTTGTTCCGCAGGCGCTGCTCTCGCCTATCCTCCACGCGGATCGGAAACTCTGGGAGAGAAAGATCTGGAGTCACCTCAGGCCAAACAGAAAACTCGAGCACATGAGAGTCATCGGGCATATACTTCCGCAACATCGAGACGTGGAACACGTCATGCACCGACGCCAACTCAGGAGGTAACTGCAACCGGTAAGCAACCTCACCGATGCGCTCCACAATCGCGAAAGGACCAATGTAGCGGGGACTCAGCTTCCCACGCCGTCCAAAACGCATCACCCCCTTCATCGGAGAAACTCTCAAGAACACACGATCGCCCACGGCAAACTCAAGGGGTTGCCTCCTACGGTCAGCATAGCTCTTCTGCCGACTCTGGGCCGCCAACATGTTCTGACGAACCAGGTGCACAATGTCCACACATTGCTGCACCAACTCAGGTCCCGTCAAAACACGCTCACCCACCTCAAACCAATCAAGTGGATTCCGACAAGGACGCCCATACAGAGCCTCATAGGGAGCATGCCGATGCTCGAATGATAGCTGTTGTTATAGGCAAACTCCACCAACGGTAGGTGATGAATCCAACTCCCCTGCCACTCCAGGCAGCAGGATCTCAGCATGTCCTCCAAAGTCTGAATGGTCCTCTCAGACTGACCATCTGACTGTGGATGATACGCCGAGCTAAATGCCAACTCCGTGCCAAGAGCTCGCTGGAAACCCCTCCAGAATCCAGAAGTGAAGCGCGGATCTCGATCCGACACGATCGAAATGGGAACCCCATGCAACGGCACGATCCGCTCCACATACAGACGAGCCAACCTGGACACGCTCCAGCTGACCTTGACCGGTAACAATCGAGTCACCTTCGTCAGCCGATCCACCAGCAACCAAATACTGTCCTGCCCACTCGGGGTCCTCGGCAACCCCACCACAAAATCCGTGGTCACATGGTCCCACTTCCAAGCAGGAACATCCAAAGGCTGGAGAGTACCTCCTGGTCGCTGATGCTCCGCCTTCACCTGCTGACAGATCAGGCACCTGGCCACAAATTCGGCGACATCTCTCTTCATGCCAGGCCACCAGAACTGCCTCCGCAAGTTCCGATACATCTTCGTCGCACCCGGGTGTACAGTGTACCTGCTCCCATGAGCCTCGCGTAACACCGCACGACGAACCTGCTCCTCCGCTGGGACGTACAACCTGCCACGAAACCTCGCAGCACCGTCCTCGCCGAGCTCTACGTCAGCCATAGCCAGAATCCGGGGCAACTCAGGGTCCGCATGCTGAGCCTCTGTCACCTGACGACGGATAGCAGGAGTGACAGTCAGACTCGCAAGCACTGCCAACCCTCGCTCCTGGGGAATCTTGAGCCTGAAAGATACCTCGGGCACTTGTTCCCAGAGCCTCCACTTCCTCAACATCAAGGTACTGACCGCCACCTTCCGACTCAAGGCATCGGCGACGACATTCATCCTGCCCGGCTGATAAGACAGGGTGAAGTCATAGTCCTTCATGAACTCCATCCAACGCCTCTGTCTGAGGTTCAGATCTCTCTGCGAGAACACATACCTCAAACTCTGATGGTCAGTGAACACCTCGAACTTCTCACCGTACAGATAATGCCTCCAGATCTTCAGCGCGAAGATCACTGCTGCCAACTCAAGGTCATGGGTAGGGTAGTTCTCCTCATGGGACTTTAGCTGCCGAGATGCATAAGCCACCACTCTACCATGCTGCATCAGAACAGCACCCAATCCAACGCCGGAAGCATCTGTACACACCACAAAACCTCCCGATCCAGAAGGCAAAACCAACACCGGAGCCGAGGTGAGCAACCTCTTCAGTTCACTGAAGCTCTGCTCACACTCCTCGGACCAAACGAAAGGCACATCCTTCCGCGTGAGCCTCGTCATCGGGGTCGCAATGCGAGAAAAATCCTGGATAAACCGGCGATAATACCCCGCAAGCCCCAAGAAACTCCGGATCTCCGTCACCGACCTCGGCCTCGGCCACTGCATCACAGCCTCGACCTTGGCGGGATCCACGGAAATGCCATCACCAGAAATCACGTGCCCCAGAAAGTGCACCTCGCTGAGCCAAAACTCGCACTTGCTGAGCTTCGCATACAACTGGTGATCTCGCAACGTCTGCAGCACCACACCCAAATGGTACGCATGCTCCTCAGCAGACCGCGAATAAACAAGGATGTCATCCACAAAGATGACCACGAACTGGTCCAAATACGGATGAAACACCCTCTGCATCAAGTCCATGAAGGCTGCTGGGGCATTGGTGAGCCCAAACGGCATCACCAAGAACTCATAATGCCCGTACCTCGAACTGAATGCAGTCTTCTCCACATCGGGCTCGCGAATTCTCAGCTGATAGTAACCGGACCGCAAATCAATCCGCGAGAACACTCGCGCAGACTGAAGCTGGTCGAACAAATCATCAATCCGCGGCAACGGATACTTGTTCTTAATGGTCACGTCATTCAGCTGCCGATAGTCAATGCACAACCGCAGACTACCGTCCTTCTTCTTCACAAACAACACGGGCGCACCCCAAGGGGAAAAACTCGGACGAATGTACCCCTTGGCCAACAGTTCCTGCAACTGCGCCCTCAACTCCCTCAACTCAGCGGGGGCCATACGGTAGGGAGCCTTCGCCAAAGGTCCCGTACCAGGTACAACCTCGATCACGAAATCGATCTCCCGCTGGGGAGGTAATCCAGGCAACTCCTCAGGAAAAACATCGGGAAACTCGCACACCACCGCAATGTCCTCGACATTCGGCTCCATCCGGTCAGACACAACCACGGACGCGAGAAAACCCTGACAACCTGAATCAAGCAATCGACGGGCTCGAATAGCAGAGATAAGGAATCGAGAAGAGGCGGAACGGATACCTTGGAAATAGAAGGTCCTCTTGCTCGGATGCTGGAAGTAGACCCTCTTCATCCCACAATCCACCACCGCTCCATGAGTCTCGAGCCAATCCATGCCTAGAATCACGTCGTAATCCCGAAGCTGCAACGCATACAACCTGCCTGGCATACTCCGCCCATCGATCCACACCGGAACCTGGTCGAAGCAATACGGAGTGACCATAAAATCACCCGAAGGCAACTCCACTGCCAAATCACAGGACAACTGGGTCACCGGCTCCTCGACGCTCGACGCGAAATCCTCCGAAATAAACGAATGAGACGCGCCAGAATCAAATAAAACCCGAGCCGCACAACCCAAAATCTGAACGGTACCTTCCACGAGCTGCGACGCCACTGCCTCTGCCCTGGTCAAGTGCGTGATCTGGCCACGAGCCCTCTGCCTGCCTCCCGCACTAGCTGACCTGGGTAGCGGCGGATACTGTCCCTGCTGCTGCTGCTGCTGGGGAACCTGCTGCTGCGGCGGCCTCTGAGGACAGTCACGCGCCATGTGCCCTGGCTGGTCACACCGAAAACAGATGATCGGCGCCGTGCACTGCCTGCTTGGGTGGGTCCCACCACACCGTGGACAAGATCCTCGCGATCCACCCACTGATCCCTGACGCTGCAAAGGAATCGGCTGCTGTACACTGCCCGATGAAGCCTGCCCCTGATCTCTGGACTTCTTCTTGCCGAACCCCTTCTTGAAGAACTTCTTGACCTTCAAGCCGAAGGACGCAGATCCTGTCACCGAAGCTACATGTGCCGGCACTCCTGAACCACTCATCGCATGCTGGAAGGAACCCTGCTGCTGGGTAGCCGACTGCTGGCTGCGACCTGACAAAGACTGCCCCTGGCTGATCGGTCCTCGAGTCCTCTGCATATCCATCTCCAGGGAAATCGCAACACGAGACGCTGTCTCTAGATCAGTGGCCCCATTCGCGATCAAATGGTGCCTCAGCTCCAACCTCAAGCCCTGCACAAACTGCGTGGTCCTCACCCTCTCATGCTCCATGATATGAGGTGCATACCGACCCAGCTCGACAAATCGGGCCCTATACTGCAACACGGACATGTCACCCTGCACCAGCTCCAGAAACTCCCGCATCCGCTGCGTAGCAACAACATCTGGACAGTACGTACGCTCGAAAGCACTGACAAAGTCATCCCACTCGACCTGCTCAAGTGGACGAAGCTGAAAGGACGTCTTCCACTCGGAAGACCACCACCTCCGAGCCGTACCCTGCAACTGGTTATAGGCCAACACCACTCTGTCCTCGGCAGTACTCTTCGCAGAACTGAACACCCGCTCCATCTCATCGAGCCAATCACGAGCCGCATCAGGGTCTGCCTGGCCGCTAAAGTAAGGTGGATGGAACTGCATGAAGTCCCTCACTGCTCGGCCTGGCCCACCCCTAGCAACGAGCCCTCAGCAGCCTCTCCGCCAAACTGCTGAGACATGAGATGGTACATGCCACGGAAGAAATCCTCGGCCCCCGGAGCCCTCGCAGCATCCGCGGCCTCGGTAGCTCCCGGAACTCTGCTATGCTCCTCCTGGTCCCTCTGGACCCCCTGCTGGATCTCCTGACCTCCAGCCGACTGCCCCTGCTGAGAGCGAGAACTTCTCCTCGGCGCCATACTCGCTCCTGAAGCACAAGACAGAAAAACACGGAAACGGCAATGTCAAAATAAACACACGGTGCCCAATGCCAGCGTCATCTGTACATCATCGTTGTGGACTAGTGGACCACTACAATTACCTATGATTCTCATGTAATTCCACAACCGCGCTCTGATACCAGCTGTAACGACCCGAGAATCCGATTACCGGGAAGGCCCGATAACCCGAGACTCGTACCGCCACCCACGAGTCCGAAGACTCGGAAGGGTTAAAAGGATGGTGTGGAAACTACACAAGTATCACAAATAATTGCAGAAATAACAGTTAAATTAAGCAGGAAATAAATTAACATTTACATGGTCCACAATAAAATAACAACAACAGCAACAGTAGTCCACGACTAGTACAGTGACAAGAAAGAAAAGTACAGCTACACGGGGCATCCCCGGCTCTGACCTCTGGCACTACCTCTGGGCACCCGCACCACGCTGCGCTCCTGACGCGCTCCCCGAAGGTGGCGCCTCACCTGAAACACGGTGAAAACACGCAGGGAATGAGTCTCAGAACAAGACTCAGTAGGGATCACTCGAACCCTACCTCGAAAAACGAGAAACCACTACTCTAGCGGTAGGAAAGTACCTCGGAAAGGAAAGCCCTGTACTCTACAGAACTAGACCCTACGGCACGCAAACCGACACACGTGCCACGGTACGAGAAGACCGAAACTCAACGGTCGAACCGTAAAACCGAAGGTCGGAAACACACGACTGACAGTCTGACACTCCGTACTCGACAGGAGTACCACCCACTAGAAGCACAGCCGGTAGCGTCCCCTGACGTCTTACACCGCACCGCAGGTGAACCGCCTGACGTGGTAGGTCCTACCCGAGGCGCAAACACCGTACAAGTAACCACAAACAAGTGACTAGCTGGGGTCACGCCCGTCGACGTGGGTCCAACCGCCCCCAACCACGTGTGCACACACAGACCACGCGTCCCAGGTCTGGCCCTCTGACCGGTTTTCCCCTCAGCCGGACTCTGGCTGCAAGACGTGGGGCCCAACGGTAACCGGTCCACAAACCGTCTCGAAAGGTCGGCCCGTACACCACTCCCTGGTGCGACTAGCACCCGCGTACTAGTAGGCTACGACTAGTGGAGGGTCACTGAAGGAGTAGACTCTCGAGTCAACGGAAAACGACGTCCGAATCCGACAACAGGTGGGAATCACCCACACACCAGCCCCGTCGCACGGTGACCACGGTCGGAAAGGAAACAGACGCACTGCCCACGGTCAAACGCCTGACCGAGGCAAACGGGACTTCCGGACACCAAAAACACGGTCACGGAACTCCACGGGGTGCCCGGGGCGCACACACGGCCCAAGAGAAACACCCAACAACAGGCAAGATCGCGCTAGGGACACCTAGCGCGACACGGAAGAACGCGCTAGGGAACCCTAGCGCAACAGCGAAGATCGCGCTGGGTCTCCCAAGCGCGACAGGAACCATCGCGCTAGGTCTTCCTAGCGCGACAAGGACGATCGCGCTATGACCCCATAGCGCGACAGGAACCGCCTCATGTTCATCTTCTCCGATGAACGCGCTCGATCGGGGCAGTGCGACCTCCAAGAACGCGCTACTGGAGTATAGCGCGTTCTCAGTCCGCGGCCGAAAACGGTAAGAACGCCCAAAAATTCAAACCACGCCCCCATACCTCCATAGGAGAGGGGGAAGACAAATGTGAAGACCCCTGGGGACCCCTAGCATGATTCTAGGCCCTCAAAACACGAATCCATGCATTGAATCCATAGATCGGGCGAGCTCTCCCCAAATCATGGAAAAACCTAAAAACGCTCAAATGATCCCCTCTCGGCCTCCCCGCGGCCTATAAATCACGGAAAAGAACGGCATGAGGCTAAGGAACGTCACCCTACCTCAATGGAGCGAATGCTCCGCCGAATCGATCACGAATCACGAAGAATGCTTGAAGCTTCACGAACTCCCCACGCTTCCCACGCTCGCCGCACGCCCACGAGATCGCCTCACCGTCGCCCACGCGTCCGCGCCGTCGCCCCGCCGCCGTCCGTAGCCGGAGAGGGGCTCGCCACGTTCGAATGGGAGAGAGGGAGAGAGAGGGGGCTCACGGTCGCGAGAGAGAGGGAGAGGAAGAAGAAAGAGAAAAGGGAAAAAGAAAAGAAAAAGGATTAGGATTTATAGAAAATCTGAATTTTCGGAAAAATACCGAAAAATAGAAAAATACATTTCTGGAATCCTCGGAACGCACCGATCGCAACGGTACCACTCGTGCCCGGGGGAACGGCCCAGTTAACCCGCAGCGAGCGTCCGAAGGAAAAGCCGAAACACACGCCGGGAATCGGAAAACACACGCGGAAAAGCCGCGGAATGCCTCCGGGCCTCCGAAACGACTCCGGATCGCGCCGATCCGAACACGAAAGATGTCCGAAACGAAATTTCGGACACAACGGAGCTGGACGCTCCGAAAACCAGATCCGGGACCCATGAAGAAGGATCCGAAAGGTCCGGGATATTACAATTACCACTCTTGCCAAGGTTCCAAACTATCTTCGTCCTCGCCAGAAGGACTCTGTCATCGACGGATCTTCATCCGTCCTCAACATTACCGTCGACGGCTCATTAGCCGCCTTCCTCTCCATCCACTCGTCTCAGCCTTTGCTGATATCTTCTTCCTGGGCCAGACAATTGTCTGATGATCTTCCCAGGTCCCCTTCTTTGCTTACATACATACGCGGGCTTTTCAACCCGCGCCAGGTCTTCAACCATGATCTACTCTATGAGCCTCACAATCCTCTAGCCATAACCGCTTTCCTCTCTTCTCTAATCTCTTTTCACTACTTTGTCATTAAAAATGAAAACGAAAAAAAAACGTCAATTTTCAAACTCTCCAACAGCACATCTTCGTTGAGGAAACCTTCTATATCTCCCACGGGTGCGTACCGCCTTGCGGACCACCTGTCCAAGGTCCGATGAGCGACCTTTTCTACCCCTCCTCTGAGGGGTCTTCTCCTGTGCATTCTACACCATCCTCTTCGTCTTCCTCTTCTTCTGTAAATATTGTCAGTCAATCTAGGAATGATAGGCCAAGGGTAGTACCTAGGAAGAAATCCAAGGGTAGGCAGATCCCTCGTCGATTCCTTCTGGATTTGGCCGCCAGGTGTCAGGCCCTTCTTGCCATCCCCCAGTTGTTAGAAAATCCCATCCAGCTACCCGAAATAGAATGCGAGGGCGACTGTGCATCTGATGAAGGGTATGGAGTCTACGAGATCACGGATGAAGAATGCCCCACTGAAGATGAGGGTGAAGAATATGAGGATGCGGCGGGCGCATACGCTAGTGGAATGAGGAGATTCGACGAGCCGTCAACCGCCGTAGAAGAATCCACCAAAGAAGTCAACTTGGGAACTGAGGAAGACCCTAGGATCATCCTCATAAGTGACAACCTACCACCCTCTGAAGAAGAGGCATTAATTGGGGTTCTCAAGGAATATAAGGACACGTTTGCATGGAGCTACGAGGATATGCCGGGTCTGGATTCAACCTTGGTCGAACACCGTTTAACCCTAAAACCAGGGTCCATCTCGGTAAAACAAAGGTTAAGTCGTTTCCACCCTCAGATGGCTTTGAAAATGAAAGAAGAGGTCGATAAGCTCCACAAAGCCAGGTTCATTAGAGTCGTTCTTTATCCTCAATGGGTGGCGAACATTGTCCCGGTCATGAAGAAAGATGGGAAAGTCAGGATTTACATCGACTTCCGGGACCTTAACCGCGCGTGTCCAAAGGATGATTTTCCCTTACCTCACATTGACGTGCTGATTGATAACATGGCAGGCTATGAAACCCTCTCTTTCATGGATGGATTTTCATGATACAATCAAATTCGTTTGGCAGAAGAGGATCAGGAAAAGACGTCATTCACTACCCCTTGGGGAACATATTGTTACGTGGTCATGCCGTTCGGATTAAAGAATGCTGGAGCTACTTACCAAAGAGCGATGATGGCCATATTTAATGACATGATGCACATATATCTGGAAGTGTATGTGGATGACTTATTGGTGAAATCAAGGACCAGGATGGAACATCCAGAAGTTTTGGCTAAGGTCTTGCAAAGGTCAAGAGAGTTCCAATTGAAAATGAACCCGAAGAAGTGTGTGTTTGGTGTGTCGTCAGGTAAATTACTGGGGTTCATCGTGAGTAAAAGAGGGATCGAGATAGATCCCGACAAAGCCAAGGCTATCAGGGATATGCCGCCTCCCAAGAATTTGAGAGAAGTCCGAGGTTTAATCGGGAGGTTACAGTTTATTCGTCGGTTTGTGTCCCAACATTCACAAAGGTGTAGACCTCTCTACGAGTTGACCAAGCCAGGAGTAGAATTCCACTGGAATTCTAAATGTCAGAAAGCTTTTGAAGGGTTGAAGGAATATCTGGCTAGTCCGCCCGTTCTCATTCCACCCAAACCAGAAAAACCTCTGATCCTTTACGTCTCAGTCTTGGATGACTCCGTAGGAGCCGTCCTCGCACAAGCTGATGAAGAAGGCAAGGAACGGGCAACCTATTACTTATCCAAACTTCTCAATCCCTGTGAGCAGAAGTACACCGGCATGGAGAAAACCTGTGCTGCCCTCGTTTGGGTAGTGCAGAAATTGAAGCACTACTTGTTGGCTCACGAGGTCCACTTGATTGCTCGAATGAATCCTATCAAATTCTTTCTGGAGAAAGCCGTCCTTACGGATAGGCTAGCACGCTGGCAAAGTTTTCTCTCTCAGTTCGACATCACCTACATCCAGCAAAAGGCGATTAAAGGCTATGCCATAGCCGAGCATCTCGCTCACCATCCTCTTCCCAAGTTCGATCCCGTCCAATCAGAGTTTCCAGATGAGGAACTAATGTCCATCAACCAATCAGATGAGCCAATGTGGACGCTATATTTTGATGGAGCTCTGAATTCTCAAGGGAGAGGAATCGACATCGCCCTCCTGTCGCCTGAAGGCCTCACATTCCCATTGGTATACCAGCTCAAATTTTCAGTCACCAACAATATAGCCGAATATGAAGCTCTTCTAGCTGGCCTAGAACTCGCCCATTCTTTTCGTATCACTGAGTTGCGAGTCGTAGGTGATAGTCAACTCATCCTTCGCCAGGTGCTCACTAAATATCGCACTCGCGATCCCAAACTCAAGCCATACCAAGAACTCACTGCTGCGTTTGCCAAACTGTTCACCAAACTGATCTTTGTTCATGTCCCTCGTCATCAGAATATTCTCGCCGATGCCCTCGCCTCGTTGGCATCATCCATAAGGTTCCCTCTAGGAAGATGGTTTAAGTCCATTTCCATCTATAAACTTCACGCCCCTGCAATCGATGATGCTTCCTACGTAAATATCAAAGACAGGATAGCAAGGAAGATCCTGCAGGAAGATATCCTTGAGAAGAGGGAAATCATGTTGGCAGAGGCCGAAGAAGAACTGGCTGATGAAGAGAAACCATGGTTCTATGAAATTGTCAAATACTGCCAAGATCAGTCTTATCCTGAAGGGGCCACCACAGAGGACAAGAAAGTCATAAGAAGGGTGGCTCAGAAATATACTTTGGTTGGAGGTCTACTCTATAGGAGGAGCCTTACTGGTATTCTGTTAAGATGTCTTGGTGACGATGAGGTTTGGAAATGTGTAGAAGAGACGCACTCGGGTGTGTGCGGTGGCCACGTGAATAGTCAGATGCTCGCCAAGAAGATCATTCACCAAGGCTTTTATTGGCCCACTATGGAAGAAGATTGTGCTGTCTATGTCCGTAGGTGTGTCAAGTGTCAACTTCACGCCGATAAAATCCATTCACCATCTTCCTCACTTCATCCAATATCCTCCCCGTGGCCTTTCTCCATGTGGGCATTCGACATCGTTGGTCCCCTAGGTGATCCCAATTCCCTCACCAAGCAGAAATCTTTTATCCTTACTGCAACGGAATACTTCACCAAATGGGCTGAAGCTGAAGCTTACGCGGATGTAGACTTGGATTAAAATCCACACTTAAATATAAAAAGCAATAGATATGATGAAAGCAATAAGATAGCACGGGGTGCTAATGTGGAGTGTGTGTGATCGCCAGAGACGCGAGGGTCTCAAGTAGAGATGAATATAGGGAGATGATCGCAAAATACCTCAAAAGACGCGGTTGATTGTAGGTGCTCCTTTCTCTTCAAATCGGCCGGCCGATGAAGAGAGTCCTTCACTTGTATTACCCTTGCAAAAAAAACAAACACCAATGAAGAAATTGCATTAGATATGTGGTGAGTGTAGCATCAATTCATGATAGAAATATGTGAGCATGAAAGCATGTGCAAGAACGCACCTTAAGGGTGGTTGCCCTTAAACCCCTATGCAAAAGGGTGTGGGGAGATATGAATGTATGTAAAAAATATTATGGGGAGAGAGTGCAAGAGATGCACTTATGGGAGATGCTCAACGTGGTTGAGTGAAAAAAAATCAATAAGAATAATGATGCATGCATGAACCATTGATGATGATAAAACAAAAGGGAAAATATAAAAGGAAGAAGGGGCCTGTGCTTCGGCTTGAATATTCAAGGGGGAGGAAGCTCTGCAGTGGGATGAAGACATGAGCGTGGGCTTCTCCTTAGCCAAGCAACAGCAACCTGCGAAGGAAAAGAAAAGGAAACAAACAGAGAAGAAGGGGGAGGGGAAATACGTGGGTGGAAGAAGAAGGAAAAGATAGAAGAAGAAGGAGGAGAAGGGGGATCGAGTGTCCAACGAAGGGGCATCCAACCGATCAACAGAGCAAATGGCTCTATTAAATAGGATTGGAAGGGATAAACATTAGCAAGAGTCCAATCAAGGGAAAGGATAGGAATGGGCAAGAGCCCAATCAAGGCAGGATTTAACGAGGCAAGGACTCTCTGGGGAAAGGGGCTGCGAAGCCAGAAGATGAAACACGCCTTAGGTCAGGGCGTCAATTGATGAATTGACGACTTACCAGAGGGTGTTTCTCAAAAACACGCCCTGCACAAGGGCGTTTCTTCCAAAACCAATTTTAGAAATAAAAACTCCCCATATTTGAAAAATGTAAAACACGCCTTAATCAAAGCCACTTTTTCAAAAACGCGCCCCATGGAAGGGCGTTAATTTCAAGAGCTCAAATGGGGAAGTCGGTCAAACCAAAAGAATTAACGCCCTTAGGTGAGGTCGTCCTTTCTTTAAGAAACTCCCTAGATCAAATCATGTTTTAATAAAACACGCCCTTACCCAGGTCGTAAATTCAGAAAATTCATAAAATAGATAAAATGGGGGAGAAATAGATAAAATGGGAAAGACACGCCCTAGACCAGGTCGTGTTTCAAAAACACGCCTCTGATGAGGGCGTGAATTCAGAAAATAGAGATAAATGCCCAGAAAATCCAGAAAAATAGGAAAAGGGAGGTAAATTGGGAAAAATAGGAGAAATCAGGGGCAATCCATGAAAAGTGGGAAAACCACTTAAATAAGCTGATTTGAGGGTCAAATGGGGCATCGCAGAGCGATATGAAATATACTCAAAATAATGTCAATTTTGGCGTGTCTACAGCTGCCCCGCCTTGGCGTCTGCTTTGCAAGGGAGCGTAGCAAACTGAAAAGTAGATACCAAGGTGTGATGAGACACGCAATCAACATCACTTGATGAGAATCAAATCAAAAGCACGAGATGAAGCAAATCTCGGGAAATCCAACGAAACCAACAATGTTTGGATAAAAGGGGAGATGTGCACGCGGTGCACGAAGGAGATAAAATAAAATGATCAACTTCCAGCGCGGTGGAAGTACCTCAGGTCACAAACCTGTAGATTTCACCATTGGGGAGCGATTACCAGCCAGTGGACGTGCTGCAGCCAAGGTGGATCAAAGGGGAAAGTTTTGAAAAATAAGATGATAAAAATCCAAACAAGGAGTTCTCGAGAAAATCACCCAAAACAGCGACGAAACGAACTGAGGATCCAATTCGGCAATGAAAATCTCATATCGAGAAAGATTAAGATTAATTCAACTCTCAATATCAACTTATCAGAATGATTTTCCAACGTTAATTCAAAGTCCTACATGAATGCATGCTGGGCTAAAGGGAAAAATAACAAATGAAAATATAATATAATCAAGGATAATATTGTTAAACTGCCCAGACTGGGTCAAGAAACCAATTCTGCGAGCTGATACTAAGCCGAAGCCCGTTTATCCGCGCACCAACTCGTAAAAGGGAACCATCGTCCCCAGCCTTGGACGGCTCAACGGCCTATCCGTATGACTAAGACTCCTCTGGAATCATCATTGTTTTTGATGAAGGGGAACTCCAATCCCAGATTTACCAAAGCCACAAGGTCCTTGATATAATATAATAGCGTAATAACATATAGTAGAATGCATACAGGGGGATGGTGATAGCAATGAGCATAGGGGAACTGAGAAATGAGGTGTCAGCACCGTGGGGCTTGGATAATGATGATGCCCAGTCGGCGGGACCATGAGCTTCTTATCCTGCGCTCAAAATTTCATTAGCCAAGATATAAAAGATATAACAAGCAATGAATAAGGCCTTTAAGCATAGCATAGCAAACATAGCCATGAATAACACATAGTAGGGCAAAGCATGGATAACATGAATAGCAAGTCATTGCAAAGCATCATTATTTGTTATGTTGTCATGAGGAGACAATCTGGCGAATCAAAATTGGAGCTGAATGATTGAAAATCAAGAAAATGCCTAGTCGCAAATGATCAGGAAAATTAGCAGGAGTTGATTGAATGATAATGAGATGAATAATCAAGATGATACCCGGGAGATGTAACAATCAAAATGCCCAGGGAGATATGAGGAATTGATAATCAAATGCCCAGCGGCAAGTCATGAAAAATGTCGGGAAGAATCAATGGATTGATAACAATGAGTGAAAGGGGACTCATCCCGTGCTCCTGGTCCTTGCAAAGTTTGTTGTTCCTGCAAAAGGCACCATCAGAAAATACAATGCAAAATTTTTGGAGTTTTGAAATATGCAAATTTTTATGAGTTTTGAAAAAGATATTCAAATCTTTATGAGTTTTGATCAATATGCAAATTTTTGTGGGTTTTGGAAAATATTCAAATTTTTATGAAGTTTTGAGAAAGGTATTCAAATTTTTATGGGTTTTGGACAAGAAATATTCAATTTTTTTGTTTGATTTTGGTTAGACATTGCTAAAGCAGCATCAAAGGGTGTTTTAAACTACTGACTAGGGGTCCTCGTTCCTTCCCTTTTTGCTTAAAACTGCCCAAAGCTGGGCGTGCATTGCAAGGTGGCGCCCTATAACCGACCGCCTTTAATCAACGGTGCCCCTACCAAGGCCATACCCGAGAAACATTCGGTCTTGGAGGGAGAAGGGAAGAATAATTGGAGATAAGCTTTATGCAGGATGGGAGATATCAAGACTTGAATTCCTTCCAAGGTGTTAACCCTCAAAGAGGTAGTCTGTTGCGCCGGGGCTTTATGCCTTTGATTTTTAGACCCCTGACATGCATACGACCAGGGTTTTCCCTGCGGGGACTTTGCCACTCTTGACATGCCATAATTCACAATTTTGAATTTATCGAAATTTTGACTTGATTTTCATAATAGCCCTTTTGGCTAGATGTATATCATGAAAACTCATATTGATTTTGGGTCAAGACTGCCCCTATTTGAGACTCCTCTCGTATTGGGGATTACCAAGGTTGGTCATCTCATCCGTCAACCTCTTGTACCTGCATTCGGCCGAGTGAAGGAGAGAAAAAGACTTTCAGATATACTCATGGCATGGCCAAGGTAGCAACGGTGTTTTAACCAAAGGAGCCGGCTAAGGACGCCGTGAAGTGTGTGGAATGCCCAGCTAAGGGTTGCTCTTAACAGGCGGGGAGAGAATGTTGAATTCCCAGTGCGGGGTTCTTATTAACCAAAGGTGCTGCATAGCAAGCCTAAAGACTCTTTTTGAAAATGATGTAATTAAACAAAAGCCTAAGATAAAGGTCTAAAACACAACTCTTAGTCTTGTTAAGAAGCACTTTATTTTGAAAATCACGCATGAAGTAAGGAGGCAATGATATCATGCAAATGCAAACTTACGCCAGTATATTACCTTGCAACCTTCATAGAAGCAGCTGCTGCTGGAGGTGATCATCATGGGATTTGTCCTCATTTGCAGAAAAAAGATTGGAAGCAAAGGATTGAAAGTGGCTTAACAAGACGGAATGGTGCTCAGACCAGACTCAGACGAAATAAGGAGAAAAGGAAGAGAGGCGAGGGCTAGAACTCCCTCACTAAGGTGCGGAGACCCTGATCACATGGAACAGTCTACAGAAGAAGCGGAAAATCAAGAAGAGGGGTGAGGACTAAAGCCTCGGAAGCAGTGGGAGAAAGGGCAGATGCCCAAGGCAGTGGATGTGGAAGAAGTTGGGTCAGACCCAGAATTAGGAGGAATCAGAAGAAGAAATTGGTAGATGGAAAGAGGTGGATCCGAAGGGTCCGGAGGTAAAGGAGGAGAATCGTGATAGGAGGAATCATCCGGGGGCTCCGGAGGGATAACGAAAGAAGGGACGCGATGCCCTGGGGAGAAATAGGGAAAAAGATGATGAAAAAGATGACGGAAAAGAAAGAAGAGAATAAAAGATATGGAGTCCTGGAGGAGCAAAAAGATGAATTGAAGGAAATATGGAAGGTCCGGAGGTTCCGGAGGAATGAAATCAGGAGGGTCGCGATGCCCTGGGAGATGATAGAGAGAATAAGACGGAGAATCCGGAGGTTCCGGAGGAATAAAATCAGGAAGGAGAAGGTGGAAAGGGGCGTCGTGCCCGAGGGAAAAGTCCGGAGGTTCTGGAGGAGGAGAATGAAAAGGGGCGTGATGCCCGAGGGGAAAGTCCGGAGGTTCCGGAGGAATAAGATGGAAAGGGGCGCGATGCCCGAGGAACAGAGAAAGGAATGAAGGAGGATTAGGAGGAAAATCCGGAGGTTCCGGAGGAATAAGATGGAAAGGGGCGCGTTGCCCAAGGGGAAAGTCCGGAGGTTCCGGAGGAATAACCGGGAAAGGGGCGCGATGCCCTGGGAGAAAGTCCGGAGGTTCCGGAGGAATAGAATCAGAAAGGGCAAGATGCCCAAAGAGGAGGGATAAAATTCCTGGAGGTTCCAGGGAAATGGCAGGAAGGTGGACGCGATGCCCCAAGGGGAGTGGATAAAAGGATGAATATGAATAAGATGGGAAATGCGGAATATCCGGCGGTGCCAGAAGGCGGGGAAGATACGGGTTTGGAAACCCGGGAAGCAGGAGGTGCAAATGTATGCAAAATGATGGATGCAATGAATGCATGAAATGCAAAGAATATGAAGAATGTGAAGGGCGAGAGGATGTGATCCTCCTCCTAACCCTGGGAATGGCCCATGAAGAAAAAGTGATAGAGATGGATGAATAGAAAGTGGAGCAAATAAGGGATGGCCCCTTAGCATTAAGGTAACTGCCCCTCCATGGCAGTGAACATGTACGGCCGATTGGCCCAATAAAGGAAGCTTCAATAAATGACAACCCCTTTGGAAAGCGAAGATCAATAAAGTGAGGGAGTCGTAGAGTTGGAACGGGAAGCATCATGTTGCCCATTGAATGTGGTGTATATGGAATGTTGAGCAAAATGGGCATTCGCCCCTTGTAAGGAATAATGAATTCTGGATTGGAAAGTTTGGACAAGGGGTGCCCTGCCCGGCCCTTAAATGGCATCAATGCCCGGCATTCTCCTCTGAGCAAGGGCAGCGGCTTAGCCTCTTCAATCGTGCTCGGCACAATAACCCGGATTGGCATCCGGTAAATGAATTCTTGTATCTTGAACGGCATAGCCACGGCCAAATCCTTCTTGCCCGGCTCTTGATCATCCTTGGCGCAAGTACTTATAGCGGTGCTCCCCTTTCGAGTAGTAAAGGGAGGTGAGGCAGAGGCGGAAGGCTTCATGAATGGTGGAGGTATAATAGAAGGTGTTGGAGAAAGGATAAGTGGAAGTGGAAGTTCAGACACGTCGAGCTTCTCCCTTTGCTCGGGAGCAGTCGGGATGGGCTCGAGTGCAAAAATTGGTGGATCCTGCTCAGGATTAGCCATGGGTAAAGGCGAAAGGTTAAGTGGTGGAATAGGTAAAGTGGAGGGTTGAAGAGTCAAAAGTATAATGGAGGGTTGGATTGGTGGTAATGGTAGGCTAATTGGGGAAGTGGAGGCCGGTGATATGGAGGTTAATGGCATAGCTGGTGGAGGTGTAATTGATGGGGGTTTGATTGGTGAAGGTGTAATCGGTGGATGTATAATTGTGGGAGGTGTAATTGGTGGGGGTTTGCTGCGGAGAAAATGCCGAACGGGGCGAGCGGCGTTGGGAGTGGGAGGAGACTCAAGATGTGTCGGCGTGGGTGATTGAAGTATCGACCCATCATCGTAACACCAATTAGTCTCATAAATAGGGATTGGATCGGGGATGGTTTCATCCTGAGCAGGAGGTTCATCGAATGAAAGTGGAGGGAGCGGGAAATTAAGGAAACTCGAAAGGGGTGCCTGCGGAGCTTCATCATCATCGTACGCTGCCTCAGATTTTTCAATTGCCGGCTCTTCCTTGCTTGGAATGCCGAAGTCATAATCATCCATCCTGTCTTTCCATTCATTCTCCATCTTTGTAATTTCGTCTAAAGCGGCATGGAGAGGATTGACTGGAGTAGGAGGAGCCGTGACCCTCTTTATTTGTTCCTCCATCAAAGTAATCTTATCGAGCAGAGTTTGTTGGAGGGGTGTAACATGAACAACAGGAGGTTGGCAGGGCCTTGAAGGAGGAGGGGCCGCATAAAAAGGCCGTGGAGGGGAGTGGACGGGATGACCCGTAAAAGAACCCGGACGGGCCGGATTGCAAGGAGTAAAAGGGCCTCGGGGCCGTGATGGAGGAGGAATAGAAGGAGGCGGGTGTCGGACAACCCGAGGAGGTGTGTGAATAGAAGGGGATGGGTAATGGGCTACCCGAGTAGAATGAACAGGAGGAGATGGGTAATGGGCTACCCGATCAGGATTGGAAGGAGATGGGTGATGGGCCACCCGAATAGAATTGGAAAGAGGTGGGTGATGGGCCACCCGTGTAGAATTGGAGGGAGATGCATGTGATGTACCCTCAACGGCGGCCTTAAGGGCTTGGATCTGTTGAGGGGTAAGATGATCTAATGCATGAATGATCTGGGAGACTTTCTCGTCATTTGGAGGAGACGGTCCCGAGGGAATAATGGCCTGAAATTGAGTAGGTGGACCATGAGAATGGACATTGCCCATGGGTTGGGTATGACCATGAGAATAAGGACGTGGTCCCTTGAAAGAATGGTGAGAATGCTGATTAACATGTTGAAATTGAGGATATGAAGTGCTAGGTTGTGCATCCTCATGAATTGAATTGAACATGTTTCTATCATGGTAAGCCATTATATAATCAAAATTTCACAATAATATGCAAAGAAGCACACAAGTTGGAATGGTTACCGTGATTTTGATTGTTTAAACCTTGGTGAATTAATGAATTTTATGCAAAGTTTTGAATGATTCACACATGGGGGAGCCTAGTTTCAAATGAGATTTGAACTCCAATGCCAACTAAGAACCCTCTCTCACCACGTATAGGCCGACTAACTCGGGACTTCAAAAGGGTACAACCTGCCCGGCGTCCGTGAGGGAATCCACGGGTGCGGGGACTTACGGAGGCTTGGAAAAGGGATTTCCAGTCCAAAGAGACGGAATGCTCAATGGAGGGTCGTCCCGATTCCAAGAGGGTGTGTGGATCCTAATGAAGAGGAGGGGGGGCTCCCAAACCAAAATGCAAATATGAAGGATGAATGCAACAGGGGAAATCAAGCTAATCACAGCAAATGATCAATCAATAAAGATAAGCATGAATCATGATGAAAAACCACAGCCGGGAGAGCTCTGTAAACCCACAGTAAAAACACGCCCTGGGAGGGGGCGCTACTAAAAAATGACACGACGGTGTGACTGTCGTGAATCAAAGTGAGGGGCCCAGGGCAGGGTGAGACACGCCTTAGAGTGAGGCGTTACCAATAAAAGGACGCCCTTTCCAGCGGGCGTCAAATCAAAAGACGCGCCCTAATATGGGGCGCTAATCAAGTAAAGGATGCCCTGGAGCAGGGCGTGAATTCACAGGCAGCAATATAAAGCAAGAACACCCAGAAATGTGCTGGAAAACGCCCTGTCAGAGGGCGTAAAATATGAATAAGACGCCCTAGGTCAGGGCGTGAAATTAAAACGCGCCTCTGACAGAGGCGTTAATTCACTCCTCCAGAAAAGCTTCCCCGGCCAGAAGCAACAAACACCCACAGTCACAGCAGGCAATCAACAATATGGATATGATAACATCATGCTCATCAAAGATTTGGAATAAGTGGAAATTTTAAAGAAACAATCAACAAACTGACCAATCACTTAGGGGATGGTGTAAAACCAATGGAGGGTGCCCGAGGGGCACAAAAGGGAGACGCACCGAGGGTGCAAATAGGGGAGATGGCACGCGCGGGTGCCTAAGGGGAAAGGGTAATAAACAAAGAACACAAGGGGTCCCACCGTGATCGCCAATTTGTAGACTTGGATTAAAATCCACACTTAAATATAAAAAGCAATAGATATGATGAAAGCAATAAGATAGCACGGGGTGCTAATGTGGAGTGTGTGTGATCGCCAGAGACGCGAGGGTCTCAAGTAGAGATGAATATAGGGAGATGATCGCAAAATACCTCAAAAGACGCGGTTGATTGTAGGTGCTCCTTTCTCTTCAAATCGGCCGGCCGATGAAGAGAGTCCTTCACTTGTATTACCCTTGCAAAAAAAACAAACACCAATGAAGAAATTGCATTAGATATGTGGTGAGTGTAGCATCAATTCATGATAGAAATATGTGAGCATGAAAGCATGTGCAAGAACGCACCTTAAGGGTGGTTGCCCTTAAACCCCTATGCAAAAGGGTGTGGGGAGATATGAATGTATGTAAAAAATATTATGGGGAGAGAGTGCAAGAGATGCACTTATGGGAGATGCTCAACGTGGTTGAGTGAAAAAAATCAATAAGAATAATGATGCATGCATGAACCATTGATGATGATAAAACAAAAGGGAAAATATAAAAGGAAGAAGGGGCCTGTGCTTCGGCTTGAATATTCAAGGGGGAGGAAGCTCTGCAGTGGGATGAAGACATGAGCGTGGGCTTCTCCTTAGCCAAGCAACAGCAACCTGCGAAGGAAAAGAAAAGGAAACAAACAGAGAAGAAGGGGGAGGGGAAATACGTGGGTGGAAGAAGAAGGAAAAGATAGAAGAAGAAGGAGGAGAAGGGGGATCGAGTGTCCAACGAAGGGGCATCCAACCGATCAACAGAGCAAATGGCTCTATTAAATAGGATTGGAAGGGATAAACATTAGCAAGAGTCCAATCAAGGGAAAGGATAGGAATGGGCAAGAGCCCAATCAAGGCAGGATTTAACGAGGCAAGGACTCTCTGGGGAAAGGGGCTGCGAAGCCAGAAGATGAAACACGCCTTAGGTCAGGGCGTCAATTGATGAATTGACGACTTACCAGAGGGTGTTTCTCAAAAACACGCCCTGCACAAGGGCGTTTCTTCCAAAACCAATTTTAGAAATAAAAACTCCCCATATTTGAAAAATGTAAAACACGCCTTAATCAAAGCCACTTTTTCAAAAACGCGCCCCATGGAAGGGCGTTAATTTCAAGAGCTCAAATGGGGAAGTCGGTCAAACCAAAAGAATTAACGCCCTTAGGTGAGGTCGTCCTTTCTTTAAGAAACGCCCTAGATCAAATCATGTTTTAATAAAACACGCCCTTACCCAGGTCGTAAATTCAGAAAATTCATAAAATAGATAAAATGGGGGAGAAATAGATAAAATGGGAAAGACACGCCCTAGACCAGGTCGTGTTTCAAAAACACGCCTCTGATGAGGGCGTGAATTCAGAAAATAGAGATAAATGCCCAGAAAATCCAGAAAAATAGGAAAAGGGAGGTAAATTGGGAAAAATAGGAGAAATCAGGGGCAATCCATGAAAAGTGGGAAAACCACTTAAATAAGCTGATTTGAGGGTCAAATGGGGCATCACAGAGCGATATGAAATATACTCAAAATAATGTCAATTTTGGCGTGTCTACAGCGGAAATCAAGGCGTCAACAGTCTGTAAGTTCATCATGAAGAACATCCTCGCCAGATTCGGCGTCCCAAGCACGATCGTCACCGACAATGGGCCACAGTTCATTTCTCAGGACCTACACGACCTCTGCAAAAGGTACGCAATTGCATTGCATCATTCATCGTCTTATTACCCACAATGTAACGGCCAAGCGGAGGCCACCAATAAAACATTGCTCAAAATCATCAAAAAAACCTGCGAGTCTAGTAAGTTTTCAGACTGGCCAGAAAAGCTTATCGAAGCTCTATGGGCCTATCGCACTTCAATCCGTACCCCCACCGGGCAGACTCCATTTGCCCTTACTTATGGTATGGAAGCGGTAGTCCCGTACGAGACTCTGATCCCTTCTCTCAGGGTACAATTGGACGAGGAATTTCCCCTCGACGATCGTCGTAATTCACTCCTCGCCCAGTTGGAACTCTTGGATGAGAAACGGCTGGCCGCTGCCGAACACGCGCGTGTGTATCAAAATAGACTCGCTCGCTTTTACCAAAAGAAAGTCGTTGAGAGAAAATTCAAAGTCGGTGAGATGGTCGTAAAAAGAATTTTTGTCAAACCTGGAGGTCCGCGTTCTGAACTCCAACCCAATTGGGAAGGACCATTTATAATTCAAGCCGTGTACCCTGGCAACATCTACAAGCTAGTCAACGCCGAAGGGACCGAGTTATCCCACCCTTGGAATGGGCTTTATCTTAAGAAATACTACCCTTAGCACAAACAAAAAAAGTGATGAAAAGATAAAAACATCAAAAACAAAGGAATATTGAAAACCACTAAAAATATGGAAAATTCAAAATGCCGATGCCCGGTAGTCACCATATAGTTAAGTCCATGCATTTAACCTTCATGTTAGGATAGGGCCCATTGAGGCTTGGTAGGCACCGGGTCTTGGTTTGCCAGAACCGTGGAGATCCCTGTCCGGCCACGTCGGCCTATGCTCGCTCGAAGGAAGCTAACATGTGCTCACTTATGTATTTTACTCAAAAAAGTCGGTAGCATCACCTACGGTGGGGTCCCACCCAGAAGATCTCCGGAAGCTGTAATCTTTATTCTTTTCCCTTTGACCAAATGAGACAGTCGGCGCCCTTAAAACGCTGAGCATGAGAAACCGAAACTCAAACCCCAAAGGCAAGAGTAGGATCCATTTCCTCGAGCATCGATCAGAGCGCGAGAAGAGGGCAGTGTCCTCGCAGGCATACGAAAAGGGAGCCCACAAACGTCAAACGACTATATCTCCCTCACAAAAAGAAATACAAAATCAAAATCAAGAGAAAAGCCTGGTCGTGACCGTGCCTGTTACGATAAACGGAACCCCTCAAAACAAAAGTCTGAATCCACAAAAGGGGCCGTGGAATGTAAATGCTCGAGATTTGGCCCGAAGTTGTCTCAAAGGAAAGAGTTAATGGGCCCTTATTCGCTCGCCGGGTTAACGGCTTTGCCGGTCCTCTCAGGAGGTTTATCCCCTACACTCTTCCTTCTCCCTCTAAAGATGAAGGTTCGATGGAGTTTCTGAAAGGTGAAAACTGCCCAGGGTCTGCGACCTTATTTTAATATACACATTTGGTTGCCTACTTTGAAAAGCAAAAGCTATCGCTGCGAAGGAGTCTCTATGTTTCTGGCTGGTCAAGACCCCTGTTTACCACCTTGATGTCTTCTTGTTTAACCTCGGGCTTAGGCCAATGCAAGCGCGTCACCTATGGGTGCGACGGCGTCTGATTCCGGGTCAACGTCGCGCGGTTGGTCGTTAGGGTTCCAGGGTGTTCCATCATATACCATCTAGAGTTGTGAGGAAACAGACCCGGGTCGGGCAAATCATTTACCTCGGACACCTTTTGGGTGAATCCCTATGGTCGGAAGCGACTGGGAGCCTAAGCATGGCATGACGGTATTGTCATCAGGGTAAGTCTTAGCCGGCGGGATCATCATTCGAGGGCTCTAGAGGCCCAAATCAACCTAGATGTGCACTTAGGATACCTGGGAGGTTAGTAAGAAACCCCTGTTCTCACGAAGGTTAGGTGCCATTTGGGTGCTTGCCGGGCGTTAGCAATAAAAAAACTGAGATGATAAAACAACAAAAAAATGGAAAAGAGAAAATGTACATATTTGCAAATAAAAAAAAATCTTTTTATGATAAAACAAAAAAAATATCAAAAGAAAACAAATCAATTTTGCATGATTACATTTGCGTGCAGCATCTCACTTTTAATACCGCTTGCATTCATGTGCTTGCCTGTCGCATTTATCATCACCGCATCTTCCCCTTGCCTTCGTTAAATAAAGACTTGGCCCCTTGACCAGTTATCAAGGACAGTCACAGTGACCATTTGCTTATTGAGCAAGGGGCCAAGTCAGAACAGAAATTCTGATTTGTTTGTTTCAGTGATGTGTGCAGGGATTCAGGCAACAGAAGTAAAGGTGAAAACCAAACAAACCGAACCTTGTATTTTATTCCAAAAACCAAAAAAATTACATCAAGTTCCACCCTCTCTCTCTGCATTACTCGTACCACTACTCTCCAGGCAAAACACTCTCAAAGGTGCTACCCAACTACGAAAAGCGGTACTCCTACCGCTCTGTACTCCCCTTCCTATTCCCACATCCCGGCGTTGATCCACGGAAGCAGCAGAGAAGCTACCAACACGAAAGCCACGCTCTCGTGCTCTTCGGTAGCGCTCCTCACCATCTCTCAGCCACTGTTTAGCAAGACCAAGGCTGATTCGGAGTTCGAATAGTTGGGCCTCCATGGCCCTTTGTTCCTCCCTTTCAGTCAATCTGTTGGCTCTTTCTCTCTCCGCATCTCTTTCTCTCTCTGCACGTTCTCTCTCACGGTCTTCCCTCTCCAACTGGAGAGTGATCCTCAGTTCCACGGCATCCCTAGAGGAGTCGTCATCAGGATGAGGCCGCAGTTCCCTCTCCAGTTCTGCTATCCTAGCCTCCTTCTGCGCGGCTTGGCCAAGCGCTTCTTCCGTCTCCTTTTCCTGCCAAGTGTACCATCTCAGATACACGATAAGGCATAAACAAGGAGAACTCAACACTGAGACTCTTACCTGTATAGAGAGCATCCCTTCTGCCTTCGCAACACGCTGCGTGGCGTGAGCAAGTTGCTCATGAAGCAAGTCAAGTTCTGAGGTGGGAATCCACAAGCTGGAAGAGGCACCACCTACTCCCATCGCTGGGGAGGCCGCGCCAATCTGGGCATGCTACGACCATGTGAATTAGCAGCCAACATCAGGAATCTGAGGGTTTAATTACGAACGCGCACTGTACACCTACCAAGGCGCTCGTATTTCCGCGGGCATCGCCCAACCGTTGCTCCATCTGTGCCAAGCGAGTTTGTAAAGTCGCTATCATGGCATCCCGGACATCCTGCAGCCTTACAAGTCAGCATTTTCACCAGAAAACCAAGAAAAGGAGAAAGAAGAGAAGAGAAAAGGGGAAACCTACCTCCACAAGTCCCCGGGGTTGGAACCGTTCTGCGTACTTTATCCTATATAGACGCAAGTAGTCCTCGCTATCCCGCGCCTGTGATTCTACAATCGTGCCACCCCGTTGCCAGTCCTCATACTGTTCGGGGAATCGCACGCGCCAGTCAATGCAGGTCTCCGGTCCCCGCGTCTTTCTCCTGACACGAGGTGGCGCAGCTGAATCCACCCATTCTTGAGCCAGTCCTAAAGTCCTCATAACTAATCGTAGCCGAAGCGGCTCGATTTTATTTAGGCAGTGCATCCACAGTTCCCGTCCGAACCGGGCACGACTTGCTAGAACCCACGGCTGGTCGGCATCGACCATGTCTGAGTAGGGCCTCCAGTTTACCATCGCTGCAGGGAACTCCTGTAGCTCCCGCCTTAGCACCATCAGTTGGTAGGTTAGGGGTGCCGCACTCATGATGGGCTCCCACCGCCTGGCTAACGGCACCACCACGGGTCGCCAATGCCAAGCTCTCCCCATAGGGAGGTAATAATAGCTCCATAGCTGCTCGGCACAGGTCATCAGTACTTTGCAAAAACACAAAAAAATACAAAACAAGCAAAATCGAAAAAATACATGGATGAATGGTGTGAAACCACTCACAGTCATCTCACGATCCGTTTCTTGGAATAGGCCTGCAAACAAGTGTGCCAGCATGGCGGCTCCCCAGGCATAATACCCTACTCTTTCAAGGTCTGACAGTAGCTCCAGGAAGTAACATTGGATACCGTCCCCTTTCGAGCTTAGTACCAATCTCCCCAAAAGGAAGAGGAGAAATCTCCTCAAATCTATGTTGCATCTTTCCCAGTCGCCGAAATCTGTGCAGTACACGGCACGACATCCTATTTCCATCCTTTCCATGAACTCTTCTGAGGATTCATCGTCCCGCCGACGAGTGTCGGTGAGCCCTAATGCATCCATGAGGGACGCCCTAGCTACCGACCTGTTTTTCCGACCATCTAGGTCCAAACCCAGTAACTTCTGGGCACCTTCTCTGTAGTCCGCGTAAGTGACTCCGGTCACTGCCTCACCCTCTACCTTCAGGCTTGTGATCCGGACCACATCCTCCAAGCTGGGCACCATGTGCCCCCAGGGCATCAGGAATGCCCGGCTCACTGGGTCCCATCTCTCACACAAGGCTTGGATCAGAACCAGGTCGGGCTTGATCGGCTCGATCCGAAGAAAGGTACCAAATCCCATCACGTCTAGCCTCGCCTTCTGAAAATCTGGGAGGCCCCTGTACGCTGCTACTACCAACTCCCATAAGATTTGTGATTTCATCACAACCTACACATACAAGGAATGGGGGTGAGGTTTGGTCAGAAGAAAGGAAGAAAGAATGAAAAAAGGGCAAGAAAACTTGGCTTACGAGTTGTGATTGGGCCCTTTCGCTGAAGTGCCCTTCAAGGTCTGAAAGCCTCCTGGAACTACTACCACTGGACCTGCTTCTCTTCGAGGAATGGGAAGATTCGCCCTCCATCCAACTCTCAGAATTTTGAACTCCTCCTCTCCCGTGAGAACTTGTGCTCCTCGAGTTAGTCCTCGATATACCTGGGAAGATAAAAGGGACAAGAATTTATAGAAATGGAAGGAGTGCGGGCCAAGATTGCCTCCATCACCTATTAATGGTAGCCCTCGCGATGAGGCACCTACCATGCGGTCCCGTGTGTCACTTCACTGCTCGCACAGGGTGATTGACTGGACGAAGAATATGACGACTAGCCCCCTATGTTGTCTAGGGATACCCTATCATGATTTGGAGGACGTCCGCAAAATTTGACACAACATTCGGGAAAGGGGTTAGGGCCGTCATTATTGACTTCGACGGCAGATTCCCGTGGAAAATGGTCACAACAAGACGCGATTCTCCGCCCAGGGCGGAGTCTCGGCAGACCCATCACATGGGAACAGTGCAAAGGAAAAGAAGTGTAGGGAAGAAGGAACGCACAAAAGAACAAATAAACAGCAGAAAATCAAATCACTCCATTCATAATTCTACATAAGCTGTCACAAACACTACAATCATAGAGAGGTGGCGGGTCCACTAGCTCGCCAATCCTCACCATCACTCATCTCTCTGGGCACTCTCCTCCTCTCCCCCGAGGTGAGGGTCCCTCAGAAGCCTCCGGGATCCCCGTGCAGTAGCACCTGCCTCGCCTCTGGGCGCCTGCTCCGCAGCAGTGACTCGCTGCTCCTCCCCTGGCGTGGCGAAGAAGCCACTGGCGGCAAAGCGACCGGACTGGCTGAGTCGCTCCCCGAACTCTCGCGCTCTCTCGTAGCGTGTCTCCATCCCTCCTAGCCTCTGCACGACGGCCTGAAGGCCCAGCTGGAGCTCCCTCACTTGGGCCTCCAAGGCCCTCCTCTCGGTCAGATCCCGCTGTCGCTCGGACCTTCTCTCGGCTTTCTCTCTCTTTGCCTCTCTCCTCATCATCTGCAGAAGAACCCTTAACTCCAGGATGTCTGGAGAAGGTCTCTCCTCACCGCGATGCCGCAGCTCCGCTACAGTCGCCACCCAGGCGTCATGCTCCTCTTCCGCCCGGGTCGCGCGGGCCACCGCACCGGCAAGTTGCTCCCGGAGGGAGGCAATCTCGAGAAAAGGGGCCGAGGAACTGGAAGATCCGCCAGCCACTCCCACCGTCGCTGTCTGCTGGGCACGCTGCAACAAAATAAACAACGGCCGTCAGTGAAACTCCAAAATCTGAAGTTAAAAGTGCGGCACGTAACTTACCAGGAGCGACAGCTCATGTTGAGCGACGGCCAGCTGCCGCCTAGTCTCTGACAGTTGGGCGCGCGAGCCGCCGATGCCACGCGTGTCCCCAGCTTGGGGAAGCCCCGCGTAACTCTCTCTCTGCCGCCGCAGGAAGTCGGCACTGTCCTGCACCAGTACACCCCCTTGCTGTCCAGGGAGACGTACGGGCCAGTCCTCGAGCCTCGCCTTGCCGCGACTCTCCCTCCTGACGCGGCTCGGCTCGTCCGCACTCGCCCACTCATCGGCCAGGCCCAGGGTCCTTGCCATGTCCTGCACCAAGAAAGGGGTCCCACATCAGTCAAAAATAACGCGTCCCCTGTCTAGGACGCGTCCATCATTTAAGTGCGACACTAGCCGAACCCTTTCCCCCTTAGCACGGCTTGCTTTAAAACTCAAAATGGATCAAAGAGGGGGAAAACCAAGCACTCACCGAGCCGTGTTCACCTCCTCCCGCGCCATCGGGCCCCTCGGGTCCCTCGGGGGCCCGAAGCGGCCCTTCCTCCTCCATGGACGCCGTTCCGTGCTCGGGCGCGTCCCTCCTCGGGCGAGGAGTTCCTCGTCCCTCTCCACCTTCACCATGATCGGGCCCACCGAACTCCATCAATCAAAAGAGGAGGAAGACGAAAAAGGGGCAAGCGAGTTTCGGCGGAAGGCGGGCTCGTTTGCGGGTAAGGCACGGGAGAAGAAAGGCCACCCGACGTTTTAAATTTGAATTCAAGGACTAAGACGCGTCCTCGCGCCTGGACGCGCCCAAAAGGAGGAGAAAGGAAACAGAATCCCCCCGTGCAAAGCGTAGTTCCCCGCTTTCAGGGCAAGGTCTCGTGGAGCGTGCCTTGAAGGACAACTCAGTGCAAAGAAGAAAGTGTGGGAGAGAGAAAAGTACACACAACACAAGAAAGCCATTTTCATTTCATATAATAGCCGAAAGTACATCATACAGTGAGAAGGGTGACGTGTACAAGCAACTCTCTAACTCTCACCATCACCCTCCTGGTCATCTCTCTCCTCCCTCCTCTGCCGGGGATCCCTAGGGGGCCTCTGCGAACCCTGAGAAGCCGTGCTCGCCTCGCCCTGCGGTGGCACTCCAGCCTCGAAGGCGCGACGACGCTCCTCAGCCGAAGAGACCAGATAGCTGCCCATGGAAAAAGAACCAGACTGACGAAGTCGCGCCCCGCGTTCCTTCGCCCTCTGGTACCGCTCCTCGCTCTCCCGAAGCCTCCCCTCCGCCGTGCTGAGACTCAGTCGGAGCTCCAGCAGCTGGGCCTCCAGAGCCCTCCTCTCGGTCTGATCCCGCTGTCGCTCCTCCCTCTCTCTCTCCCTCTCCTCTCTCTCTCTCATCGCCTCCCTCCTCGACAGCTCGAGGGCGATCCGCAGATCCAGCACGTCACGAGGGAGCTCCTCAGCCTCCCGTCGACGCTCCTCCTCCAGCTCCACAATCCGGGCGTCACGCTCCGTAATCCGGGCGTCACGCTCTGCCACCCGACCGTCGCGCTCCTGCTCGGCACGAATAGCACGCGCCAGGGCCTCTCGGATCTCGGCCACCTGTCAAAGGACGCATGCACCGTAAGAGAACAGTGATAGAAGGAGGGCGGCCAGAAGGAGAGTCGAGGTCAGGCAAACGCTCACTCGAGCCTCGCAGTCACGCTCGGCCTCCTCAGCCCGAGCCACAGCATACGCCAGCTGCTCTTGGAGGGCGGAAACCTCCGGAGGAGGGCCCCGCGAACTGGAACCCGCTCCACCAGCCGTCCCGGCTGCCGCTGTCTGGTGGGCCCGCTGAAACACGGGGCAAACATCAGTCAAAGGCTAAGCATCAAAAATCCAGGTCGCAAAAAAAAAAATGCATCACATAAACTCACCAGGATCTCCAACTCCTGTCGGATGGCCACCAACTGTCGCCTGGCGTCCGCCAACTGGGCCCGCAGGTCGGCGATCATGGTATCACGAGCATCCTGCATTGCACGTAAGTTAGTACCACATGCATATACATATAAAAGAGTGAAGCATTCTCATTTCACTTACCCCTGCCATACCACCAAGGAAGAGGCGGTTCCCATACGTAGCCCGGTACCGTCTCAGGTAATCAGTACTGTCCTGTACATGGGACACCACTGGGACCCCGCCCTGCTGCCAGTCCTGGTACTGTGCTGGGAAGCGCGTACGCCAGTCCACAACCTTCGCCTTCCCCTTGGTCTTCCGCCTAATGCGGGCCGGCTCTTCTACATCAACCCACTCCTGGGCCTGCCCCAACGTCCTCATAACCAGCCTCAGCCGAAGCGGCTCGATCTCGTTCAGGCAATGGACCCACACGTCCCGCCTGAAACGAGGAAGACCCGCTACAACCCAAGGCTGGCCAGCGTCGCCCATGCCCAGGTAGGGTCTCCACACCACATGCATCACCATACATACATCATGTTAGTTACCATTCAGTCACATGCATAAACACAAAAAATCATACGCATCATACCATGGCCTCGGGATACTCGCTCAGCTCCCGACGAAGTGATGCCAGCTGGCAGCCGTGGGGTGCTGCAACCACGACCGGCCTCCACCGCCGCGCCAGAGGCACGGCCCTCCTGTTCCCATGCCCAGCCCTCCCCATCGGGAAATAGTAATAGCTCCATACCTGCATCCATCATACATCATTAGTACAATAATTGCATATTTAACTATGAAAATGCATAAATAAAATGTTTACCTGGAGAAAAGGTGCGAAGCCGCTGACTGTTGTCTCCTTCTCCGAAGTCTGGGAGAGATCAGCAATCAAATGGGCAAGCAGAGCCGCTCCCCACGCATAGTGTCCCACTCTGTCCAGATCCGCCAAGATCCCGAGGAAACGGCAGTGGATGCCATCCCCCTTCGTCCCCAGCAGAAGGCGGCCCAGGAAGAAGAAAAGAAACCTCCGAAGGTCTAGATCCACCAGCTCCCTCTCGCTCGGATCCTGGGTGAAAGCTACACGAGCATCCCCCTCCAGTCGAGCCAAGAACTCCGCTCCAGTCGCGCTAACCCGCTGGCGCGGGTCGACGAATCCAAGCGCCTCCATGATCTCCACTCGGCCGACTACCCTACTGTCTCTATCAGTCACGCTCGTCTCTAACCACAGCAGGTCCAGGGCACTCTCTCAGTAGTCGGGGTAGGTGACCCCGCTGACTGCCTCTCCGTCAACTCGTAGCCCGGTAATCCGAGCCACGTCCTCTAGTGTCGGCACCATGTGCCCCCAGGGCATCAGAAACGCCCGGCTCGGTGCGTGCCACCGCTCCCTCAGTGCCTGGATAAGAGGAAGGTCGAGCCGGAAGGGCTCGATCCTAAGGAAAGCTCCAAAACCCATGGCGTCCACGCGCGCCCTCCGGAAGTCCGGCAGCCCACGGTATGCTGCCACCACTAGGGACCAGCTGATCCGTCCCTTCATCACGCCATGCACACCACAAAACCAACAGAGAACACATCAGCTTCATGAATAGTAATAAACAATAACACTGTATATACTACTTATTCATTTTATTTTATTTTTTCTTTTTAAAATATTTATTTTTTGTGGAGGCGTCCAGGCTCCTGGACGCCTCCTTTCCATTTCCTTTATTTTCTTTTATTTTTAGAAAAACCCAAAAACCAAAACAAAAAATATATTAATAATATATATATTATCATGGAGACGTCCCAGGTCCTGGACGCCTCCTTATTTTTAATTATATTTATATTATTTTCGTAAACAAATAAAAAATAAAAAAAGAAAAAGAAAATGTGGAGGCGTCCAGGGCCCTGGACGCCTCCTTTCTCTCACTCCCCAGCCTTCTCTCGCAGCCTCTCACCCGTCCGTTTAGCCTATTGAACCACAAAGTGAGAGTTCCGAGGGGCTTACCGGATCGTGCTCGTTCTCTCCCGCGTCGCCAGCGTCCACTGCAGCCTCCAAGGCCAAAGGAAGAGCCTCCTCACCCGCGGCAATCTCCTCCGCCGCAGCAGCCTCCTCGGCATCATCCCTCAGCCTCCTCGAATGACGAGCCCGTCGTTTCCGCTTCTGTGGACCCTGGCTCGATCCTCCTAGCTCCATTGGGACTAAGAATGGGTCGTCTAGGGTGACTGGGTCGTCAGAATGAACAGTAAATGAGCAAAAGGGGGGGTCAGCACTTATATATAGAAGTTACCTTCTTTGGGGCGTCCAGGCGCCTGGACGCCCCCACTTTTTTTTTATCTTTTCAAAATTCAAAAATTTAGGGGCGTCCAGGCGCCTGGACGCCCCCAAATCAAAAAATTTTAAAAAAATCAAAAATAAAAAAATAGGGGCGTCCAGGCCTCTGGACGCCCCAAATCAAAAAATTTAAAAAAATCAAAAATAAAAAAATAGGGGCGTCCAGGCCCCTGGACGCCCCCAAATCAAAAAATTTAAAAAAAAATCAGAAATAAAAAATAGGGGCGTCCAGCCCCCTGCACGCCCCCACAATAAAAAATTTTCAAAAAAAAAGTGTATATATATAATAAAAGCAAAAAAGATAAGAGTATGTATATAATCCAAACAAAAAAAATAATAAAAACACAAAGAAAAAGAAAAACCACAAAAAAGACAATAATAATTAACGGAACTGGTCCAAAACTGCCAAATACCAGATTTTATTCCATCAAAAAAGCAGAGTGAGCTACATCAGGGGCTTAGGCGCCTTAGGCCTTAACTTCCCCAGTTCGGTTACATAAGCCCTCCACGGCTCGCATTCTTCCACCACGTGCGCTAAGGCCTTTGCCGCAACACTTGTCTTCCAGGGAGCTTTAATGGCCTTCGCTTCCTTCGCGTCCGCTTCAGTGCCCAACTCCCTTTTCTTCAAAGGAACGATGCCAGTCGGTGGCGGGAACGAATGGCGTGGGATGCCAATCTGGAGGCAGCACCGATGCGCATTATAAAGGACGAACTCGGTCGCGCCGATCAGTTGAAGATCAACTTCGGGAGAAGGCCTCATGAGGAGATCTAGCGAAAGCAAACATGCCGGTGCGCAAGTAAAGAAGCCTTGTGTCACGGTGCGGAAGTGAGACTGCCAGTCTTCACGTTTCTTCAGCCACGGAACGCGGTTCATTACAGTACCACCGAAGCCTAACACGTAGGCTATGTGGTGAAGCGGGTTTTGTTGGAAGAGCTTCGAAGCAGTTGGCATTCCCTCGCGGTGGTCGAATTTGAAGTGCAAATCAAGCCAAAGACAAGTGCGCAACCAAAAGGAGGCTTACCCATGCTCGAGGTAGTAAGGCCACTATACAGGTAGGCGAGGATAGCGGGTCCCACCCTTTTTCCACGCCAGATCCCGCAGATAGCACTCAGTTGGTCTTCCTCCACTATGTTGTCGGTATGAGGAAACAAGAGAGCACCCGCCAGACAGATAGTGAACCCCTTCATGATTCCCTCCAAATAGTCATCGTCTGGTGACCCTCTCAGGGCGTCCATAACCCACTCCGCAAGCTTTTGGAGATCGATCTCCTTTTGAGTACGGACCTTTCTGGCTGCGTCGGGCGGCATGAAGCTTCCAAGAACGCTTTCAGAAGTCCCCCGTGTCAGCATCCGCATAGCCTTCACCTTCCCGTCACTCTTGAATTTCTTCAATCCGAGCAGAAGTTCCACCTCCTCGAGGAGGATGGTCACCTCGAAGGTCGGGAAGATAAAAGTGTGGGTCTGGGGATGCCAGATCTCTACTAGTGCGCCCATAGCCGCCCAGTCCATACGAATCTTCTCGTAATGCTTGGCGTGAATAAGGAGCCCCTGCAGATGCCACTTCGAGAGTATGGCCCTCATGCCAATGGAGATATTGGAAGTTAGCTTTGAAAGCCATGGCAGTTTGGAAAACTTCCTCGGGCCTGGGAAGAGTTGATATGGCTGGAAGAGGAAAGAAAGAAGAAATGAAGGAAGTAAGAAGAAGGTTCACATGGAAAATTTGAAATGAATCAGCTTACCATATGCGACAAGATCGTCCCACTCAGATGACCCTCGAGGTCGGAGAGTCGCCTGATCTCGCTGCTAGGCCTGCTCCTCTTCATAACGCGGGAAGACTCTCCTTCCATCCTGAAATCTCTAGATTCTCCTCTCCTTCCTCTCCTGAGCTTCCAAAACCCACCTTGATGCATTTGAATGAACTAGCCTAAGGGGAGTTCTTATAAGAAGGGAAGATCGCTACAGGACGGAACATGTCACATCAGCAGTCAGTGTCAGGATTTTTGGCTAGATTTCCTTTCCATTGTGGTGTGATTCTGTTGTAAATCTGCTACTTTCTAATGTTATTGATCCATGCTGGCCTGCGCAGGTTTTACTAACGGACATCTTTGTCCTATCTCCTGTCCCACCTTTCAATGGTTGGTCCCACCATGTCATACATCGTAGTATATGATACCTACGCTACTAAAACATGTCAAGGACCTTGCGGCCCGAACGAATCTGGGATTTGAGTTCCCCTTCAACAAAAACGATGATGATCCCGGGAGAATTTAGGTCGTACGGATAGGCCGTTAACTTGTGGTAGCATGGGGACGATGGTTCCATTCAGTGAGTTGGTGCGCGGATAAACGGGCCCCAGCCCAGTGTCGGCTCACCGGATCGGTATCCTGACCCGTTCTTAACAAGTTGACAATATTATCCTTGGCTATTTTCTATTTTAGTTTATTTTAAATTTTTATTTTAACCCAGCATGCATTCATATAGGACTTTGATTTATTGCGGAAGATCATTCAAGTGATTCGATTGCGAAGGCCGTTGTGCTTCAATTCCTACAAATATGAGATATTCCACTCCGAATGAAATACTGAGTTTCCTTGAAACAGCCCTACGTTGCTATTCCAAAAGGAGACCCTTGTTTGGACAGACCCTCAGATATTCCTTTACTTTTGACCTTATTTGACCCACCTTGGCCGCAGCACTTCCACATTGGCTGGTAACCGCTCCCCAAAGGTGAAACCTGCAGGTTTATGACCCAGGTACTTCCACACCGAGAAGTTGGTCTCTTTTTGTTTCGTGCCTGAGCGCACATCTCACCCTCCCTTATTTGATCTCCGTCCAAACAATCGTCTATATTTGGAAGACCTTCTTCAAGGTCGCCTCATTGAAACTCCAGGAAAGATTCCAAACAGTAACGTCAAAAGCGTGTCTCATCACACCTTGGCATCAACTTATCAGTCCGCTCCCACTTCATTTCACTCTACTTCGATACCATTCCACTACGTGTCGCTCCCTTGCAAAGCAGACGCCAAGGCGGGGCAGCTGTAGACACGCCATTCTTGACGTCTCCTGAGAAAGTCTCATATTACTATACGACGCCCCGCGACGGCTTACACAGTTCGAATCACTTGAGCACTTCCTTTTCTTGGGTCTTCTTCTGTCTTTTTCGGCATCCGGAATCGTCTCGTCGCGGCATTCGGACGGCATCAACACCAGTCAGACGCATCAAGAGGTTCCGGGACCAAGAAAGTGTCTGCCGGGTGGCCGCCGATTGAGGACCCGGGTGGGTCTTAATGGGGGCGTCCAGGCCCCTGGACGCCCCCATTCTTTTATTTTATTTTATTCTTTTCTCAGGGCCCAAAACTAAATAAAAAATATATATATTAATGGAGGCGTCCAGGCCCCTGGACGCCTCCATAAAAATAAAAATAAAAAATGTGTGTGTAAAATACCAGTTGGCATAAAAATTAGAAAATAAATAAACATATATATATATATTAATGGAGGCGTCCAGGCCCCTGGACGCCTCCATAAAAACAAATATAAAAAAAAGTAAAATGCCAGCCTTGGCATAAAAGACAAAATCAAAATAAAAAATAACATATTTTTGGAGGCGTCCAGGCTCCTGGACGCCTCCATCAACTCCCTCACGGGCAAAAAATCCAAATTATGAAGACGTCCAGGCCCCTGGACGCGCCCATTTCTGAATCACGAGGCACCGCTCACAAAACCACGCGTTGTGCCAAACCGCGTGCGGTCGTCGTCGGTTTTCGGTGGACCTGTTTGAGGCGTCCGGAGCCCTGGACGTCTCCACAAAAGTATTCCAAAAAAATATATAAAAATAGAATAAAATATTAATTCGGCCCTGATGCAGGTGTCCAGGGTCCTGGACGCCTCTACCCTCCGTAGCTCTATAAATAGAGGCCCACCCCCTCAGTTCTGAGGGAGCTTAGAAGTGATCCGATAGGCTGCCGGAGCCCAGAGGCTACGGAGTCATTTTCTAACCCGTGGGTTCTTTTGTAGGTGGAGGTTCTGCCGGCTTCTCGGGTGCTCACGCTCGCGAGAGGAAGGTCGTCTTCATCCACCGCGCTTCCACGTCGTCCCCACGCTGCCGGAGCTCCGCCGGATTTCACCATCGGCACATCCAATAAGCCAATTCTTTCCTTTTCTTCGTAGTTCTTTTACATTCATCATCTTGCATCCACTATCCCCCTTCATAAGGGCGCCTTTTCTTATACACTTCTTACATCCATCATCTCATTTTCCTCCTACTCGAGTCCGAGAGGGGTTTAAAAGATAACACCAACCAGGTGTGTGTCTTGCCATCATTTCGTTATTTTTTATCGCAAGGATTTGAGTACTACACCTCCGTCTTTCTAATCCACTTGTCATTTGTTTGTCGTTGTTTTGCAAGGGTAGCCGAGGAAAGCCCTCTCCGTCGGCCGGCTGGAGGGAGAGAAAGAAGCAACCCGCCATCTCCCGCTCTTGAGGTAGGCGCGATCACTTTCTTATTTTGGGGTCTTTCGGCCCCTGGCGATCACATCTTGTTTTCGAGGCCGCGGCGAGTCACTTCCCCAATGGCCGTTTAAATTTTCGTTCTTATATTATCTTTATACTCTGTTATATTCTGCTCATATTCTCGAGGCCGCGGCGAGTCACTTCCCCAATGGCCGTTTAAATTCCCGTTCTTATATGTTATATTCTTATCTATTCGTGTTCTTGAGGCCGCGGCGAGTCACTTCCCCAATGGCCGTTTAAATTCACGTTCTTATACGTTATATTCTTATCTGTTTGTGTTCTCGAGGCCGCGGCGAGTCACTTCCCCAATGGCCGTTTAAATTCCCGCTCTTCGTATTCTCTCTATATTCTGTCATCTTATTATCTGCTCATATTCTCGAGGCCGCGGCGAGTCACTTCCCGCTATGGCCGTTTAACCCCATATTTTGCTATATCACACTTGTCCCGCTCGCCCCGCCGGAGCAATCTCCCGTGGTGGCCCCTTCTCTCTCTTCTCTTATTTCTGTGTTGCAGCAAACAAAATAAAAAAGAAGGAGCCCGCGCGCTCCGCGTCCTCTCCGCTCTTCCCCGAACCACGTGACGTCCCTCACACTCGCCCGATCTATGGATTTGATGCATAATTTCACGTTTTGATGGCCTAGAATCATGCTAGGGGTCCCCAGGGGTCTTCCCCTTTGATTTCCCCCTCTCCGGTGGAGGCATGGGGGCGTGGCCAGTTTTTTTGGGCGTTTCCCGCCGTTTCGCCCTCGGGCGGGTGTGACGGTCCTTCTAGTGACCGTCACACTATGTAACGCGCCCAGATGGGTGCGTTACAGTCTTGAGTGCAGCTAAGTGGGGTCTGTGGGCTGTGACGGTCCCACGATAGACCGCCACGGTGCTGTGACGCACCTAGGTTGGACCGTCAGGGGCGTTCGACCGTTGGCTGCCGACCGTTGGTTTTTGACCGTTGGGGGTCAAGGCATGTGACGCACCTGGCTTGGCGCGTCACAGCCATGTGACCCCCCTATGTGGGTGCGTTAGAGCAGACGCATTCCCACGTTGTAATGCACCAGGGTTGGTCCGTTACACGCTGTGACGCACCGAGTGGCACGCGTCACAGCTGTTCTCTGTTGTCTTGTGACGCACCAGGGTAGGCGCGTCACAGACTGTAACGCACCATGGTAGGTGCGTTACGCCCTATTTTGCACCGAGCATGTGACGCCTCTGCGTTGGGCCGTCAGGTGATTGTGACGGTCCTTCCTAGACCGTCAGAGCCTGTGACGCGTCTAGGGTAGACCGTCAGGCTCTTGGTTGCCCCGGGTGATTTGCAACCCCGATCTGTTCCGACCGTGGTCACCGTGCGACGGTGCTGGTACGTGGGGCGGTCCCCGTACGTTGTCGGATGCGGATGATGTTTTCCGTTGACTTGATAGTCTACTCTGTAGTGAACCTCCACTAGTCGCAGCATGCCTGCACGCGAGTGGACCCACCAGGGAGTGGTGGAGAGGCTATCCTGAGGATGGTTCTAAACTAGTTTCCGTCGGGCCCCTCGTCGGTAGCCAGAGTCCGGCTCCAGGGGAAAACCAGTTAGAGGCCAGACCTAGGACGTACGGTCTGTGTGTGGACACGTGGTTGGGGGCGGTTGGACCCACGCTGACGGACGTGACCCTAGCTAGTCACTCGTTTGTGGTTACTTGTTCGGTGTTCGTGCCTTTGGTAGTAGCTACCACGTCAGGCAGTTCACCTGCGGTGCGGTGTAAGACGTCAGGGGACGCTACCGGCTGTGCTTCTAGTGGGAGGTACTCCTGTCGAGTCGGGAGTGTCAGATTGTCAGTCCTTGCGACTTCGACCTTCGGGTTTTGTCGTGTTGACCATGGTGCTCCGGTCGTTTCACCGTGACACGTGTGTCAGTTTTCGTGCCGTGGGAGCGATGTTTTGTAGATTGCAGGGCTTCCCTTTCTGAGGTACTCGCTTAATGCTAGCGTAGCGGTTTCTCCGTTTGCGAGGTAGGGTTCAAGTGATCCCTACTGAGTCTTGTTCCGAGACTCATTCTCTGCTTGTTTTCACTGTGTTTCAGGTGAGTCGCGGCCTCAGGGGAGCGCGTCTGAGGCTCAGCGTGGTTCAAGTGTCCAACGTTAGTGTCAGAGGTCAGAGCCGGGGTATGCCCCGTGTAGCTGTACTTTTTTTTCTTGTCTCTGTACTAGTTGTGGACTACTGATGTTGTTATTTTATTGTTATCTTGTGGACTATGTATCATGTAAACTGTTAATTTATTTTCTGCTTAATAATATAACTGTTCATTTCTGCAATTACTTGTGATACTTGTGTAGTCTCCACACCATTCCTTTAACCCTTCCGAGTCTTCGGGCTCGTGGGTGGCAGTACGAGTCTCGGGTTATCGGGCCTTCCCGGTAATCGAATTCTTGGGTCGTTATAGGGCGGGGCGTGGGTCGTGGCTGGGTCGGACTGGCCCGCACCGACCCGTCCATCCCGCCACGCACCAGACCGGTCCGTGGACGGGACGGGTTGGTACGTGCGGGACGGCCCGCTCGTGCCAGTCAGTCCATTTAATGGACCAGTGGGGGGGTGTCTTCAGGGCGTGCCTAGCTCGGCGGTGGAGGTCCCGGACGGTGGTGAGCGGCGAACAGTGGTGGACGGCGGCGAACGGCGAACGCCGGCGAGCGGTGAACGGCTGTCGGAGGTAAGTTGTCTTCCTTTGAATTTTTTTTTTAAATAACAGAGCGGCCGGAGGGGGGCGGGCGGCGGTGGGGCTGCACGTAGGAGGGCCGGCGGAGGAGGTGGTGGATGGGGGGGGATCGTCCCCCACCGGCCCGAAGGGGCAGTGGGGGACGGTTGGAGGAGATGGTGGAGGGGGGGTGGGGGACGACGGGGCAGGGGCGCCGGGGACGTTGCAGGCATTGCTGGAGGGTGGGGGGGACGGTGGGGGTGGGGCGGTGGGGGATGATGGGGTTGGGCCAGGGGTGGCGGTGGGGGAGGGTGGGGGTGGGGCAGGGCCGGCAATGGGGGGACGGTGGGTGGTGGGGCTGGGGCGGCCAGGAGCGGCAGTGGCAGCGAACTGTTGAGGCCCGGCATCACATGATTTGCCACCAACTACATCGCATTGCAGAGCCTACTTAAGCACAAGGATGGGTTGAAGCAAATGTTTAGAGGTGAGACCTGGCTGAGTTCCTATTTTGCTGCTTCACGTGAAGGGACGGAGGTCGAGGGGATTGTCAACACCTCGAATTTTTGGGATAGAGTGAAGGTATTAGTGTCATTGATAGAGCCACTGTATGAGGTACTGCGATGTGTGGATGGGGATAGAGTACCAACCATGGGGTTGGTGTACAGTAAAATTGAAGCTGTCAAGCGGAAGATCCTTGCAACGTCTAAAAAATATGGACCCACCATCCTAGAGATTGTGGAGGACAGATGGGACAGACAAATGAGCCGCGATCTTCACATGATAGGTAAACACTTACATTCTCGTCCAATAAATGAGCTGTGATCTTCAGCTGATACTAATATGTAATTCATTGTCTTGCGATTGCAGCGTACTATCTACATCCGGCCTTCCAATATGCTCGGGGCCTTGCTTATGACGATACTTTGATAGAATCGGTCAACATTGTGATAGACCAATTATCTTTCACCCCAACAGATGTTGCTGATGCGTTGAATGAGGTATACTTGGATATTTTACCACTGAGACTATGAAATGAAATATACACTTAATATTTTTCGATAATGTAGATGAAAATATTTAGAGAGGCAATTGGTTCATTTGTGACACCGTGGCCAGTCGTGATAGACTCGACCCAAGTAATGTGTCTTCACAATGTACATTCTATATCTCGAGAAGTATTTTTTACATCTAATTATTATATTATACGTGATCTGTCTTAAACACAGCTGAGTGGTGGCTAGGGGGAGTTCCTCATTTAGAGAGGTGAAATTATATTGTCATTTCTACATTTATATGTTATATTTCATTGGTAATTGAATATATTATTCTTTCAATTGTGTAGTCTTCGGTAGCATCGAAACAACTATCTCAGTCTGCTGCGCCACGACACTCAACATCTAAGGCACCTAATCAGTCGTCTCAGGTATACATACAGACTTACACAGTAGACAGGAAATTGAAAAATTATCTAACCAGGCTTCTGCTTCTCAGACATCTAGAGGGACACAACATGCAGCAGGTAAGCCGCCCCCTGCTCCACAGAAGAAAAAATCATCATGGACCATATTATTCAGCAGCAAGAAGGACAAGGGACCACCATTAAATCCGATAGATATTGCAAACATGGAGACATTAGATCCCAATGCAGATGACGACACTCCCGAGCCCTCTGTTGAGCCCCGCATCAGTGGGAGTCATGACTCCTATGATGATAGTACACCGACAGGGTCTTCATCCCATGGAGGTGACGGTTCTCAAGGTGGTCAACGGAGTCGTCGTGAGAATACTAGTGCTGGTGGCAGAGAGTACAGTAGTGGTCATAGTAGAGGTCGTGGGGGTCGTCAACATGCCGCATGGACAGAGGAGCAGCACTTCACACATGCCACGCAAGATGAGGACCACGGTGCTCCACCGGCAGGGACGAGGCGGGCTGGTGATCATTGGGATCCCTACTATGGAAGTTCGGTTGCAGACAGTACCAGCTATCAAGGCATGTTGTCTAATTTTGAGAGGATGAGCACACATGACTCCAAGGGATCTGGAAGCTCGTATGGACGGTCATGGCCGCAGCAGCCGATGTATCATGGCGACTCAGATAGTAGTAGTTCATTTTTCTCAACGTATCCATATCCTTATGCCGCAATTGTGCCAGTAGAGGTCGTGTACGCACAAGGTTCGCAGCAGTATGAATACTACGTACGCATGTACTGGGAGAACTATGAAGGTTCAATGCGCTACAAAGACTATCTTGTTGTGCCCCTTAGGCACAAGCATATGCTATTTTGTTTTGATAATAGCAACACAGTGAGAGTATCGCAGTGAGCCAGTCATTGTGTTTAGCATACATTGCATTTGTTCACTACTATATGCATACACTGCATCGGTACATTCATCAGTCACACACACACAAGTCTATACATTCCTATCTTTACCTACGTTCACTGTTCTAGCATGAACACATTCAAAGTCCATACATTGCCCTGTAGCATGCACGAACTCAAGTCTGTACATCGTCCAATTGCTCATGACGTCTTGGCTAAGTCTATACATTGCTCCGTCTCACTTAGCGTCTCATGCTAAGTCTGTATATCGCATCGCATGCACCATCTCACTTAGCGTTTCATGTTAAGTCTGTACATCGCATCGCATGCACCGTCTCACTCAGCGTCTATGTGCATAAATCAAAGTCTGTACAGCTAGTGCATCCTGCGTCTCACTCAGCGTCTCATGTGCATACGCAAAGTCTGTACAGCCAGTGCATCCTTTGATTTAAAGTCCATACATTGTCTGCCCACAAACACAAGTCCATACGTTGCTTTGCAGCATGCACGCATGCAGAGTCTATACATTCTCTACTGATATGTTTATGCTGTAGTTCAGCAAGTCTGTACATCGTCAGCACTCTTCAAACGGCATAGTCCATGCATTCATCTGAAGTCTGTACATTCTTTATTTTAAAGTCTGCACACGGTTGCTTTGATGCCGTAGCAAGTCTATTCACTAATGAGCACTTGTTTGTTCAGATGATTGAGCACGTGATCTGAGGTTGGTGCCTAGCACGTGATCCGAGGCTGGAAGGGCTTACAGGATGATGACACGTGGAGGAACCTTCTGGACGGGAAGGCGTGGGAATCACACGCCCAATGTTGCTCCTGCTGGAACTGCTATATAAAGAGGACTTCTCCATCTGGAGAAGACTGATCGTGATCGAAGCAGAAGGGGCAGAAGCAGAGAGAGAGTTAGACTGCACGATCCAGAAGAAGAAAAAGAGTGAAGAAGAGAAAGAGAGCAGAAGCAGAAAGAGAGCTTCCACGATCCAGAAGAAAAAGAAAGAGAAGAAGGAGAGAGTTGAGAGAGAAGAGTTGAGAGAGATTTGTTCCTCAGATCTTTGGTTCAAAACCAGATCTGAGTTTGCTCAATTGTTTGAGCTTCATTCCCTGCAGGGATATATTTTGTGCTTTATCGTATACAGCTTTCTGTTGCTGTTTTGTTTCCCATCTTGTTTTTATTTTAAACTTTTCTTCAAGCTGTTTGTCAGCAGAGCAAGCTGTGTTGCTCAGCGTTTGCAGTGGAGGATTCCACTAGACGGGTTAAGCTGTAGTCCCCAGCGGTTGGCAAAGCTGTAATGCCCAGCGGTCAAGCTGTGAGTCAGCGGATGGCTAAGCTGTATTGCCCAGCGGAAGCAAGCTGTGAAGCTCAGCGGTTGTAGGCTAAGCTATAAGGCCCAGCGGACGCAAGCTGTGTTGCGCAGCAGTAAGTCACACTTGGGTTTGAGTGTGGGGTGGACGTAGGTCTGGAGGACCGAACCACCTAAAAACTCTTGTCTACTGTGTGATTGCTTTGTGGTTTGCGTCGCTTCTTTATTCTTGTACTTTGCGCAGTAGATGACTGTTTAGGACGGTTCTTTAGAAGTTTTGGCTGGTCTTTGCTTTGTGCCCTCTATCTATTTAGCAGAAGTTCTTATATTCCGCACTTGAATCTGCTGCAGTCGTTTTTATCGGGTGACTGATCTATTCACCCCCCTCTAGATCACCTAAAGCGTCACAACAATTGGTATCAGAGCCTAACTCTTTGTGCATGACTAACATCCTAAAGAGGAACGGCCATGGATGCTAGAGGGTTAATAGCATAGGGACAGTCCACTACAAAGCCACCATTCTTCGACGGATCCAACTACCCATATTGGAAGAACCGGATGCAGGTCTTCCTCAGAGCCAAAGATTACGAAATCTGGAAAATTATAAGCAAAGGTCCTTATGAGTTACATGAGAACGAGGAAGTGTGGACTAAAGAAAAAAAATCTAAAAATCCACTCTGAATTGGAGCGCCATCAACGCCATTCAATGTGCACTCCATCCCACTGAATTTGATAGAGTGTCATCCTGCAAGACGGTGAAGGAGATGTGGGATACCCTTGAGGTCATTTATGAGGGAACGTCTCAAGTGAGAGAGACGCGGGCAAATATGTTAGTGTCAGAGTATGAAGCATTTCGAATGAACCCCGGTGAGACAGTGAGCGAAATGTTTGCTTGTCTGACCATTATAACAAATGGTCTAAGAAATCTGGGAAAAAGCTATACCGATTATGAAGTTGTGAGGAAGATCCTTCGATCGTTGACTCCGATATGGCATACCAAAGCGACTGTGGTTGAGGAGTCAAGAGATTTACAAAATATGAAACCTAATGAGCTGATAGGTTCTTTGATGGTGTACGAGATGAATCTTCTACAAGCTGAAGAGCTCGAATACAAGAAGCCTATTGCTCTGAAGGCCAAGCATAGTTGTTCAAAACAGTCCAGCAGCACTGGATCATCCAGTGATCGGAGTCTATCTGGATCGGACCTTGAAAAGGATGAAATAGCTATGATCACAAAAAAGTTCAGAAGATTTCTTAGAAGAGAAGGGAAGAATGTCTACAGAAGACACCACAGCATGAAGCAAAATAGGTATAAATTCAACCCTGCTGAAAAATCTGACGCTAATAATTGTTATCATTGCAGGAAGACTGGCCATATTAAGGCTGATTGTCCAGAGTTCCAGAAAATGAAAGAAAGACCATGGAAGAAAGCGCCAAAGGGAAATGCCATGATCAGTACATGGAGTGATGAGGAAGAAGGCACGCTGAGCACTTCCTCAGATAGTGAGAAAGAAGAAAAGGACACCTGCTTGATGGCCAGGAATGGAAGAGAAGAAGAAGAATCCGATGAGGTATCATCCCCTTTCGAACACTATACTATTTCTGATTGGGAAAATACTTATGGAGAACTGTTAGATAAAGTGGATGATATTAGGAAGGAGAACAAACACTTGAAGAAGAAAGTAAATTCTCTGATTAATGATAAAACACTTTTTGATAAGGTTGCATGTTTACAATCAGAGAATGACAGATTGAAAAGTGCATGTTCTGATTTTGATGAGTTAAAGCATGTTTTGATTGATTGTAGGAAAGAAAATGAATTGCTGAAAAATGTCGTTGATGAGTTGAAATTGACAATTCAGAAGCTTGAAAATGAAATAAAGATTTCAAATGAAAAATATGAAGCTGTCTTGTCAGTAAATGCTGAACTGAAGAAAACCATTTCACTCGTGGGAGAAAAGAACAAAGAATCACTCATAAAAATGGTCAGCGAAAAATCTGCTTCCAAAAATGTAAAATCAAAAGTGTCCAGTGCTAAGGAAAAGGGAAAGCAGAAAGTTGTAGAGCCTAGTGATGCATGCTCTTCTCCCAAGGGTAAGTCCAAGGTTAGGGGTCAGCCAGCTAGCACATCAAAACCCCAGTCCAAGGCTGCTAAGTCTCCACCACCATCAACTGCTTAGAAAAAGACCAAATATAAGTCAGTGCAGAATCCTAGAGGGTCAAAGGTGGCAGGGAGACCAAGTGTTGCTAGGAACCAGTTTGCACATCCCTATTTCCCTCGAGCCCAAGTCTATCATCACATTCACTCACAACCACTTAATAGGTTTGGGTGGAATCCTGTGTACATGAGGTCTAGGTATCAGAATTTCCCCACTCAGCCCTATAGATCTCAGCCAGCTAGGAGATGGGATGGTCACTTTAGGACATGGAGTCCTAGTCAACAGGTGTTCTATGGTCAGCCTAGGACCAATTTGGGCCACAACTTCCAGTACACTCATTGGCCAAGGCACTGGCAGAAAAATAACAATGTTTCTAATAAAATGAATGCCGGGACTGCACAAAAACCATCACAGCACCAGAAAAAGAAAGCTAAACCTGTTGGTGCTGAGAAAAAGAAAAATAACAAAAAGAATTCTCAAGCTGTAGAATCCACCAAATCATCCACTTTCACATAAATGTGGATCCCTAAACAGCTTTTGTCATGTTTTCACTCTCACATGTCTGTTTCTGTCTTGGGGCCCAAACTATCTTGGGTTTCAAAATCTGCTCCCTAAGTGTGTTTGCAGGTATGCCTGGTAGCCGAGAACAAAATGATGAAACAGGAATAGCTACTCCAGGCATATGACAAGAGGCATGGCCAAAAATTCTAAAAGCTGAAGGAGATTGAAGGCTTTGTCAACATTCTGATGCAACACCAAGGGTAAAAAAAAAATAAATCAGTCAGGTAAAGCAGGTAAGTGAATCACCTTCAGAATTGAGAAAGTCATGTTGACTTAGGGCATTAAGTTGTAGTTGATTCTCAATTCTCTAGATTATATACATCTGACTTTCATGAAATAAACTCTCTGAAAAAGGATAAAATGTTCATGACTTGGGTGCATAAACTTGAAATGATTGCATACTTGCTTTATGTATCATTGTTGCATAGTCTGCATTTAGTTAGTTGAAAGCATTGCATAGCATATTGTTGCATCTTGGTGTCAGGGGGAGATTGAGAGCTAAGTTCAGTACATTGAATCTTTTTCACTCCTCATAGTCCCCATTCAATTCATTCATATTCTTTAACATCAGATGCTCTTGGACCTTAATGCCTATTGCTATCATTTCCCTATCACCTTCACTGAACAACAGTATTGTTTCTGGTTTAGTACATTGAGCTGTGGTTATTGCAATTTTTCATTTATAAGAATCACACTTGCAAATTGAAAAGAACTAAAGGTTTAACTTTTATAAATTGAAGAGTTAAGTGTCTGCACTTCAGAACTTGAGATAAAAGAAAATCTTTATAGCTCTTAATCTCTGTCTCATGGTTAGAATAGAAAAGGTTTTTTTTAATGCCTGAACGTGTTAAACTGGAAATGTCTAGAAAAGGTGAATACGAGTGTGTACTATTTTTTTAAACAATCACTCTACAAGAAATCAGGGCAACAGTAATAAGATCATCAATGTAAAGAGCTGAACACAGTGACAGAGCAATGGCTGAATTGCACTGAGAAACTGTGATCTCCTCCAAAGAAGCAGGAGAATTCATAAGTCATGAAGTGCTTCAGGCTATCTCTGTTCATAGGGTCAAATCTATAGGGGGAGTCTTCACCAAGTAACTGGGGGTACTGGCCTCTGATCAAGGTGTATCCTTAATGTCAAAGGTGAAAATTGTTCCTTGTAAGTTTTGATCTGAAATAGATCTAGTAGTTTATACCTAGTAACTGGGGGTACCTGCCTCTGATCAAGGTGTACACCTAATGTCAACAGCATAAATGCCACTGGTCTATTCACTTAGTTTAGTTTCTGAAAATTAAAAGGTGAAAAACAAACTGCTGTAACCCTTTGAAATCAAAAGTCATTGAGTGTAAATTATTTTTCTCAATACATATTCAAGTTGCATTTCTTGAACTTCCATGGTTAATCACAAAGGGTATTGTTTCTGACTTATCTATTAAAAGCATGTGCCCTAGATTCATTGCTATAAATGGAGTCTATAACTCTTTTTCAGTGGTCAGCTGCTTTACTCTGTATTTATCACTGTTAAACCTGGATTCTTTCAAAACTGTATATTGCTGATTCTTATGCTTTAACAGCTGTTTATAATCATGCTCACTTTATGAACCAATGCTTCAGCTGTTGTGTAGTGACCCCTTACCTTATTCATGTTTCATCTGTCCATATTCCTTCTCAAAGGGGGAGAAATAATTCAGGGGGAGTTATACATTCAAGGGGAAAATGAGTTGTTCTAAGGGAAATCTGCAATGTGATTCTCTGCTGATATGTTTATGCTGTAGTTCAGCAAGTCTGTACATCGTCAGCACTCTTCAAACGGCATAGTCCATGCATTCATCTGAAGTCTGTACATTCTTTTATTTTAAAGTCTGCACACGGTTGCTTTGATGCTGTAGCAAGTCTATACACTAATGAGCGCTTGTTTGTTCAGATGACTGAGCACGTGATCCGAGGTTGGTGCCTGGCACATGATCCGAGGCTGGAAGGGCTGACAGGATGATGACACGTGGAGGAACCTTCTGGACGGGAAGGCGTGGGAATCACACGCCCAGTGTTGCTCCTGCTGGAACTGCTATATAAAGAGGACTTCTCCATCTGGAGAAGACTGATCGTGATCGAAGCAGAAGGGGCAGAAGCAGAGAGAGAGTTAGCCTGCATGATCTAGAAGAAGAAAAAGAGTGAAGAAGAGAAAGAGAGCAGAAGCAGAAAGAGAGCTTCCACGATCCAGAAGAAAAAGAAAGAGAAGAAGGAGAGAGTTGAGAGAGATTTGTTCCTCAGATCTTTGGTTCAAAACCAGATCTGAGTTTGCTCAATTGTTTGAGCTTCATTCCCTGCAAGGATATATTTTGTGCTTTATCATATATAGCTTTTTGTTGCTATTTTGTTTCCCATTTCTTGTTTTTATTTTAAACCTTTCTTCAAGCTGTGTGTCAGCAGAGCAAGCTGTGATGCTCAGCGGGCGAGGTGGATACCTCAGACGGCTAAGCTGTATTGTCTAGCGGAGCAAACTGTGAGGCTCAACGTTTGCAGTGGAGGATTCCACTGGTCGGGTTAAGCTGTAGTCCCCAGAGGTTGCAGAGGTGTATCCTCTGGACATGTGAAGTTGTAATTCCTCAGCGGGCGAGACTTGGTCTCGGACAGTAAGCTATGAAGCTCAGCGGTTGTAGGCTAACCTGTAAGGCCCAGCAGACGCAAGCTGTGTTGCGCAGCAGTAAGCTACACTTGGGTTTGAGTGTGGGGTGGACGTAGGTCTGAAGGACCGTACCTCCTAAAAACTCATGTCTACTGTGTGATTGCTTTCTTTTTCTGGTGCTGTGATGGTTTTTGTGCAGTCCTGACATTCATTTTATTAGAAACATTGTTGTTTTTCTGCCAGTGCCTTGGCCAATGAGTGTACTGGAAGTTGTGGCCCAAATTGGTCCTAGGCTGACCATAGAACACCTATTTACTAGGACTCCATGTCCTAAAGTGACCATCCCATCTCCTAGCTGGCTGAGATCTATAGGGCTGAGTGGGGAAATTCTGATACCTAGACCTCATGTACACAGGATTCCACCCAAACCTATTAAGTGGTTGTGAGTGAATGTGATGATAGACTTGGGCTCGAGGGAAATAGGGATGTGCAAACTGGTTCCTAGCAACACTTGGTCTCCCTGCCACCTTTGACCCTCTAGGATTCTGCACTGACTTATATTTGGTCTTTTTCTAAGCAGTTGATGGTGGTGGAGACTTAGCAGCCTTGGACTGGGGTTTTGATGTGCTAGCTGGCTGACCCCTAACCTTGGACTTACCCTTGGGAGAAGAGCATGCATCACTAGGCTCTACAACTCTCTGCTTTCCCTTTTCCTTAGCACTGGACACTTTTGATTTTACATTTTTGGAAGCAGATTTTTCGCTGACCATTTTTATGAGTGATTCTTTGTTCTTTTCTCCCACGAGTGAAATGGTTTTCTTCAGTTCAGCATTTACTGACAAGACAGCTTCATATTTTTCATTTGAAATCTTTATTTCATTTTCAAGCTTCTGAATTGTCAATTTCAACTCATCAACGACATTTTTCAGCAATTCATTTTCTTTCCTACAATCAATCAAAACATGCTTTAACTCATCAAAATCAGAACATGCACTTTTCAATCTGTCATTCTCTGATTGTAAACATGCAACCTTATCAGAAAGTGTTTTATCATTAATCAGAGAATTTACTTTCTTCTTCAAGTGTTTGTTCTCCTTCCTAATATCATCCACTTTATCTAACAGTTCTCCATAAGCATTTTCCCAATCAGAAATAGTATAGTGTTCGAAAGGGGATGATACCTCATCGGATTCTTCTTCTTCTCTTCCATTCCTGGCCATCAAGCAGGTGTCCTTTTCTTCTTTCTCACTATCTGAGGAAGTGCTCAGCGTGCCTTCTTCCTCATCACTCCATGTACTGATCATGGCATTTCCCTTTGGCGCTTTCTTCCATGGTCTTTCTTTCATTTTCTAGAACTCTGGACAATCAGCCTTAATATGGCCAGTCTTCCTGCAATGATAACAATTATTAGCGTCAGATTTTTCAGCAGGGTTGAATTTATACCTGTTTTACTTCCTGCTGTGGTGTCTTCTGTAGACATTCTTCCCTTCTCTTCTAAGAAATCTTTTGAACTTTTTTGTGATCATAGCTATTTCATCCTTTTCAAGGTCCGATCCAGATAGACTCCGATCACTGGATGATCCAGTGCTGCTGGACTGTTTTGAACAACTATGCTTGACCTTCAGAGCAGTAGGCTTCTTGTATTCGAGCTCTTCAGCTTGTAGAAGATTCATCTCGTACACCATCAAAGAACCTATCTGTAACGACCCGAGAATCCGATTACCGGGAAGGCCCGATAACCCGAGACTCGTACCGCCACCCACGAGCCCGAAGACTCGGAAGGGTTAAAAGGATGGTGTGGAAACTACACAAGCATCACAGATAATTGCAGAAATTAAACAGTAAATTAACATTTTACATGGTCCACAGTAAAATAACAAAACGGCAACAGTAGTCCACGACTAATACAGTGACAAGAAAGAAAAGTACAGCTACACGGGGCATACCCCGGCTCTGACCTCTGGCACTAACGCTGGGCACTTGAACCACGTTGAGCCTCAGACGCGCTCCCCTGAGGCCGCGACGCACCTGAAACACAGTGGAAACACGTAGGGAATGAGTCTCGAAACAAGACTCAGTAGGGATCACTCGAACCCTACCTCGTAAAATGAGAAACCACTCCTCTAGCGGTAGGAAAGTACCTCAGAAAGGAAAGCCCTGTACTCTACAGAACTAGACCCTACGGCACACAAACCGACACACGTGCCACGGTACGAGAAGACCAAAACTCAACGGTCGAACCGCCAAAACCCGAAGGTCAGAAACACACGACTGACAGTCTGACACTCCGTACTCGACAGGAGTACCACCCACTAGAAGCACAGCCGGTAGCGTCCCCTGACGTCTTACACCGCACCGCAGGTGAACCGCCTGACGTGGTAGGTCCTACCCGAGGCGCAGACACCGTACAAGTAACCACGAACAAGTAACTAGCTGGGGTCACGCCCGTCGACGTGGGTCCAACTGCCCCCAACCACGTGTGCACACACAGACCACGCGCCACTAGGTCTGGTCCTCTGACCGGTTTTCCCCCGTAGCCGGACTCTAGCTACCGACGAGGGGCCTACGGTAACCGGTCCACAAACCGTCTCGAAAGGTGGGTGCCCGTACACCACTCCCAGGTGAGACCAGCACCTCGTACTGGTGGGCTACGACTAGTGGAGGGTCACTGAAGGAGTAGACTCTCAAGTCAACGGAAAACGACGTCCGAGTCCGGCAACGTGTGGGAATCACCCCACGCACTAGCTCTGTTAAACGGGGGCCACGGTCGGAGAAAAACGGACGCACCGCCCACGGCCAAACTCATGACCAAGGCAAACGGAACCTCCGGACACCAAAGACACTGTCACGGAACTCCACGGGGTGTCCAGGACACACACACGGCCCAAGAGGAACACCCATCAACAGGACAGAACGCGCTAGGACTCCCTAGCGCGACAGGGAAGATCGCGCTAGGGCCTCCTAGCGCGACAGGGAACATCGCGCTAGGATCCCCTAGCGCGACAAGACAGGTCGCGCTTGGGCCTCCTAGCGCGACACAACAGATCGCGCTAGGGACCCTAGCGCAACAAGGCAGGTCGCGCTAGGACCCCATAGCGCGACAAGAACCGCCTCCTGTTCATCTTCTCCGATGAACGCGCCCCATCGGGGCAGCGCGACGAACAAGAACGCGCTACTGGAGTATAGCGCGTTCTCAGTCCGCGGCGGAAAACGGTAGAAACTCCAAAAAAAAATCAACCACGCCCCCATGCCTCCACAGGAGAGGGGGAAAACAAAGGGGAAGACCCCTAGGGACCCCTAGCATGATCCTAGGCCATCAAAACACGAAATCATGCATCAAATCCATAGATCGGGCCAGCTCTCCCCAAATCATGGAAAACCCCCCAAAAGCTCAAACACGCCCCTCTCGGCCTCCCCGCGGCCTACAAATCACGGGAATGAACGGCAAGAGGCTAAGGAACGTCACCCTACCTCAATGGAGCAAATGCTCTGCTGAATCACCCACGAATCGCGAAGAACGCTTTGGAAAACCCTCGTTCCTCAAGCTTCCCACGAGCACCGCACGTCCCCACGATCGCCTCACCGCCGCCCACGTCGCCGCGCCGTCGCCCCGCCGCTGTCAGCAGCCGGAGAGGAGCTAGCCGCGCTCGAACGGGAGGAAGAGAGGGAGAGAGGGAGGTCACGGTTGGGGAAGGAAGGAGAAAGAAGAAGAAGAAGAAGAAAGAGAAGGTGGAAAAGAAAAAGAAAAGAAATATGGTTAAATAGAAAATCTGATTTTTCGAAAAAATATCAAAAAATAGAAAAATACATTTTCAGAATCCTCGGAACGCACCGATCGCAACGGTACCACTCGTGCTCGGGTGAACCGCCCGGCTCGCCCGCAGCGAGCTTCCGAAGAAAAAGCCGAAACACACACCGGAAATCGGAAAACACACGCGGAAAAGCCGCGGAACGCCTCCGGGCCTCCGAAACGACTCCGGATCGCGCTGATCCGAACACGAAAGATGTCCGAAACAAAATTTCGGACACAACGGAGCCGGACACTCTGAAAACTAGATCCGGGACCCACGAAGAAGGATCCGAAAGATCCGGGATATTACACTATCAGCTCATTAGGTTTCATATTTTGTAAATCTCTTGACTCCTCAACCACAGTCGCTTTGGTATGCCATATCGGAGTCAACGATTGAAGGATCTTCCTCACAACTTCATAATCGGTATAGTTTTTTTCCAGATTTCTTAGACCATTTGTTATAATGGTCAGGCGAGCAAACATTTTGCTCACTGTCTCACCGGGCTTCATTCGAAATGCTTCATACTCTGACACTAACATATTTGTCCGCGTCTCTCTCACTTGAGACGTTCCCTCATAAATGACCTCAAGGGTATCCCACATCTCCTTCGCCGTCTTGCAGGATGACACTCTACCAAATTCAGTGGGATGGAGTGCACATTGAATGGCGTTGATGGCGCTCCAGTTCAGAGTGGATTTCCGGATTTCTTCTTTAGTCCACACTTCCTCGTTCTCATGTAACTCATAAGGACCTTTGAGGCACGTGATCCGAGGCTAGAAGGGCTGACAGTATGATGACATGTGGAGGAACCTTCTGGACGGGAAGGCGTGGGAATCACACGCCCACTGTTGCTCCTGCTGGAACTGCTATATAAAGAGGACTTCTCCATCTGGAGAAGACTGATCGTGATCGAAGCAGAAGGGGCAGAAGCAGAGAGAGTTAGCCTGCATGATCCAGAAGAATAAAAAGAGTGAAGAAGAGAAAGAGAGAAGAAGCAGAAGAGAAAGAGAAAGAAAGGGAGACAGAGAGCTCGTGAAGAAGAAAAAGAGTGAAGAAGAGAAAGAGAGCTTCCACGATCCAGAAGAAAAAGAAAGAGAAGAAGGAGAGAGTTGAGAGAGAAGAGTTGAGAGAGATTTGTTCCTTAGATCTTTAGTTCAAAACTAGATCTGAGTTTGCTCAATTGTTTGAGCTTCATTCCCTGCAGGGATATATTTTGTGCTTTATCATATATAGCTTTCTGTTGCTGTTTTGTTTCTCATTTCTTGTTTTTCTTTTTTCAGATTTTAATTTCTTACATCTTTCAGTAAGTTCTTCATTGATATTCCATAAATCATCAATTGAAATCTCTTCGGATCCAGAGCTTACCTTGGATGAGGATTCCTCATCATCATTTCCCCGGTTTGCCATCAAGCATTGATCCTCTCGCTGTTGATCAGAGTTATGAACATTCTGGTTGGCCATCATGCAGCTGTCCTCATGTTTGTTATGAGCAGAAATGACTCTGTCATATATCTCTTTTCCAGAAGTGCACCTGAGAGCAAAAGGATATATATCAGTATTAATCGCAGCTCTCAAGATATTAAGAACTATGACATTATCACGGTTCTTTATTCTGTCCTCTCTAGACCACTTGATCTCATCATGAGGTAATTGGTGTGGGCCTTTAGATAGTAGACTCCATAGTTTGGGATCAATGGAATCTACGTACACAAATAGACCTCCTAGCCAACTATTGAAGTTAGAACCATCATAAACCAGAGGACGAGCCATTTGGACAGACGGCAAACAGATTCAGCGCACAGAACAATTGACAAGAATGCACCACAACCAGATAAGCAAAGCAAGGCACTAAGTCAGTGAAACTAAACACCGAGCACAAGAAACCCACTCTGAAATGCACCACAGAAGATGCAGGATCTGCTGTGGATTGTTAGATCCTATGCACAGCAACCCGCTCTGATACCAATTGTTGTGACGCTTAAGGTGATCTAGAGGGGGGTGAATAGATCAGTCACCCGATAAAAACGACTGCAGCAGATTCAAGTGCGGAATATAAGAACTTCTGCTAAACAGATAGAGGGCACAAAGCAAAGACCAGTCAGAACTTCTAAAGAACCGTCCTAAACAGTCATCTACTGTGCAAAGTATAAGAATAAAGAAGCGATACAAACCACAAAGCAATCACACAGTAGACAGGAGTTTTTAGGTGGTTCGGTCCTTTAGACCTACGTCCACCCCACACTCAAACCCAAGTGTGGCTTACTGCTGCGCAACACAGCTTGCATCCGCTGGGCCTTACAGCTTAATTAGCCTACAACCGCTGAACTTCACAGCTTGCTGTCCGAGACCAAGTCTCGCCCGCTGAGGAATTACAGCTTCACATGTCCAGAGGATACACCTCTGCAACCGCTGGGGACTACAGCTTAACCCGACCAGTGGAATCCTCCACTGTAAACGCTGAGCAACACAGCTTGCTCCGCTGGGCAATACAGCTTAGCCGTCCGAGGTATCCACCTCGCCCGCTGAGCATCACAGCTTGCTCTGCTGATACACAGCTTGAAGAAAGGTTTAAAAGAAAAACAAGAAATGTGAAACAAAACAGCAACAGAAAACTGTATACGATAAAGCACAAACTATATCCCTGCAGGGAATGAAGCTCAAACAATTGAGCAAACTCAGATATGGTTTTGAACCAAAGATCTGAGGAACAAATCTCTCTCAACTCTCTCCTTCTTCTCTTTATTTTTCTTCTGGATCGTGGAAGCTCTCTTTCTGCTTCTGCTCTCTTTCTCTTCTTCACTCTTTTTCTTCTTCACGAGCTCTTTGTCTCTCTTTCTTTCTCTTTCTCTTCTGCTTCTTCTCTCTTTCTCTTCTTCACTCTTTTTCTTCTTATGGATCGTGCAGGCTAACTCTCTCTCTGCTTCTGCCCCTTCTGCTTCGATCACGATCAGTCTTCTCCAGATGGAGAAGTCCTCTTTATATAGCAATTCCAGCAGGAGCAACACTGGGCGTGTGATTCCCACGCCTTCCCGTCCAGAAGGTTCCTCCACGTGTCATCATCCTGTCAGCCCTTCCAGCCTCGAATCATGTGCCAGGCACCAACCTCAGATCACGTGCTCAGTCATCTGAACAAACAAGCGCTCATTAGTGTATAGACTTCCTACGGCATCAAAGCAACCGTGTGCAGACTTTAAAATAAAGAATGTACAGACTTCAGATGAATGCATGGACTATGCCATTTGAAGAGTGCTGACGATGTACAGACTTACTGAACTACAGCATAAACATGTCAGCAGAGAATGTATAGACTCTGCGTGCGTGCATGCTGCAAAGCAACGTATGGACTTGTGTTTACGGGCAGACAATGTATGGACTTTAAATCAAAGGATGCACTGGCTGTACAGACTTTGCGTATGCACATGAGACGCTGAGTGAGACGCAGGATGCACTAGCTGTACAGACTTTGATTTATGCACATAGACGCTGAGTGAGACGGTGCATGCGATGCGATGTACAGACTTAACATGAAACGCTAAGTGAGACGGTGCATGCGATGCGATATACAGACTTAGCATGAGACGCTAAGTGAGACGGAGCAATGTATAGACTTAGCCAAGACGTCATGAGCAATTGGGCGATGTACAGACTTGAGTTCGTGCATGCTACATGGCAATGTATGGACTTTGAATGTGTTCATGCTAGAACAGTGAACGTAGGTAAAGATAGGAATGTATAGACTTGTGTGTGTGCGACTGATGAATGCACCGATGTAGTGAATGCATATAGTAGTGAACAAATGCAATGTATGCTAAACACAATGACTGGCTCACTGTGATACTCTCACTGTGTTGCTATCATCAAAACAAAATAGCATATACTTGTGCCTAAGGGGCACAACATTCTCCCCCTTTTTGATGATGGCAACAAAGTGACAGTGAGTCACCAACCAAATTTTCTCCCCCTTTGACATAATCAAAAAGAAAGAAGAACATGAGTGCAAAATGCAGTATACATTGCAGATTTCCCTTAGAACAACTCATTTTCCCCTTGAATGTATAACTCCCCCTGAATTATTTCTCCCCCTTTGAGAAGGAATATGGATGGATGAAACATGAATAAGGTAAGGGGTCACTACACAACAGCTGAAGCATTAGTTCATAAAGTGAGCATGATTATAAACAACTGTTAAAGCATAAGAATCAGCAATATATAGTCTTGAAAGAATTCAGGTTTAACAGTGATAAATACAGAGTAAAGCAGCTGACCACTGAAAAAGAGTTATAGACTCCATTTATAGCAATGAATCTTGGGCACATGGTTTTAATAGATAAGTCAGAAACAATACCCTTTGTGATTAACCATGGAAGTTCAAGAAAGGCAACTTGAATATGCATTGAGAAAAATAATTTACACTCAATGACTTTTGATTTCAAAGGGTTACAGCAGTTTGTTTTTCACCTTTTAATTTTCAGAAACTAAGCTAAGTGAATAGACCAGTGGCATTTAATCATTTATGCTGTTGACATTAGGTGTACACCTTGATCAGGGGCAGGTACCCCCAGTTACTAGGCATAAACTACTAGATCTATTTCAGATCAAGACCTACAAGGAACAATTTTCACCTTTGACATTAAGGGTACACCTTGATCAGAGGCCAGTACCCCCAGTTACTTGGTGAAGACTCCCCCTATAGATTTGACCCCATGAACAGAGATAGCCTGAAGCACTTCATGACTTATGAATTCTCCTGCTTCTTTGGAGGAGATCACAGTTTCTCAGTGCAATTCAGCCATTGCTCTGTCACTGTGTTCAGCTCTTTACATTGATGATCTTATTACTGCTGCCCTGATTTCTTTTTGAGTGATTGTTTAAAAAAATAGTACACACTCTTATTCACCTTTTCTAGACATTTCTAGTTTAACACGTTCAGGCATTAAAAAAAAACTTTTTCTATTCTAACCATGAGACAGAGATTAAGAGCCATAAAGTTTTTCTTTTATCTCAAGTTCTGAAGTGCAGACACTTAGCTCTTCAATTTATAAAAGTTAAACCTTTAGGTCTTTTCAATTTGCAAGTGTGATTCTTATAAATGAAAAATTACAATAACCACAGCTCAATGTACTAAACTAGAAGCAATACTATTGTTCAGTGAAGGTGATAGGGAAATGATAGCAATAGGCATTAAGGTCCAAGAGCATCTGATGTTAAAGAATATGAATGAATTGAATGGGGACTATGAGGAGTGAAAAAGATTCAATGTACTGAACTTAGCTCTCATCTCCCCCTGACACCAAGATGCAACAATATGCTATGCAATGCTTTCCACTAACTAAATGCAGACTATGCAACAATGATACATAAAGCAAGTATGCAATCATTTCAAGTTTATGCACCAAAGACATGAACATTTTATCCTTTTTCAGAGAGTTTATTTCATGAAAGTCAGGTATATATAATCTAGAGAATTGAGAATCAACTACAACTTAATGCCCTAAGTCAACATGACTTTCTCAATTCTAAAGGTGATTCACTTACCTGCTTTACCTGACTGATTTTTTTTTTTTTACCATTGGTGTTGCATCAGAATGTTGACAAGGCCTCAAATCTCCTTCAGCTTTTAGAATTTTTGGCCCTGCCTCTTGTCATATGCATGGAGTAGTTATTCTTGTTTCATCATTTTGTTCCCGACTACCAGGCATACCTGCAAACACACTTAGGGAGCAGATTTTGGAACCCGAGAAGTTTGGGCCCCAAGACAATTCTAGAAGAATTCTAGAAAATTTTAAATTCCTTCATAAAAATTTATGAAAAATTTTATGTGTAATGTTACATGTAAATGTGATGTGCAGTAAAAATTTGAGGAATTTCAGAACATGGTAACTAAATTTAGTCAATTTATGATATATGTTGAAATACATGTAATTCTAGGAAAATTTAAATTCCTGCATGAAAATTTATGGAAAATTTTAGGTGTAATGTTACATGTAAATACAATGTGCAGTAAAAATTTGAGGAATTTCAGAGCATGGTAACTAAATTTAGTCAATTTATGATATATGTTGAAATACATGTAATTCTAGGAAAATTCAAATTCCTGCATTGTGAAATTTATGGAAAATTTTATGTGTAAATTTACATGTAAATGCGATGTGTAGTAAAAATGTAAGGAATTTCAGAGCATGGTAACTAAATTTAGTCAATTTATGATATATGTTGAAATACATGTAATTATAGGAAAATTCAAATTCCTCCATGAAAATTTACGAAAATTTTTTGTGTAATGTTACGTGTAAATGTGATATGCAGTAAAAATTTAATGATCTCCAGAATATGGTAGATAAATTTAGCCAATTTATGGTTCATGTGGGAGTATAAGTAATTCTGAAAAAATTATAATTATTGACTGAAAAGTGATGGAAATTTTCTGCATTGATCATTTCTGTAAATGTGTTATTTTTCTGAAATTTCAATGGACTCTGAGTTTTGAGAACATAATTATAAATTTTTGATATATAAATGGAGAATAAATAATCTTGAAAAATTATATATGCTTTTTGGAAAATGATGATAAATTTCTGTTTTGATCATTCTTGTAAATGTATTGATTCCCTGAAATTTCACTATATTATGATGTCTATAAATAGAATTAATAAATTTTTGTATATATATATGTCATTATGTTTAAATAAGATGAGAATTTTAGAAAAAGAAAAAGGATTTTCAATATTGGCATATTAATGTTCACAACATGAATTTTGAGTGGCATGTGTCCATTTCATATAAGTCATATATATATATATATACATATATATTTATTTATTGTACTGTTATTACTGCCAAATGGACACTACCACCATAGGGGGAGACTAGAACCAAACTATAGAAATACCCCTATGGGGAGGTTCACACTGTACTGGCCCCGAGGGTAACGGGGATTAAAATCCTGGAGGTGGACAAGTACCACCGGCTAAGGTGGAGAGGACTTCTCCCGATTTTACGTAGTAACCAAGACTCATCACTATTTACCTAGGTGATTGAGTACCGACTGACTGTCCTTCTATGAGTAATTTGGGTACTGTGTCTGACTAGTTATATCACTGTTATTAATTACTGAATTGAAATTGAAACTACTGTTTACTGAACTGAAATTGAAATGACTGTTACTGTTTACTGAGTCATTATTGAAATGACTATTACTACTTACTGAGTCATTATTGAAATGACTACTACTGTTTACTGAACTGAAACTGAAACAACTGATACTGTTTACTGAGTCATTATTGAAATGACTATTACTACTCACTGAATTAAAATTAAAATTACTATTACTGTTTATTGAGTCGTTATTATAATGGTTATTACTGCTCACTGAACTGAAACCGAAACTATTATTACTGCTTATTGAACTGATATTGAAACTGTTATTACTGTGCACTGAATTGATATTGAAATGACTATTACTGCCTACTGTTACTGCTCATTGAACTGATAGTGAAATTGGTATTACTGTCTACTGAATTGTTATTACATTTTACTGTTATTACACTGTAATTGTTTATATTTACAAATGATGAATTATCATTTACTTTGTCATTGATATAATAAAATTTTAATGAACATGTTGTATTTGTAAAATGTTAATAGCATGACTTATGATCATAGAAATTGAGATTGGGTTAAATGTATTAACCTCATGTGTTATTTAATTGACATTGTGCCTAAGAATAAATTATGAAATGAAATACCGTAAATCACTTTGGATGTGTTTATACATATTATGATTGGGGACTATGCTAATCTCTTACTAGGTCTATTCGTAGACTCACACCGTTGAACATTTTCAAGAGAAACAGTAGAAGAAAGCGAGGAGTGATCTCGCAGTAGTCTGATCGAGGTTTGGAGTTACTACGAGTTTTGTCTTAGGTAGTTATATCAGTCAAAAAAAAATATGTGTGAAATTTTGGTTATGTAGTAAATTACTTGTGAAATTGTTAATATATATTTTGATGTACGTGGATGAATTCATTTGAATGTAAGCTGATGATTCGAGTATTTTCATTTTCGCTGTAATGATATCTCAATGTTTATGTAAAAATTCTCAACCATAATGTACCGTTTGGGTTGTCCCACTGTGACGTCTCGACCGGGATTCGACGTGACTCTTTACGACTGGACCGGGTCTACGAGTCGGGACGTCACATTTATACTTCATGAATGAATGTCATTATTATGTCACTATTTACTTTAACATATTAAATAATTTAAATGAATTTTTTATGTATTATATATAATAGGATGTTTAATTAAGCAGTGTAATATGTTATTTTTATATAATTAATTATGTGTAATTTAATATAGATCTATTATCATAAAAAAAACTCTACATTCTAATATTTTTAAATATATATAACATTTAATCTTTAAATAAAATTTTATTAAATTTTTTTAAAAAAATTAAAAATCACGATCCGAGAGCCCAAGAGGGCGGACCGGGTCGCTGTGCGACCCGGCCGACCCGACCCGTCCCGCGTCGAGATCGGGTCGACCAGGTCGACCGAGTCGACAAACCTTACTTTTCCAAGTAAAATATTGATCAAGATATAAAGATGAATAGAAATTTTCTTATAATTCTTCGTGGACGAAATATATAAGAAAAACATCACAATGCACGTGGGGAGGGCATTATTTTAAGTAGTTGCTATAGAAATAACATTTAATCTTTAAATAAAATTTTATTAAAAATTTAAAAAAATAATAAAAAATCACGATCCGAGAGCTCAAGAGGGCGGACCGGGTCGCTGTGCGACCAGGCCGACCCGACCCGTCCCGTGTCGAGATCGGGTCAATCGAGTCGGCCGAGTCGATAAATCTTACTTTTCCAAGTAAAATATTGATCAAGATATAAGGAGGAATAGATATTTTCTTATAATTCTTCGTTGACGAAATATATAAGAAAAACATCACAATGCACGTGGGGAGGGCATTAGTTTAAGTAGTTGCTATAGAAAAATTATATTATTTTTTAGTTTAAAACATATAAATATCCTAAATGTTAGGGTTAAATTTATATATATCTTATTCTTACTTACATATACAATATCTAAATTATCATCGAATATCATATATATCATCGCTGTTAACTAAAAATTTTAAAAATATAACTAAATGATACAAATACCCTCATAGTTTATGTGGACATATTTAGAGTTGATACGAATGTTGGGAGCATTTTCGTCATTTAATGATAGTTTTGAAACTCTTTTGTTAATAGAGATGGTACATATGATATTTCACAACTAAAGGTGATCATGTTGCTATTTTACATCTATGTTGAGTATATATATATAATTATAAATACACACACACGACGTTAACCTTTTTATGAAAATAACATAAAGCGAAAACTGTAAAATTCGCCGCTCTCTTCGTCCCCCCTTCTTCCCACCTCAAGCCCTCAACGCAAACCGCAGCACGGCGGAGAGCTCTGCCGATCACGTCACCGCTGGCCGTGATTTGGGTCGAATCGTGTTGGATTAATCTGTCTCTGCCTTCTCCAGTTCTCCCCCCTTCCAAAGTGAAGTTTGACTGTGGAGGTGTAGCTCGAGCTCTGGTCTCCGATCATGACAGAGGTAAGAGAAGATCCACCTCACAGCAAACTCGCACCTCCCGTCTCCCCCTAACCCAAGAGCGTTTTTGGCTTCACTTGGAAAAATAACGTGGGGAATCGATATTACTGTCTAGGGTTTGCTTGCTTTCTCTCTTTCTTTCTTTCTTTCGGATCTCCGTAATTGTCTCTTTTATGTCAAGTGAAACCTACGTAACATTCCTTTTTTTTCTAAATTTCTTGTTAGGACGAAATTTCGCCATTTGAGCCACCGGGAAGACCACCTACTTGACTTCTCTGATTTCTATGAAATGTTCTACTCGTCTGTGTGAATTTTTTCACAAGAAAGTGGTAAAACCGGAATCGTTGTGTTATAAGCTTGTAAACGACCCTGTGGTTGGGGGGATGGAGCAAGAGGCGTCGCCACCCATGTTTTTCTCATATCCTTTTAACTTAGGAAAGGAAAACCCTTTTCATGCTACACTACCGACCTTTTCATGCTACACTACCGACTAACTTGGGAAAGGGAACCTCCTCTTCATCCCGTACCTCCGTCCTGTCAATGGCTTTCAAACAACCCTTGCCTCAGCTTAATGACAAACTGTGCATGGTTTGTTTGAAAACGGTCCACATTGTCATACGCCTTAGTAGAATCGAGCTCATTCCTCACTTTTTGTTCTTTTCTGTATTTATGATATGAAAATTATTGGGGAGATAAAGAAGCTATGCCCTTATGTTCTACTGATTCTGGTTCTAGTGTCCGATTGCACTTAGCCTAGTTGAGAAGGGACTGGTTCTAACCTCAGAAATTCCACCAAGATTATCAGCTTGATATTCTGATCTTGGCTTTTGAGTGACCTTCTGATGAGGCGACTAAATGCATGTTAATTTGTTGCTCTTTGAGTAGGTACAATCTAGAAGGTAATGATTGTATTCAATCAGTGTATGTTTCTTGATATATTGGAATGTTTATCTTGCCAGTTTAGCATCAACTTTAAGTAGGACTATCCCTTTGGTCAAAAGCTCCTCAGGTTCCAAGTGTAAGACTAGAGATGCTCAAGTGTAATAGTGTGATTATTGTGCCTTGCTGCTTCTATGGAACCAACACTCGGGAAGGCCTTGATGTGTGGCAGGTGACTTTAATGCAGTCTCCTCCATCAGGAAGAGAAGGACATGTATTTTCCCCTATTTTTACTTTGTTGGGGGGTTAGTGCAGGTCATACCACCTGTGGACAGCTTTTTGTTGTATAGGGATTTTTGTGAACACATTGACTGTACTTATACATCTCTCTTTTAATTTTAATACAATAATGGTACTTCCCACTTTAAAAAAAGACCGGTATCTTTTATAGGGGAGATGGGAGATTTATAAGATTTCATTGCCGAAGCAGCTCTCATTTGTAATGAGCGATACTCCTGCAGGGGATCTTCTTGCCCAGTAGGTGTGAAACTCCCCCACCCCCTCCCCTGAAGGCGAATTTTGGTTGTATTAGGGTGAATGCGAGTCTTTAGGCCTCAAGTGGGAGCTCTAAGTAGAGGCAGTTTGTTGGGCTGTCCCATGTTGAAGTGGCATCTCAGAACTGTCTGCTATGCCACATTGCCACCCTGGGCAAACCATATTTGGCTGTGGCGATTTCTGTTCCGGTGCCTACCTTTTTTATTCAGAGCAAGCAGTGCTGGGGGAAGTGATGCATGAGAATTTGTCCTGTTGATAGGATTACTGAACCGTGGCTCTTATGGATGACCCTCAGCATTGAGTGGTTTGTCTTCCAATACTCCAGGTCAGCTTTGTTGGCTATTGCACTATCAAAGAAGGAACTTGAGCTGGTGTTGGACAAGGGCCCGCCTGTGGTTGATCGTTGGTGTTTAAAGATTGAATGAAGAAGCTCCAGTCATGGTACATATATTGATCCCTTCGAAGTGACGTCAGCCATGACTCTAGTAAGGGTCCCCATCATCTGTTGTAATGCTGGGTGAATTGATCTTCTCCTGGATGGTTTGGAGATCCTATTGGGAGGATGGCTGATGGGGGCATCCCTTACCCCTCCACATTTTCGAGGCTTGGATTGTTTGTCGGCATGCGCCATTGTGTTTGTGATATTTTTCTGAGTCTAGTCATGTAATTTTTATATTTTATTTGAGTCATGAACCATGTAATTTTCCTTTTATTTGAGTCAAAGTACCTAGGTCATCGAGTCATTTACCTAAGTCAGATGTCATATGGTTAATTAGTCTGGTTTAATGGGTCCAATTAAGTGAGCTTGGCCCAGGGGCGCCCTCCCTTGGGCAGATGAGTCATTGGGTCATTTGTTTAGGGGTATTCTGGTCATAGGAATTATGTGAGTCTATAAATAGACCCCTCCCCTCTCTCATTTGTAACTCTTGATGTTCAATTGCAATAGAAATATTTCCAGAAATTTGAGTGATTTTCTTGGAGTGAGAAGCTCCCCTCTCCCTCTCTCTCTCTTCTCTCTCTCTCTAGAAGGGGGCGACCCTTTCTCTCTTCCCCACCCCCAAATTCAAAATTTCTTCTCTCTCCTCCCCATTCTCTCTTCATTAAACCCCCTTCCCCTTCCCCTTCCCCAAATCACCCATTTAATTCCCCTCCTTCCCAAGGTGGAATCCACCACTCCCCAAGCCACCCTCCAACCACCAACCATCCACTCCCCTTCCCCAAGTACCTCTCTCATCTCCCAAGGGAGAATTCCCCACTCCCCAAGCACCCTTTCCCTTCCCCACACACCTCTTCCCATCCCCAAGGCCAGAAATTAATCCGACCCTTAAACCCATTTTCAAATACTCCTTCCCTATCTCCCTCCCAACACCAAATTCGCAGCTCCCTCTCCCTCCACCTGCTAGACCCCCTTCCAGCCCCCATTCTCCCCCTCCCTCACCTTCGTTCGCCCCCTCCCAGACCCCCTCATAACCTGGGGTCGTCCCCACACCCATCCACCCCATTTCCCCTCCCATCTAGCCCATTTCCCACCCCTTATCTTGTTGTCACCAGAGACAGCAGCAACAGTAGAGTTGCATCAGGTTGCAGAGGCAGCCACGGTGTTCCTCCAAGGCTTCAGGCGACCTAGCATATATCGGAGGATTCGTCGTCCAGATAGCTTCGCAGCCGAGGTGGTCTCGCATCCGTCTGAGCTCCGAGCTGCCCGGGAGAGCTATTCTCCCACGACTGCACAAAATTGCTCCGCCAGGGAACCAGAAGTCAAGGAAAGAAGCGACCACGGCTGGTCCAGGATGAATTTGGACGTGATTTCTTGGCTGAAGTCTTCTCCTCCAAGTCCCCTGCCATCTCCAAGAAGTAGGGCTCCATTTGGACTCCGGAGCACAAAGTTTTGAATTTTTCCCTCGGAGTGCGCATGTCAGTCAATCCTGAGTCAGATCCGACCCCCCCTTACCTTTCTGGGTCTCGCGATCTACTCCGACCTCCGTCGGTAACCCCGTGGGTCTTCGATCGAAGAGGATCCGTCCACAGTCGTAACGGTTCCGGTCCCGCCACCATCGGCCCCTGGGAGCGCTCGTGGCGGCCACATCTTCCAGCAGTGACTGTTCAGGGACTTCCAGAGTCAGAACCGACCAGCTCCGATCCCGACTTTGACTCGGCCACCGGCAGCATCAAGAAATTCCCCAATAATTTGGGCGTCATCTTGGGTCGGCTCAGAACGTTTTGGCGCTGGTTTCGTCAACAACGGAGTTCAGGAGAGCCTGTGGCAGCACCGACAGCGCCTGCCTATCAAGTTGTTCTTGAGAGCTGGCAGAACCGACGGTCTTCTTCCACTTCGGCTTCTAGCGGAGTTTTCTCCACCCCGCCTGGCCGGCTGACCGCCCCTCCCTGCATGGAGGTACATTTTGGTTGTAAAACTAATCCACACCCCTAGTTCAACCCCCTTGCAAGGGCCGTAGTGCATGTAACTTGAATTTTCAGGTTGAAGCTTCATCGGCGCGGCGTGCGGGTAAGTCCACGCTTCCTCGCTCGCCCTCGTCTCCGACCGGGATCAGTGTCTTCACACCGATCAGGTGAGCATCAGTTACCCTTTGCTGATCTTTCCCTTGCTGGTTTAGTATCGCCGCTAGTGCCGTCGGACGGCGAGTTGAGTGCCCGATCTCAAATTGCCATTATATGAGTGACTACCGCGGGTGAGTTGTGAGAGAGATCATTACATCCCACGCCCTCGGCGTGCTGGCCGCCCGTGAGAGTGGGCATCCCTGGACCCTTGGGGGTTCAATCCCAAGCGAGCCAATCCCCGGAGCAGCGAGGTCCCGCCCCGGACCCTCACCACCATCATCGGGTTGCCTACGGGCACGAGTGTGCGCTTAGCGGGTGAGTCCGCTCGAGTGAAGCTACCGGTCCGTTGAATTGTGCTTGCTTGATAGGTCCAAGGGGCATTGGTCGAGTGGCTGTCACCCCCAAGGTGGTTTCGCATCAGATTGGTATCAGAGCAAGTTCTAGACTTGTCTCTACTAAGTCTTGTCCTAGGACCATTACATTTGTCACCCGTGCATCAACCACTAGCATGGCTACCTCTCTTTGGTCATATTCATCTCACTCGGTCCTCCACAAGGGTCCGATCAACCCCCCCTTTGACATAATCTCTTTTAAGGATCTCCTCTTCGATGGAACATGCCCTAGTGCCTACCTAAAGTGGGAGGTTACCGAGGAAAAAGACTTTGAGAGGACTATGGTTTATGGACCCGCGAGAGTCCGCGTTGCCAAGAGGCGACTTCGGGGTCAAGCCAAGACTAAGTGGGAACACATAGTGAGCTTAAGGAGGGTTAGGAGACGAGCCCATTTCCTCATGGGAGGAGATGAAGGTAGAACTTCGGAAGATCTACGCCCCCAAACGTTCCCCTCCCTACTCGGAGAGCCATAGTCCGAGGAGTACTACCACTCCTCCCTTCTCTCCCGGCCAGTTCAAGGCCGCCATAAAGGCCCTCTACATCTCCCAACCCCCACAACACCCACCACTTCCTACCCCAATCAACACCTCTACACTTTGTCACCCAACCTCCACCATTCAAACCAAATTGGCCCCCACCCTCACTCCTCCACAACCGGCCGATCCCAAGGGCAAGAGACCCCTAGTCGACCCGGTTCCCCCCATGGAGGCCGCCACCCCCAAACCCACTCCCCCTTTTCCAACCCACATCCAAACCAATTGGCCTCCGCCTCTCCATCATCCCCCATAAGGGACACTCCCCCCAAGATCAACCAACCCAAGCTACCTCAACCAACCCATCTCCCCCTCCCAACTCCAATCCTACCCCAACCTAGGCCTCCACTACTTCCCCCACCAATCCCAAACCAGGTTTCCCTTTACCCTCCACCCCGGGTGCACCATACACCAACCCTCATCACCCCACCCTCAAAAGACCCTCTCACCTCCTTGGTAGAGGAACCCATACCCGACCCCATAGTGGTGAACACTCCGGACCCTATTCCCCCCATGGAGACCACCCATGTCCAAGATGAAGGAAAGGCCTCGCACAGTGGTCTTCATCTTATCCCACCCTCCCTAGTTGGGGCCGAGCTCATCTTAGGAGAACCCCTTGTTAGTTGGCTAAAGGAGAACCCAATTAGAGAGATCATGGCCCATGTTTGCCCTCCCATAGAGCTAGACCTCCCCATAGTACCCTTCCCCTCCTATCACACTACAATCCAATCATCTTACCAAGTGGAGACCTTAGGGGACCTTCTCAAGGGCTTAGCATGGCAATTGGAGTTGACTGGCATGTTGACCCCCATGACCGAACAACTTAGGAGCCTTGACCTCCTACACCTATGTGTCGGGTCTATCACCTCAGTTTGCACTATTGGGCGCTACACTAGCGACCTCCTTCTCTTTCTCCCCATGGATGAGGAACCCATCTCGGTCCGCTCCCCTTCCATTGAGATCCCAAGTGCTTTGATCGGCCAACCCACTAACAACCTTGGCCCAATCATCTTGGAGGAGAATGACCCACCTTTTGAGGATCTTGAGGACATAGGGCTCCTCTCCCTTGGTAACCCCTATCATGATCCCTTTGATCCCTTCCTATGGGAACCAGGATACCCATGTGACCCGACCACCTTACCCACCACCCACCTTTTCCTACCACAACCCACCATGTTTGACCCAATCCACCTCTTCCTAGACTCGGGCCTCATATGGGAACCCATAACGAGGGAAGATCTTCACCTAGGGAACAAGGAAGTGCCTCTCTCCAAGATGTCCACCTTCCTAGATCCTTTCGACCCTTTTAAGTGGAAGCTCAAAAGTCATCCGCCACCCCACACATGGAAGTCATCATTGGAGTAGGAATGCATATGCCTTGGCACCTCCCACCACTTGGCATGAACACTATGTTGGGTCCATTCATTCACATCACCCACATGTCAAGTAGGAAACATGAGTGGTCCATATTTGGGCGTAATGATCCTCCTTCATTCATCATGGGTCGTAGGCATGATAGGAGCATTCATGGATGTCCGGGTCCTCTGGCACTCATCACACCCACACATGAGAGGGACACCTATGGGTGCCCCGGCCCTCCCACACCCTTCAAAGTCTCCATAGCACTTCTGCATGATTGGTCTAAATATGGTTGTCCTGGCCCCCCTTTGCATATCATACATTTTCCACTCACACCGCATCGTATTATATGGCATGAGTATTTAAGCAAGCAACAAGCAACGAGCGGTGAGAATCACAAGGAGCGGGCAAAAGCTCGCGAGCGCCACTTGGAATTCCAAGTTGGCAACTTGGCGATGGCGACTTTAGAGTGGCCCTACCTTAGGGGCACCTCTATATCGAGGGCACGAGGACTTGGACCTTCCATATTCCGAGTGACTTGGGCAACTTGGCTCACGGGTTGGACTTACCGAAGGGATTTTGGGATACACCCCACTTTCCGCTCGGCGGATCTAGCACCCTCTAAGGGCACTGCGGTGGAACCCAGTGAGCACCTTGAGCCTACCCCCATCTTTGAGAGTGATACCCTCGGAGAGCCTCCATATATCAGCCTGAGAGTCCGATGTGTGCACACGGAGGCAATACTAGGCAAGTAGGGTTCCATCGCCAGCAAGAGGGTGTGCCCGAGTCACCTTGAGAGGCTGAAGAGCCGTCCCCCGGTTGAGGACGTGAGGTTGAGTTTGGAGGTCGTGGCTCGCCCGGAGTTGCATTGGAGGACCTCTTTCCCGGCGGACACATACTCGACGGAGTCGAGTTCTTCGCACCCGGGGGTATGATGGGGGCATCCCTTACCCCTCCACATTTTCGAGGCTCGATTGTTTGTCGGCATGCGCCATTGTGTTTGTGATATTTTTCTGAGTCTAGTCGTGTAATTTTTATATTTTATTTGAGTCATGAACCATGTAATTTTCCTTTTATTTGAGTCAAGTACCTAGGTCATTGAGTCATTTACCTAAGTCAGATGTCATATGGTTAATTAGTCTGGTTTAATGGGTCCAATTAAGTGGGCTTGGCCCAGGGGCGCCCTCCCTTGGGCAGATGAGTCATTGTGCCATTTGTTCAGGGGTATTCTGGTCATAGGAATTATGTGAGTCTATAAATAGCCCCCTCCCCTCTCTCATTTGTAACTCTTGATGTTCAATTGCAATAGAAATATTTCTAGAAATTTGAGTGATTTTCTTGGAGTGAGAAGCTCCCCTCTCCCTCTCTCTCCCCCCTCTCTCTTCTCTCTCTCTAGAAGGGGGCGACCCTTTCTCTCTCTTCCCCACCCTCAAATTCAAAATTTCTTCTCTCTCCTCCCCATTCTCTCTTCATTATCTCCCCTTCCCCAAATCACCCATTTAATTCCTCTCCTTCCCAAGGTGGAATCCACCGCTCCCCAATCCACCCTCCAACCACCAACCACCCACTCTCCTTCCCCAAGCACCTCTCTCATCTCCCAAGGGAGAATTCCCCACTCCCCAAGCACCCTTTCCCTTTCCCACACACCTATTCCCATCCCCAAGGTCAGAAATTAATCCCACCCTTAAACTCATTTTCAAATACTCCTTCACCATCTCCCTCCCAACACCAAATTCGCAGCTCCCTCTCCCTCCACCTGTTAGACCCCCTTCCAGCGCCCATTCTCCCCCTCCCTCACCTTGGTGCGCTCCCTCCCAGACCCCCTCACAGTCTGGGGTCGCCCCCACACCCATCCACCCCATTTCCCCTCCCATCTAGCCCATTTACCACCCCTTATCTCGCTGTCACCAGAGACAGCAGCAGCAACAGAGTTGCATCAGATTGCAGAGGCAGCCACGGTGTTCCTCCAAGGCTTCAGGCGACCTAGCATATACCGGAGGATTCGTCGTCCAGATAGCTTCGCAGCCGAGGTGGTCTCGCATCCGTCTGAGCTCCGAGCTGTCCGGGAGAGCCATTCTCCCACGACTGCGCAAAACTGCTCCGCTAGGGAACCAGAAGCCAAGGAAAGAAGCGACCACGGCTGGTCCAGGACGAATTTGGACGTGATTTCTTGGCTGAAGTCTTCTCGTCCAAGTCTTCTGCCATCTCCAAGAAGTAGGGCTCCATTTGGACTCCGGAGCACAAAGTTCTGAATTTTTCCCTCGGAGTGCGCAGGTCAGTCAATCCTGAGTCAGATCTGACCCCCCCTTACCTTTCTGGGTCTCGCGATCTACTCCGACCTCCGTCGGTAACCCCGTGGGTCTCCGATCGAAGAGGATCCGTCCACGATCGTAACGGTTCCGGTCCCGCCACCATCGGCCCCCTGGGAGCGCTCGTGGCGGCCACATCTTCCAGCAGTGACAGTTCAGGGACTTCCAGAGTCAGAACCGACCAGCTCCGATCCCGACTTCGACTCGGCCACCGGCAGCATCAGGAAATTCCCCAATAATTTGGGCGTCATCCTGGGTCGGCTCAGAACGTTTTGGCGCTGGTTTCGTCAACAACGGAGTTCGGGAGAGCCTGTGGCAGCATCGACAGCGCCTGCCTATCAAGCTGTTCCTGAGAGCTGGCAGAATCGACGGTCTTCTTCCACTTTGGCTTCTAGCGGAGTTTTCCCCACCCCGCCTGGCCGGCTGACCGCCCCTCCCTGCGTGGAGGTATATTTTGGTTGTAAAACTAATCCCCACCCCTAGTCCAACCCCCTTGCAAGGGGCGTAGTGCATGTAACTTGAATTTTCAGGTTGAAGCTTCATCGGCGCGGCGTGCGGGTAAGCCCACGCTTCCTCGCTCGCCCTCGTCTCCGACCGGGATTGTTGTCTTCACACCGATCAGGTGAGTCTTGGTTACCCCTTGCTGATCTTTCCCTTGCTGGTTTAGTATCGCCGCTAGTGCCGTCAGACGGCGAGTTGAGTGCCCGTTTTCAAATTGCCATTATATGAGTGACTACCGCGGGTGAGTTGTGAGAGAGATCATTACATCTCATGCCCTCGGCGTGCTATTTGCCCGTGAGAGTGGGCATCCCTGAACCCTTGGGGGTTCAATCCCAAGCTAGCCAATCCCTGGAGCAGCGAGGTCCCGCCCCGGACCCTCACCACCATCATCGGGTTGTCTACGGGCACGAGTGTGCGCTTAGCGGGTGAGTCCGCTCGAGTGAAGCTACCGGTCCGCTGAATTGTGCTTGCTTGATAGGTCCAAGGGGCATTGGTCGAGTGGCTGCCACCCCCAAGGTGGTTTCACATCAATGGCAGTTTATCTGGACAGGTAACCTGCTGTTTATCGACACGGTGGCCATGACCTATAAGTGGGATGTGCTGCCACCATTGCCGGAAGTGGATATTGTGAGGGGAACACCATATTTAGACTTTTCTCCTGGGCAGTTGATGATTGCTACTGCTTTGGTGATGCTGTTGGAGATAGGGGAGTTTTGGTGGTAGGTTTACAGAAATGTTGGGAGGAGGAATAAGATTAGGGTGGGGGTGTTATGGATGTTAGGTAGAGGTGGATTGAAATTCTAAGTTTGGCCTTCTCTAGTGGGCTAGGGCAAGTGTCGGATCATGCTGTAGGCGATTCAGTCCCAGATTCAGTCTCAGTTCAGACCAACCCGAGCTCTGGCTCCCTTATCAAGCGATATGGTCAGGTTACTTAGTGACTTACTCACTTGGAGGAATGCTGATGGGGCTGTGTCGAACACTCTTTTGGGCCCCTTTGAACTCATTCTTCCCTGCCTGAATCTTTGTCAAGTGGCCTCTTTGTGCAGCACATAGTTCACCGACTCGGACTGACTTGGTCTCAGTCAGGCGACTTGTACCGGATCATGGCCATAATGATATAATGATATACCATTAACCATGGATCTTGCATTTCATGAATGAAGAACATGAGACCCTATTTTCTAATTTTGTGATTTATTCATTGTCCAATGATGATATAATGTTCAAAAATTAGTTTAAATAAAAGATAGAGTAAATAATTCATTCATACTTCAGGTTGATGAAATTGTAGTTGTACAAGTTAAAATATAAGAGAAATAATTCAAACATTGCAAGAGGTTTTAATTTTGCAAACAACTCAAACATGTGACTCGGCCGAGCCAGCCCAAGTAGGGCCGACTTGTACCGGATCAGGCTGCTTCCGAGCTGGTAAACCCTGGTGCAGCAACCCTTTCCATCTCAGTTTGACGGGACAGGCTCTTCCCAAGAGAGGGGTCCTCCCAGTTGAATGGGTCTCTGGCTGCTGTGGAAGAGGGGGAAGACTGCCCCCTACCTGAGATGGCTCACCAGCTCTTCTTGTTCTGCCATGGTGACACCTAGCCCACACCTTTTACTCAGAGCACCTTTCTTGCAGAGGCATGTCCCTAGGGACAGGGGGTACCTTGCGATGGCCAGCATCTAAACCTGCCTTGATCGTGGGCTCTCATAAGTGTTTCCAAGGGCTTTCCCTGATGGTGGTTCCGTCATTCCTCCCAATAAAGGGGAGCACCCTTAGATGGGGACTGCATCTCTTGTAGAGGCAACAGTGATGGTACGTGGGGATGGGGTGGGTTAAAGTCTCAGGAGGGCATATGGGGTCTCGGGCATGAAGAGGTCTATAACATAGGTCTGCTAGAGTGGCTGATGGGAGAGAGTCTTGGAGGTAGTTGAGAGCTTAGGGGGTTTCTAGAAAAATTGTTTCAACAATTGATCATCCTAGTATAAAACCCAGCTGGTCCTGTAAGATCCTCGTCATTTAACTCACCTGTGCTCATTTTTCAGTCATTGCTCTTGGGCATGAAGAGGTCACATAGGTCTGCTAGAGTGGCTGATGGGAGAGAGTCTTGGAGGTAGTTGAGAGCTTAGGGGGTTTCTAGAAAAATTGTTTCAACAATTGATCATCCTAGTATAAAACCCAGCTGGTCCTGTAAGATCCTCGTCATTTAACTCACCTGTGCTCATTTTTCAGTCATTCTAGTATAAAACCAAAGTGGTTCTGAAACATCCTTGCATTGAATTTGATCTCTTATTGTTTTTTTTCTCGTAATTTCATAGTACGAAATATTAACGTAACAAACTTAATTCTGCAAAGAATTCTGATGTATCTGCTATACTTGCATACATGTAATATTGTGTTACTAGGCTTTTTGTCCACGTATGAAGCATCTTTATGGTTCTTAAATTTGACGGACACGCACATGCCTCGTATACTTTCAAAGTAGAGTTCAATGTGGTGCGGTCTCCCCTTCCAACTACATCATCTGTAGGCCGAAAATGTGGGGGATGTTGGGGGTGGGGGTTTCCTTAGTGGGGGGATTGTGTCACCTGCCAAGTCATTACACCAGTAAAGTTAGAAATTTTAAAATACAGGTCATTTCATAATACTCTTCAACATACTCTGTCCATCTCTTCTTAGCTTCCTCATACTTCACCAAAATATTACAAAATGGTACTAAACAGCAAAATTTTATCAATAAAAAATGTCATGAAAATGGATGCTCAAGATAGAAACAGCTAAGGTACCTGGCCTCCTAGGTAAACTGCCTAAGTGCCAGGCAGATGCCTTTTAAAATTCTCGTAAAACAGAATTCTATTTATATAGACAAGTTCGCTGTAATGTGATAAACACGTTGATGATGTTGATGCCACAAACCACAAGAAAAGTTATTTGAAGATGAAGGACTCTGTGGAGGATCGTCTGCTGTCTTGGATTCTTTTAGTTCTAGTACTTGCATAGGCAAAATTAGTCATTTGAAGGGCTTGCTAGTTTGGTTTTATAGTTGTTGTGGGTGGCCTTGTATTTATTAATCAAACAATACCACAGTATAAGGAATAGAGAGGTCCAAAACCTAAAGGTTCTTTTGTGGGCATGGGATTAACACCTCGCATGTTCTGCCAAACTTTCTGGCTTTTGTATGTGGGTGTGGCTATTGGAGCATAAAATCCTTTTTAAGGGTGACCAAAGGAAAAACAGCTCATAGAGCCAACTGAAAGGGTCCTGACAGCGTGGTCCTACCTCTAATCCCACAGTTAATCATTCAACTCAAAAACTGTGATGAGTATAAGGTCCAGCACTACATAGGGGACCAGTCTGTGTTGTCAGCAATGATTCAAAATGGTTGAAATCCGTGAGGGATCATATTCAAATCATATCCTATCATAGACTGAATAAAGCATTTTCTGTGCCTTGTTACTGTATACAAAGCAACATCTTCGTCATTTACAAATCTGGTAATCATGCTTTCCTCTGTTATACTCTTTTTCGATGTTGTCATCTTTATTGGTTAAAATGAAATATGCTGGGAAAATGCTGGCATGTCATCTCTTGAATTGTTCTTTCTTTTCTTGTACTAACCTTTGTTGTGTTGATGGACGGCAATAGACTCTTCAGTTTAGTTGTTTGTGAAGTGCCTATTCCTTCACCTATAGTGCTTGTTGATTTTGAACAGTTGTCCATCTGAACTTACTGTTTTCTTGCATTTGCATCAGTATTGGGTCAGCCAGGGAAACAAATGGTGCGACTTCTGCAAAATCTACATAGCAAACAATCCTTTGAGCATCAGAACTCATGAGCTTGGTAAACGTCACAAGGACAATGTTGCTGCAAGGCTGGCTTCTATGAGAAAAGAAAGTGCTGCCAAGGAAAAAGAGAAAAAGGAAGCAGCCAAAGCTCTTGAACAAATAGAAGTGGTGAGCTTGTATTTGTTGCTTTTGGATCACCATAGTCTTACGAGATCAAATTCACATGTATTATTTAAAAGCATCTGTCTAAAATGTTGTGTCAGAAAATAATTCATATTATATTGAAAATTTGAAATTTTGTTAAATCTTGGACTAAGAATTTGAGTGATCTTCTGAGCAACATTCATCTGTTTATATATGCATGATCATCAAGGTGAAAGTTTACCGTGCTTCTTGTTTGAGTTAGTCTTTGTTATTTTGTTTAGAAAGCTCAACGCAGCTACCAGAAGGATTTAGCAGCTTTCAAGGAGACAAAAAGTTCGGGCCAACTTGCACCAGAGACATTTAAAAAAGATTCAAATCTTTCTCGGTTCTCGGAGGATTCAAAAGGTAGAAATAAAATGAAGCCATTAGATTGTACATAGTATTTTTTGTGTGGATTTCATCTATGGTTATAGAATTCTTTTTCACATGTGGAGATTGTGACGTGGAGTATGAAAATGCTCTCTCTCTTGTTTCTTGCTATTCTTTATTGAAAGTACTTCATGTGTCCAGAGTGGCAGTATGATGCTACCTCAGGATATTACTACAACTCAGCCAATGGACAATACTATGATCCCAACTCCAGCATGTACTTCTCGAGTGACTTAGGTAATTTTTTTCTCCTTAGTCTTTCTTTGCTTCATCTCTCACAAAACCCTGGAGCAGGATTTTCTTATACTTCTTTCCATATACTTCTTTTCATCCTCTGTATGAAATCAGGCGAGTGGGTCAAGGAGGAAGAATTGTTTGCGTCAGTCTCAAAACGAGATACATCTCATTCACCAATTCCCGAAGTCAGCAAACTTGTTCCAAAGAAGGCTCCATTGATGTCAGATACATCAGTCGGAACCACAAAAGGCCAAGGTCAGCCACCGGGCTTGGTAATTTCAAAATCTCAGGTATCCATGTACTCAACAAAAACTGTTAAGGCTTCTGCATCATCAGTTGCCATCAACAAGAGAAAACGGGATGATAAAAAGCCAAAGGCTGTGTCAGAGGAGGAAGCAGCTGCCCTAAAAGCAAGGGAGGCAGCTCGAAAGAGAGTGGAGGAGAGAGAAAAACATTTACTGGGACTCTATAAATCATACTGATACTTGAAACATAGACAAACATTCTTGCCACTTTCCTATAACCAGTGGTTCGGCTTCTGCGGATATTCTGAATTGTTCACTGTCTGTAAGTCTGCAAATTAGGAGTTAGTTGTGTATATTTTACTGGATTTGAAAATCTGAATTATTGCTCGAAATGCTGCGGGTGTATTACTTTGTTCTGGGTTCCAAAACGTCATCATCAGGTTTCATGCTTGTTGTTCAATGGTTAACATTTGAGAACTTCAATTTGATTGTTCGAAAGCACAGATTGCGAATTGCAATACTGAAAAAGGAGACGCATCTATGCACCTGGAACTAAGAGAGGAAGGCCATAGAAAAGCTGAACGGAAGTGGTAAGAGTGGACTAAAAGGAACACCCATTATCTGAGGGCTCTTCTCTTCATAAAATCTGTTGGAGCAGAGTCAAATTATTGTCTGTCCCAAAGTCTATTACCTTTTATTGTTTATCTGGCGACTTTATGATTCTTCTGGTGTGTTGTTCAATTTTTTTTCTTCTAATTTAAACATTCCTCCCCATTTTGTTTGCTATACTTTGTTTTAGTCGCCCAGTTACGCCACAGTAGATATTACTATTGGCCACTGAACGACAATGAGGTTTTTTTGACACCATTTACATGGTAGGCTTGTTTTATTCACTAACTGACATTTCATTCGGGCTCTAACATAAGTAATGTGAATTTGGTGTCAGGCGGAAAGCGTTCTTTCTTCCTTATGTTGACTACTGTCCCAAACTGGCCCCATGTGGAGTGGGGTACATTTTGAAGGCAATGCAGAATCCGGTTATTTTAAAATTGTCTGCATATTCATGAAGTTTTGGGGAAATAAACCTGTGCTTTTCTTTAGTGACTTTGGGCGCTGCTTGTCTGATCATTCTTTGTCATTTCGGAAGTACTTTCTCCACATTGTTTGGGTGGATTGAAAAAATAACATCTGACTTCTTCCATTGGTATCTTGTGGTATTTTATCCATTGTTTTTGCTTTGCCAGTGTGAAGGAAAGAAGGCAACGTGGGCTATCGATACCCACTTGTCTTTTTTTTTTTAACTTTATTTTAAGTATTATCACACCCCTCTGTGAGGTAAGCCCTTCAAGGAATCGAACTATTGTACTGGTCAATATAAAATTCTCTCATCTTGATTTGGGGGAGGGGGGGCGCACATGGTGGTGGAGTTGGGTCAGTGTTAGTACCGATTCTGTTGTTGTCTCGTGGTGTTTAATGAAATATGAAGGGCATTTCTAGCGTAACATGCAAGTCCAATCGGAACTTTAATAAAGTATCATTTGGGGAATGGGTGCTTGTAGTGTACGGTTGACAGTGTTTTTCTGGTGATATGAGATTGATCTATATATTATTAACTTACATCTAAAACTTGCATTTTGACTGCAGTTGTCCAAGTAATGCTGGCAAATTGTGCAGTCTCGTTGATACTTCACTTGCCATGGAAATCCTATGACGGTCATCTCCGACAACTAACAAGAAAGGTAGCTTCTGTTAGCGAAATAAGTACAAGAAGGAAGTCTATCTGATGTCGGTGCCTTACTCAGTAATAAATCTATTTATATCAGAATGGGGGGGGGTGTGATGTCAGTAGATGAATAGATGGTCCGTATGTGCCACAACTACGGAGAAAGAGGAATATGATTAACGCAAGTGTATCATCCTTACATTATTAAAACATGCGTATGTTTTTACTCCTCGTAAACTTGTCATCTCTTGACTTAATGACAGCTAAATGACTACAAAATTTAGCAAGGCTGATTTAGCCATTTAGAATGTCATGATGGTATTATCGATCATCGTGTAGATTAATTTAGATATGATGCTGACCATCCAATAACACTTGTCTGTATGAATAAATACGTTTTTGAATACGGATAGAATACGTGGATAATTTAACTCTTGGATCAATTGTTTTCACAATTAGAGTGTCAAGGAGGGTATTCCGAAGATATGTCCGTACCCTTGAAAGAGAATCTCCTGGCGTCACTGCAAATCTAAGAGGGCAGGCCTCCCCCCCCCCCCCCGGTCTCACCTGCAACGAGAGATTAGACATGACACACGGTCAAGATTTGATTGATCGATCGTATCGATCTTTTATTAATATGATTTGATATTATTACGTATCAAGGTGAAATATAACTTTTCATATGTACGTGATATGTACAATTGTTCAAAAAAAAATTAGCTCGGTTGATTAGTTGGTTTGTAATCTTTTTATAAAAGGTGTTGAGTTTGAATCTCTTCGTACGTCATCTATTTTTTTAGAGTTTTTTAAACTTCAATTTTTAAAATAAATGAAAAACGAACAAAAAATAATGTGCTTCGTAAGATTCGAACCAGTGATTTCATAAGTAAACGGTGAGGTTTCTAACCAGTCAACATATAAGATAATTTAAATATAAAATAAAACGTATAATATTTAAAAGATATGAATAATATATTGAATATATATCACTTGTCGATTGTATCAATTACTGATTGATATGATTTGATACTTGTAATATGGAACGTATCCTGTCGATTTGTGAAACTCTACACACGATTGTTTAGGAGATTGTCCAAATCTTTTAATTTTTTAAGAATTTGGCTCACCAAAATAATATTAGCCGACTCTATATGACATCGATTTATAGTTCCATGATAAATTGATAATGATAATGACCACTGACAGTCTTTTTCTCTCATGTTGACATGCTTATAATTCACGCCGATAACTAATGACAATGGAGACAAAACATTTCGAGTAGGTATTTTGAATGAGCTCGGTGGAGGGCAGAATTAATTCAGTTTCCTCCATGGATAGAAGTATAGTGGAGGAGAGGAAAGTGGCCCAAAAAAAAGGAGAAAGACTTTCTTGACTCTATATACAATTTTCCTTATGAATATCTTGTGAATATATGAAAAAGGAAAAATTGCTTGTATACCTTTTATCTCTTTTAATATTATATCTCGACTATCATGGAATTTAACTCAATGCCCCTGAAATCTTTATGACAACCACACTGTGCCCCTGTCGTTTTCACGATTGCGAACTCAAGATGGGTTAGGAGGAGAAGAATTACTAACCTATCCCCTTTGATCATCTCTCTCTCTCTCTCACTCACTCACTCACTCACTCACTCAGATGGTGCTCCACTATTAGTCTCCCCGCTTCAGCACCCCTTCTCTCCCCCCCCTCGGCCCCCCAAAAAAATCAGAGATCGCGATATCCCCCTCCCCCTCCATAGTCAAACCAACTCTTCTGCTTTCTCCCCCTCCCTTGCCAGACCACTCCCCCTCTCCCTCCCCCTCCATCACTGGACCACTTCCCCCTCTCTCGCCAAATCACTTCCCCTCCCCCTTCATCGTCAGCTCCCCCTCTCCTTCCATCGTCGAGCCACTACCCCCCCTCCTCAATCACCAGACCACTACCTCTCCCTCCCGATTTCCCCCTCCCCCTCCATCGTCGGATCACTCTTCCCCTCCCTCCAAGCCCTCCTCTCTAACAATGACCCCCCCCCACCGTCAATACCAACCACCATGTCGATCCCAACGACCGTGCCCCTCCCCTCTTGACTACTATCTCTGATAACCTCTACTAGATTGTCGCCAGCCTCCTCCTCGCCGCGGTTGTCCCCACCCTCTTCTTCCTCCGCAATGCCGATAACACCACCACCCTCCTCTGCTTCAAGCTTTGCGTCGGCGCCTCCCAATCCAGCCAGGGGAAGCTCCTCTACCTATACATTGCTTGGGAGCAGGCGTCCCTCTTGCCCCCTCTGATCCTCGGCCCCATCGTAATCTTCCACTCTGGCTTCCCCCTCTCACTCTCTCTTGGCCGCATCCTCTAGTTTCCCCCTCTCACTTGCCCCCCCATCTCTCTCTCTCCCCCCACCACGGAGCATCCCCCCCCCCCGCTGTGACCTCTGGGCTTCCCCTCTCACTCTCTCCTCTCTCTCCACGTCGTTGCCGCCATCACCGTCGTCTCTCTCTCTCTCTCCAACAAAATTGAGGGTAAAATGGTAATCTCACACGAGTGAGTTTCCATCTTTAACACCCGATGTAACTTCGTAGATATGACAATTTGGGTTAAGAGATTTGAGGGGTATTAGGTTAAGTTTTATAAAAGTAGAGGTACAAAGGTAATATTAGAAGATTTTAAGGATATGCAGAAAATTTTCTCAATAAAAGAGCAGACAAAATATATATACATTTGTTTTGACTATCGTTTTACCCCCAATATCTTATTATTTTAACTTCCAAATACAACTCCCAATCAATAGACATATATATTCTTTGTAAACACACCTCCCCTTAAATTGTCAAAGATATCTCGATCTCCACACACGCATCCGATGGTGAATTGTCACAAATACTTTTCTACCAAACTACCCTTTATATATATATATATATATATATATATATTATCGTTTTTGTGAGCACTCATTATAAGGAGTAAAATGGTGAAAATTAGTAAGAGGGAGTGCATTTGATCCATCTCACTAAATCAACTGTGGCTGCGGAGGGATCCCTTCTCCCACGCTGAAAATTATTAAGCAGGCCGCGCTTGTCCTCTAAAGCGAGAGGAAATGCACCTTGCTGAAAAGATAAGGGATACTCACGTACAGGTACTGTTTGCTGGCGTGTACGTACGTGGAGCCACATTGTTGTAACTACACCTTTGTAATGATCAGCACACCCCATGCCGATCTAATTATATATATAAAAAAAAGCATCACTCTCTCTCTCTCTCTCTATAACCCTTTCCACTACCCTTATCCTCTCTCTCTCTCTCTCTCAACCCACCTTCGTCTCCATCACTGAAGCAGTAAAGCTGATCATGTTGCTCCCTTCTGCCGACCTCTGTCACGAGTCCGTGGTCCTCTCAGTGTCTGCAATTAGGATCGGACCTCCAACAGCAGTAGTAAGTTAATTAACTTGGCTTAAATTAATTGTGCTAGGCCACCAGTTTGCCCATCCGAATTAAACGACCTTAATTGGGTCGCGCGTCGTCCCTACTCCTAGATTTAATTAATTAAAACTAACCTCGAGTACTGGGCCACCCTCATCACTCCACTTGGTCCCCCAACCTAGTCTTGGGAAAATAATACTACTACTTTTGTTTGCTTGATTACAATACTTCCTTAATTAGGTTATAAGTCTTTGTTGAGTTGTGTGTGGACGGAACCACTCATTTGTATTTATTGTATGGAACCTTTCTCTCGTGATGATATTGGACTTGGACCCCCCCCCCCCACAGGTGGTGATGATGGGAGCAGGCATCTGTTTTTATTTTTATTTTTAAGCAAGTAAAATATAGCTGATCAGTCTCTAGCTTCCTCCTCTGTATAAGCCATCTTGTGGCAGGGCTCTTCATATATATATATATATATATATATATATATATATATATATATATATATATATATTATAATTCAGAATCTAGTACATTTGATTTAGTACTTAACTTAATGAAACACTAATCATGTGACAGCCTCTCCATGTTCTCGACTTAATTACGAAAAATAAAGAGAGAGAGAGAGAGAGAGAGAGAGAGAGTAACATCTATCTCGTAAGACCATCGGTTCTCTATTTCCCTTCCTCCCACACACTCTTATATCCCTTGGAATGCACCTCTCCTACGAAACAAACAAACAAACACCTTGCTCAACGCTCTCTCTCTCTCTCTCTCTCTCTCTACACGACGCCGAGGACATGCCTCCTTCCATGGAGACGCCACGCATCACGTCGTCGGCGGAAGCAGGGGGGAAGACCAAAGTGGGGAGGGGTGGGATCTCCAAGGTGTTCAAGCTGCTCCCCATGCTGTCGACCGGGTGCAAGATGGTGGCCCTGCTGGGGCGGCCGAGCAAGGCGCTGCTCGCCCGGAGCGCGACGGCGACCGTGACGCTGTTCGGCTACCGGCGGGGGCGGGTGAGCCTGGCCATCCAGGAGGACCCCAGCTGCCCGCCGGCCTTCCTCATCGAGCTGCCGCTGCTCACCAGCGCCCTCCACAAGGAGATGGCCTCCGGGCTGGTGCGGATCGCGCTGGAGAGCGAGGCGCGGACCCACCGGAAGAGGCTCACCGACGAGTGCGTGTGGGCCGTCTACTGCAACGGCCGCCGGTCGGGCTACTCCGTGCGGCGGAAGCAGGGCTCCGGCGAGGACCGGTACGTGATGCAGCTGCTGAGGGGGGTGTCCATGGGCGCCGGCGTCCTGCCCTCGCCGACTGCGCCATCGTCGACGACGGAGGAGGCGACCGACGGCGAGATGACGTACATGCGGGCGAGGTTCGAGCGGGTGGTCGGATCCAGGGACTCGGAGGCCCTGTACATGATCAACCCGGACGGCACCGGCGGCCCCGAGCTCAGCATCTTCCTGGTGCGCATGAAGTGATGATGATCCCTTCCCCCACTCCCCCCGCTTCTTGTACGGCTTTGTTCATTGTTTATTTGTTCTAATCAGTATCTAGTATCTACACTGTTAATTATTAAATGCATCAAATATTTGTCTCCACAATACTTAACATATATATATATATATATATATATATATATATATATATATATATATGGCTCCCCATCCCATCCCGGATGAAATATAAATACAGTAGAGAAAATGGAGTAGACGATATCTCAATCTACCAAATTAAGGATATATATAATCCTTTGGGGTTCATTAATTAATTAGCTATCCATGCACCGAATCCAAACTCTTCACAATTAATTACGATCGAGGAATTGGGCTGCCTATCAATATATATTTAAGCTACCAAATTAATTAATGGTATATATGATCCTTTTTCCCTTTCTAAAATCACAACGACATGCAGGGTACCATGATGAGATTTTTACTCGATCCGTAAAGACATACTCCTCGATATATATATCGTCACCCTCCAACAAGTTTTCCAAGATCACCATCATTAGAAAAATTAAATTCCATGCAATAAATGCATGCAAACATCTGAGTCACAAGAAGTTAAAACCAAGGGATCGAGCACTCTAATCGACGAGTAAATTAAGGTCGCATTTTACTATCCATATATTCGTTACAACGATGTAGGATATGAATTAGCTTTTAACCCACTTATTATGATAGTAACAATAATAGTTTTTTTTTAAAATATTATTAAATGAGAATTTATAAAAAAGTATTCATGTAAATATATTAGTAGATATATCAACGTGTAAATCTAAATTATGTAAAAAATATTTTATTTATTTATAAACATAGTATTTATTCTTATTGAAAAATATAAAAATATTTATGTACTATTTAAATTAACCAAATAATATATCTACTAATATATTTTTAAAAATATTTTTTATAAATTTAACTCTAATAATACTTTTTATGTAAAAAGTACTAACAATAATACATGTCCCTTCCGACATAGATGCACTACATGACACGCGGATGGTATTAAACCCGACGGATGAAGAGTACGTGGCCAGTAAAGTAGTAGAAAAAACGGAGTGGCCGGCCCTCGCGGTCTTTTATGACGAGAAGAGGTGGGGGGGGGGGGTGTGAATGGAATCCCATCCGCGGTATACCCGAACAGAAATAAAGGAAATGGGTGGGGCCCGACAAGGGGGGCGGTTGGGCGTTGCCCGGTGGGGGCAGACATGATGGTGCCGGCGCCAACAGAGGACAGCAGCACGTGGAGGCTCCACAGGAATCATATCGGCCCGGGGAAGATGATGAGAACTGTCGCTTGAAAGATGCCCCGCCAACCAACCAGAGGCCGCATGGGGATGGGAGTTGGAGCTTCCCCATCGGATGGACTCGATATCATTAAGCTCTTTTTGTTAACGTGCTGGGACCTCGGAGGGTCGATCACGCTAACCGCCTCCTATTAATGATTTCTGTGTGAGGGGAAGATGGGTCTCGCCGTGATTTTTTCTCTCGTCGATTAATAGAATTGTCCGGCAACTCTGTTGTCAAAGTGGCTCTGAAAATTTTTGTATTCCATTACATATATGGGCTGCTTTGTTTCAATAAGGTGTTCGACTCTATAGAGTCGAACAAATTTTATCGGGGTCAAATAGAGCTGCTGTATGTGAGAGGAGGGTGTGGGCCCCATTTCAAATTCTCTCTCGTCGTTTAAGCAATTCACTCTACAATTTTAATATCAAACTGGGCCTATATATTTTTTAATTGCACATTGTCATATATGTGGTACCCTCGTAATCATCGATTAATATTATTTGGGTCACATCTCCTTAAATAGTACGACACCATTAGACTCTGACAGGTTTTTTTCTTCTTAGAAGATACAAAGTATACGAGTCTGGAGGGGTATCTCTGTCATTTGCTTTGATTGTGTCAAGAGTCTGTAAAAAGAAGACGAGATTGGCCCTTTTTCTTTTTCGTGTTTATGTGGAAAGTGCTGTACCAGGCTATTCCAGTTCAGGAAGTAGTAGAAATAAAACTGCCCCAAGCAGTGACTGTTAAATCTGTGGGAAGGAGTGTGAAACTACAGAATACATATATGCAGTTGGACTAGGATATGGGTAGACTTGTGTGGATGAGTCCCCTCATTGTGAGTTATAAGCACTATCCATCAAGGGATATATATATACATATATATATATATATAAATAAGAAGCAGCTAATTAAAAAGACGAGATAATTGAATGGCCTGAGCCCTCTTTAATTCTCACAGAACATAATCAATTGGCCTATATATGTTTCTCAACTGTGTCACACTTGGGAGGGCATGCATGATGCAGTATGGGTACTGGAAAGGTAAAGGAAGCAGGCCAACTCATGCCATGCAAGTTGCAGCCAATGACTTCCATCTTTGGGGCTAAAGAGGAAACCAGCGGACCTCCCACCCTCGATGGTGGAACAATCATCTTGGGAGGTATGGCCTTCATAATTAAAGCAGAGCTTGCCAACATCCATCCATCCATCCAAGGGCGTGCATTGATTCAGAGGACAGATTTAACATACGTATTTGTATTCGAATACTCGCTCTATACAGGCGGCGGACTCTGTAGAAAAATTACTTCTCGCATGCAGTGACATTTCTGCACTCAAAGATAGATATTTGGATAGACAGAATTGTCGCAATTATTTGAAAAAAAACACTTGTCTTATAAGGAATATATATATAATATATTGAGATTACTCGGAATAATTTGTAAATACTCTTGAGTCTCTGACATAAAAAAGAAGGGGTTCCTGAAGAGCAGCAACTAGTTGCCATCCAGCTGGACTATATCCATCCCCCTGCAGCACAGTCTATCCCAGTTCTTTTCCTACCCAGATGCTTAAACTCTGCTGCTCACAACCTAGCTAGCTAGCTAGCTAGTTAGAGAACCCACCTACCTGTCACTTGTAACAAGGGATGTTCTTTAATTTGTTATCCCGAATATCCCTCACGACATCATCGAACTCATATCTCCCGATGCAATTTACACATGAATAAGTGGACCGACCTGGTCCAGCACACACTCCAAATTGAGAAATAGAATAAGAAAGGGAGGACCAAGCCATCGCGCGCACGTTACCGACCGATTCCAACTCACGCTTTCTTGCAAACAAAGAGTACCATGCAAGAAGAAAAAGGAAGGGTGTTTCTTTGCACATAAATCATTATTGTTACAATCGAAATCGTAGATATATCAATATTAAAAATATATTAATATATATATACTAACACTATCTTGTAAAACATGCTCATATATCACTATGATTAAATTCCGTCGGCGGGGAGTCAGAATATTTCTCAAAGATTATAATATTCTCGTTAATTGACAGTCAAATCACCAAAATATCCATCTCTTTCACATCGGAGAGAGAGAGAGAGAGACCAACAAGGGGGGGAGGGGGGGTTGGCATTGTGTAGGGGGAGGGGGCGAGGGTCTGACACTGTGTAGGGGGATTCTGTAACCCCGCCACCGTTGGCAACGGGGGAGGGGGAAGGGGCGACAGGGGTGCTTCCGAAGGGGGGGCCATGCACTATGCTACTCCACCACCACCGGATTGTGCCCGCCGAATTATGCAACCCCAGTGTTACCCCCCTATGCCATTCCTTCCCCTTCTGTTTGGGCAAGCAGATTAGCCCTCCCGAGAGCCGCCGCCATCCCATCCTCTTGGCCGCGGCTACCTCCTCCGATCCCACCTCCCTCTGTCCACTCTCTCATCTTCACCCACCATACGCCCTCCATCTCCCCGCCACTGCAAACCCCCGGAGCCCCACCACATCCATTGCTAGAAGCAGTCGCACCTGCCTTTCCCCTTTTGACCGCACCCCGCCTCCATGACCACCCCTTATGCAACCCCACCGTCATTGTCCTAGGCTGCTCTATTCCCCTTCTGCCCTGGGGTGCATGTCAACCCCGCCAAGAGTTGTTGCCGTTCGTTGGTCTCTCCTCCCCCCCCCCCAGGCACACAAGTCAACCTCGTCAATCCCCCACCTCCCCACCCCTCCTCGCTCTAAGTTCGCCCCCTCCCTTCGGGCCACCGTTGCCTCTCCCAAATAGAAATTGATGACAACACCACTGCCATTCATTTAGGGCAGCTTTGACATCCGATTACAGCTAACCCACCCGATGTGAGAGAGCGGTGTGGGCCCCACCGCTCTCTCACACACAAGGGTAGTAACCGGGGGCGATTACCGTGCTCGACTCGCCGGGGTCGAGCACGCTAACCGTGCTCGGTTAGCAAAGGGCCCTTAGGATCGCCCCCTCCGGCGCTGGAGCCTCCTGCGGCGGTGTTCCCAGCGGACACATGCCCGCGTCTGGGTTTCCTACTGTCAACGATCGGGGGGGAGGTTTTGTGCCTCCCCCTCCCCCTCCTCTTGGTGGCTCCTTTCTATCGGCGGGGTGGGATGTCCCCGATCTTCACCCCTCTTGGCTGGTCCCTGTGGCGGCATCCCTTGCGTCTCCGACATGCCCAACCCTACGATCGAGAGACACATTTTTGGCCATCTTAGCACGCCATCGATTACGTCTGCGTCTGGGTCTTCTCATGCGCCCCGGACCTCTTTGCCAGGGACTGGGCTCCCTCTGGCAGAACAACGCCCCTCGTCGCTCTTTGCTGCTGCTAGCGGTTTGACCGCCGTTGACTGAGATGGGACAGCCCGAGCTTGCGATACTCTATTTTTAGTTGAGGGCGCCCGCGAGTTCTCTTCCACTGCTCCAGATGCTAGCCACGCCGCTCCGGCAGGCGCCCCTTCAGTGCCCCCACGCGCTGCTTCTCCTCGGGGCCCTGCAGTGGGCTTGGTCTCTGTGCTTGGCCAAGCTACAGCCGTCGCCGCTCCATCCCGTCCATATTGCCCCCGGTGACGACCTCGCAAGCTGGAATCGCCGGATGCGGACCAGACAATCTCATCGTAGTTCGAGCTATAGACGTCATGGCTATTTTTGTATCAAGAACGTTGTTGGGCTCCTTTGGGTCGCCCTCTCGTTTGTGGTTCCTTATTTTGGTCACATGTTTGGCTACTGGTTGTGTTCTTTGGGCTTTGCCATTGTGTTGTTTTGGCCCTCTTGTTATCCTTGGCATGGTGTTCTCCCTCCCCTGGACCTTGCTCGTCTCTTATATCCCCCCTATATTTTGTTCCTTTTCTTTCTGCACTTCTTAATGAAAAATCGCTTGTCTGGTGACCGGGGTGACACGTCATGTCCCTTCCGTACTGAAGGTATGAACGGACTCTCTCGTTCCCCACCTTACAAGTATTATCTTTTAGTTAAAAAAAAGAGCCCTTAGGATGCGTGAAACTCACGCGGGCATAGGAAAGGAATCATATGACTTTCCTTATGTTTTAACTATAAAATTTTGTTATTTGTTTATGTATCTACCAGATGTATTATTTATGTTTTAAAATTTTATTTAAGATTTTTTTAAAATAGTCTAGATCCTAAGAGACATAACCATAACTATTTTTATCTTTTATCATATCTGATTAAGTTTAACTATGGTTAAATTGATGGATGATAATTAACGAGAGATTACGACGATGACATATCTGTAAAATTTTCAGAATAATGGATATATATATATATACTAATATATATTTAAGAATAATATATCTATAATTTAGACTGTAACAATATTTTACATGAAAAAAAACAAAAAGAATTATACCACACGGAAGCGTAGAGAAAAGAGCAGAGAGTACTGGCTTACTCCTTCCGCACACGCATCCTCAAAGCCGTTCCACCAAACACCGCCATCTCGCCCTACCCGTCTCCACTACCTCCCCATCCCCCTTCCCTTCCTTTTCCCACCACTGCGAGCCTTGGCCACGCCTACCTCGCCAGATCCATGGACGCTCTCTTGCGGATGACGCCGGAAGCGAAGCTTAACAGCGGGTGCCCGCTGTCGGCCTGGCAGCTGGATCGCTACGAGAGGGACGAGATGCTGTTGACGCCGGCGGGCGCGGTCGTGCCGCAGAGAGCCTCCGACCTCCTCCAGAACTGCGACCTCCCTCCGCCGCTTAAGGTCTTTCCGGCAACTCCGAAGGAAATCGGCGACGGTGGCCCCACCGCCGGCCTCCCCTCACCGAACCAGCTCTTCCTCCGGTGAGCGCCTGTGTTTCTCCTCTCTGTACATCGGGAATAGTATATTTCGTTGCTCGATCGTGTGGACTCCTCCCTCCGCTGCAGGAAGCCAGTCCCCCATGGCGCCGTCGACGCGGAGGAGCTCGACCAGGGCGGCGACGCCCAGGACCACATCCTGAAAGCCCTGAGGCTTTCGCAGACGCGGGCGAGGGAGGCAGAGAAGAAGGCCGCCGCGCAGGGCGAGAAGAACAAGCAGATGGCGTCTCTGCTGATGGAGGAGTCCCTGAGGCTGTACGCACATCGCCAGTGGCTGAAGCTGCTGGAGACGGAGAACGCCTGGTTGCAGAGGCAGAATGGTGTGTGGAGGAAGGCCGGCCCCGGCAGGGGCGGTGTCGGCCCAGACCCGAGACGGTGCGTGGTCGTCGCCATGTGCCTAGGCATCGCAGGACTGGGATTTGTGATCGGTTACAGGTTGTTATTGTGATCTAATTAACACGGGTGGGGTTCCAAAAATTAATCATGGAATTATATTGTTAAAATTAATAAAAATAAAAATAATTAATTAGAAATAAATAAGTTTAGAAAAGATACGTAAATACGTAGTCGCTCGAACTCGGAGATTTATTGTCATCCAACGTGCAAGTCTCGCGGCAACGGTCACCTAGAGATACATCGGATAGGTGATCCTCTCTCTCCCGTCGACACGTCCTCGAAGAGATCTTTACGAATCTCGGTTTAGATTTTAATAAGTCAATAGAAGAAAATAAAAAGGAAGAAGAAAGATGAAGAAGGAAGGGAATGCGTGAGAGAAATAACAACTCTCTCACGGTTTAACACTCTTTCAATAGCAGCCAATTAAGAACAAAGTTTCTTTGATTGCTCGAAAAGTCAGAAGGTCAAATGATCATCCATGGTGATCTATTTATAAGTCTCTGGGAAAGGATTCAACGAAGAAGCATCTGTTAATGACGCTCCTTAATTGATTCCTTCCTAAATGTTAACAGGCGAGACACGATTTTTAAAACGTGGTGCGACGATCAATATTCGATGCCTACCATCACACATGTCACATACATGCATAGTAATGAACAATAGGTAATAGTGGAGGTTTTCAAATCACCACGAAAAAGTCAAGAAAAGGTCTAACAATCTCTCACATGATTTAAAACTTTCAAAGCTCTTAAAATAAAATAATTAATAGACAGAAGATTGTTGAGTCATTTATACTATGCAATGGGTGAAAATATCTTTCGATTTGAATTTTCACTTATTGATGTTTGAGATCGTCTGTGGGAACGTTTGGTGGACTATCTCTTGAACCAGGTCTCATGGTTCAGACTTTCTCAAATTCACACACAGTATAATCCAATCGAGATTCTAGGCGGGTTACGTACGCTATTAATGGCCTTGAATAAATATCTCATATGTGTTTTAGAAGATAATCCACTTCTCATAGTCGCGGCCTCACGACTTCCCCCATGTCGGTGAATCTTTCAAGGGGTGTGAGTAAGGCAACACCCTACCCCTTGGGTCTTGGATTCATTAAGAGTTTTATTAAGTTTGTTTCTGTACATTGAACCTCCGTGAGGTTGGGTTGTCACTGTGATAACTTATTTATTTTATGGGCTCAATTCCATCTCCCTCGACGCTTCTAGAATCACAGTTTTATATAAGCCTTTTGTGAATACATCGGTAAGGCTTCTTTCTGATTTCACAAAATTTAAGGCTATCAACTGTTACTCCATTTTCTCTCTTATCAACTTGTGTCGCACTTTCAAGTGCCTATTCATTTTCTCATCAACATTTGCCTGCATATATTTATCAATTACTGATTTATAATCACTTAAAATAGATATAGAAGGTAAATGGCATGTCATCAATGAAATATCAATCAAAAGATCTTTCAACCATTTAGCTTATGGGCAGATAGTGTCTAGTGCAATTATTTCAGATTACATTGTGCTTCTAACTAACAAAGTTTGTTTGGTAGATTTTCATGACACTGCACCTCCTCCTAAGAGGAAGACAAAACCTGATGTGGATTTGACATCTAGGGAATAACTAATCTAATTTGCATCACTATATCCCTCCAAAACAGAAGGGTAACGAGTGTAGTGTAATTCATAAGTCATAGTGCCTTTTAAGTATCTAAGTACTCTTTCTAAGACATTCCAATGATTCTCATTATGATTTATGGTGTACGTATCTACTAAGCATATTAACCGCATAGGCAATATCATGACTGATGTAGTTTATTAGGAATCTAAGTAATCATGTGATTTGTGCATATTCACTCTGTAGTGTTGAATGTCCTAAATTTTTCTTAAGGTGAACATAGAGTCATAGGAGGTAAAAATTGGTTGACAATCTATGTAACAAAACTTCCTAAGGATTTTCTCTACATAGTGAGATTATGATAAGGTTATTCAACTCTAATTTCTTATGATCCTGATATTTAGGATTAGGTCAACTTAATCTAAATCCTTCGTATCAAAGTTGTAAGACATAAAGTCTTTTACTTCTTTTACAACTTGAATATTGGATCCAAAAATTAAGATATCATCAATATACAAGCACAAGATGACTATATTCTCACCAAACATTTTATGGTATACACATCAGTTTGGTTGATTTTAAAACTATAAGAAAGAATAGTTTGATCAAATTTTTCATGCCATTATTTGGGTGCTTGTTTTACACCATAAAGTTATCTAATTAATTTACATACTTTCTTTCTTGTCCAAGAGTAATAAAACTCTCAGGTTGATCCATATAAATTTTTCTTTTAATTCACCATTTAAGGAAGCAGTTTTTACATCTACTTGGTGTATTACTATTTTGTGTATAGATGCCAATGTAATTAAGACTCTAATTGTAGTAATCATCGCCACAAGAGAGTATATGTAATATCCCGGACCTTTCGGATCCTTCTTCGTGGGTCCCGGATCTGGTTTTCTGAGCGGCCAGCTCTGTTGCGTCCGAAATTTCGTTTCGGACATCTTTCGTGTTCGGATCGGCGCGATCCGGAGTCGTTTCGGAGGCCCGGAGGCGTTCCGCGGCTTTTCCGCGTGTGTTTTCCGATTCCCGGCGTGTGTTTCGGCTTTTCCTTCGGACGCTCGCTACGGGTTAACTGGGCCGTTCACCCGGGCACGAGTGGTACCGTTGCGATCGGTGCGTTCCGAGGATTCCGGAAATGTATTTTTCTATTTTTCGGTATTTTTCCGAAAATTCGGATTTTCTATAAATCCTAATCCTTTTTCTTTTCTTTTTCCCTTTTCTCTTTCTTCTTCCTCTCCCTCTCTCTCGCGACCGTGAGCCCCCTCTCTCTCCCTCTCTCCCATTCGGACGTGGTGAGCCCCTCTCCGGGGCGACGGCGCGGACGCGTGGGCGACGGTGAGGCGATCTCGTGGGCGCGCGGCGAGCGTGGGAAGCGTGGGGAGTTCGTGAAGCTTCGAGCATTCTTCGTGATTCGTGATCGATCCGGCGGAGCATTCGCTCCATTGAGGTAGGGTGACGTTCCTTAGCCTCATGCCGTTCTTTTCCGTGATTTATAGGCCGCGGGGAGGCCGAGAGGGGATCATTTGAGCGTTTTTGGGTTTTTCCATGATTTGGGGAGAGCTCGCCCGATCTATGGATTCAATGCATGGATTCGTGTTTTGAGGACCTAGAATCATGCTAGGGGTCCCCAGGGGTCTTCCTCTTTATTTTTCCCCTCTCCTATGGAGGTATGGGGGCGTGGTTAGAATTTTTGGGCGTTCTTACCGTTTTCGGCCGCGGACTGAGAACGCGCTATACTCCAGTAGCGCGTTCTTGGAGGTCGCGCTGCCCCGACCGAGCGCGTTCATCGGAGAAGATGAACAGGAGGCGGTTCCTGTCGCGCTATGGGGTCATAGCGCGATCATCCTTGTCGCGCTAGGGTTCCCTAGCGCGATGGTTCCTGTCGCGCTTGGGAGACCTAGCGCGATCTTCGCTGTTGCGCTAGGGTTCCCTAGCGCGTTCTTCCGTGTCGCGCTAGGTGTCCCTAGCGCGATCTTGCCTGTTGTTGGGTGTTTCTCTTGGGCCGTGTGTGCGCCCCGGGCACCCCGTGGAGTTCCGTGACCGTATTTTTGGTGTCCGGAAGTCCCGTTTGCCTCGGTCAGGCGTTTGACCGTGGGCCGTGCGTCTGTTTCCTTTCCGACTGTGGTCACCGTGCGACGAGGCTGGTGCGTGGGGTGATTCCCACACGTTGTCGGATTCGGACGTCGTTTTCTGTTGACTCGAGAGTCTACTCCTTCAGTGACCCTCCACTAGTCGTAGCCTACTAGTACGCGGGTGCTAGTCGCACCAGGGAGTGGTGTACGGGCCGACCTTTCGAGACGGTTTGTGGACCGGTTACCGTTGGGCCCCACGTCTTGCAGCCAGAGTCCGGCTGAGGGAAAAACCGGTCAGAGGGCCAGACCAGGGACGCGCGGTTTGTGTGTGCACACGTGGTTGGGGGCGGTTGGACCCACGTCGACGGGCGTGACCCCAGCTAGTCACTTGTTTGTGGTTACTTGTACGGTGTTCGCGCCTCGGGTAGGACCTACCATGTCAGGCGGTTCACCTGCGGTGCGGTGTAAGACGTCAGGGGATGCTACCGGCTGTGCTTCTAGTGGGTGGTACTCCTGTCGAGTACGGAGTGTCAGACTGTCAGTCGTGTGTTTCCGACCTTCGGGTTTTACGGTTCGACCGTTGATTTCGGTCTTCTCGTACCGTGGCACGTGTGTCGGTTTGCGTGCCGTAGGGTCTAGTTCTGTAGAGTACAGGACTTTCCTTTCCGAGGTACTTTCCTACCGCTAGAGTAGTGGTTTCTCGTTTTTCGAGGTAGGGTTCGAGTGATCCCTACTGAGTCTTGTTCCGAGACTCATTCCCTGCGTATTTTCACCGTGTTTCAGGTGAGGCGCCACCTTCGGGGAGCGCGTCAGGAGCGCAGCGTGGTGCGGGTGCCCAGAGGTAGTGCCAGAGGTCAGAGCCGGGGTATGTTCCGTGTAGCTGTACTTTTCTTTCTTGTCACTGTACTAGTCGTGGACTACTGTTGCTGTTGTTGCTACTTTATTGTGGACCATGTAAATTGTTAATTTATTTCCTGCTTAATATTATAACTGTTTAATTTCTGCAATTATTTGTGATACTCGTGTAGTTTCCACACCATCCTTTTAACCCTTCCGAGTCTTCGGACTCGTGGGTGGCGGTACGAGTCTCGGGTTATCGGGCCTTCCCGGTAATCGGATTCTCGGGTCGTTACAGCGGCCTCTGAGGACAGTCACGCGCCATATGCCCTGGCTGGTCACACCGTATTGCTTCGACCAGGTTCCGGTGTGGATCGATGGGCGGAGTATGCCAGGCAGGTTGTATGCGTTGCACCTTCGGGATTACGACGTGATTCTAGGCATGGATTGGCTCGAGACTCATGGAGCGGTGGTGGATTGTGGGATGAAGAGGGTCTACTTCCAGCATCCGAGCAAGCGGACCTTCTATTTCCAAGGTATCCGTTCCGCCTCTTCTCGATTTCTTATCTCTGCTATTCGAGCCCGTCGGTTGCTTGATTCAGGTTGTCAGGGTTTTCTCGCGTCCGTGGTTGTGTCTGACCGGATGGAGCCGAATGTCGAGGACATTGCGGTGGTGTGCGAGTTTCCCGATGTTTTTCCTGAGGAGTTGCCTGGATTACCTCCCCAGCGGGAGATCAATTTCGTGATCGAGGTTGTACCTGGTACGGGACCTTTGGCGAAGGCTCCCTACCGTATGGCCCCCGCTGAGTTGAGGGAGTTGAGGGCGCAGTTGCAGGAACTGTTGGCCAAGGGGTATATTCGTCCGAGTTTTTCCCCTTGGGGTGCGCCCATGTTGTTTGTGAAGAAGAAGGACGGTAGTCTGCGGTTGTGCATTGACTATCGGCAGATGAATGAAGTGACCATTAAGAACAAGTATCCGTTGCCGCGGATTGATGATTTGTTCGACCAACTTCAGTCTGCGCGAGTGTTCTCGCGGATTGATTTGCGGTCCGGTTACTATCAGCTGAGAATTCGCGAGTCCGATGTGGAGAAGACTGTGTTCAGTACGAGGTACGGGCATTATGAGTTTCTGGTGATGCCGTTTGGGCTCACCAATGCCCCGGCAGCCTTCATGGACTTGATGCAGAGGGTGTTTCATCCGTATTTGGACCAGTTCGTGGTCATCTTCGTGGATGACATCCTTGTTTATTCGCGGTCTACTGAGGAGCATGCGTACCATTTGGGTGTGGTGCTGCAGACGTTGCGAGATCACCAGTTGTATGCGAAGCTCAGCAAGTGCGAGTTTTGGCTCAGCGAGGTGCACTTTCTGGGGCACGTGATTTCTGGTGATGGCATTTCCGTGGATCCCGCCAAGGTCGAGGCTGTGATGCAATGGCCGAGGCCGAGGTCGGTGACGGAGATCCGGAGTTTCTTGGGGCTTGCGGGGTATTATCGTCGGTTTATCCAGGATTTTTCTCGCATTGCGACCCCGATGACTAGGCTCACGCGGAAGGATGTGCCTTTCGTTTGGTCCGAGGAGTGTGAGCAGAGCTTCAGTGAACTGAAGAGGTTGCTCACCTCGGCTCCGGTGTTGGTTTTGCCTTCTGGATCGGGAGGTTTTGTGGTGTGTACAGATGCTTCCGGCGTTGGATTGGGAGCTGTTCTGATGCAGCATGGTAGAGTGGTGGCTTATACATCTCGGCAGCTAAAGCCCCATGAGGAGAACTACCCTACCCATGACCTTGAGTTGGCAGCAGTGATCTTCGCGCTGAAGATCTGGAGGCATTATCTGTACGGTGAGAAGTTCGAGGTGTTCACTGACCATCAGAGTTTGAGGTATGTGTTCTCGCAGAGAGATCTGAACCTCAGACAGAGGCGTTGGATGGAGTTCATGAAGGACTATGACTTCACCCTGTCTTATCAGCCGGGCAGGATGAATGTCGTCGCCGATGCCTTGAGTAGGAAGGTTGCGGTCAGTACCTTGATGCTGAGGAAGTGGAGGCTCTGGGAACAGGTGCCCGAAGTATCCTTCAGGCTCAAGATTCCCCAGGAGCGAGGGTTGGCAGTGCTTGCGAGTCTGACTGTCACTCCTGCTATCCGTCGTCAGGTGACAGAGGCTCAGCATGCGGACCCTGAGTTGTCCCGGATTCTTGCGATGGCTGATGTGGAGCTCGGCGAGGACGGTGCTGCGAGGTTTCGTGGCAGGTTGTACGTCCCAGCGGAGGAGCAGGTTCGTCGTGCGGTGTTACGCGAGGCTCATGGGAGCAGGTACACTGTGCACCCGGGTGCGACGAAGATGTATCGGAACTTGCGGAGGCAGTTTTGGTGGCCTGGCATGAAGAGAGATGTTGCCGAATTTGTGGCCAGGTGCCTGATCTGTCAGCAGGTGAAGGCGGAGCATCAGCGACCAGGAGGTACTCTCCAGCCTTTGGGTGTTCCTGCTTGGAAGTGGGACCATGTGACCACAGATTTTGTGGTGGGGTTGCCAAGGACCCCGAGTGGGCAGGACAGTATTTGGTTGCTGGTGGATCGGCTGACGAAGGTGACTCGATTGTTACCGGTCAAGGTCAGCTGGAGCGTGTCCAGGTTGGCTCGTCTGTATGTGGAGCGGATCGTGCCGTTGCATGGGGTTCCCATTTCGATCGTGTCGGATCGAGATCCGCGCTTCACTTCTGGATTCTGGAGGGGTTTCCAGCGAGCTCTTGGCACGGAGTTGGCATTCAGCTCGGCGTATCATCCACAGTCAGATGGTCAGTCTGAGAGGACCATTCAGACTTTGGAGGACATGCTGAGATCCTGCTGCCTGGAGTGGCAGGGGAGTTGGATTCATCACCTACCGTTGGTGGAGTTTGCCTATAACAACAGCTATCATTCGAGCATCGGCATGGCTCCCTATGAGGCTCTGTATGGGCGTCCTTGTCGGACTCCGCTTGATTGGTTTGAGGTGGGTGAGCGTGTTTTGACGGGACCGGAATTGGTGCAGCAATGTGTGGATGTTGTGCACCTGGTTCGTCAGAACATGTTGGCGGCCCAGAGTCGGCAGAAGAGTTATGCTGACCGTAGGCGGCAACCTCTCGAGTTCGCCGTGGGCGATCGTGTGTTCTTGAGAGTTTCTCCGATGAAGGGGGTGATGCGTTTTGGACGGCGTGGGAAGCTGAGTCCCCGCTACATTGGTCCTTTCGCGATTGTGGAGCGCATCGGTGAGGTTGCTTACCGGTTGCAGTTACCTCCTGAGTTGGCATCGGTGCATGACGTGTTCCACGTCTCGATGTTGCGGAAGTATATGCCCGATGACTCTCATGTGCTCGAGTTTTCTATTTGGCCTGAGGTGACTCCAGATCTTTCTCTCCTAGAGTTTCCGATCCGCGTGGAGGATAGGCGAGAGCAGCGCCTGCGGAACAAGGTCATTCCCTTGGTAAAGGTCGTGTGGCAACGACACTCTGGTGGTGAGGCTTCGTGGGAACGTGAGGACGAGATGCGTCAGCAGTTCCCGTATCTGTTTGAGTGAGTCTTCCTCTTCTTTCCCCTTTGGTTGTTCTCAATTTCGAGGACGAAATTCCTTAAGGGGGGAGGGCTGTAATATCCCGGACCTTTCGGATCCTTCTTCGTGGGTCCCGGATCTGGTTTTCGGAGTGGCCAGCTCTGTTGCGTCCGAAATTTTGTTTCGGACATCTTTCGTGTTCGGATCGGCGCGATCCGGAGTCGTTTCGGAGGCCCGGAGGCGTTCCGCGACTTTTCCGCGTGTGTTTTCTGATTCCCGGCGTGTGTTTCGGCTTTTCCTTCGGACGCTCGCTGCGGGTTAACTGGGCCGTTCACCCGGGCACGAGTGGTACCGTTGCGATCGGTGCGTTCCGAGGATTCCGGAAATGTATTTTTCTATTTTTCGGTATTTTTCCGAAAATTCGGATTTTCTATAAATCCTAATCCTTTTTCTTTTCTTTTTCCCTTTTCTCTTTCTTCTTCCTCTCCCTCTCTCTCGCGACCGTGAGCCCCCTCTCTCTCCCTCTCTCCCATTCGGACGTGGTGAGCCCCTCTCCGGCTACGGACGGCGGCGGGGCGACGGCGCGGACGCGTGGGCGACGGTGAGGCAATCTCGTGGGCGTGCGGCGAGCGTGGGAAGCGTGGGGAGTTCGTGAAGCTTCGAGCATTCTTCGTGATTCGTGATCGATCCGGCGGAGCATTCGCTCCATTGAGGTAGGGTGACGTTCCTTAGCCTCATGCCGTTCTTTTCCGTGATTTATAGGCCGCGGGGAGGCCGAGAGGGGATCATTTGAGCGTTTTTGGGTTTTTCCATGATTTGGGGAGAGCTCGCCCGATCTATGGATTCAATGCATGGATTCGTGTTTTGAGGGCCTAGAATCATGCTAGGGGTCCCCAGGGGTCTTCCCCTTTATTTTCCCCCTCTCCTATGGAGGTATGGGGGCGTGGTTAGAATTTTTGGGCGTTCTTACCGTTTTCGGCCGCGGACTGAGAACGCGCTATACTCCAGTAGCGCGTTCTTGGAGGTCGCGCTGCCCCGACCGAGCGCGTTCATCGGAGAAGATGAACAGGAGGCGGTTCCTGTCGCGCTATGGGGTCATAGCGCGATCATCCTTGTTGCGCTAGGGTTCCCTAGCGCGATGGTTCCTGTCGCGCTTGGGAGACCTAACGCGATCTTCGCTGTTGCGCTAGGGTTCCCTAGCGCGTTCTTCCGTGTCGCGCTAGGTGTCCCTAGCGCGATCTTGCCTGTTGTTGGGTGTTTCTCTTGGGCCGTGTGTGCGCCCCGGGCACCCCGTGGAGTTCCGTGACCGTGTTTTTGGTGTCCGGAAGTCCCGTTTGCCTCGGTCAGGCGTTTGACCGTGGGCCGTGCGTCTGTTTCCTTTCCGACCGTGGTCACCGTGCGACGGGGTTGGTGCGTGGGGTGATTCCCACACGTTGTCGGATTCGGACGTCGTTTTCCGTTGACTCGAGAGTCTACTCCTTCAGTGACCCTCCACTAGTCGTAGCCTACTAGTACGCGGGTGCTAGTCGCACCAGGGAGTGGTGTACGGGCCGACCTTTCGAGACGGTTTGTGGACCGGTTACCGTTGGGCCCCACGTCTTGCAGCCAGAGTCCGGCTGAGGGGAAAACCGGTCAGAGGGCCAGACCAGGGACGCGCGGTCTGTGTGTGCACACGTGGTTGGGGGCGGTTGGACCCACGTCGACGGGCGTGACCCCAGCTAGTCACTTGTTTGTGGTTACTTGTACGGTGTTCGCGCCTCGGGTAGGACCTACCACGTCAGGCGGTTCACCTGCGGTGCGGTGTAAGACGTCAGGGGACGCTACCGGCTGTGCTTCTAGTGGGTGGTACTCCTGTCGAGTACGGAGTGTCAGACTGTCAGTCGTGTGTTTCCGACCTTCGGGTTTTACGGTTCGACCGTTGATTTCGGTCTTCTCGTACCGTGGCACGTGTGTCGGTTTGCGTGCCGTAGGGTCTAGTTCTGTAGAGTACAGACCTTTCCTTTCCGAGGTACTTTCCTACCGCTAGAGTAGTGGTTTCTCGTTTTTCGAGGTAGGGTTCGAGTGATCCCTACTGAGTCTTGTTCCGAGACTCATTCCCTGCGTATTTTCACCTTGTTTCAGGTGAGACGCCACCTTCGGGGAGCGCGTCAGGAGCGCAGCGTGGTGCGGGTGCCCAGAGGTAGTGCCAGAGGTCAGAGCCGGGGTATGTCCCGTGTAGCTGTACTTTTCTTTCTTGTCACTGTACTAGTCGTGGACTACTGTTGCTGTTGTTGCTACTTTATTGTGGACCATGTAAATTGTTAATTTATTTCCTGCTTAATATTATAACTATTTAATTTCTGCAATTATTTGTGATACTTGTGTAGTTTCCACACCATCCTTTTAACCCTTCCATGTCTTCGGACTCGTGGGTGGCGGTACGAGTCTCGGGTTATCGGGCCTTCCCGGTAATCGGATTCTCGGGTCGTTACAGTATACATCAAAATAATCTATATTGACTTTTTGTGTAAACCCTTTAGCTATGAGTCGAGCTTTATATTTATCTACAATTCCATCTGGTTTTAGTTTTCTTTTAAATATTTATTTACATCTAATATGTTTACATCCGAGAGGTGAGTCAGTCAATACCTATGTGTTATTTTGGATTATTGAATCCATTTTATTCCTTATGGCTTCCTTCCAGAAAGGTGAATCAATGGAGTTCATGACCTCAGAGTATGTGGTTGGAGAATATTCTATTAGTAATACATAAAAGTCTTCCAAGACTATTTCTGCCTTTGCTCTTTTACTTTTTCTTAGTTCGATAAGAATTTCTTCTTCTTCTTCTCTAGGGCCAGTGTGATTAGAGCTATAGCTAGGTTTATTATTTCTTATATTAGTTTCAATTCTAGTTTTAAAGGGAAATATATTTTTATAATAAACATCATCTCTAGGTTCAATTATGGTATTATTAGACATGTCACTTATTGTAGAATTAATTATTAAAAATCAGTTCGCGTTAGTCGAAAATTTATCTGCATTATTGTTTGTGGTGTAGCCTATGAATACAGTGTCTATTATTTTAGGTCTAATTTTCTTCCTTTTATTTTCAGGTACTTTCACTTTTACGAAGCACTCCCACACTTTTAGAAAATTAAGTTAGGTCTTCTCCTCTTCCAAATTTCATAAGGTGTAGAGTCGTTTTGTTTAAAAGAAATTATGTTAAGAATATAGCAGACAGTTAAGAGGGTCTCCCCCACAAGTTCTCGGGTACTCCTGAACTAATTAGCATTGAGTTAATCATATCTATTAATGTTCTATTTTTCCTTTCAATTACACCGTTGGATTGAGGAGAGTAGGGGCAGTTATCTCATGGATTATTCCATACTCTTGATAGAATTGAGTGAGTGAGAGAGATGTGTACTCTCCTCCTCTATCATATGTATGTATTTTGATTTTCTTTTCTTGTTGATTTTTTGCTTTAGTCTTATCGATTTAAAATTTGTTTAATACTTTATTTTTTATTTTAATTAGATAGAGGTAGCAGTATTTTAATAAGTCATCAATAAAGGTCACAAAATATTTGTTGTCACGTCTTGATAATCGTCCAGAGTCATAAACATCATTATGTATTAACTCTAGAATATCACAGTTTCTATCCACTATTTTAAATGGTTGTTTGGGTAATTTTGCTTCAACACAGATTTCACATTTTTCATGATCTTTGATATCCATTTTAGGAATTAAGTTTAAATGCATTAATCTTTTGATTGAGTTATAATTAACATGACCCAATCTTGAATGCCATGTAGAAGATGATTCTATATTTAACACAACTGATTGTTCAATGAAATAAGATGTACATACATTCAATTTGAAAAGGTCATCACACATAAATCCTTTGCCAATAAAGGATAGTCCTTTAGTTATTACAACTTTATTTGACTCAAACACTAATTTATATCCTTGTTGCGCTAGAAGGGACCCACTAATGAGGTTCCGCCTGATGTCGGGAACATGATGAACGCCGTGAAGGGTCAATATTTTACCTGAAGTCAACTTTAGATGTACTCTCCCAATCCCTAGCACATGCGCCTCCGCATTATTCCCCATCATCACAGTTCCGGCACCTGAGTCTTAATAATTGAAAAATCAAGAGCGATCAGCATATATATGAATGTTAGCTCCAGTGTCAATCCACCAATCAATAGGCAAATGGGTCAAGTTTCGATACCCATCGTGCGGGCCAGCCTGCTCCCATTATTTTCAAATCGATTGCGACGAAAAGGATGTTCTCTATCTACCCTGATCGATCCTATTCACCAGTAGCCTTCCCTCTTTTGACCACATTCTAGTTTGCACCTGTAATCTGTTCACCATGCGCTGCTTTGATGGGAATCGATGCCGAGCATTAACTTTTATTTTTACATTTGAGTCCTTTTATTTACTTTTATATCCTTGGGAAAGTATATGTACAATTGTAAGACTTTGTAAGCCAATGTGTCATTCCCTAGGATTGTGTGGGTTTTTGTGCAAATGTGTAGTAGGTCCAGTTAGGGGGCCCCCTCCCCTTCCCCATTGGTCCACCTCATCCATGTGGGACTGGTCAACCATCCTAGGTGGTCATCTAGAAGGTTTGAATGCTAATTGACCACATGGGAGACAAAGGGGTTAAAATTTCAAAGGTTGGCCACCTACCTTACCTACCTAGTCAAAGGAGTGCTCCATTCATATGTAATTTATTTTTTTTTGAGTTTTGACCACGTGGGGGAAGAAAATGACTTATTTCCCACGAAATTCCCAGCCCCCACCCCTTGCCATTTTCTATATAAGCCTATGTATAGTGTCATTAGAGATTAATGAAGAAATGAAGAGAAAATTGTTGGAAAATCAAGAGTGTTCTTGAGCCCCTCCTCTCTCCCTCTGGTTTCTCTCCTCCAACCTCCAGTTCTAGAGTGATTTCTATCTTCTATCCCCTCCCCTCTATCTCCGGTAATCATCCGTGCCGCCGTCGCCGCCGTTCGTGCCGCCTTCGAGCCGCCGCGAAACCATTCTCGGTGTTCTGTCCTGCTGGACGGAGGTCTCTTCCAGAAATTCCTGCTATCAGCCACGATGTCTTCGTGGATTGAAATTTTTATGGTGTGTTCCTACCTTCTAGCCCCTCCTCCACAAAAAATTTCAGGTCCAAAATTCATCGTTTGTTATTTTTACATTTTCTGTCTTTAATCATTCCCAGATCTGTCTTGTCTCTGTCTACAGTGACAGCAGCCCTGTGTTTCCCACCTCCGGCCATCTTTTTGATTTGTCCAAACCCTCCCAATTTTACTGGGAGTTCTGTCCATCACCCCCTACCTCCACAAATTTTTTTAATTTTTATCAGCCTTCTATCTATTTTTAGAAATTCGTGATCTTCTTCTGATACAGTGTTTTTAGTCAGATCCCAGATCCAACCACCCTCCACTTCCAAAATCAGAACCAATCACCACCACCTCCAAATCCAGATCCAAAAATAGCCCTGATTTCCTTGTTCGATTTCCTACAACCTTGCTGAAGAACACATCTTCAAATTCGGACATCTACTTCACGGTCAAAGGCAATCAACAGGAAAGTTCTCTGCAGATCTGAGTCTTCGGTTACTGTACAACAGCAACATATAAAATTCGCCAACACAAAGTACAAATCTGGTGAATTTTTCCGAATGCCACTAGATTGCAGTACTTCGAAGCAGCTTTCCAACGGCTCTGATCTCGTCGCATTCTGACATCGGTGCTGATCGCAGCGTCCGTTCTCGCCGGAGCGCGCGCTGAAATACAGAACCGGCAGATTTCCGATCGGTTTTTCCGACCGGTGCCGAACAGAGCCGCCCGGCCTCCGGCCGGCGAACCAGCATGCCGCCAGCCCGGGGAGCGCTTCTCCAAGTGTCTCCACTACAGTGGTACCACCGGGTCCCACACGGCCCCTCCGGACAGCACGTGGGCCCCACGGTCGTGAACACGCGTGTAGCCGAATCAACACACGAAGCTGCCCGTCAACCCGAATTCGGTCCTCCCGGGCCTATTTGTATAGCCCTTTACCTCCCTGCGTGGAGTGGACATGTTCCCATTGCTGTAATTATTGTGTGTTAAGTTTCCCGGGAGTACGAGTTTCGGCCAGGTTCGTCGTAGGTATCGTTTTCGCTCCCTTCTCAGCATTTTGCTTACTTCATATATATTTGTTTATGCCGCTGCTAGAGAGCATGTGCAGGGATATCTAGCTCGCTTTATCTATTCATTACCGCTGCTGCGAGAGAGTGCGAAACTGTCCCGTGACCCGATCCGGGTACAAAAGAGAGCCGATCACCCTAGCTCATTGCCGATTTCTCAACCGCGCACATCCGACGCTTCCCTCGTTAAGGGGCAGTCACGAGCTTGTCGTGTCCGTGGTCTCATCCCGCATCAATTTGGTATCAGAGCGAGTTTGAGTCTAGGGTGTTTGCATTCACAAAAAAAAAGTGTCATTTACGTCTAGTCATTAGTCATTATCTAAGTCGTGTTTAGGGTCTTCATTGTTTCAAAACAAAAAAAAGTGTCTTTTTGTATTTACATCCCTTTACTCGGTATATCAAAAGGTGTTGTCCGAACGTTAGGCTATGCCTATCGGGAAGGCCGCACACTTACGCGAGTGACCTTCGGGTCAATTATCTCCGCCACGTACCGAGTCTTGGTTTACGTCTAGGGTCCTTAGTGTGCATGCATTCCAACTTTGCATTACTTAGGGTCGTGTCTAGTGTCTTGCCCAAATGGCCTTGCATATCCATTCCTAGGGATCCATTCTCGTATTTTGGCAACTATGGCCAACCCATGTCGACCCGTCCAAGGTGATAGGTCCGTGTCCGAGTACATTCGGGCATATCATAAGTATTGGTTGGAACATGGCTTGGGAGAGGAGAGCAACACGGCCGCATTTTAGTTCCGGAGAGGTTTGCGCCTTCACTTCCAATTGGAATGTCTTATCCGCAATGCATTCTCTCTAGCGGAATCCTATTCGGTCGCTCTAGTGGTCGAACCATTTGAGTCACACTTTTCTCGGTATGGTTGCTTTCGACAAGCATCCACCTCCCAGCCGCCTACACCATGGCCTTCACCACTCGAGAGAGTTCCAATGTCATCAATCTCTATTTTCGAATTTGATTCGGAATCCTCTCATTTGGAACCACCAAGGCCCGAGTCACCTGTATTTCTAACGGGTGCGCTTTTCATAGCCGAGCCGCTTCTTAGTTGGCTCAAGGATGGCTTGGTCCCACCTCCCTTCCCATCAATGGACCCCACACTACCACTAGTGTCAAGCAACTCATTTCATACCACCTTCCGGTCTCGTCACTATGTGGACACATTAGACGACCTTCTTAAAGGGTTAGACCGGCAGTTGACCTTTACACATTTATTGGCCCGAGGCATCGACCAACCCGCTAGTCTTAGCTTCACCCATCCGGCCTATGGGTCCATTACCTCCGAGTGCACCGTGGGTTGTGTCACCATGGAGATCCTCTTACTCCTTCCCTTACCGGCCGAGCCCGAATCCATACCCTTTTGTCCGAGGGAGGAATCATACTTCTTGCTTACGGTCCCCGTCCCACCCATCACAAGGCAAGAAGGTGACTATCCACACCTTCAAAACTTCTACACGTGGGACCGTGACTTGGGGGAGCCCACCACCAGGGGTCATACCTTCTTCGATCCCTTTGACCCATTCCTTAGTGGACCCCATGACCCACCTTATATAGTTCATTTCTTCAAGGGAGTCCACTATCACACTCCTACCCCACGGGCCGGGTCATTTACACCCACCAAGCCCGTCCACGATACAACAACATTCGGCCCTCCTAGCCCTCTCAAGTCCCCCAAATCCAAAGGGCCGTCCATGCATGACTGGGTCATACTTGGATGCTTAGGTGTTCCCCATACCACCCATCTCCGGTTACATAACATGCATGCATGGCACACATTCGGGTGTCCTGGTCCGCCGTCACCTATTTACGGGTCGGACTAACAATAGGTGTGTCTAGAGTCATGTATGAGTCGGTTTCTTATTTGTGTGATTTGCATATGTGTGTTAGTGCATGGTGAGTCTGCATATGTTGTGTGCAAGCTTGTCGATGTCAGTCCCTTATGAGTGTGAAAGCGAGTAGACTCACTCGATGAGTATGGGATCGGTTCTACATCTATACCCGGATCAGTCACCTACAGGGACTCAGCGGTGATTCCTAGTGAGTCTTCGAGCTGCTTCCTTCCCTTTTGAGAGTGCCCCACCCGGAGTGTCCACCTCTAGCCCGTAGTAGCTTGTGCATATCGAGTATATATGGATTGAGCAGGTGACGGTCACTTGGAGTGGAGCATACCCGCGCTACTCGGCACGGTGACGGATCCGCCGGAGTACTCGAGCATCCATACCCCTACTCGACGGAGTCGAGTTCCTCCCACCCGGGGAGAGTTGAGGGGAATCGACGCCGAGCATTAACTTTTATTTTTACATTTGAGTCCTTTTATTTATTTTTATATCCTTGGGAAAGTATATGTACAATTGTAAGGCTTTGTAAGCCAATGTGTCATTCCCTAGGATTGTGTGAGTTTTTGTGCAAATGTGTAGTAGGTCTAGTTAGGGGGCCCCCTCCCCTTCCCCATTGGTCCACCTCATCCATGTGGGACTGGTCAACCATCATAGGTGACCATCTAGAAGGTTTGAATGCTAATTGATCACATGGAAGCAAATGGGTTAAAATTTCAAAGGTTGGCCACCTACCTTACCTACCTAGTCAAAGGAGTGCTCCATTCATATGTAATTTATTTTTTTGGAGTTTTAACCACATGGGGGAAGAAAATGACTTATTTCCCACGAAATTCCCAGCCCCCACCCCTTGCCATTTTCTATATAAGCCTATGTATAGTGTCATTAGAGATTAATGAAGAAATGAAGAGAAAATTGTTGGAAAATCAAGAGTGTTCTTGAGCCCCTCCTCTCTCCCTCTAGTTTCTCTCCTCCAACCTCCAGTTCTAGAGTGATTTCTATCTTCTATCCCCTCCCCTCTATCTCCGGTGATCATCTGTGCTGCCGCCGCCGCCGTTCGTGCCGCCTTCGAGCCGCCGTGAAACCGTTCTCGGTGTTCTGTCCTGCTGGACAGAGGTCTCTTCCAGAAATTCCTGCTATCATCCACGGCGTCTTCGTGGATTGAAATTTTTATGGTGTGTTCCTACCTTCTAGCCCGTCCTCCACAAAAATTTCCAGGTCCAAAATCCATCGTTTGTTATTTTTACATTTTCTGTCTTTAATCATTCCCAGATCTATCCTGTCTCTGTCTACAGTGACAGCAGCCCTGTGTTTCCCACCTCCGGCCATCTTTTTGATTTGTCCAAACCCTCCCAGTTTTACTGGGAGTTCTGTCCATCACCCCCTACCTCCACAAATTTTCTTAATTTTTATCAGCCTTCTATCTATTTTTAGAAATTCGTGTCCTTCCTCTGATACAGTGTTTTTAGTCAGATCCCAGATCCAACCACCCTCCACTTCCAAAATCAGAACCAATCACAACCACCTCCAAATCCAGATCCAAAAATAGCCCTGATTGCCTTGTTCGATTTCCTACAACCTTGCTGAAGAACACATCTTCAAATTCGGACATCTACTTCACGGTCAAAGGCAATCCACAGGAAAGTTCTCTGCAGATCTGAGTCTTCGGTTACTGTACAACAGCAGCATATAAAATTCGCCAACACAAAGTACAAATCTGGTGAATTTTTCTGAAGGCCACTAGATTGCAGTACTTCAAAGCAGCTTTCCAACGGCTCTGATCTCGTCGCATTCTGACACCGGTGCTGATCGCAGCGTCCGTTCTCGCCGGAGCGCGCTGAAATACAGAACCGGCAGATTTCCGATCGGTTTTTCCGACCGGTGCCGAACGGAGCCGCCCGGCCTCCGGCCGGCGAACCAGCGTGCCGCCAGCCCGAGGAGCGCTTCTCCAAGTGTCTCCACTACAGCGGTACCACCGGGTCCCACACGGCCCCTCCGGACAGCACGTGGGCCCCACGGTCGTGAACACGCGTGTAGCCGAATCAACACACGAAGCTGCCCGTCAACCCGAATTCGGTCCTCCCGGGCCCATTTGTATAGCCCTTTACCTCCCTGCGTGGAGTGGGCATGTTCCCATTGCTGTAATTATTGTGTGTTAAGTTTCCCGGGAGTACGAGTTTCGGCCGGGTTCGTCGTCCCCACGCCGAGCGCGTGGAGGTATCGTTTTCGCTCCCTTCTCGGCATTTTGCTTACTTCATATATATTTGTTTATGCCGCTGCTAGAGAGTATGTGTAGGGATATCTAGCTCGCTTTATCTATTCATTACCGCTGCTGCGAGAGAGTGCGAGACCGTCCCGTGACCCGATCCGGGCACAAAAGAGAGCCGATCACCCTAGCTCATTGCCGGTTTCTCAACCGCGCACATCCGACGCTTCCCTCGTTAAGGGGCAGTCACGAGCTTGTCGTGTCCGTGGTCTCATCCCGCATCAATTGCTTCATTTCTGCTCTTAATTATAGTATTACACCGCCGCTGTTGTGTTTCCTTGTCGTTTGTAAGATTGTTTGCTTCTGGGTTTTACCTTGGCAACATGCGACAGATGTGCTGGACCAACTCAGGGTTGAATTTAAGCACGACATAATTCACATGCTGATCATGCAGAATAACTCCTTTATTACCGTCACGGATTCGAAGGGGAACAAGAAGACTGGAGCCTCAGCTGGTTCTTTGGAGATAGAAAAATCCTCACGGTATGCCTTTGATGCGATTGCATAGCCTGTGGCCCAGAAGGTTGTAAACCTGGGGCCGACTGTGATCAAAGTGAAAGGAACTGTGATGTTCGAGAAGAAGAAAGACGCGATCTTGAGGTAGAAGGAGGGGGTTTCCTACGGTGATCAATCCAGGATTCTACAGATCCACGATGTGACCCAACTTGCGCATAATGAATGCCGACACCGTAAGCAGCGTCGTATCTGATTTGTGGCGGTTATTTTTGAATAATGAATTTCTCCATTTTCTGTTGCGTAGACTTCGTATAAATCTTGATGGTGGTTGTTCTGTTAGGTTGACAGGGAGATCTTTTGAACGGATAGAATACTTTGCAAATTCTTGACATGTAACTAGGGTGACCAGAAATTAGTTGAGATTGTTTTATATGGTTTGATCACAAACTTTCTTTCCCTCTCAAGTTTTTCTTGTTATTTCCTTCAGCTAATAGTATTTAATAAATCTATGTTTTGTGAATCTAAATAACCATGGAGGAATGAGAAGTTATCCTAGCAAAACTTTAGAACAAACTTTATGTATTTTTCTTCAGAGAGCGTTGCCTCTTATATTACCATAGAAAGTCTGAAACGAAATCTTCAATGTAGAGCATTAACATGGAAGGAAAGATGTCAAATTGAAATTGATCCATAGGCATTGAAGCGGGACTAGAAGATTTGAGCCTGCTTTTGGAAACAACGTTGGGGAGGGATTTTGCACTCTCTCACAATCCCTTTCAAAGGTGCACATGCCCCATTAATTTCTATCTTGGAACGATTTTGGTGGGACTTAAAAAAGAGATGGGAAAAAAAGAGACTTAAAAATCTCCAAAAAAGTGTACGAGGGCTGCTCCTCTCTCTAGGATCCTGAAAAAATTTCCTTCCTTCCAATTATTTCCAAATGCAACCAAACCCTATGCCAAAAGACCACATATTTCGTCGAATGTATTCAGGCTCAGAGTGATCACATCAGACAGTCGAACATTGGTCAGCAACTTTGCAATAATGGCAATTTGAGAAATTGCTGACCTCCTTATAGACTCATAGTTGAAGGTTACCACCTTTGAAGGGATTCTAGGATAAATATACAAAGTTCATAAACTGGGCAGATACCTTATTTATAGCTAACGCTGCTAGGTGGGATGGTGTTCATGTAGTTGTGTTCTTGTTAGATCCCATGCATATGAATCTATGTTATCTTTTATTCGTGCCTTCTTTTTTGTTTCTTCCCTCCATTATTTAATTTTCTTCTTTGTTTGGAGAATGAGCTCATTAGATGGTTACAATCAATCATCCAATTGAGTTTTGGCATTAGATCCAGTTATATGTTAGATCCTTATACTCCTAAACCTTTAGTAATAACCTCTTACCCCTACCTTAATGAAGGGTTTAAAGATTTTGGGACGACTGATAGCCCGAGGGACTTTATACTAAGGATTTGAAGATTTTGAAAATTTTTGACTAAATAAATAGATTATGATTTTTTGTCTAATTTTAAAAAAAATTAGGGACTTAATGGATGCCCCTAAATAGATTAAGAAGTCTCAATTGTTCACCAAGATATAATAAATCACAATAGAGAGTCAAAGACAGTATGTTTGGCATTATCCTAAATTACAAATAAAAAAATTAAATATTTCTTTTAATCAAAATAACTATGAGATCTGTATATTTACCGATGCATATTATGGGCCCAAATAACCAACCCGACCCGCCCTAAGCGGCCCTATTCTGGGCCCGGTCCATTTCCGCGCGGCCTCCGGGTCGGGGAAGAAGCCCTAATCTCCTCAGCTCTGCTCCACTTCCCATCGATCATCGAGCATGGCCGCAGCCACGATCGGGTTAAGGAGGTGCTCCGCGCTGCCGGGGAAGCTCCTCGCCCCCGCGGGCAGCGCCGGCGCCGGCCGCCCGTTCAGCGACTTCGTGTGGTCGCGCTTCACCCCTTCCTTCGATGGCGGCAGCGGCCGCGGGGAGGACCTCCCCGCCTCCCCACGCTTCGGAGGCGACCGTGTGCGCGCCAACTTCATCGCAGGTACCCACCGTGCCGCCCTTGCTCCCGTTGTTTTCAAATCGATTGCGACGGAAAGGATGTTCTCTATCTACCCTGATCGATCCTATTCACCAGTAGCCCCTCCCTCTTTTGATCCCATTCTAGTTTGCGCCTTTGATCTGTTCACCATGCTCTGCTTGCTTCATTTCTGCTCTTAATTATCGTATTACGCCGCCGCCGTTGCGTTTCGTTGTCGTTTGTAAGATTGTTTGCTTCTGGATTTTGCCTTGGAAACGGGTGGCAGACGTGTTGGACCAGACCAGGGGCGAATTTAAGCACGACATAGTTCACATGCTGATCATGCGGAATAACTCCTTTGTTACCGTCACGGATTCGAAGGGGAACAAGAAGACTGGAGCCTCAGCTGGTTCTCTGGACACGGGGAAGTCCTCGCGGTATGCTTGTGATGCGACTGCGGAGCATGTGGCCCGGACGGCTGTAAACCTGGGGCCAGCTGTGATCAAAGTGAAAGGAACCGCGATGTTCAAGAAGAAGAAAGACGCGATCTTGAGCTGGAAGGAGGGGGCTTCCTACGGCGATCAATCCAGGATTCTGCAGATCCACGATGTGACCCAGCTTGCGCATAATGGATGCCGGCGCCGTAAGCAGCGTCGTATCTGATTTGTGGTGGTTGTTTTTGAATAAGTTGCGTAGACTTGGTAGAAATTTCGATAGTGTTGTTCTGTTAGGTTGACAGGGGGAGCTTTTGAACGGATAGAATACTTTGTGAATTCTTGACATGTAACCAGGTTGACCAGACATTAGTTGTGAAAGTTTTATATGGTTTGATCACAAACTTTCTTTCCCTCTCAAGTTTTTCTTGTTATTACCTTCAGCTAATAGTATTTAATAAATCTACGTTGTGTGAATCCAAATAACCACGGGGGAATGAGAAGTTATCCTAGCAGAACTTCAGAACAAACTTTATTTTTTTTTTCAGAGAGCTTTGCCCCCCTATATTATCATAAAAAGTCTGAAACGAAATCCTCAATGTAGAGCATTAGCATGGAAGGAAAGGTGCCAAATTGGCATTGATCCATAGGCATTAAAGCAGGACTAGAAGATTTGAACTGGGAAATTTGTTGGAATTATTCAAGCACAATGATGAGCTCAGACAGTCAAAAAACTAAGGGTCAAAGAAAGGGAGATGTTATAGAGAGGGGAGAAGGCAGCTGAAAAATCGAAGAGCTGGTAAATGACATAGGCCTAGAGCCAAGCATACTGTTTCCACGAACCATGTTATTTTACAAGATGAAATGGATCAACAGATTCCTGCAGCCAATTCACAAAGCTCTGTACCTACTGATTCCAATAATTGTTCACACAGTTTTGATTTACCCACCGTTAAAGGTTTGCCACAAACCGTTAATGGGTTTGAAAATATTTCTGAGACAGGTGACTGCAGTGGACAGCTTTCATGCCACTACAAGGATTTGGAATATCAGGTAATGTCTCATGAACACCATGCTCGGCATGGAGATAAAAGACACGGAAAGCAGTGTCACACAGGAGGCATCAATGGAAAACACTGTTAGTGACTGTCATGGAGTTCAGTCTCAAAAGCGGCAGGGGGCACTGCTGGCAGTAGCTGATGGAGGACTGCTGTTAGACCCAGGAACATCTCCTGATTCAGGTGTACTTCACCCAATTGCTGATGCTGGAAACATAACAATCGAGGTTGCAGCTTCCGCAACCCATGGACCCTCTTCTAAAGTTGAAGTTGTGGGCCAAAATATATCTGAGTTGGGATCTTCGGTACAAGAAGACTTACATGCTGGATCAGTTTCAGTTTTTCCTCAAGTTCCTAGGTCTGTTCCTTTGCAAAGTACCCAACAATATACCTATGGTAAGAAAGCAAAGAGAAGTGGTAAAGTCAATGGGAAGAAAAGTGGCAAAGTTGAAGAAAATGGATGTCTTTCATCAGTCAATTTAGTTAGAGGATGCAATTAACCTAGTTGCCTTGTGTGCTTTTGCTATTTTTTCCACAGGTAACTGGTAACTAGCAGCAGCTGGGGGTGAAAGTGCAGCAAAGTGTCCCGTTCCACCTGCTGGAGTCGTGTTGGACTGATGATGGATAACTCGAGGCAGGAGCTGATTGGTAGGGCTGGGTGGCATCAGAGCCATGGTAGTAAGGATGGTGGCTCGGGGCTGCTGGAAGGGTGCTGTCATTGAAGCTTGGATAGGTCTGGAAATTAGAATAGGTATAACCACCAGAAGCTTCATGAGAAGGATAATGCTGAGGGGCATTTTCATGAGAAGGGTAATTCTCCAATGAACTATCATAAGAAGGGTAAGCATGTGGTGCACTGCTGTCATAACTGGGGTAATTTGGTGGGTGGCCACTGAATGAGTAGCTCTTTGCAGGCTTTATCCTGAGAAGGGTAACTCGCTGCGGAGTGACCCTCTGAAGGGTAACTCTGATGTGTGTGCTGCTGCTCTGGTGAATATGGTTGATCATGATAGTGTTGGGGATAAGTGGGACTTTCAGTTCTACGGGAAGCTGGAGGTTGGTGAATGTCACTCGAACTGAAACCGGGACCAAGGTAAGAAGAAGGTGATGTGGGTAAATGTTCAGGATGTTGCAAATCAACCTTATCAACATGATGTGATACATCCACACCTGGTTGCTGCCCATGGAAGCTCTCAGTACTTTGGCCTTCATCCTGCAAAAGGAAGAAAAGAGAGAAAAAAACCACGGTTTCCAACGGCAAAATGTACCGAGCATGTGTTTGTGGAGTACATGGTTCATTCTAGTATCAGCTATACATTCAGATCCAAGTAATGAGGAAAGAACAAAAACGAGGTAGATCAACATTCCTTGGTAGAAGATTTATGCAGCTTTGGTGCAGGGTAAAAAAGCTCTACCAGGCTGACGATCTGAGAGTGGTCCCTGGCATCCAAGAAGCTGCAACGAAGCATTCATTCATCAGCTTTAGTTGATGTTTGATCAAAATATGAAAAGAAATATACACGATGAACTTGGCACTTAGCAGAAGATCAATCTAATTTTAAAAGGGATTAGTGAAGGAAATATGCCGGGAAAAAAATAAAAACTAACTTTATGCTATACATGGAAGATATGAATACTGTTGAGTGGGTATATTGTATAATAGTGCCCTACAAGGGACATTACATTTGTTTTTCTATTTCTTACCTCATGATCTTTTTCACTTCAACAACATGATGCAGTTTCTTACCAGTTTCTTAGTGCATGATGTATGTTCAGATTAGACAAATACTAGTAGATCTCTCCTGTCAACTATGCCCAAATCAGAATAACCTAGAAGGAAGAGACCAGGTGAAGGTAATTTTTGAGGAGGGTCCACTGACATCAGTGTTACTGTTCTTTGGCAAGTGGCCAAACCCAGTACATCAGTGTATGAAAGGCAATGCCCCCATGTCCCCTGCAGGCTGTCCAGCAATACCATGGCTACAATATTCAGATGATACACTTGTTGGCACCCACTGAGAATGAAGAAGCACTTGAAATTACATTGAGATTTTTTTCAGCAAGTGAAAAGGCATCAGTTCAGATGGCAAAGTCAGTCAAAAAGTTGTCTTGTCCTCAGCTCGGCTTGTACAAAGAGGAGACAGTCTATATCAGACTACCGATTGTGTGAGAAAGCTGCCTATCATTTATGTTGGGATCTGATTGTATGTTGGAAGAGTTGGAAAAGGCAAAAAAATCAAAATCAAAATCTCGGAATTGCTTGATAAAATTTGCAGAACTGATGGTGAAGCACGTGAACCTGACGTTCCTTTAATTTTTTAGGGCCTCTGCTGCAATGGCAGAGACAGTTCACAGAAATACAAGAAAAACACAGCCCACCTAGGTTCCCTTCCTAACCCTCTACCCTTACCAACTGGGCCAACCGTTAGTGTGAACCTGATGAATTAATTTGAAAGCCATATTCTTTAGGTGTCTCTACATTTAAAACCACAAGGCCTAAGCTGAGGAGGCGGCTGATAGATCAGATATTATCGTTATTTTCTCGCAAAAACCTCTTTTCATGCATGGAGGTGCATTATCAGTAAGCTTCCTAATGATGAGAATATTCAATGAATAGGTCTGGTTTAATCCTGATTGACTTCCTACAACAGGTTGATCTCTTGTCATTCCTCAGTCAAATACTGGTTGCCTTCTCAAGATGTCAATGAAGTTTGCATACTCAAAAAGGCCTAGGATGGGTTTGGTTTTCAATTATTGTTATGGAAAAGGTGGAAGACCTATTTAGGATTCTGCAAGGTCATATATAGCAGCAAGGTCACATTTGTTTACATCTTCGTTGTGCGTATAAGCAGACGTTGTGCTCTACATGATGGATTAAAATGTTATGAAGTTTTTTTAGTATATACTCGATCCAAAATCAGTCAGATTCCAGTGTGTTAAAGTATATAGTTGGGGGAGAAACAACCACAGCATCTTTGGGTGGGTGGGGTGGGATTTGTCCATTTCACAGGTGACACCACCGGGGACATACGTGTACCGTGAGTGCAATACCCTTTCTTTTGGGCGGGTGTGTGTGTTCTTCAGTCCAAGGAATCATCAGTCTTATCCCAATTATGCTCGCATAATGGGCAAGAATGGAGTACCATCCTTACAATTATTGTGGCTGCTTATTATCTTCTTATTCATTTCATGATCTTTTATTACATTTTATTTAATAAAGGGATAAGTTAGATGCCCTGCCTGGTGTATGGTTCTGAATAATGATGAAACAAAAAGGACCTGCCCAAACTCTCAGGCAAGTTTAGTCCCAGAAAAGAAAACACACACAAAAATGCAATCAGCTGATATCTTCCATCAAAATAAGTTTTTTTAACATATTTTTTATCCTTCAACTTCTATGAATAGTCTTGCTTCAGAATAACCCTCCTAATCTAATCACTAATCTATATAACCTCTCAAAATTTCCGCAAAATCAGTGCTACAGTGACATAAGTGCATAACACAGGTGCACTGCAACAAAAAGTCCTCAATTCTAACATGTCAACCTCATAAGCATCTGATCAATGTAATCAAGTATCAGCTTACACATACATAAATAAACATATAACAAAAATTTGTATATCAATAAGGAAAAAGTAAAAATTCCTTTGATTAAGAAAAAGATTTACAAAAAAGAATTCAAAGCACTGAAATTATGGTAAGAATGCACATAAAGTATCCATGGCTATTATAGGAAGCCATATGAAAAGTGACATTCTGCATGACAAATTAAACTTTAAAGTTCTTTCAGAAGGAAGACAGTTTGGTAATGAAGAGCCAAAGAATTGATCAGACAAATTTACATCAAATAAAGCATATTTATGAGAGCATCTAGGATATCAATGTGTGTGAGCCAGGGTCACACCGCCACACAAATAGCAAAACCCCAGAAGATGTCATATGAATAATAAATTGATCCCCCGACAAAAGACTTGAAGCTAGACAGCATTACTGATCATGTAGTCATCGATCATAGCTGACAAGCTTCCGGAGACCAATGAATTGCAGCAGCAACGAGAGCATCAAATTCAACATCAACAGATGAGGAAAAGCCCAATGATTCAAACCAGATTGGCAATTCAGATATCAAAGATTGAGCAACCATTTAGAAGGCATCATACAATGAATGAAGTTGTGAGATCCAAGAGATTATGTGTCACTCACACAATTTATTAATTTCCAGTTAAAAGCTTTCATCCATAAACATCCTTTTAGGATAGATTAGTAAGCTGTCTTAAGAAAGGGGTTTATGAGGAAACAATATCAAGCGGGGTAAAACAGTGAGTGTGGTACTACTTTGCTTTGGAAACAAATACAAAATTTATCTTGCACTGAATCTCAGAATAAATGATTTCAAGTCCACAGAAGGAAAACACAAAAAAAAAATCCAAAAGAATGACAGAACACATGATCCTCATAAACAAAAGAGATTTTCAACTCAAAATGAGAATATGATGTAAGATAAATGAAAATTCAAATGAAATTTGGAGCTAAGAAGCCAAACCGCGGCATTAAGACCATCAGGGACAATGCGGTTCTCTTCTCTCCACTTGAGATAATCTGTGCGGCTAAATTTTGTAAAACCCCTGATAAGAGCAAAAAAAATTGGAATGACAATATCAAAATTAGACTCCATTGCTAAAAGAAAAGGCAAGAAAAGTCTCAAGCTAAAGATTTCACATGTAAAGATGTAACATCTAAAAACAAAACAAAAAAAAGGCACACTCACTGACAGTGAGATGTACCTGACCAATGCACACTCTTGCACACGTTCCTTGAGGCTTGCCAAATGCACCTCTCATTCCTGTTTGGAGCCTATCTGCCCCAGCACATTAAAGCATTTTGTTACTTGTGGCAGGGACTTTATGAAGAAGTATGCAGAAAATCTGACTCACACTCAGACAACCACAGCAATCTAATATTATTAATAATACTAAACTTATCTAACGGAATAGATTGAGCAAATTCCAACTTCATCATAACTTCACGGTCTAGGGGATGAGAACACCAAGTCAATAAGAAGGGGGTGGGGGGAAGCTATTACTTTACATATGCTAGCGCATATGTAATGCTCACTATACCTCACATTACTCAATAGCAAGGGAGGTGGAATCGGGGATCGGGATCGGATCAGCCGGTCCCAAAATGATTCAGATCAGTGGGATCCGGCTGATCCCTGACCATTCCTGGCCGAGTCAGGCCAGCAGACTCTGCTAGGGATAGACATGTCCAAAAAAATTCAAAAAAATTCTAAACAATCTGAAAAATAAAAAAACTATTCTAGTATAGTTCTATATCAAATTTAATGTGAAATAGTTGACATATGCTCAACACTTCGTGAAATAGGTGACACACTCAAATGATACAAGGATTGCATGAAATAGCTAGAGAGAAAGTCCTTTTAGAGAGAGAAAGAGAGTGCTAGAGAGAGGGGGGACCATGGTGGGGGTGATAAACAATGTTAGGGGGCCACAAATTAATCAGAACAAAAAAACACCCCTAAGTTTAATTATGATGAGAGAGAAAATACTTCTAAAGAGAGAAATTGACTTACCTTTGAAGATCTCTTGGAGAAAATGGTCCTAGATGAGCTTAGAAGCAATCTTCCAACACCAATCACCCTTGATCAATAATCTTCCTTCAACAATGAGCCTAGTTTGAGAGGGGAGAGAGAGAGAGTGTGTGTGTGTGTGAGAGAGAGAGAGAGGAGAGAGAGAGAGAGGTGTGAAGGAGACTTAGGAGAGCAAGGAGGCCAGAAGAGTGAGAAGAAAGTGAAAGGGTGTGTGTGAGAGAGTGAAATCTCGGTCAAAAAGTCCCAAGGACCAAAGACCTTTGGTTGGCCTTCCCCCCAAAGCCTTTTATTTGAAATTCAAATGGGGGACCATGGGTGGAATTGCCCAGAATCGGCTGGGATCGGGCGATCCTACCCGATCCTGCCGATCCGACTGATCCCGACCGATCCTAGTGAAGGATCGGGACCGGCCGGCTCGGGATCGGGTTGGTTCGCCGAAAAACCGATCGGATCGGGCAATCTGATACAGCGAACCTTGATCAATAGATCATAACATTATGAGGAAATTGACTTCTTACCTTGAATGAGTCAAGCTCATTCAACAAAAAGGATGCACTTGTTTTCGTTTGTCATTTCACTTTAACCTTTTGCCTAATTCCAAAATTTTCTAACTGTAGCAAATGTTGAAAATAGACATTCTTGGCATTCATCAATACCTATTTGCATCATGTTCACATATATCTATAAGATGAAGTGAAAACAAAGAAATAATTTGGAAAACACATAATTTTCTCCTCCTCTGTGTCTTTACATCAGCATAGTTTCTTGCCACAGCAATGGATGACACAACCATTCAGCTATTAGGCGACCTGAGCAAAGGGTTCACCCTCCCTCCTAAACATCTTCATGCCTATTGATTCTAGAAAAAGAAAAGGCAACAGCTCAAACATTCTGTATTCAATAAACAGCCAACATTTCTAAAACAGATGGGAAAGATCAAAGTGTACCTTTTGCCATTTCAACCATATAAGTTTAGAATAGTAAAATAATAACTAATAGGACAAACTGTTAAATGGACTTCAACACTAGAGGACAATGATGCATTGAAAGTTCACAAACGTGCCTAGAAGTTTCAATCTATGTTCCATTCTATTTTGTTTCACAATGACAATTATAGTTTAAACTCTGTCAGAAGACAGGATCAATAACTCGAATAGAAACTAGGATATCATCTCCTACAAAAAAATTATATGTATGCATCTTTTCGATGTAAATGTTAAACCTCAAATAAATCCCCCAAGGAATCATGGATCACAAGTAGTTATTCCTAAGCTTCGTTAGCCACTTCAGTAGATTATTATGTAGTGTTGATATGTGCAAATATGTTTCAAGGACCCAAAAGGACTTTGCAACAGAACTGAGCAACTCACAATATCAGAATGCTCCTAAAGCTAGATTAGTGACTGGGAAGTAATAAAGAATTTTTCAGCAAGTTCTGTTATTAAACACAACTCAATAACTTACTGTATTATCCATTCCAAAGTAAACTAATTATCCATTCCAAAGTAAATGAAACATATCAGTACTCATCTCCAACAGATAACTTGACTTGTCCACCCACCCCCAATCCATTGTCCTCTCACTTCTGATTAAAATAAAAAATTGATAAGTAGACAGATAATAGTCAGTGTACATGGTCTATATTCAATTCAAACTATTTTACAGCCTATTGTGTGTATGTATCTATACAAAAGGTAAATGATGTGCTGGACAGCCTGCAGGGGACATGGGGGCATTGCCTTCCATACGCTGATGTACTTACTTTTGGGTTTGGCCACTTGCGAAAGAACAGTAACACTGATGTCAGTGGACCCTTCTCAAAAATTACCTTCACCTGGTCTCTTCCTTCTAGGTTATTCTGATTTGGGCATGGTTGACAGGAGAGATCTACTAGTATTTGTCTAATCTGAACATACAGCATGCACTAAGAAACTTGTAAGAAACTGCATCATGTTGTTGAAGGGAAAAAGGTCATGGTTATTTCTTTCTCTAGGATGGCATACTTGTTGGTCATTTAAGTGGAACTGCAAAAAAGAAATCCATTGAAAGTATGAAATATTACACTCTGGATATTACAAACATCCCATTTCAGAGCAATTCACTAAACTAGTTCTCTCTCTGCTTCTTAATCCTGCCCAGAAGAGTCTAGTCACTCAGATTCTCTAAATCAGTTGGTACCAGCCAATCATTCATAAGTTTTACCATCTGCTTTAGAATGCCATAAAAATCATATGATTTTTATTTGTCTTTTCAGGTCTCATAAAGCAATTGGCATATTGCTGCTAGTGTCTACCCAATGATTTCCCTGTTTTGGACAAAATAAATCGACAAAATAAATGTTTTCATAGCGGCTGTCATATTTGAGGTAAACTTCCCTCTTCATGTTAGGGGATCATGCGTCAGGGGCTCATGCTGACTATGTAGTGCCTTTTATGTGAATGAGGTTTTACAACATTATTTTATCAAGGTTTATATGTTTTACCAAATCAAATTTACCACATCTCTTCCTGGGGCCTGCATTCCTGCTTGTGTTTGGACATCTTTCTGGCACTTTTGAAGCCTCTGCATGTCTAGATCTGCCTTGATAATGCCATTCCAGGCTTGCACCGCACATGCTGTACCATCACACTTTGGCTTTGCTCCTTGATCTTCTGAGAGTAATAATGTGTTTCTTGATTCTGGCCTCCGTCTTGATCTTACTTATGATCAATATATGAGCATCCTGCTTTTGCAGCTCTGACTTAGTGAATAAGGTGTCTCTTAACACCATAACTCTAGCTATTGTAGTACTTGCCGGTGTAACAGCAATTCAAGTAGAGTCTTCTTATTGCATCAAATATATTTTGTGTCTCCTCCTGTTAAAGTTGACTGCATATCTTATTGTTTCACGAGTGAGAACAGGTTGCATATGATTCAGCGTGGGCTTCTGCAGCAGGTGAGATCAGAACCATGGAAAGATTGTCATGGTCTCAGATGGGAAGCGGCTTGTAAGGATAATAAACATTAGGGAGGTGTTGGGCCAAGGGACTTGGGAACTATAACTCTATCTTTACTTAGTGAATGGTTATGGGGGCTTGGAAGAAGAGAAGCCAGCTTTTGGTTTGTTGTGATAACTGAGAAATTTACAGGTATGGGAGTGTCTGGGACATCTTACCTTCACAACCTATACCATGTCACAAGTTTGAGCTCCTATTTTGAAGACGGCGGTGAAGATTGAACATCTTCATTAAGGTTGGTGATGGGAGGGACACTAAAATTCTGGGTGGACACATTGTGTGGTAATAAAAACCTGTGTGATGCATTTCGGGATCTGTATTTGATAGCTGAATACAAGGATGCTAACATAGCTGAATATTATGATGCTCATCCAGTGCAGACTGATGAACATGCACATATAGGAGAGATTTACTAGTCATTAGGAGTGTTCACGGTACGGTTCGATTTGGTTTGGGGGCTTTTTTTCAAACCGAACCGAACAAATTAGGTTTAGTTCGGTTTGGTTCGGTTCAAATCGACTTTTTTATATCTTATTAAAATATACATGAATTTAATGAATTAGATGTATATAAAATAAACCTCTACTTTGCGACTCTCCCACATAGCTGGAACAGGGGCTCATAGAATCCCGATCCACCACTCCAGCGATTGCTGGAGCAGAATTCTTCAGGCTCTGGCTCCCTAAGATTACCAGATGGAGTCGATCTAGAAATAACCAAGATTTTATCACAATTTCTGGAAGAGGAACAAGTGAATAGAAGAGCTAATAAGAACTAAGAGCTAACAGACAGGGAACTGGTTTTTGGGCATTTTGAATCATGCCATCTCCACATATTCTATTCACTATTTGTAGCCAACATGCACTACAGGAGTTATTCTTAAGACGCCATTCACTATTTCGAAACATGCCATCTCCCGTGATACTGCTCGGCCAGTCTCCCCAATAGCTAACAGATTCAACTAATTCTTGACAAAAAAACAAACAACCTTTAAGGCCCTCTTTGACAATAAAATTGTCAGGCCTTGATCGGAACTTCCGCTAATCGAAGAGAGAGAAACCCTCACACAAAAGCCTTAACCCAAGTCGGTTACCGTGTTCGACCTGTAACATTGTTCGAACAACAAAGAGGCCCTAACAGAATAATAAAAGAAAACCAACGACTTTAACTAACTCCGTTCGCCACCGTTATTATCCGTTGGCTCCTCCGAACCGTTTGAACCCGGTTTGGTGCTACACCGGGACCCCTTTTTCATTGGCCAAATAAGAGTAGGGCTGACAACGTACGTACCCACAGTGGTAAGGATTAGAGGAGTAAGAGTCGCTGGGACTTCTTATTTAGCGGGTCATGTAATCATCCTCCAATATGAGAGAGAGAGAGAGAGAGAGAGAGAGAGAGAGAGAAGCATATATTACATTAGAGAGATATACATCACTTGCGGCATGCTTTGCGGCCTCTTTCAGTACTTGTAGCCCTTGACGAACAGGAGAGAGAGAAGCATATATTACATTAAGAGATACATCACTTGTGGCATGCTTTGCGGCCTCCTTCAGTACTTGTAGCCCTTGACGAACAGGCTCTCCGAGGCGGCCCCGTCGGCGCTCCCGCCGGCGTACTTCCCCAGGGTGGCCTCGGAGTTGGCCCTGCACCTGGCGAGGAAGCTCTCCTGCGCCGCCGCCACGTTCTCCTTCTTCCCCAGCCACTTCTTGATCGTGCTCGACTGCAGCGCCCGTCCGAAGGAGAAGGACAGCGTCCACGGCTTCACCACCTCCAGCTTGTTCATGGCGTTCAGGTTCAGCGTCGCCTCCTCTTCGCTCTGGCCCCCCGACAGGAACACGATTCCGGGCACCGCCGGCGGCACGGTGCGCCGCAGCGCCGCAACTGTGTACTCCGCTATGACCTCCGGCCCCACCTACATAAAAGAGAGCACCACCAACACGCGGCCCATGATTACAAGGCTAACACAACATATATATATAGTAGTAACTTCGTGAAGTCGATGGTGGCGTATATAAAAATATATTACCTTGGGGCTGTCGGAGCCGGGGTGACCATGTTGGGCTTGAGCAGCGTGCCCTCCAGGAGGACATGGTGGTCGTTCAGGGCCTTGTAGACGGCGGCGAGGACGGTCTCCGTCACGGCGGCGCACTTCTTAATGTCGTGGGGGCCGTCGGTGAGCACCTCCGGCTCCACGATGGGCACCAGCCCGTTCTCCTGGCAGATGATGGCATAGCGGGCGAGCCCCTGTGCGTTCTGCTGGATGGACAGCTCCGACGGCTCCGTCGGGCCGATCTTGAGGACCGCCCTCCACTTGGCGAAGCGGGCGCCGGCCTTGTAGTATTGCTGGCAGCGGGCGCCGAGAGAGTCGAAGCCCTGGGTGGTGGTCTCGCCGTTGGTTCCCGCGAGGTCGACGGTGCCCTTGTCGACTTTGATGCCCGGGATGACGGAGGCCTCGCGGAGGACGTCGACGAAGGGCGTGCCGTCGGAGGTCTTCTGGTAGAGGGTCTCCTCGAAGAGGATGACGCCGGAGAGGCACTGGAGGGCACCGGGGGCGGTGAAGAGGAGCTCGCGGAGGGCCTGGCGGTTGGACTCGACGTTTTCCACGTTGATGCTGGCGAGGCGCTTTCCGATGGTGCCGGTGCTCTCGTCGGCGGCGAGGATGCCCTTGCCCGGGGTGGCGATGCACTTGGCCGTCTGGATCAGCTCCTCTGTAGACACGTACGGACGAATTATAAGGTTGGCCCCCTCATCTCGTGCATGGCTAATCCTAACCCTTATGTGTAGTTGTGGGTCGAGGTGATGCCACGCAACCCCTCGGGGCATATACGGGTCTAGCAGCTTGACGGGTTCGTGTTATGAGGTACGTGGCAACAAATTAGGCATCAAGATTCAAGAGGCCAGAACCGCCACCTACCAATTATGGAATCAAAATTCCCGCGAGTATAAATATGAACTTTCTTATAGGGGAACCCGCCATGACCACAGTTTTGGACGTCGTGCCCGTACACCATGCATTTGTGTTACAAAACAACTCACATATTGAATCCTATCTCTCCTTATATATACAGGACCTATATGTTTAACCTTGGCATTAATGTTAAACCTACTTCTCCATTGACGTCAAAGCCAGCTAATTATTAAACTGCTCTCTTCCCACGAAGAACGAAAATACGCATGTGGAAGAGAACTACAGAGTGCAGGGAGAGGGAGAGTGTTAAACCTCTATTACGTATATGGAAGAGAACTACAGGGTGCAGGCAGAGGGGATAACACCGGAAGTGCTTATATATATATATGTATATATATACCTGCGTACTTTCCCACGAAGGCCGACATTGTTGGTCTCTGTTAGATCTGTTGAGCACACAAGCAACTCCTGTGGGGCATGAAGGGAAGCTACTTGTTTCTGAAGAGGGCTATCCTCAAACAAAAGCTCCCAAACGCAAAAGCCAAAGGCTGCATGGATGCTTCGTTTTATATAACTGTTTCTCTCGCCCATGGCCAGGAATATAATACGGGGTTGGGGGATTCCATTAATTCCTAGATACGTGCGAACCCCATGCGTGCCAGGTCGCTAGCTGGCCCATTCGTGGGTTATCTATCTCCCTGGGATAAGAGCAGCGGTCGGCGAGTAGCTCCCCACGTGGCGCTGACGTGGACTTATCACCTCTTGCCCTGACCACCAACGGGGGGAAAGAGAGAGGGAGTCCAATGAAAACGAGTTGGCCCATCCCGTGGGCCCATTAAACACGAAGCACTACAGAAGGGGGAAAAATTGTGGGCCACAATAAAGGTTTAATTTGGATCCGTCACTCTCGCCTGTGGGTCTTGAGAGAGATGGGCGGCCCGTTTTCTAAGTTGAGGGAGGGATGCCAGCGTTTGGAAGCAGAATTCAACAAACTAATAGGAAAAATATTGAGACTTAATTCTGAGCATATGAATATACGTATTCCCTGTTACAAGCAAATCGTAGAGTTGTTGATCTTGGAGGTACGTTTGGCTATATATATATATATATATATATATATATATATATATATATATCCCCGCCACATGAAAACAGATTAAGATTTGTCCTTTGAATGGAGCACCACTTTTTGTCTATTGGAATTTAGAATATATGCCGTGCAGATTTTCCTCATATGCTGTCAGGTTTTATGCCATGAAAGTACTAGTAGGAGAAAGAAATTAAAAGAGGAGCAAAAATTAATTAACAGGGAACGTTTAATTACCATGTAACAATTAACACCGTGGTACATATATATATATATATATAATTAGTTAAGCCAAGCATGGATGGTTAAACTAAAAAGACTTTGGATTACGACAAGATCTAAGTAAAATTGTGTTCGCAAGAGCAGCAATTCTTCTATTTCTTTTAATTATAGCAGAGACGCTTATGCGGATCGAAATCTCCCATTTTTTATGTTAACTTTGCAAACAGATGAACAAGTGCAACCTAGCTATACAGGGCAATCCACCTGCATGCATGGTTCCAACCTGATGTGTAACAGTTAAAAGCCGACTCGACATTTTATGTATTGATGATACTCTGAAAGTTAAAACTCATGCTTATGATGAAGAAGTAGCTTTGAATGTATATATATATATATATATATATATATATATATATATATATATATATATATATAATATACTACGTTTAGCTGCAATATGAAGCAAATGGGGTCCATGGGCATTGGCTTTATTTCACAGGACAACATAAAAATTGGGATGAAATCCACAACCTGAGGAGCACAAAATACCCGGCTGCGGAAGTCCCATGCACCACAGGAAAACTGCGAGGCATAAATTAATGCCACACAATAAAAAAATATCCCGCCCTTGAAACGGAGTATCGCCAGCTACTTCATCATATTCACATTCTGATCTTCGTCTCTTACTAATTTTTTTATATATATTTGCCTTCTTTTCTTGTGTGCTTTCCTTTCCTTGTGTAGTGCATTCTTCTATCGCCCAATTCTTGTACTGAAACAAACATAGCTTTAGCTAGCTAGCTAGCTAACTAGCCAGATTGTAGTTAATTATACTGTCGAATTTCTATTTAAACCTAACAGCATCCCATATATAGTTGTCTTGTGACGCATATCAAGGAGGTTTTTGTACTCAGTGTCTTGTAAAAGCAGGAGTTTATACTCATTTGTCCTATATATCCACTCCCGAAACAACAAATTGGTTCCTGTAATTAGTACTTAATCTTTAAGAGAAATTAAGGGGTGGAGGTGTACGTGTTCTTCTTCTTCTTCTTTTGTTTCTTTTAGTGAGGGGGTGGGGCTGTTGTACGTTCATGGGAGAAAGTATTCAAGTGAAGAATGGCTGGAATCGGCCATTGATCAGTGTCAGTCACCAGAGGTGGGACTTGAATGGGACAAGACGGAGGAGCCCTAGCTTGCTGCTTCACCAGCTGGAAGAGGGTCTGCCCATACGTGCTGCTGATGTTAATTTCCTCCCTTCACCTTCTTTCTCATGCATAGCCCTTGCATCTTCCTTAGTCAGAGGATCCATCCTCATGCTAACCATCAACCGAGTTGCTGCCTCGGACAACGCCAAAACGCTAGAACCGCCCCCCCCACCGTGAGCCAATATTCCTGGCAAACCCTAGAGCGCATCCATGCAAGACGGATAATTCCCGGCTGTCATGGGCAATCGAGCTCAACGAGGACGCATCTGATCGATTCAACTGGGCAACGGATTTTTCAAACCAAGCCTAATTCCCATGTAGCCAGCAGGAAGGTCTAAGGCCTCGTTTGAAAACTCAATAAGATTACGACTTTTTTCATAATTTTTTAGAGTGAGAATAATTCAATGAAAAAGAGTTTTGGGGGAGATTATGAAAAATGGAGACTTTTTACTCTCTCCCTCTAAAAAGTTAGATCATGACTTTTGAATAATTTGATATGACATTTAGACATTTGATAAAACTTTAAATGGGTGAAGATTTATAGGCCATAATCTATGGTCTATTGAGTTTTCAAACGCGCCCTAAGATTGGAGAGAGAGAGAGAGAGAGAGAGACTAATCATCTAGTTACTTATAAAAAGAATATACTTCAAAAAACTTGTACCTTTTAGGGTGATATCAATTTCCATTTTTAACAAGATCATACTCTACATACTGGGCGGTCGAAAATGGAGTGTCATGGGAAGTGGTGTGACTTAAACCTGACTCTACCCAATTAACGTTGATCAAAATTATCTAATTTATATTTATTTTGGGCTCTGGAAGTGCAAGGGTTTTTTGAAGAATTCCCTTTCCTTGGGAATGGAAAACTTTGCTTCCCAAACTAAAAAATATTTCCGGAGATAACAAAATTTTTATAGTTTGGTGTACTTACGTAGTTAATTAGGAACGGCTAATTAATCTAATTGTGTGGATTAATGTCAATTAAAGCTCATCCGTTGTTAAGAGAGGAAGAGAAAAATCCAAAGAGGATGATAATTAAGAAGAAGCTTGGCATTTTTTCCCCTGAAACAATATTTTCTTAGGCTTATGGCTAGGGATTTTTGAAAGATAATCTACACAAATTAAGGACAATCCTGTTTTTTGTAATCATTTATTTTTATGAAGTAAACTTTTTTGCCGAATATTTCAGAACATTTAATCTTCAGATAAAAGGTACGTACGAATGATATTAATTAAGTTGGAACAGCTTTGTTTTAAAATTTGAAGTGTCCCTATTTCAATGATGAAAGCTCAAGCCTGACCCGCTCATCAGTGTTCTCAACTCGAACCCCGGCTTTTCATGATCTAATTAATTAGTGGGCAGGTTTACTCTATGTTAGGTCCGTCTACCTGCTCCTGTCGTGTCATTCTTATTATAAACCGTTCTTATCAACATTTATTTTGACCCAAAGCCTCTTCGATCATCACCTTACGCAGGCCATGACAACGGCAGGTATAATCGCAGGGATGATTGGTTACAGGGCGCAAGTCATGATGTCAGCGACAGCCGTTTCTCACCAGATTGTAAGGGTAACGTACACCAATGCCGTTCTTCAGGGTGTCATTCACCTGCAGGGCCTCCCGTTAGACACATGGCCGAAAGAGCGAAGTGGCGAGCACAACCCGACGACTGATGCCTAATTTCGGAAGCTGCATCTGCCCATTTGAGCTCTTCACTTGTCATGAGGGTCCTGCTGCAGATGCCCAGATCCCACAGAGAGAGAGAGAGAGAGAGAGAGATCAGATGGGTATCTGGCGAGGAGGCTCTGCAGTGTAACTTGGCCAATTCTTGGTAGCCGTTTTTAGCCGGTAAGTTTCCAGACCACGCTTATTCGCAACTATTTTTCGTTTCATCTCCATGAAGAGAGAAGAGCTAATAATGTACATGGATCGTTTGAGACCTCTCCGGCCGGCCACTTGGTGTGCATGCATGGGTTCTCAAAGTTTCAATCTTCTGGGCTTGTCGACATCTGTTCATTTAGATGGATGGGAGAGGGACTGATGCATCTAGCTAGCTAGGTCGATCGATCGCCTGCAGATTTATCTTTCCTTTGATTAGTTCTTTCTGCAAAACCCTGTTCGTTCTTGCCATATCCTGACCAGCATCGATCTTCCTAGACGCCATGATCGACAGTACTGAGGGTTTAATTTCTAGTGTAGTGGCAGAGACAGTTTTTTTTTAAAAAGTCATACATAAAAGTCAGCCCACCCAGCTGAGTTGAGCCTTGGTACGTGGTTCCTATCATAACCCTCTCTATATCCATACCATTAATTAATTACCCATCTTGAAATGCAGAATAGACATTAATCTTGGGTGGTCATTCTGATCATCGATCTTATTATGTACTCAAAACATGCAGGTTTCCAAGAAGAAAGTACGGAGGGGGGGGGGGAGAGAGATTTAATTTGGAGCAGATCGATCGATAAGCCAAGCAAATGGGTGGGAAGGAGAGGTAATCGATCTGCCTGGCTCCCTGGATGCCAACTAAGAGGCTTCATCAACGAGTGTTTGATGGCCTTCTTGATTGGCATATGGGGAGCCATGCAGACGTATGTATATATATTATATACATGGAGAGTCAGATGAAAAGAAAAGAATATGGATGTCTTTTTTCCAGCCAAAAAATGGGTCAATCAAGTTAAATTCATGCATTAATTAAGGGCATCCGTTATATTATTTTTTGGGATTTTTTTATAGTCTCACAGCTGATTCAAGATTAGATGATATGAACATGCATGTAACTTGCATGGGGGTTTCCTATTTTTTTTAAATAACATAGATTTATTATTTTCTTGCAATACACATGCAGCATTGCAAGAATCTTCTACAATGCCGGTGGTGCAATAAGTAAACTTTATAAAAAAATGATCTGAATCTGCTAATTAATTAGTATATATGCACTGATTCATACGTACGGTTACTAGCTAGATATATAGGCCTCTACTAGGGTTGTGATGGGTTGGAAAAGCATGACTATGATGTAAGTTTTTCATATTATCTTCCCCCATCACATTTTTGGAATCTCTCTTGAACTTCTTAATTTAATTTAACACTAGCTAGTTTTGCCAACTTCCCTCGACTTCTGCTAGTTCCATCCCTGATTCCTCCCATATGTGATAATATTCATCGCAACATTAACATAGGTTGATTAAAAGAGTAACAGTTGAAAATAAGAGTAATAATTTAAATAAAAATTAAAAATGTATATAAATCATTATCAATTAAAAGAAAATTCTCAAATTTATCCCTCAGCTCATGTACATATTTACATTTACACACATGCAATCTAACGCTATGATCTTCGTGCACACATTCAGATAGTCTTTCCGCACATAAAAAGCAGTGCAAAGAGACTATCTATTACGTAGTCTTGTTAATTATACATTACCGATATTCTAGTTATATGTATACAAATAAAAATGTAGGAGCAATAAATCTGTAAATAATAATAATTCATATGAAGGTTCCCTTTCAAAATAAGCTACTAAAAAAGTATATAATTGTAAATATCTCAAATAAATACTTTCATTTTATTTTCTTTATCTTTCATATCTAAAGTAAAAGAAAATTGAAATATGTATTTTTCCTTTATTGAGATTTCATATGGGAAACGGAAGCGGAAACGTGGAGGAAACGGAGCGGGAAGACCTGTTTCCGTTAACAGCCCTTCGTCCGTTCGCCGTCTCCCCGGTCGAGTTCCTGTTCCTGTCCCGAAAAGATGCTTCCCAATCCCAGGCCTTCTTCCTTTCCTCCCTTCATCTCTCCCCACCCTCGTCTCAGATCTCCCGGTCTCCTCCGAGACCTGCAACTCCAATCGCTCGTACGGCCCAAGACCCCCTTTTTCCCCACCCGACACTTTTGCCTTTTCTGCCTTCCCTTCGCCATTCAGCAACCATTCTTCCCCAAAACTTCCCTCCATTTTGCCAAGCTCATGCAGCTCAAGGCCCTGCAACACCATGCCCAAGGTGGCGGTCCCACCGTGGACGGTGCTTCAGAGGAGAGAGGTTCGATCCTGGATGGAACTGGTGGCGATGGTTCCGATAGCAGCTCCATGGGCGTAGCGGTTTCGGACCACAAAGATGCCAACTTGGAACCCCGACGGGACTGGGATTGGCACTGGTGCTCCAGTGATTGACTCTGTTGGTGATGCCTCGTCGGATTCCGGTAACGTCTATGGTGGAAGAGCAGCAAGGATAATTATAAAGGGGAATCTGGAGAGGGGGCTTTGTCCCATGAAACTGCAAGTGGAGGACGTTTCATATCATCATGCAGGCCATGCTGCCGTCAGAGGAAACAGCAACTGGGAGACCCATTTTAATGTCAAGATTGTTTTTCGAAGGAGTTTGAGGGAAAGAACTTGGTAAAGAGGCATAGGCTTGTTTATGACCTGTTGCAAGATGAGTTGCAGTCGGGATTGCATGCTCTCTCCATTGTTGCCAAGAAGACTCCCTCTGAAGTTGGCAGAAAGTAGAGGATCATCGGGACTCAGAGATAGGAGATTTTCTTTCCATTTCTATTCTTTTAAGCTCATTTGAATCTGGTTTTTCTTGGAGAGGTTATAGCTACAGAATAAGATGCCTAGTTGTGTTGTAATGTTGCTTATGAAAGAATTCGATGAGGGATCACAGCGATATCACAGCGATTGCTAGAATTAAACTTGATACTTAGTTTTATGTCTGACGTTGTTTTTAGATATACAGTTGTTGAAGTTTAATGCAAATCTGGACTTGTTAGCCCTGATATTTGTGACTTTTCAAATATTGGATTCTTAGCATTGTCTTTTGACAAACCTAACTTCTCAAACTGCTTAATTGGTGGTATTGCATCAAATATATTGTGTCGATCTCCTCCTGTTAAAGTAACTGCATATCTCATTGTTTCACGAGTGAGAACAGGGTGAATATGATTCAGCGTGGGCTTCTGCAGCAGGTGAGATCAGAACCATGGAAAGATTGTCATGGTCTCAGATGGGAAGTGGCTTGTAAGGAAAAACATTAGGGAGGTGTTGGGCCAAGGGACTTGGGAACTATAAGTCTATCTTTACTTGGTGAATGGTTATAGGGGCTTGGAAGAAGAGATGCCAGCTTTTGGTGCTGTGATAACTGAGCCATTTAATTACAGGTATGGGAGTGTCTGAGACATGTTACCTTCACAACCTATACCATGTCACAAGTTTGGGCTCCTATTTTGAAGACTGCTGTGAAGATTGAACATCTTCATTCAGGTTGGTGATGGGAGGGACACTCAAATTCTGGGTGGACACATTGTGTGGTAATAAAAACCTGTGTGATGCATTTCGGGATCTGTATTTGATAGCTGAATACAAGGATGCTACCATAGCTGAATATTATGATGGCTCATCCAGTGCAGACTGGTGAACACGTACGTATAGGAGAGATTTACTAGTCATGACGAGTAATGGCTATGCTTCCGGAGGAGCTGGAAGGTATGACATTGACCACTGATGCAGGACGACCTACGGCTCAGCCTGGGATCCAGTGGACAGCAAGGAACACCGAGCGACCAGACCGCACGGAACAGGTCGACTCCGCATTCGCATTTAGTCCGGGGGTGACCCGGTGATGGGGAGGACGGGCTGTGGCCCGCGGCGGCCCGACACGGTCGGAGTATATAGGGAGGTCGGTGGGAGGCCGACCGGAGGGTGGGGCGTGCGCCTGGCTCAGCCGGGGTAGATCCCGTGCTAGAGGGCACGATTAGGTTCTCTCACACAAGGCACCAATGGTCCTCACGAACGGGGATCGAGAATGGGCACTCTCTCACCGTCGACACAATCGAGATGAGATATCGGGAGAGCAAATCAGCACGTACCTTTCTAGGTCTAAAAGACTGGCTCCGTTCAGATACAAGGGCGAGCCTGGGAGCGTGCTCACCCGACCCGCACGCTGCGGCGATATCGCTTATGCCGTGACCTATGGTACAATCAATATTAAACTTCCACGCAGGGAGGGGGAGTGAGGGGGGACAGTGTGTACATGACTACTCTCACGCAGTAGGGGGGACGAGGGGAGAGGAGAGGACCCGAAGGCTGCTGTCATGTGCAGTCCGGGGCGCAGGCCGATAGGGACTGCTGGGCAGCGTTGGGGTCCGAGGCGAGGCCGTGGGCAGCTGCGATCAGACCCTAGCGGTGGCGGTCTCTCCTAGTCGTCCTATAGGGCCTGAGCAACCAGGCGGAGTGACCGGACCGGAGAGGAGGTGAGGACGCCGAGGGAGGGCGCGGCTTCAGTGCTGGTGCTGGTGCAGGTCGTGGTCGACAGACCGGTGTTCGGGGATGGGCTGTCGTCGACGGGCATGGGTAGGCTCACCAGCGGGGGTGGCCGGCCGCACTGTCCTTCAAGGTACTCCCATAGTGCTGGAATGGAGCCGGGGAAGGAGGGCGAGGCGGACGCGCAGCCGGATGACGGCAGGTCGGTGGCGGTCCTGCTAGACAGACTGGACGGGGGCGGTGACGCAGCACTCCGGATGGGCCGTAGGGCAATCGTGTGAGCACAGGGATCTCCACGTGGGCATCTCTCCAGGGGTGCCGGGATGCGGCGCCGGAGGGGCTGGGTCGTCGTAGAGCGGGAAGCGAAGCCGGGAGCATGGGCGGCCGACTGCAGGTCTTGAAGGGCGAAGGCGAGATGGGTTTCTTTCCGGACGGGTTGGAGACTCCGGCGAGGTGGGTATTCTTAGATCTCTAGATCTCACTCTTCCGATGGGCATAACCCATCTTACTTTATAGGAGGGTGCTTCACCCACTTTCCCTCTGTCCCACCTTCCACTGTGCACCCTTTCCTCAGATCCGGAAACACGGTGAGGTGTCTCCCAACGGGATTGTTGGCCACATGCTAGCATCTCCCACTTGGCCAACAAACTATTATATCCCCACTGTTCGTGGGTGGTATAATATTTTCTTTGAATCACTCCCACTATCCGTGAGTAGTGTTTCCACTCACCATCACTTCTATACTCTCATTATCCATGAGTAGTATTTCTGATACGCTCTCACTATCCGTCAGAGGTATCATTCTTCTCATTGTCTCACTATACGTGAATACTTTTTCGATACACTCTCACTATCCGTCAGAGATATCATTATTTTCATTATCCATGAAAATATTTCTTTCTGGCTTATATATTCCTAAGTCCCATTAAGCCAACATACTTAATGAAATTTTCTGCTGAGATACTTTTCGTCAATGGATTAGCAATCATATCACTTGTGGGAACATAAGTCACTTTTATTTCCCCTTTCTGTACAATATCTCGAATATAGTGATATTGTACTTCAATGTATTTTCCTCTTGAACTGTTTGCTCCACTGTTAATCAGGTTAATAGCCGCCTGATTATCACAGTACATCTCAATTGGTCCATCTACCAAGTTGAGATTCAAATCGTTCAAGAATCTTCTGATCGAAACTGCATGAGTAGCAGCTGTACTACATGCAACGTACTCAGCTTCCTGTGTGTATCAAGCAACACACTCTTGTTTCTTGCTTCCCCAAGAAACAACAGCACCACCAAAGATGAACAAATGTCCCGACGTGGACTTTCCGTCCTCTTTATCTCCTCTAAAGTCTGCATCTGAATATCCGAGAACCTCAAGCGTATCAGTTTGATAAACAAGACTGTGGTGCAAAGTTCCTCTCAGATATTTCAAAATCCTTTTAACAGCTTCCCAATGTGCTGGGCCAGGGTTGCTTTGGTATCTACTTATCAAACTGACTGGGTATGCCAAGTCCGGTCTAGTACACATCATTGCATACATCAAGCTTCCTACTGCTTGTGTATACGGCACCATGAGCGGCTCATGTCCCTCTCCGGGGCATTGACCCTTACACAACCGTTTTTGATGGACTAACGGTGTAGGTGCCGGATTGCTATTATGCATTCCGAATCTCTTTAGTACATACCTCAAATATTTTCCCTGGTTTATACTCAACATTCTAGACTTTCTATCCCTTAGGATTTGTACACCAAGAACATAGGATGCCTCACCCATGTCCTTCATCTCAAACTTTCCACTGAGTTCAAATTTGACTTTATTCAATATTTCTATGTCATTACTGGCGAGTAAAATATCATCCACATATAGGGATAACATGATATACTTACTCCCACTATTCATGACATATACACAGTTATCCAACTTATTTGAAACAAACCCTAGTTGGACAACTACTTCGTGGAATTTGAGATACCATTGTCTAGAAGATTGTTTTAAACCATATATTGATTTCTTTAACTGGCATACCTTTTCCTCTTGGCCTTCCACCTGAAGTCCCTCAGGTTGTTGCATATAGATGTCTTCCTTCAACTCTCCGTTAAGGAATGCTGTTTTTACATCCATCTGGTGCAGCTCCAGATCAAAATATGCAACAATTGTCAAGATCATTCTTATGGATGCAAACTTAGCCACTGGAGAATAGATTTCTTGAAAATCTATACCTGGTTTCTGCGTAAACCCTTTGGCAACTAATCGGGCCTTATATTTATCAATAGACCCATCAGCTCGAAGCTTTTTCTTGAATACCCATTTGCATCCTATAGCCTTTCGATTCTTTGGAAGATCGCATAATTCCCATACATTGTTCCTTTTCATGGAATCAATTTCTTCATTCATGGCATCTTGCCATAATTCCGTATCATGTGATTTCATCGCATCTATATAATTCATGGGATCTACGCAATTTTCGTCTTCCATGTCTATCATCAGACATGAAGGCTCACAGGAATACAAATGATAATCATCAATCCATGCTGGTGGAGTTCTCAATCTTTTGTTGCCTATTCCGGGTTGATCAGGCTGCATTTCATTCATAGGTACTGGTTCATTTTCCATATTTTGAGGTTCTTCCTCAATTTCTGGATCATTTCTAGGGACATCATTGTAATAGTCATCATCTATTGCAACCAGAGGTTCCTTCTCTTTTTCATGAGATTCATCTTCCTCTAGATTTTCTAGAAATGTCGCATCCCTATATTCAATGATCCCTTTTTCTTTATGAAAAAATCTATAACCAGATGATTTCTCACAATACCCTATGAATCTACATTTCAATGTCTTTGAGTCCAACTTATCTCTAAGTTGACTCGGAATGAGAACGTGGGTAATAGACCCCCACTTCTTGAGGTGACTCAAATCGGGTTTCCTCCCATTCCATAATTCATAAGGTGTACTTTCTATGGATTTTGTGGGGATTCTGTTTAAGATATGACTTGCCGTAAGCAATGCCTCTCCCCACAAATTCTTAGGGAGACCTGAATGCGATAGCATACATCTAACATCATTCATCAAAGTTCTATTCTTTCTTTCTGCCACACCATTTTGTTGTGGCGTATAAGGCATTGTCACATATCTTTTAATTCCGTGTTCTTGACAATATAACTCAAATTCTTTTGAGTTATATTCCCCACCTCTATCCGTTCTTAACACCTTAATATTCCTTCCATGTTGCCTTTCTACTTCCATTCTATATTTCCGGAAGCAATCAAATGCCTCTGATTTTGCAGAGATCAGATAAACATAGGCAAATCTGGAATAATCATCTATGAAGGTTATGAAATATTCCTTGTTGTTATATGTCTTTATACTTAGGGGGCCACAAATGTCCGAGTGGACCAACCCTAACAATTCGTTTGATCTATGACCTACTGCGAAGGGTTTCTTAGTCATCTTTCCTACTAAGCAATGTTCACAAGGTGTTAATTCCACCTTTGACAAACTCGGCAGTAGACCCATCTTTATCATTTGTTCCATTTTAGATTTTCCGGGATGTCTCAATCTAAAATGCCATAGATCACATTCTGATAAAGAACACGAGGAATACTCAGAATCTTCAATATTATTATTCTCAGTGTCAATTACAGGGATACAAAATAAATCATGTTCGGGGACAAATCTCCCCATAGCAAGTACTTTCTTATCCTTCCCTATCGACACTCGATTATTATAGAACCGCACTTCCATGCCATTTTTCATCAAGGCCGGTACAGCGATTAGATTCCGCCGGATTCCAGGTGCATAGAACACATTCTTGAGAACCATGATGTTATCCCCAAGATCCAGGTTATATGTACTAACACCTTCTACATCCAGATAGGTCTTGTTACCCATATATATCCTCTGTTCTCCTGCCTTGAGCTTGTTCAGCGTCACCAGCCCCTTGTTCGTCTTTGCAATGTGACGAGTGACTCCAGAATCGACCCACCATTCATTTGAGTCGGCAATCACGGCATTGCATTCCGTGATGCCGATGAATTCTCTCTTTCCAGCTCTTCTATTTTTCGGATGTTTGCTTCCACCCTCATTACCTTGCTTTTGGGGATAATTTGCCATAAAATGGCCAAACTTCCACATGAGTATCAAGCACCACGAGGAACCTTCTTTTCTTTGCCTTAGAATTTGTTGCCCTTAAACTTGGGCCTTTGCGTTCCGAGTGGACGATTCTGGCCGGTGGGCTTTCGGTGTACGGCATTGGCCTCCTGCAAGTGCGCTTCTAGTTCTTTTCTCCTGGCCATTATGTCCTGCTCAATTGCTAACCGAGCTGGCAAATCTGTGACACTTATAACAGAACCACTCATTCTTAAGGTTGTGGCAGCCATGTCTAATGATGCTGGCAAACTATTCAATATAGTCGCCACCTGCATCTTCTCTGGAATTTCGGTTCCAGCGGTCGATAGCTCCTTAGCCATGACAATCATTTTATTTACATGCTCGACAACGCTATCACCTTCCTGCATCTTACATGTGTTGTAACGATGCAATAAGAGTTGAGTATTCACCTCTGTTTTGGTGTCATACTTCTCTTTGATAGCTTTCTACATTTCATTGGAGATTTTGTAAGTTTCGAAAAACTTTATTAAATTATCCTCCATGAACATGAGCAGTAGGCTCTTAACCTTTTTGTCATCTATTAACCATTGCTCCCGTTTTTTCTTTTCTACTTCCGTGGATGTTTCAATAACTTCTGTAACATTGGTGTCAATGACATGTTCTATGTTGTCATGGATAAGGGCATATCGGATTTTTCGGTACCACATGTTAAAGTTGGTTCTATTAAGTTTGTCTAATTTTGCCAGCTCTGAAGCAATGAGCTTACTAGCCATTATGATTATAATGAATATGAAAATATGACAGCTTAATTTAATAAGCCTAAACATGATGACAAAAATTAAACTAAAATTTATGTTGATTAATTCTATCATTTATTTGTGAAGGGTTTGATATTTTTGTTTTGTCTTATTTAATCTGTGATCAAAATAACTAATTAACAAAATAATGAATCAACATATAACTGAATATGCAAGAATATTATATCTAAATATATAATTTTTTTAAGAAAAACACTAAATGACAAACATCATTATATATCAATCCCTAATAACATGAATAATTATCTATGGATGTAAATATGACTATTTAGAAATTAATCAAACATGTTTTTACCATTTAATCAAGATATTACATACATATTATGGATATGAACTCAAATATAAAACTATTTAAGAATTGATTAATTAAACATGTTTCTATCAATTTTAACAGAATATAAATCTCAATAATTATAATTAGAATACTTTATACAAGTTATATCAATTTTTTTTAACAAATATTAGCATAGAACTTTGGATGATGCTCTATAAAAAAAATGAATTCATGTATGTTTAGTGTTAACAGGCATGAGTTCATCTCATTTTATCATGATATACAGATTGCAGCAATGATAATATACATAGATTTATCAAGTCCTTTTCTTTAATAAAAGAACACTATTTACTGAAGCCTAGATGTGGATGACAGAAGATAGAATAAGTAAACTCACACTTTATGAAGCCATAAGGGACGTACAACACTTAGACTGTCAAGTTTGTATGTTATTAAAAATGTTGATAGAGTTTTATATTCCTACTAAAGGAAGCTAAGTAAGATATAAAACATGAAATTAGTTAAATTTCACTGTAAGTGATTGAACTCTCAAATCAATTGACATAGTTCACGTAAATGTCTATAAAATAAATCCCTTACCCTCTAAAGTGATAACCCTTCTTGTGAGTGAAGGGACCTTTATCTCTATTTTTGAACAGATGAATTCAATACACTTTGTATTATATATATATATATATATATATAGTTCGCTTTGTATCTATCCTCCCGGTGTAAAAGAATGTGGGTGATGTGGTTTTGTCGGGGATAGAAAATGATTTTGTCGGGGGACAACTTCTTACATGAAAAATCTTATATATATATATATAACTTCAATATATTCTCTATAACCCTCCACGTGAATGTACTGACACTATGTTGTGTCTTTTCGTCAGTGAGAGGCAGTCGCCCCCCCCCCCTTTTTATGATGACTTTATCACTCACGTGATAAAGAGAAAGGTCGGCCTCCTTCTTTCTTCCTATGGTAAATTTACCTGGACGAGCTGAGAGCCCGCCTGTGAGGCCGATGGCAGATGCGGGCAGTCGAGCTGAGGGAGCCGCGGTCTTCTCCTCTCTCCCGAGAACAAGCGCAGACGAAGTCTCCCGGTGCACGGAAGGCCTCTAGATCGGGTCCGCAGGGCGAGCGGCGGCCGCCAATTTCCGTTTCCGCGGCCTGCGGAAGCCTCGACGGAGGTGGAAGCACCCGCAGCAGTTGTAGTGAGAGGACGCCGGGGGAGGCCAGCGACGAGGAGGGGAGGCCGCGGCGAAGGGGACCGGAGGTGCTGCAGCGGCAGGAGGCTCCGACGAGCCAAAAGAAAGACCGCGACGGCGAGGACGTCCGGGTTGGTGCTGTAGCAGCTGCTGGCAGCCGGAGAGTTGAAGCGACAGCGGCGAGGAACGCAGCAGCGGCGATGGAGCCGCGGCGAAGAAGGCTTCGTCAGCGGCTGCAACGGCGATCCAGGTGGCCGCGGTGGCAAATGGGGGCAGCAACAACGCGGCCGTCGGGCACGTTGCGGAGCAACCGGGCAGTGGCAAGAGCGGGGAGGGGTCCGCCCTGAACCGTGGTGCTGAAGCAAGGCAGCAGCCGATGGCAACGGTGCGATGGCCGGATCGATCTACGCTCTGATACCAGTGAAGGGCGAAGGCGAGATGGGTTTCTTTCCGGACGGGTTGGGGACTCCGGCGAGGTGGGTATTCTTAGATCTCTAGATCTCACTCTTCCGATGGGCATAACCCATCTTACTTTATAGGAGGGTGCTTCACCCACTTCCCCTCTGTCCCACCTTCTACTGTGCACCCTTTCATCAGATCCGGAAACACGGTGAGGTGTCTCCCAACGGGATGTGTCTCCCAACGGGATTGTTGGCCACATGCTAACAGGTCTGGTCTGCTTCCTGCTTCGGGGGGACCTATCCTGAGAAGGAGGAGGAGAAGGAGCGTAGCAGCAACCAGGGGAGGGGAGGGCGGAGCCAGAAGGTGGATCAAGGAGGGGAGGAGAACTGGAGGAGAGGAGGAGAGGGCGTTGTTGGAGGCTAGAGAGAGGAGGAGGAGAGGGGGGTGCAACCATGCCAAGAAGGGAAGGTCGTAGGTCAGATGTGGGAGAGGTGGGGGAAAGGGGGAAGGTTTCCTCTGAGGGAGGGCGGAGGGAGGAGGGAAAGGGGTTTTAGGAGAAGTTTTTGAATGTGGGAGCAGGAAAGGAAAGGGGAGGAGTGGAAAAATGAAGGGAAAATCTGGGTTGGAGGAAAGTGAGGTGGAGGGAGGAGGAAACTTGGAAGGTAGGGGAGTGATTTGTGGAGAGGGAAATAGGAAGGGCGTCTAGGTGGTTGCCACGTATGCAGAGGGGAGGGGGCTGAGGTGGCTGGGATGAAGGTCTAGGTGGCAAGGAGGTGGTGGAGAGAGGGGAGGGGCGCAGGTTAAAGGGGAAGGGAGAGGAAGAGAGAGGGGGCGGGTTAGAGAGAGAGAGAGAGCTAGAGAGGGAGAAGAGAGCTAGAGAGAGATGGGGCGAGGAACATTGGATCTTCCATTTTCTTTCTTTCAAAATTCTTCAGTAACGAGAATGGGGCACCCTTGGCCTCCTTGCATAGAGGTGGTCAAGGGTGTACAATAGATCAAGACACCCTCGTTACAAATAACAAATGATCTTGCAGTCCTGGGGGAGGAGTGAGCATAAAGACTCGATGACTCAACTACTAGCCCACGTACTTATACATGGATGGATGACTCAATAAAGAAAATTATATGAATAAAAAGAAAATGAGAGATATTCACATGGGGTCGATCTCATGACAAATTGCCATGGTGTCGGAATCTAGGCCCTTAAATGAATGGGAGATGATCTCTCTATATGTTGGCCCCATGTATTTAACAGCCCAGATCTTGACCCTATGATAAATTGTCATGGGGCCGACTCCACCTGAACATTTTCCAAAAAAAATTACATCATAAAAAAGGGGAAATGTTGATGAATCTCATCCCGAAGGTGCTGAAGTTGTGTGGAGTCATCACGAGCTGTCGGGGGTCTCGGACGGGGAGTGGACGGTCATCCGTGTCCCCACCAACCACATTACCTGGACATTTGGAAGTGGTATTGGGAACGGAGCAGTATATCTTGGGAAAACACATATACCACTTTATAGCTTTTGATGGATGTGGATGGCGCACTAGGGAGTGCGTTTTGGGAATCATCCGCCATTGAAAGTTAAATTTATTGGCCAAACTGCGATTACCAAAATATGATCAATAGATGGCCTTTGTCCCAGTTGCAGGACACATGCTTCATTTCTGATGAGAAGGTGGGGGGGCAATAGTGCATCTCTTTTTTTGCATCACTCTTTCACTCATCAGCTTTGGGGAAGCCTTTGCAAGGAAATCCAGATAGCTTGGTTCTCACCAAAAGCATTGGAAATTGAAACCTTGTTCCCTGGTTGGAGCAGAGAGTGGCACATTGTAGCTTACAGGGTTACTGGATGATTCTTCATGTGACATTTTGGTCTTATGGATGCAGAACAAAAACAGGGAGGTCTGGAGTCTTTCCAGAGATGTGATCATTGCAGGGAAAAAGATGGGGACACAGTTAAGATGTTTGCTTTGGTGCTCAGAAATATAATGATGGGGGAGTCATCCATTTTGGAAGGCTGTGATGGTGCACTGTGAATAGTTTTTGTGTGTGTGTGTGCGGAGTTTATAGCTTCGGTGTCCTTAGCTAGTTTTGTGAGAATAGGTTTATACTCGCACATTTCCTTCAATATGTGTTATCCACCTTCTTTAGAAATAAGCAATGCATCCCCTATGTTCCTATGGATTGCACAAGGATAATTACCTTCTACCTTTTACAGCATCATTTACATTTTGTCCTGCCTCCGGCACACCCATTTATTGGAAATGTTCCAAACATCTTCATATTGATTGAGCTGCCAAGTTATGTTTTAGTTTCTACTTTCTTCATCCCTTCATATATATGTGGCTTTCATAGCTTACTCTAGACTCATACCAATTCTATATATCCCATCTGAACCACACAATGTGATGTCAGTTTCAGAGTAATTTTGAACCTTGACCAGTGCGCGAGCACATTGTTTGTTGGGAATTTTTCCATTGGGTTTGGATTCTGTGGGTGTATAGACCTCCTGATGTCTGCGACAGCATCTCCTTGCATTCAGGAACCGGAAGACATGCAACAGAACTATTTGGTAGTTGATAACAAGTGCTTCTTCATACTGTGTCAGATGCTAATGCCAGTGTAGAGGAAGAGGATTTTATGACATGTAAATTGAATTGTAATATACTTTCAAGTAATAAGTCCTCTCTGTTATAAGGGTGAATGAGGATAGGAATGGCCGCATGGGGTGTGGGAAAATTTATCCAGTAGACTGTTCTTACAAGAAGGGAGTTTAATTGGCGGTTCACTGTTGTATCAGATCAAGATTCCAACAGAAAGAAATGCATAAATAAATAGGCCTGGGACATGGATTCCTAGCCGATGCTCTGTGATCCTTGGATAGCTACTTACGTTTTGATGACATCTCATGTTCTTGAAGCGAAAGTGTGCATATTAACATTGATCATCTGTTTATGTCCAAACTTTTTCCCTATGATCTATCTTTTTTTAATATCACCATAATCTAACCTCCTTATAATTTTTTATTACTCTATGTCATGTCAGCGTTCTTTTAATCCTCAATATTCTTGAAAAGTTGAAATCAAGGGTATGAAATTTTGTCTATATTCAGATTTTGGGAAAATCTAAATGACAACTTCACAATTTGACCTTTGGAAGTTTTTCAAGTGATACATCATAGTCTCTTGAGAATCATTAAATGCATGTTGGTAGAGTTAGCAATAGGCTAGATCGGGTCAAAAGCATACATGGGAGATTTTACTTGACTCTATCTAGATCTTGAGTTTGGCTTGCTTCACACCCTGGGTGGGTGTAGGTGTGCAGCAGCGTCATTAACTTTTTTTTTTGAAAATTTATTAGAGTGACCTCTAAGGTATCTTAATTTATTTTTTTAAAAAAAAATTCTTGGAGTGACCCCTCAAGATATCCTAATTTGACACCATTAGTTGAGGGGTTCCTTAGAGGTCCGAGAGAAACGTAGAAGGAAAAAATTCTTGTGTCAAATTGTTTATGATTCCCACAAGTTGATATCCTAATTTTCAAATCATCACAAGTTGAATACATCGATTTTCTGGTTCTTTCTCCGTTAACGGTGTCAAAAAATCTTCCAGTTGCCCCCCGTGTGTTAAGTAACGTGCTACCTGAGCAAGCCAAAGATTATATATACTCCTGCTCAGCGATATCTATGCACTCTTTCTGTGGGAGTGCCAGTCTTTTGATACGTGTGACCAGCCAACATGCCGTGTTGTTCCGCCATTGGTGCAGCAACGAAGGTGAGACTTGGCCCGGGTTCTCATGAGCTAATTGAGATACTAGCGTGCAAAACGGAAGATGTTGAATGCATGCGACGTCAGACAGTTGGGGTGATTCGGTTCTGGAGTTTTGGTGACGATAAGATTCTGTCGCTAACAGTGGAAATGAAAAAGTGCATATCCGATATCTCTGTTCAAAAAGTTCAAAAGATGTTGTAATACAGATAATTATCATGTCCAACGTCGTCGGAATTGAACCGATGCTCAGGTCAATTAACGAGTTGATTCAATTTGAATAGGTTAAATCGAATCGGTTTGAATTTTGACGTCATCATAATATTGATACATGATCTGATCTGTTTAAGATAATAATAAATAAAATATAATGATCAAAATAAAAAAATATACATACACAATTATTAATCATAATTATGTAACTATGTAAGTAAAAAAATAACAAGAACATGGTTAAATAAATCAGGGTTTGTCGACCCGTCCGACCCGGCCGACCCGGTCTCTGCGCGGGACGGGTCGGGTCGGGCGGGTCGCACTGCGACCCGGTCCGCCCCGGTGCCTCTCCCACCTCCGGCGCCCCCCGCCCCCTCCTGCTGCAGCCCTCCGACGCCTCTCCCACCTCCGGCGCCCCCCCGCCCAACTCCTGCTGCGGCCCCCCACCGCCCCCCTCCTGCTGCGGCCCTCCGGCACCCCCCGCCCCCCTCCTGCTGCGCCCCCCACCCCCTCTCCCACCTCCGGCGCCCCCCGCCCCCTCCTGCTGCGGCCCCCCACCGCCCCCCTCTCCCACCTCCGGCGGCCACCACCGCCCCCCCACCTCTCCCACCTCCCCCTACCCCTCCTGCTGCGCCCCCCCACCGCCCCCCTCTCCCACCTCCGGCGGCCACCACCGCCCCCCCACCTCTCCCCCCTCCCCCACCGCCCCCCAACCTCCGGCGGCCCCACCACCGAGATCGCTCCCCCCCGCCCCCACCGCCCCCTCCCTCTCCCACCTCCTGCGGCCCCCCACTACCCCCTCTCCCACCTCCGGCGCCCCCCCCGCCCCCTCCTGCTCCGGCCCCCCACCGCCCCCCTCTCCCACCTCCGGCGGCCACCACCGCCCACCCCACCTCTCCCACGGTCCAACCTCCCCCTCCCCCTCCTGCTGCGGCCCCCCACCGCCCCCCTCTCCCACCTCCGGCGGCCACCACCGCCCCCCCACCTCTCCCACGGTCCCACCTCCCCCTTCGGCTGCGGCCCCCCACCGCCTCCTGCTGCGGCCCCTCACCGCCCCCCTCTCCCACCTCCGGCGCCCCGACCCGCCCCGACCCGCTCGTACCGAGCCGGGTCCCGCCTCGCACCGCACCGGTACGTGGCGAGACGCACGGGACAGAGAGGGTCGGTCCGTCCCGTCCACGACCCATGGCCCGTGCGACCCGGCCCCCGCCTGGGTCGGGTCGGGTCGTGCGGGTCAGTGCGGGTCGGGGCGGGACGACAAACCCTGAAATAAATTGACCTTAAAACTATATAATAATTTATTGGTCTTTACTCTTTACAATTGACATCTATGTTCTTTTAAATTTTTAAACTTCAAATATATCTATAATAAAATGATAAGTAACAATAAATCAATAATAGTAATATAATTTTGTTCACGTATAAATTAATATTATTTTAAATATTTAAATATCTTTTAAAGGGTGATTCGGATTGATTCACCGGTCGAAATTTGATTCGTCTGATTTTTTAACATTAGATCGGATCAATCTTAATCAGATCAATTCTTAGATCGGTTGATTGTCGGACCGGTCCGACCGACCAGTCCAATTTGATTATGATAACGTTGATCCTATGCCAATTTACAATAAACTACGTACGGTCACGGTGAGAATAGAAGGAGCCGTTGAATTCATTTTCTTTCGGGACTTGAACATGGGAAAAGTGGGCTAAGCCCAGTTGGCCTCTTCGTTCAAGGCCCATGAGGCCGAAGAAAGCTACCTTCAGAAGGCCCAATAACCTTTTGCACTGGGGGAGGGACTTGACTGCAAAACAGTGCTCGAGTTGCCAACAATAAAGAAGTGGAGGTCAACAGGCTCTTTCGAGAGATGAAGATCGAGTTGGAGATAACCTTTGGTTCGTTGAACTCCATGAAAGCTGGATCCTTGATCCCTCCTTTCTCACTCTCCAAATAGGGGAAGCAGACGTATCATAATTAATGCACTTTGATCTCTAAACTATGTACTTTTACATATTGCTTACGTCAAGACATAATGTTTGGTTCCCTCGTAAAAAATGGACAAGACTGTCCTCAGCAGTGGGGACGAGGAAAACCATATGAAAAGTGCATATTTTAATGATCATTTCATAAACTATCCACTCATCCAATTAGGGATCGGACATGACGTACAGCCTATTCGAAGGGTGAGCGTAAGCCAAATTATTAGGGCCGTTTTGATAGCGGCTTGGTCGGGTGACTGTCGACGAATAACGCAATCGTGATTACGGTGGGTCCTGCGTCCCCCTCACACAACTGAAGTTAATCGACCCCGGGTGACTTAATCGACCCTTCGGGATGGATTAACCTATCCCACCCGGTTATCAAAAGGGGTCTTAGACCGTTTGATAACGGGTTAAGACCGAATAATATAGGTTAATCGGGGTCGGATGAATTATTCTTATTTGACATTTTTTTTCTTAATCGGGGTCAGATAGAGTTAAAGTGAATTAACTCATTTCTAAAAAAATATGTGTAATGAATTAATCGATCCCGATTAAGATTAGGGGTCTGATGGACCACTCTCGGTAGGCCACCTGTCCCTAACTTACTCTGTTATTGAACTCGCCCTTAATAGATGAGAAAACATATTTGATCCAAATGCGACTGGAGGGGCATTCTACCAAGAGCTATATGTGGTCACAGAGACGAAAAGACATTAACATGATCATTAACACGATTGAGCTAAAAGCAGCAACACATGGTTAGGAATTAACAGGGTATACATGTGTAACAATAATATTCTATATAGAATGGATCAAATATAACATAATTTTACCGACGTCAAACTCAAGAATCGATCCAAAGAGAGGTCAAACATCAAACGCATGGATATAAAGGACAAAGATAAGATTAGAGAACTTAGCTGAAACACACATTTATGAATTGTCCTTAATTAGAGAATAAATCATCTCCGCTATATTGATGCGTAGTAGTTGTCGCGATCTTCTCTCATGATATGACGTCTACAACTATCTCGTGGACTCATTATCAAGAGATCACACCTTAAAAATGGATCAGAGCTTTGGAGATCTTGAGACGATTATAAGAACGATTATCATCACCCAAAAACTTTAGATAAAGGGTTTTTATCTGCAAGAGGAACGGCTTCCTCCAAATATCTCAAGAGTCGCATCCGTTCCCAAAAAATCTGCACAAAATGCTCTTTCCGTAATTGAAGGTAATAGATCATCACTTGATGAGACATGACAAACGTGCATGTGTGTGACTCACCATAATCTCTCATTATTCTTTGGAACGCATTATTAAGGAACTTTGTGACTATAAACACCCACACCTTTTCTTAGTTTCGAACGCGGAATAAATGTTTCACGTACCAATCAAGAAAGCGGTTCCCTTATGAAATCATTGAATTCTCTCTTCCAAGTCCAACACACATCAATTATAGTGGTTGTCGAGGGTTCGAGAAGATGTGCAAATGAACCGATATGCTCGATGAGTTTTGAGTAGCATGAGTTTCACTTCAATGACTATTGGAAGCCTATGCATTTAGTGAGTTGAGTTCAAATAAGTTCTCAAGCACGAATGAAGAGCGAGCTGAGTTCAAAGTACCGATGTACTCGAGTCATTTAAGCTTGTGAAGGAGTTTATTTGTTTATTTTAATTACTTAAAATTGCGTATGTTCAGAATATTGGTCAAATAATGCATTGGGAACAAGAAGTGAGAAAAGTGACGGCCTTTCAAAATTTCACATTTTAAGTGTTGAAGTTTCGTCCACATTGGACATGGGAAATGGGAGGAGGATGACTGCTCCATAAATCTGTAGGGCTGAACACGGTTTGATTTTGTTTGAAGTGAATTTTTCTTAAATTAAATCGAATCAAATTAAGAGTTCAATCGAAATCAAATCGAATCGAACTATTTTAAAACCAAATTAAATTAAGTTGAATTAATTTGATTTAGTTCGATTTGATTCGATTTGAACCATATTCGTGTCCTCTTTTAGAAATTAGATCAGATTCAAACAGGAGTAGAAAAAAATAGGATAAAAAAATTTCTACCAAATGAAATAAATATTAAAGAAATAACGTCAAAAGTTGAAACTTGTAAGAACAAGCTCTACAATATTTTCACATAAAAAAATTAAGAACGTCAGTTAGTAAAATGGAAGGTGATTTGAAACAAAAAATTGAACCGATAGATCAATGGCTCTCTCTCTTCGTTTCTAGTGAGAGAAGCTCTGAGCGTTTCCCGCCCCATTTTCCCTTTTGCATCGCAGAGCTCCCTCCCCGCCGGCCATGGTGAGTGCGGCGGGGGAGGCACAATCTTCCGGAATTGGAACCGAATCTCCAGCAGAAAATGCTCCTACTATACTTCGGAAGTCATATGCTCAATCTCTTCTGGAATCTCGTCAAATGCCTCAGCGTCGCATTTCGGTGAAGCCCCCTGCGTTCACTGACCAGGGAGAGCCGGCAGTATTCTTCTCGCAGGAAGACATTGAGGTATCTTGCGATCATCTTCAGTATGCTATAATTTCTAAATGTTCATATGGCCGTCCTTCGATTCCTGAAGTCCAGGCATGTTTAGCTCAATCCTTCCATCTGACTACCGAGCCGATCATCAGTCGTATGAACCCTAGACATTTACTAATTCATTTGGGAAACGAGAATGACTACTTGAGGGTTCTCTTACAGAAAAGTTTTTTCATAAAAGGTTTCATGTTCAGATTTTTCAAATGGTAGCAGGATTTCGATTTTTTGTCTGATCCGCCAATTATTCCAGTCTGGATTGGTTTTCCGGAGCTTTCTGTTAATTTCTACCATGATGACATGCTACGATCTATAGCTGGCAATATCGGTCAGGTGCTTCGAATTCATGAAACCACAGCTGCGATGACGAATACTTCAGAAGCCCTGGTATGTATAGAACTGAATCTTGACAAACAAAGGAGAGATAGGATTTGGATTGGTATTGGCAATGGAGGATTCTGGCAGCCGGTTAATTACCATAGAGTCCCCCAGTTATGTTCATTCTGTCATAAAATTGGTCATTCGGACAAGGAATGCAAAAAGAAAAAAGGTAAAATTCCCCTCAAGAAAATTACAGAAATACATGAAGAACAGAGGAATACACGGCAAGTTTATAAGCCGAAGAAGGTCATAACAGATGAAACTCCAGTTACAGATGCAAATAGATTTTCAATCCTCAATCAGGTTGCTGAGGAAATTGAGTCGAAGATTGTGAATATCCAAGTCAAGAAAGTTGATAGAGCTCCTTCAGGAACAGAAGGACTTTGCAATGATTTATCTTCTGCTTCTCCTGATTTATTGGAAGATGATGAAATTAATGGTTCTAAGCCTAGGAAATGTTGCAAAGCTTCCTCAACTTCAAATCCTGTCTTCCTCCCCTGTATTTCAGAATCTGAGGAGCTGCCTTCAATCCATCAAGTTTCAGGGAAGATGCAGGGGACTTTCCCTGATCATAGTCTAGAAAATTCAGCTATGGATCAGATAACTCTTAAGGCCGTCAATATTGATGTGGTTTCAAAATTATCAGCTGCTGAGAATGTTAAAATGGTATATCAATTCGGTGACTGTTCAAAAAATTTACCTCTGAAATCAAATTCTGATTCTGTTCTACCTGGAGTTTTATTTAGTGATGCCCGATTGACAAGGGCCAAAGCCAAGGTATTGGCTGTTCATTCATTCCCTTTTTTTAGTAATGATTAAATCAGCATTGGTGTGGAATGTCAGAGGAATTGGAAATAAGGCCACTATTCGGAGCCTCGCTCAGCTAGTTAGAGCTCATGATGTTAAATTGGTTGCTATATCTGAACCTTGCATCAATTTTAACCGTGCTCCTAAAGTAGCCAGGAAAATCAAAATGAAGTCTGTGATTGGAAATAATGGTGACTCTTCTAAAATTTGGTTATTTTATAACTCTAGTTTAAATTTGCAAATAGTGCAGCAGCATCCTCAATATTTGACTGTGGGCATTCAGGAAGAAGGCTCCACTTCTTTGCTGTTCACTGCCATTTATGCTTCGTGTAGTTGTGATATTCGCAGGGAAATGTTTGACTCCTTAATGACTTTTAGTCAAGGGGTCTCAATCCCATGGATAATAAGAGGTGATTTCAATTGTGTCCTGTCTCCTGAAGAGAAAATTGGGGGTAATCTTCCATCAGTGGTTGCAATGTCTGATTTTCAAGGCTTCCTATCAACTGTTGGTCTTGTTGATGCTGGTTATTCAGGCTCAAATTTCACTTGCTCAAACAATCAGTTAGGCCCTACTCACATCAGAGCTCGGCTGGATAGAATTCTCTACAACTCCTCTTGGTTGGAAAAAGGAGTTAGTTTGTCAGTGAAACACTTTCCTAGAGGCCCCTCTGATCATGCTCCCCTTTTGATTTCGACAAGCTCTGCTAGGTTAACCCCGGGGAGGTTTATTTACCAACATATGTGGCACACTCATCCTGAATTTCTAGATTTTGTTAAGGTTCAGTGGAATAAGGTCACACAGACTGATGTTCATCCTTTTCATGCTCTTCAAAGTAAACTGAAAAGTTTAAGACTTCATCTTAAAAGCTGGAACAAAGATATTTTTGGCAACATTCACAAGCTTAAAGAAGATACTAATCATGCTGTGGAAAGAGCTCAGGCTTGCTATGATGAAAACCCTATTGCTGAGAATAGAGTTATACTTAACAAAGTAAATGCAGACATGAAGATGGTATTGGCTAGGGAGGAGATATATTGGTATCAAAAATCCAGAGTTCAGTGGTTGCAGTCCGGAGACAGAAATACACAATTTTTTCACCATTATACCAAAGTCAAACAGCAGAGGAACTTCATTCAAAAACTTAAGGTGAATAACATCTGGGTGGAAGATCAAGCCTCCTTACTTGACGGGGCAGTTGATTACTTTAAGTCATTGCTTGCTTCAGAGGATCACAAATTTGATGAAAACTTGTTCTCAGCTATTCCTTCTCTGATTACTGATGATCAGAACACTTCACTATGCTCTACTCCTTCTGCTGATGAGGTCAAGACTGCGGTTTTTTCTCTGTCAGGAAACAGTTCTCCAGGACCAGATGGCTTTACAGGAGGATTCTTCACCTTTTGTTGGGACATTGTCTGCTTGGATGTGATTAAAGCTGTTCAGAGTTTTTTCCAAGGGTGGGGTCTTCCGCAGGGAATCACCTCCACTATTATGTGCATCATCCCTAAAGTCAAGAATCCATCTTCATTTGCAGATTTTAGGCCTATAAGTCTATGCAACTTTGCTTATAAAATAGTGTCTAAAATCCTGAGTGACCGGCTGAGGCATATTCTTCCTATGATAATCTCAAGTGAGCAAAGTGGGTTTATCACTGGAAGACTGATAACTGATAATTTTCTTCTGGCCAGGGAACTTTTTATGGAGCTAGACAGACCGGTTAGAGGGCATAATATGCTTATTAAACTTGACATGGCTAAAACCTATGACCGCATTGAATGGGATTTTCTTCTCCATACAATGAGAAAATTTGGTTTTTCTAACAGGTTTGTGTCTCTCATTGCTCAACTTTTGATGAATTGTTGGTTCTCTATATCTTTGAATGGACAGATTCATGGCTATTTTAAGTCATCTAGAGGGGTTCGACAAGGAGATCCTTTAGCACCTGCATTGTTCATCTTAGCAGAGGAAGTATTGAGTAGAGGGTTGAGTCTATTATTCTCTTCTGGTAAATGCAAATTTTATCATTTGCCTCGAGGTTCGCCTCAGTTATCTCACATCCTTTATGCTGATGATGCAATTATTTTTCTGAATGGGAGCATTCCCTCAGTTAAGCAGTTATTGACTTTCCTTGCAAAATATGAAATGTCCTCTGGACAAAGAGTTAATGCTTCCAAAAGCTACTTTATTGTTGGAAAAAGAATGCCAGCCTCATCTATCAACAGATTAAAGCAATTGTCTGGGTACCAGCACAGAACAAATACAATCACTTACTTGGGTATTCCTTTGTTCAAAGGAAAAACTAATAGGGTGTTTGGTTACGTTTTTTTTCCTCTTTCTCTCTTAAATTTTAAAAAAAGAGAGATAACTCACTTAACGATGTTTGGTAAGTATTCTTTAATTTTTAAAAGAGAAATAAACTCTATTCAAATCTCTTTCTAAAACAAAACACCTCTTGAGTTGTTTTTTTTTTTGAAAACGTATCGTGACTTGTGAGACCCTTCTCCCTCTTCTGCTCTCTCTCTCTCCCACTCCGTCCTCTCTCCCCCCCTCTCTCTCTCTGCAACTGCCGAAGGTCCGGCGCCCCGCAGGGGAAGTACCCCTCCCCCCTCCGGCGGCCCCCTCCCCTCCCCCGGCGGCTCCCCCCTCCCCCCTGCGCAGCCCCCTCCCCTCCCCCGGCGGCTCCCCCGTCTCCCTGCGGCGCCCCCCCTCTTCTGCTCTCTCTCTCTCTCTCTCTCTCTCTCTCTCTCTCTCTCTCTCTCTCTCTCTCTCTCTCTCTCTCTCTCTCTCTCTCTGTGCAACTACCAGGTGCCGGCGCCGGAGGGGAAGACCCCCCTCCCCAGCCCTCCGGCGGCCCCCTCCCCTCCCCCGGCGGCTCTGCCAGTCCCCCTGCGGCGCCCCCCTCTTGTGCTCTCTCTCTCTCTCTCTCTCTCTGCAATTACCAGGTACCGGCGCCGGAGGGGAAGACCCCCCTCCCCAGCCCTCCGGCGGCCCCCTCCCCTCCCCCTGCGGCGCCCTCCCCTCCCCCGGCGGCTACCCCCTCCCCCTGCGGCGCCCTCCCCTCCCCCGGCAGCTCCCCCAGCGGCTCCCCCTCCCCCTGCGGTGCGGCGCCCTCCCCCCTCCCCCTGCGGCGCCCTCCCCTCCCCCGGCAGCTCCCCCGGTGGCTCCCCCTCCCCCTGCGGCGCCCTCCCCTCCCCCGGCAGCTCCCCCGGCGGCTCCCCCCTCCCCAGCGCAGCCCCCTCCCCCTCCGGCGCCCTCCCCCCGTCTTCTGCTCTCTCTCTCTCCCACTCCGTCCTCTCTCTTTCTCCCCCCTTCTCTCTCTCTCTCTCTCTCTCTCTGCAAATGCCGGAGGTGCCGGCGCCCCGGAGGTGACGATTCCTACCATATGAGAGTTATCTACCAAACACATCTACATAAATTTTAAATTTTATAATAATGATGCCAAACAGACAGTGTCAATTTTTATCAGTTTTAAATTTTAAATCAAAAATTATGTTGACACAAATTTTTAGATAGAAATAGATTTTAAAAAAAAACTGCTCCCAAACACCCTATAAGGTTACTCATTTCAAATATCTTATTGATAAAATGAACAACAAACTAGCAGGTTGGCAGAGTAAATTTTTATCTCAGGCTGGCAGAGTAGTCCTTATTCGTTCTGTGCTGTCATCATTGGCAATATACTCAGCTAGTGCTGTTTCAATTCCTTGTACCATCCAGAGACAAATTGAAAAATTGTGTGCCAATTTTTTTTGGCAAGGGACCGACACTTCTCACAGGAAGCATTGGGTTTCATGGGACAGAATTTGTAATCCTATAGTCAATGGAGGCCTGGGCATTAGAAGTATTGTTGATATTCAGATTTGTTGTCAAGTAAAACTCCTGTGGCTTTCTATATTCAGTGATTCCCTTTGGGCTCGGTTCGTTAGATGCAAATATTTGCAAGGCCGTCACATTTCAGATTGCACCTCCCCATATCCAGCAGGAATCAGAACCAGAGATTATGTAAAAGCTAAAACTATTCTTCTTTCTGGTCTCCGGATGATCATAAAAGATGGCTCATCTATAAACTTCTTCAAAGATATTTGGTACAAAGATAAAGCCTTAACTGCTCAGGCTCCTCCTCAATCTTCTGTTGAGGATTATTCTGCAAGGGTTGTATTAACAGAAGTTCATCATAATGCTTGGAGTTTCATTACTGATCAGCAGATCCGAGGGGATCTTCAGAACATTATTTTACAAAATGGTAGGGATATTCCCATCTGGTCATTATCTAATTCTGGAAAATTTAGCATTAAATCTACTTACAGATATATCAAGGGGCAATCAACTCAACAGGACAGCTCAGGTTTTAGCAAGCTATTGAATATCAAATTTCCTCCAAGGGCAGCTTTATTTTGTTGGAAGCTCATACAGCAGGCGGTTCCCACTGATAGCAGAGTACAATCAAATGGTGTACAGATGGCATCTTGCTGCTCCTGTTGTCAATTCACTAAGAATAATGAAGATGATGATCATCTATTTCTGAAAAGTGAACCTGCTGCCTTACTATGGAATAAGTTTGGACCCCTCTTACCAGAATTAAAACCATCATCTAATTTCCGATTGTGGCTAAAGCAATTCATTTCAGAAATTCATATTACTTCTCCTAAAGGTTTTATATCTCTCATGATGGTAATTTTGATAACTTGGGAGATTTGGAAATACAGATGCTTGGTCAGGTATGAAGGTAGCTCTTCCAATATTCTAAGGGTGGCTGATATCATTCTTTTAGAGATTAAACAAATTGTGCAGCATTCCCAGTTCAGACAAGGAATTAGTCATAGTCACAGGAAATTGATTCATGAATTTGGCATTGAGGTCAACATCAAACAGTCGGCATTTAATATAATTAGATGGATGCCCCCTTCTGTTAACTATTCTCTTAATATTGATGGGGCTTGTAAGGGAAACCCAGGCCCGGCTGGAGGGGGTGGCTGCATAAGAAATTCTTATGGCCAAGTTCTATTAAGTTTCTCTTATTTCTATGGGAATGGCACTAATATGATTGCTGAAGGAAGAGCTCTCCTGGATGATTTACGCCTAGCCAGCCTGCACTCTATCCCTCTGTCAATCATCTATACAGATTCTATAGCTATGGTTGATATGCTTACCAAGAAGAATTAAGATCCCCCTTGGTCCCTCCTTCCATGGTGGGCAGATATTCAAGAAGATTTTCAGTCGTGTGGCTGCCCCATATCTCACACCTACAGAGAGATTAATCAGGTTGCTGATGCCCTTGCCAATTATGCAATAATCATTGGCCGCAACAAGGAGTTTTATTCTTTCAAAGATTTGCCCATACTAGCCAAAGCTTATGCTTTAGCGGATGCATCTGCTGTTCCTAATTTTCGTAGAATTTTCGTATAGCCTCTTTTCATACTCATTTGTACTAGAGACTTGTCTCTTCGGTCTCTATTGATCTGTACAGATTCTATACAAAAAGAAAAGTAATAAAATCAGCATTTAGGGGTTTGCTTGGTGGAGTGAGACTATTCCCTTCCTCTGGAATGGGGGTGCACTCTCCCTTCGGTCGCTAGATGACTTTGTGTTTGAGATTAAAAAAAAAAGAAGGTGATTTGAAACCTACTTCGTAAAGTCAGAAATCTCATCAGGATGATGGAGATTGAACTTTTAGAATTAGAGTTTATAGTTATATATACATTTATATTAACTTGACAAAAATATCTTTAAATTCGAGTTATTCAATTTGGTTCGATTTCTCGAACTTTAAAATCAAATCAAACAAAAAATTTTAATATAGTTCGATTTGAATGTAAATCGAATTTTTTTAAATTTCAACTTAAATCAAACCGAACCAAATCTATCGATTCAATTTAATTTTCAGATTAAACTCAGAATAATGATCACCCTACCAATCTGTCCTCTGTTATTGTTCTCTTGCCTTGCAGTGTCCTGAGTTGCCCGTTCGGATCTGATCGTATGAGACTTGTAGTCAACCGTTATCGTTCAAAACCTTCTTGGTCAACCCACAGGACTTTGACCACTAGTTTGTGCTTGGTCCTAGTTAAAGGAAAACAAAACTTTGAAATTTCACCTTCGGCCCAAATTCACGAGTTGGACTCGGAAATCGAAGCTTGAATCATCATGTATCTAAAAACAAGCTGAGCTGAAGTGGCCAGTTTAATTAGGTACTTGATAGAGTTCGATTAAGTCGAAGTTTCAGTTCTAGTTGTTTGAACTAATTCCAAGTAATTAAGATAATATTCGTCTCAGCTCGATTTACTTGCATCCTTAAATTTAAATACTATGTGGGGTGGGCTTATTGCACCATCTTAATTATAACAGTGCAACATGTATCACTTAATTTCTTTTTTAAAAAAAATGGATCTTGGAACCAACCGAAAAGGTCCATGTCCATACATTATCGTCTAAGATTGGACTACTCAAAAAATTCCAAAAAAATAAAATATAAAAAAAAACTGATATTTTTAATGGGCCAAGAGTGGTATTAATTTTTTCTTTTTTGAAAGATAAAACTAACATCTGCTCCACCGGTACTAGGTGGCACAGTAAACACGCGGGTGCAGCAAGTATTACCCATATTGTATGATGCTGCAGCCACGGGAATGGGCTGGCCTTACGTTGCTCGAGACAGGTGAGGTGGCTAATAAATGGGCATCCGTTATCCCAAAAAAAAAAAAGTAGAAGAAGAAGAAGAAGAATGTTAACACTCGACTCTATATATTCTTCTCTTCAGCTTTCACACGAATGCCCACTATACGTACCTTAAAATGATAATACTTAAGTCACCTCCAAGCGGTAGGGACTTGGGCCTGATCAGATGCCCCCAAACGAGACAATTTTCCCTTCTGTATGCATGCATCTCGTACGTAGCATCTCCATGGCGGGATTAATATATATATGTATATATATATATATATAAGCTTAAGATTCCCCGACCGAGATGAGGGGGACTTTTTGGACACCTACCTCCGAGGCTCTGGTGATAGGCTTTCCATATTCCTATTAAATTTCGCTACCTATATATATCATTGCCAACAATGCGAGGGTTTTGGCTTTACTCCCGCCTATATATATATACCTCCGTGCTGTCAACTCGTGAGCAGAATATGCGACACGAATTCGGATAAGACGTGAGAACAAGAAGATCACTTTTCAACACTGTTCTGGGCTGTAGTAGTAGTAGTAGTTAGTAGTAATAGTAGTAGCTAGTAGCGAGGGTGCAACAGTATCTTGTGTCACACAGCTGACTGCAGACTAAAATCATGCCCTTCTTTGCACCTGCAGGCCGGCCGGGACGTACACCGCTGTCCCTACGTACTTTTGCTGCAACTTTTCACGATCAGTGGTTGGCTGGAGACGACCGTGCTGGACAATTCTGTGCCTTGTGAGAGGCTGATCGACGGAGTTCTGGGCACCGATCACATGCTAGTAACGTGAAGGAGCCCGATGATGACGACAAGAGATTCCCCATGCATGTCCCCACAAGCTAATGTTTATGTCATGGATTAATTATATATGAGTGGGATTGGCTTTACGAATCGATGCAGAGGGACGGTGGAGGATCCTGCATAATTCACCAGATCAATAATATAAGTTTGAGATGTTGTTTCCTTGGTTCCCGAGCAATTTCCTCCGGCAGAATTCCTGCGGAAGAACCCCCGAGTCTTGAGGCCGTGATGGGAGAGTCGTAGAGATATGAGCAAGGAGGAACATAACAATTGAAGAGAGAAGAACAGAGAGAGAAGAAGAATAACAAGAAGTTGGGGTTAATTGTGTTGTTTCTATCGCAGCCAAACTATGTATTTATACTATTTACAAGACTCCTGGAAGCTATGCCACAACTGTTGGCTAGTCTTCCCCAAACTTGTAACTAATTATGTTCTACAGGAAGAAATTAAGGATCACAATTCTTTATCAATTTTTCCCTGATTGCCACGCCGTTGTTTGTTGAATGGCCGTTATAACAGTTCCTGCGACTGACCGTTTGCTAAATGCTACGTTACAAGCTCTTCCCCTCCTTCCTTGAAGACCTTGTCCCCAAGGTCAAAGTGAGAATATGATGTAATAAAATTATCATAGAATTCCCATATTGTTTCACTTCGAGGGTGATCCTTCCACTAAATCAATAACTGAGTGGCAGCCTGATTTATATGCCTCTTGACTAGACGATGATCTAGAAGCATTTCTGGTTCCTTGGCCAATGACACTAATGCAGCTGGAAGGGGAAGACTATTGACATGATGATCTCCATGCTTCTTTTTGAAATGAGACACATGGAAAACTGGATAGATCTTACTACCTGCAGGTAACAAATACTTGTAGGTTACTGCTCCAATGTATTCAATGATTTCAATGGATCATAATAATTGGCAGACAATTTTTTGTTGTAGCGCCTCATGACAGAGTGTTACCTATATGGTTGGAACTTGAGATAAACCCAATCACCAACATTATATGATTTATCTGTACGGTGCATATCTGTTAACCTCTTCATCCGATGCTGAGCCTTAGAAAAATGAAGTTTCAATTCGGACAGAATCTGATCCCTGTTGATCAATGTGTCTGCTACTACTTGTGCCTTGGCAGTGCCTAGAACATATGAGACCAGAGTTGGAGGTGGGACCCCGTATACAACTTCAAACCGTGTGATGCTCGTTGATGTATGCATGGTGGTGTTATACCAATATTCAACCCAATGAAGCCACTCAAACCAATGCTTCGGTTTCCGGTAACAAAAACACCTTAGATAAGTCTCCAAACACTTGTTTAATGCCTCAACCTGCTCATTCGTTTGTGGATGATACGCAGAAGACATGTGAAGTTCGATACCCTGTAATCTGAAGATTTCTGTCCAAAATTGACTTGTAAAGAGGGCATCCATGTCAGATACAATCATTTGGGGAATTCCATGTAATTTAACAATTTGTGTCGTGAACTCGCTTGCCACTGTCTCAACTGTCTAAGGGCGTTTCAATGCCAGAAAGTGGGCATACTTGGATAATCTGTCCACAATTACTAAAATGGTAGTCTTGGACTGTGAAGGTGGAAGTCCCTCCATAAAATCCATGTTGATACGAGTCCAAATGGTTGATGAGATTGGTAGTAGTTGTAGAAGACGTGCTAGTGATTGTGTGAGGGATTTACTTCTCTGACAAACATCACACTGTTAAATATATGACTTGACTGTGTTGTCCATACCCGACCAATAAAAACTCATTTTAACTCTATGAAGTGTTTTATGATAGCCGGAGTGGCCCTCTTCTGGGACATCATGATGTGCATGCAATATTATAGGAAGCAAGGAAAAACTCTTGTGCAAATGAATGCGACCTATTTTAGATGACCCCCCCCCCCATATGTAGTGAATAAGTGGTAAGATCCAATTTTACCTAGAGTCCGCTGATCCATGAGCGCGTCTTCCTGTGAACAAGATCATATTGTGGTAGCTAGCTCGTCTCTCGATCTCGTTGTTTTGCGGGATCGATCACATTATGTCAGATACCATCATCAATAGATCTGTATGGAGGTGATATGCTTCTTGTTGGTATTCAGAAAAAAAGAGAGACAAAGGATACCGTGGCATCGATCATTCTGTTGGTAATTATGGTATCACTAGACTCGGACGTTCAGTGTGCCATAATACATAACACGTATGTTTTAAGATGAGAGCCTTCTCTAGTTCGATACATTTTAACTGTCGACCATCTTATCTTTATATATCTCAGCGCACAATATATATAATCAAATTTATTGGTGGAATCTATACACGAAATGGGTGAAAAATTACCCAGTGTACTTTAGTTTACAACAAAAAGATAAGAGTTTTTTATTGCATATAAGTTAGTATAAACTTAGCTAATTGTCGACTATTCCCTATTCCCTAAGTTATAACTATTTTTCTATAAGTCCCTACAATCTTCGCCCTCTTATTAAAAAATTCATGTGATTTGTGTATGTCAAAAAAAAAAGAAATTCTTTTATGGAATATTCCATGTTGAGGTGATAAAACACTAACAGAGATTAAAGTACCCCCCAAAATGTGGGCCCCTACTCTCTCTCTCTCTCTACCACCTCCCCCATTTGAAAATCCTTGCCGGTCTCCGCCCTCATCCACCACGGCCAGCACCAACAACCTGCCGGTCTCCACTCCACCGCCTTCTTCGTTGACGTCGGCCACTCACATAAGGAGGCAGAGGAGGGATTCCAACTGGTTTCGAGCCATGGAGTCACCGACGAAGGTGAGGTGACAACTGCAAAGGAAGGCAATAGCATCGAAGGGGGCAGAGTACATATTTTATCTTGCTCCTGCTCCGGCTCCGACCAGGTAGCAAAAGGTCGATCAATTTGCTGGAGGGGGAGAGAGAGAGAATGGGGGAGATCGTCCCCTTCTTCATCCTCTTAAACCCTAGCCGAAACCCCCACTACGCCGCCTCCTACTTCCTCCCCCCTCTCCTCACCACCACGCCCTCTTCACCTTCCCTTTTGAAGCCCTAGCCGCCACCATTGCCCCTTCTTCCTCCACGCTCCTGAACTGTAGCAATAATGACACCTCCACCATCGAGCACCACCCCCGGCAAGCGCCACCAGACCATAGTCGTTGCCTCCCGTGCCACCCCTTCCCTCTCATCTACTGCTGCCAAAAAGATCGCCATCATTGATGCCTCTGCTTCCCATCTCCCTCATCGCAGCTACAAGGAGGAGCCAGCCCGCCAACCCCATCGTGCCGGCACCCCCCTCCACCGCCCACTACGACCATGGATGGCAAGTCGGCAACTCCAGGACAGCAACAAGCACGTACCGCCACCATCTATCGACGCTCCTTCACTGCCCTACCCCTCCACGCTCTCCTCCCCCATCTCCGCATTTCTCTCTTTGCTCACAGGATCACTTATGCCACACCCAAAATCGCACTACCGACATAGCGCCGCCGCCATCCCTCTCTCGTCTAGCGGGGACAGAAACCCCCTCCTCCCTTAATTTCTCCTTCCTCGGCCCCCTCCTCCTATCATCTGGCAGAGGTGATCCCGCGGGATGGAACACTTCTCTCCCTCTCCCATCCCTGTCATCCGGCGACTGACCGATGGTGCTGGCCCCTCGTCCCTCTCCTTCTCCGTCAACGCCCACACCCCACTTCCAAACGTCACTCTCGACGGCGGGGACATCTCCTATGTTGCTCTCAGCTCTCTTTCTTTCTCTCTCACGACCAACTAGGGGTAATTTCATATTTTACTTTTCTTGGGTCAACTTAACCATAGTTTGATTAATTAACTTTAGTTGGACAAAATGAACAACATAGAGTTATTTACACAACGGCAAAGATTGTAAGAGCTTATGGAGAAATAATTGTAACTCATTTACTAATTGATAATTCGCTAAATTTTTAGAGACTTACAAATAAAAATCTCAAAAGATGAATATATTGTGACCCAATTATGCCTTGAACTCAGTGTCAAGCGTCTAAACTAAGCTTAATTAAATCAACTGTGCTACGTTCTAAATTACTAAAAGAGATTTGCTAGTCAATATCAGCTGCTAGCGATCGCAAGGAAATTGGAGAAAAGTTTAAATGCATCAAATTGACCCGGTCTCAACCAGTCGCCACTCGAAGGGAGACCAACTCGTGCGAAATGTCAAGCTTTTTCAAGAGTGAAAGTAAAATCCCATCATATTGTATGATACTGATATTAAATTAAAACTTTAGAGTAATTTTATTTTGTAAACTCGTTTTTTTTGGAAGCATAACATATGGTATTCATTCATTATGATCAGTCCAAGTGAGAGGCATATGTGTACGTGTAGATGTAAAAAACAAATTTGAAGATGTGTGCTAGAGAGAGAGAGAGAGAGAGAGAAGGGGGAGGGCTACTAATTCAAGTTTTTTTTTCCTATTCATGACAAATTGACGAAATTAACCAGCTGACTCCCAACACGCAGCCGCGCTCGACTCCATTCCAGTGCCAGCCGTTTGCTCCATGGAATGACTAGGTACCCTAATTAAGAAACGCTTGTTGGTACGACAGCTCGTGGGTTTCTCTCCTCCCACAACTTTACATCCTAAAACCAGCTGGTTGGTTTGTCATATTGCATGCTACCTGAAGGAACAGAGTCGATGTTTACTTAGAAACGTTTAATTAATTGACAGCTGAAAACTTACGGGGCCACCCAATTAACAGAGAGCAAGAGCCCATTCATGTCAGCGTCGGACCATCTGACAAGCTGCCAAAATGAGGTCCGTCCAAGCCATTCCATCGTAACAATGTACGTTGTCTATCTCCAATGCAAAAATTCAACTGGGTTAAACAAGTCTAAAATCACCTTAATCGGATTTTTCACATGAATAATTCTGGTAAAAATTTTATAATTCATGTAAAAATATCTCGTAAAATTGTAGTCTCGTGAATACCCTCTTTCTGTCAAATTCCATTTTCTTAATTAGTTCATGAATACGTACGTACTCCTCGTATAATAATTAATAGCAGAGTACACAGGTATATCTCCTTGATGATGCCGAAAGGGTTAGTTGCGTCATCCCCTTCGAAAGAAAGAGGATACACATGAAACTACAATTTTAATGTAAAGTTTTAGATAAGTGAAATTTAATCAGGCCTATTTAGCTAAAAAGTTTACTTTAAATTTTATGCTTTTGCTTGGTTTGCTTTGGAAGTAGCTAGCTAGTCTCTACTTGGGTACTAGTTAATCTGCATATTGGAAAGATTTTGTGACACTGCCATGGTCAAAACAAATTCAACCCAAGTTTAATTTAAACGCCAATAGATCGATGCACCCGAACTTGAACTAGTTTGGATCTTGACATTAAATATGACGTCAACTTTTACTGACGAAAAAAACTCAAGTTATAATATGGCCCAACTTATATATTTTGACCAAGTATAGAGCTCTAAAAGAAATGGATTATGTAATCAGGGACTTGGAACAAGTGATTAAGTTGAAAACTTCGGGAAAAAAAGGGTTCGACAGAAGATGTCCCGAAACCATTAAGAGGGTCAATGTCAAACCATTCGAAACGGTCAAGGTTTTGAGTTTGGAAATTGCTCTCAGGCTTTACTTAGCGAGCCTTTTCAATGTATAACTTTTTGAGGGGTCGGCAAATCTTTTTTTTTCTTTTTTTGTCAAGTCATCCAATGAGATTTGAGGGTCTTCCACTGACCTAAGTAATCAGAGAGTCAAGATTTGAACCGAAGATCTTATGATTCTAGATAAGATGAAGAATCAATTGAATTATCCAACTGATTTGAGAGTCGATAAATCTAAAATAACACTGGCTGCATTGTCTAATTCGTCGATTAATTAGCCAAGATCACCCAAGTGGAACCATATATGGCCTTTGTTGTTTATGATTCCCACAAGCTAAGCAACACCAAAAAAAATGTTGGGTTATAAGAACGAGACGCTGACGTGGACAGAAGGTTTTGATAGGAGAGTCCGTCAAAGATAACACAAATTAAGAGATTAATGAAATAACATAGATCTTTTATCGAGCCACCGAGAATTAATTTAGGCCTGGGTGTTGTCTCTCTCTCTCTCTCTCTCTCTCTCTCTCTCTCTCTCTCTCTCTATATATATATATATATATATATATATATATATATATATATATAGACGAGATCAATGAAATGATATAATAAAAGAAATCAGAGAACAAAAAACATAGATGGGAGTCATGGAGCTGCTGCTGAGTTAATTATAGGCATTATCTGTGACGTGGTGCTGAGGCGACAGGGCGACCTGTCACCGGCCCACCAATATGCAAACATCTTTGATTCACTCCATGTTTCGTAATTTCCTCGACCTACGTATACAAAGATTTATTAGATCTTTCATGTGACGTAATATAAGTTAGATTCATTCAATTTTTTAAAACAAAATTAACTATCAAAAAAAATATTAACCAAAGATCAAAATTAGTATGGGAAATGGAATAGGGAGGTTGAGATAGGGGGAATGAGTGGGGCTCGGAGATCACTCCGTACGTGGTCCCAGAACCTGAGCTGAGCCATCAGCAGCAACGGTACTGAATCCATCAGAGTCTACTCCCAGGCGAATCTCTGGCCCTCCCGCCTACGCCTATCCCTTCCCCTGTGCCCACACATTTTTCCGCATCTTGTCAGCTTTTTTTTTCTCCGATGGCCCCACCCTCCTTGCTCTCGGTGCTTTTGAGGTCTGATGCCACATTATTAGCGGCAAGCTAAAACAAAACAAAGGAAACACCTCCCCTCCCCCCGCCCTTCTCTCTCTCTCTCTCTCTCTCTCTCTCTCTCTCTCTCTCTCTCTCTACAGTCTATCTACAAAACGCATCGACTTCTTCATGCTATTTACGTTGTAAGGAACACCGAATCCATACAAGAGACTGCCATGTTACTCTTCTGGTCACTCGCAGCTTGCAACTTGTCATGCTCGTCTTCCCGTTTTCACGTGGCACACGCCTCCGCGGGGTTCGTTTCCCCGGACGCCTTTAAGCTGCTCGGCGGCAGGCTGCTTCTGCTCTCTCTCTCGCAGTAGTACGTAGGTGAGCCCGCGGCCAGGGTTTGCGTTTGGTGTTTTCCTTCGTCTTTCCAAGTGGTTTCTGCCTGGCTGCTTCTGCCTTCGCTGCACAGACAGGTAGAGAGAGGATAGTAGGAAGGGATCGAGAGCCCCCAAGCGGAGAGAGATCAGCTAGAGAGATTGAGAGAGAGATCACAAGGGGGAAGAGCCATGGGGAGGAGGATGGCACTAGAAGCAGTGAGTTTCCCGTATGACTGCTTTGGCTATTGCAGCAAGGAATGCTGCGCAATGGTGGGGGGACGATGGGTCGACGGGATTATCGGCGAACGGGAGGAAGTGGAGAAGGGGGTGGCGGCGGCAGAAGGTGATCGGGTGGGTGATGGTTGTGGCACTAGCAGTGGCGGCGCCGAGCGGGGAAGGGAGGCGTCCGACTCGGCACCACACGGGGAATGGGGTCCCTTCTGCTCCTCCGTTCTGAAAAGTCTCGAGGAGGAATGGGACGTGGATTCGTCATCGCCGGAGACCTGCATCAAAGAGGGCACCACGCCAGCAACTGAACACTCCCCGCTGCCGGCGACTGCGGCAGCGGAGTCCCGGGCGAAGAGGCGGCGGACGAAGTGCTGCAAGAACAGGGAGGAGGTGGAGAACCAGAGGATGAACCACATTGCCGTGGAGCGCAACCGCCGGAAGCAGATGAACGAGTACCTCTCCGTCCTCCGATCGCTCATGCCCCCCTCCTATGTTCAGAGGGTACGTATGTGATTAATTTTGATGCGGCATGGTCATCGTTTCCCAAACTCTTAATTAGCTGATCATGTACATGTGTGCGAATATGTTTTCGCCTCAAATCTGCATGCTTTTGCAGGGAGATCAGGCCTCCACCGTGAGCGGAGCCATCAACTTCGTGAAGGAGCTCGAGCAGTTCCTGCAATCCCTGGAGGCCCAGAAGCAAGTCAAGGAGCGGCAGCGGCAGCCGGACGCCTCCTCCTCCCCCCCCTTCTCCCGTTTCTTCACCTTCCCCCAGTACTCGTCCTCCACCTCCCCGTCATCCGCCGCCGCCAGGGCTTCTTCGGCGTCGCCGTCCGACACCCACACCGCGAGCGGCGCCGCCGCCGCTGCCAGCGACCTGCAGACGGCGGAGAAGAACCGGCCCGCGGTGGCGGACATCGAAGTGACGATGGTGGAGAGCCACGCCAACCTGAGGGTGCTGTCGCGGCGGAAGCCCAACCAGCTGCTGAGGCTGGTGGCGGGGCTCCAGGCCCTCCGCCTCTCCGTCCTCCACCTCAACGTCACCAGTGCCGCCGACCAGATGGTCCTCTACTCCTTCAGCCTCAAGGTGCGCCACCCGCTGTCAAAGTGGAAACCCCCCCCCCCAACCCCCTTCCACCATGCATCTTCTCTGTTCATAATTAACAACATAAGGATGGGTGGATGGGTTGACATGGGCGTAGGTGGAGGAGGACTGTCACCTCTCATCCGTGGACGACATCGCGGGAGTGGTGCATCAAATGCTGGCCAAGATCCAAGAGCAGACAGGCTTCTGATCGCATGCAGGAAGTCACCCTTTGCTCCTCTGTGACATTCCAGCCACCATGATTCCCCCCCCCCCCAATGTAATTTGTAAGTTGTAATGGTCCGGTCTCCCGCTACCTTCAACCCTGGTCCATGCCGCAGTCGCAATATTAATTAGATTCTTCCGTCTCATATTTTCTTCTCTGGGTCTCTTGCATACTTGCATTAATGTTAATATTTCCTTTTGGATTCCCGTCGGCTGCACAAACTGTTGGCAAAAGTTTGGATGAAGAGGAATCCGACTCCACAATTAATGGAATCGTTCCCCGTTCACCTCTTCGGAAAAGCTCATCCCTGTAGAGAAATGGGATCTTGGCCGTGACCTCACTAGCTAGCAGATCGATGCTAACTATATATGGGATTGGTCCACATATATAATTCTCTTAAAATAGCGTTATCTTTTCACATATTACAAAATATATTTTTTTAATTTTTTGTTCAAAATTGTCATTAAAAATATATAGTTATTTAGATTTCATGTATAAGATTGAAAAGATAGCCATGCATCTCAATGTGCAATATCTTCCGAAAGTAAAATTACACAAAAATCAATTATAATCATTTGTTCAAATTTAAGTCAACGTATAGATTATGTCTCGACTAAGAAGATAGACTTCGGCAATTTTACAAAATTATGGATATTTCATATCTCCTCAACAAAATCAGTCCAACTTTAAGTACAGACGCCCTGTTAGGACAATAATGATAATAATTTCAGAAATTTTATAGGCCAACGTTTAAGTTCCAAACATATCGGCTCACTTTGGTAACGGGTTAAGTTGGATTATAGTGGGTTAAATGGGGTCGGGTGGGTTACTCCTTGTTTGATAATTTTTTTCTTAACCCGGGTCGGATAGAGTTAAAGTGGATTAACTCGTTCTTAGGAAATATGTGGAATGAGTTAATCCACCCGGGTTAGGGTTAGGGGTGGGGTGGAGTAACCCGGGTAAGTCATCCGCCCCTAACTTAAGCCGTTACCAAAGTGGCCCTATATACTGATTAAGTTTAAATATGAAAATGTAAAAATATAAAAAATTAAACCATAAAATGAATTTTTCTTCCAGTAAGGGCCTAGCTATATGGCTTATGGCAGTAGTCGAAATTGATAACAGTCACGGCCTTGAGTGTGATTTTGAGGCCATTTTTTATGAGATCTTCGTTTTCTTCTTCAATTCTAATGATTCTGAAAACTTCAACTTCCTACATTCTTCATTGGTAATGGCCAATTCAATTGGATTTTCAGGTATTTTTAAGATCTTAGGAGTTCAATTTCCAATCTTTAAGGCTATTAATGTTTTTCCTAGATGCTCGTAATTTAAATTTTATTTCTCAGTTTTCTCTAAATAGTTGTTGAGCTAACTAATTTTTTAGGGTACTTTTTTTGATATTTATATGTTAAATTTCATAATGATGGAGGTAGTTGTTAAGTGATTCTTTTGACACTTCTGGTATTTTATGAGGTGAGATTTCATTTTTCGAGATCTTTTCCTAGATTATTGTTGAGTTATCCAGAATGTAAGGTATTCTTTAGAATTTATAAGCTTGGGTCTTACATTTCAATTTTTCATGCATTCAGATTTCAAAACTATTTTTATATATCTAATTTGACTCCACTGGATAATATTCAAATCTTGGACCCAGTTGGCCCAACACAGTTTCAAATGTTTTTTTAGGTAGATACCTTTTTTGTTTTTTTTATAGGGGAGGGAAAATTTTGGGGTCAGTGCCTCGCGGGAGGCGTAGATCGAACCCGCTCCCACATGCACAGTGAACAGGTGAGGTGTCCACTGCACCAGTAAGCATAGGACCAGTTTAAAATGGCCTTACCTGCCAAAAAAAAAGGGTTTTTTACATATTAGTCCCTATAAATTTAGTGAATTACCGTTTAGTCCCTCAAATCTGACTATTATCTTAAAAGTCCCTATAATTTTTAACATTTTACAAATGAATCCATGTAATTTGTTGCCGTCCACAGAAAAGAATATTATGTAGAATATTCCATCAAATGTGTGTAAAAAGTCTAAAATACCCATGTTGAACGTTGACACTCTCTCTCTCTCTCTCTCTCTCTCTCTCTCTCTCTCTCTCTCTCTCTGGGTGGTCGAGGGAGAGGGGATCGGAGGGGGGCTGTCCACCAGAGGGGGGCGGTCTTGTTGAGCTCGAAGGCGAAGCTCCTTCCCCGGGACCAGTTGGTGATGGGGCTGTCGGAGAGGCACTGGTTGTAGCGCTCGTGCCTTAGCGGATTCTTAGCAGTTCGGATCTAGGCTTTGTCCTGATCGTTTTGGCTATTTTTGTGAATTTTTAGGCGTTCGTTTGGCATTTATCAGAATTTGTTTAAGGTTAAATGGCAATTAAGGTTAAGTTTTTTAAATAATAATAATAATAATTTTAATTTATATATATATATCTCTCTCTCCCCATCGATTTCTCTCTCCCTCACTCGTTCTCCCTCTTTCTCTCTCTCCCTCTCACGATCTCTCCGCCCCCACTCTCTCGGTCTTGGTCCGGACGGCTGAGGATCGAGGCGCGGGAGGTGTTGCTGGAACCGGCTCGTCGCGAGGAACGCGTAGACGCTGACCTCGTCGCGGTTCGTGGGACGTGGAGGTGAGACGGGGCAGGAGGAGCCGCGGTGACCCGTTGCTTACATGCGGCCCAAATCCGGTTTTCGTCACGATTAAGGTAGGGGGATGGAATCCTTGCCTCACTAGGATCGCATTGGCATAGCATGCACGTCCATCCGACGTCGTTTTCTTCAATTTCCATGCAAAATTCCATGTTAGTATAATTTAGGCTAAATTCTTGAAAATCACTCCATGGGCATTGTTTTTATGTTTTGATGCATGGATTAGTTATAGAATGTTGTGGCTTGGCAGGTTTTACAGTTTTTCCACGTTTCCCCGTCGATCCGGCTCGACCGGGAGGGGGTTTGGTTTTGACCGTTTCGGTTTAAGCTCCCAGCTGGTGTGACGGTTCTTCCAGAGGCCGTCACACTGTAACGGCCCTTGTGGGGTGCGTTACGGCTGTGTGATGGCCCACTGTAGGGGCGTCAAACTTGGTGTGGCGGTCATCTGCTAGACCGTCACATGACCGTTACTTGACTGGTTTGACCGTTGACTTCGTATGGCGGTTGGCCTAACGGCCTGTCGGGCGGCCGTCAGGGCGTTGTAACGCGCTTTCGGGAGCGCGTTACGTCCTGTTAGAACGTTAGTATAGCTGTGGTTTTATTTTTAGCCTCGGGCGGGCGTAACGGCTCCTGGGAGGCGCGTTAAGTTCGTGTAACGCCCCTGCCCTGGCGCGTTATAGCCTCGCCGTGACGGTCCCCACGGGACGCGTCGCAGCCCTTGTAACGCCCCCGTCCTCGACCGTCACAGCCCTTGTGACGCTCCTTCCCTTGGCCGTCACACTCTGTGACGCGGCAGCCCTAGACCGTTACATTCCTTTGGGTTTTAATAGCATGCATGGTCAATTTCTAATGCATTCCATGTTGTATATATGCCATGTTTAGGTTGTTTTGTGACCGATGGCTTATTAGTAGATCCCGATGGAATTATTTTCTCTTCCCTTGTGATGGAACCACTAGTCGTAGCCCAGCGACCAAGCGTGTCGTCCCACCTAGGAGAGGTGGAGGGGTGTTCCCGAGGAACGGTTTGTAAGCTAGTTACTTTGGGCCCCTGCGGTTACCGTTGCGTCCAACGGGGGGGGGGGGGGACTAGCTAGAGGCCTGGCTCTAGGCAGGAGTCAGTGTGTGCACACGTGGTCGGGGACTTGGACAGGCACTGACGAGTGTCACTCTGACTAGTACTTGGTTTGGTCCTGTTACGCCTCCCGCTTGTCGTGAGCCAAACTTGCGAGTTGCCGAGACGCAGTGTAAGTCGTCAGGGGACGCGTCTGGTCTTGTTCTTCTAGTGGGTTGTTCCATCTCTCACTTCACTTGTTTAGCAGTGGTTTATTCTATTGGTAGATTTATTTTCTGTTGTTATTTATTTATTAAATTGTGCATCTGCCTTATTATTTAAATGCATGCTCTAATTACTTTTATGTATGCCTGCTTGTCTGTTTAATTTAGGGTAGGGATCCGCGTGACCCCTACTGAGTCTGGCTGTGACTCACCCTTCCTTCTTTCAGGTGAGCCGCCCCAGTCGTCCGCCGGTCCTTCTCGTGGTTGTGCCGAGCGTCGTTAGAGTGCCAGCTGTGTTGGTTTGTCTTTTGTTCTGTTGTGCCGGGGTGTGCCCCGTGTAGTTGTACAGTGGACCTCTTTTTATTAAAAAATCTGGACTATTGTATATATTCTACCACTCTGATATTTTAAATTGCTTCCGTACTTATTTATTAATTATTGTCCTAATTAATATTGCGAGCCTGCGGTCCCAATTCGTTATGCAACTCCTCAGCAAACTTCTTTAACCCTTCAGGGGCCTCATCAGCCTCTTGGGTGGCTTCCCCAGTTCTTGGTATCAGTGTATCGATTTCATCGGTATATCGGTATCCGGAGCTCTGGGTCGTCACAGTTGGTATCAGAGCTGTGTTAGGGATTTGTATTAGGAATTGAAACTTGCGCTGGTCCAGAGCTGGTCCACTGTGTTGTCTGTTGCTGGCTTAGGATGTTTCTCGTGATTACTGATGGCTTTCCGTTATCGTGTGTTTCCTAGGTTCAAGATGTTGCCTCGTGGATGGAAGAAAGCTCGAGCTCCTCGGGAGGAGAGTGGCACTTCCTCTGCCCCAGCTGTGCCAGCTTCCATTAACCCTGCTCCGCGTGATGAAGTGTCTGGTGGCCGTGGTAGAGCGTTAAAGGAATTCCTGCTGCTCCACCCACCGACTTTCGAGGGTCAATCAGATCCGGAGGCAGCTAGATCGTGGCTCGATGCCACTGTGTGCGTGTTCCAGTCGATGAAGTGCGCGGATGATGAGCGAGTCATGTTGGCTACTTATCAGCTTCAAGGTACCGCACGCACGTGGTGGACTGCAGAGTGGGAGGTTGCCTTCTGTTCCCGTCTGCTTCGGCAAAGCATCTGGGCTGAGTTTGTTACTGCTTTAGAGTGTACTTACACTCCAGCCTGTCTCAAGTTAGCGAAGATGTACCAGTTTCTGGAGCTGACGCAAGGTGACATGACTGTGTTGCAGTACCGAGATAAGTTCATCGAGTTGGGTAGGTACGCACCCCATATATTTGCTGATGAAGCTATGAAGACTCAGCAATTTTACGCAGACTGAAAGCGGAATTGAGCCTGCCGTTGTTCGCTACCCGAGTGTCTGAGTTGGATTCAGCGTACCAGGCAGCTGTTGCAGTGGAGATGGAAATGGCGAGGACTCGAGGGCTTTCTCATGCCAGAATGGTGCAGCCGACTGTGCAGTTTCAGCCGACTTACCAGCCGTCTGTCCCAGGAGTTCCTTCTGCCGTTCCTGCTGTTAGCGGTGTTTCTTCTTTTTTCGACTCCCACTTCCGGCAATTCAAGAATAAGAAGTCGAAGAGGAAGTTTGAGCATCCGACGCCTTCCAATCCGAGTAAGTTGTCTGTTCCTTCTGTTCGACCGCATCAAGATTTTTCCAGTGGTCAGCAGCGTCCGTGTTTGAGGTGTGGTGGTAGTCATCCAGGCGTGTCGTGTTCCTTGCCGATCGTCTGTTATCGCTGTGATCAGCGGGGTCATGTGGTTCGAGACTGTTCGCTGAAGTCGACGCCGGTACAGTTCTCGCAGTTTACCCAGCCGCAGCAACCTCAGTTTCGTCTTCCTCCGCCGCCTCAACCTCAACCGTCTTACCTACCTGCTCCAGTTCCTTCCCAGCAGTCTTCTAATGCCGGCCGTCCTCCGAGAGGCAGGGTCACTCACATCACTCGTGCAGAAGCTGTGGCAGCTAATCTGGTAGAAGGTACGGTTTCAATTTTCGGTCGTACAGCTCATGTTCTTTTCGATTCTGGTGCAACTCATTCTTTTGTGTCCGAGGATTTTCTTGCTCACATCGAGGAGCCGATGACCGAAGTGTTCTGTAATTTGCTCGTGGAGTTACCCTCTGGAGATTTCATGTCTACTCCGGTGTGCCTGGAAGATTCCCCTATTATCGTCAGCAATCGGCCGATGCCTGTGAAACTTTATGCATTGAAGTTGGCCGAATATGACGCTATTCTAGGCATGGACTGGCTGAAATTGTATAGTGCCGTGGTTGACTACAGATACAAGCGCGTCTATTTTATACCACGTGGGAAGCCAGCCTTTTATTTTCAAGGTATGCTTTAATTTTACAGTTGCCTCCTTTCGCCTTCTGTTTAAATTTCGGGGAGGAAATTTCTTTAAGGAGGGAGGGACTGTAGCGCTCGTGCCTTAGCGGATTCTTAGCAGTTCGAATCTAGGCTTTGTCCTGATTTTTTTTATAATATCCCGGACCTTTCGGATCCTTCTTCGTAGGTCCCGGATCTGGTTTTTTGGGGTGTCTGGCTCTGTTGTGTCCGAAATTTCGTTTCGGTCATCTTTCATGTTCGGGTCGACGCGATCCGGAGTTATTTCGGAGGCCCGGAGGCGTTCCGCGACTTTTCCGCGCGTTTTCCGATTTCCGGTGTGTGTTTCGACAATTCCTTCGGAACCTCGCTGCGGGTGAACCGGGTCGTTCACCTGGGCACGAGTGGTACCATTGCGATCGGTGCATCCCGAGGATTCTGAAAATGTAATTTTCTATTTTTTGGTATTTTATGGATTTTTCGGATTTTCCTATAAATGCCCCCCTATTTTCTCTCTCCCCCCACCTTCTTCTTCTTCTTCTTCTTCTTCCTCCTTTCTCCCCTACCGTGAGCACCGCCCCCTCTTCCTCTCTTCTTCGTCCGGCCAGACCGCGGCGGCGTCCCCTCTGGCTGCAGACGGCACGGGGCGACGGCGTGGTGACGACGGCGGCGACGAGGTGATCGTGGAGGCGTTCGTGGGTCGTGGGAGCTCAAGGAAGAACGAGGGTTTTCAAAGCATTTTCTTGCGATCGGGGACGATCCGGCGGAGCATTCGCTCCATTGAGGTAGGGTGACGTTCCTTAGCCTCTTGCCGTTCATTTCCGTGGTTTATAGGCCGAGGGGAGGCCGAGAGGGGCGTGATTGAGCGGGTTTGGGGTTTTCCATGATTTGGGGAGAGCTCGCCCGATCTATGGATTTAGCCCGTGATTTCATGTTTTGGTGTCTTAGATGCATGCTAGGGGTCCCCAGGGGTCTTCCCCTTTGATTTTTCCCTCTCCGGTGGAGGCACGGGGGCGTGGTCGAAGTTTTTGGGCGGTTCTGCCGTTTTCGCCGTCGGGTGCGTGTAACGGTCCTTCCAGGGACCGTTACATGATGTAACGCGCCTTGGAAAGGCCGTTACATGCCCTTTGCTAGCCTTTGGGGTCATGGGCTATGACGGTCCCGCGATAGACCGCCACAGCCGTGTGACGCACCTGGGAGGGTGCGTCACAGCCCCTGTTAACCAGCTGGGGGCTGGGAGTGTGACGGCCCCCAGACCGTTACATGCCTGTAACGCGCCTGGGGTGGACCGTCAGAGGCATCCGACCGTTGGTTTCTGACCGTTGATTTGACCGTTGGGGGTCAAGGCGTGTGACGCACCAGGACTGGCGCGTCACAGCCTTGTGACGGCCCAGGGTGGGTGCGTCAGAGCCGTTTTACCCCCAGGAAGTGTAACGCCCCTGGGCTGGGCCATTACGTTCTGTGACGCACCTGCTTAGGCGCGTCACAGTCTGTAACGCGTCAGGGCAGGCGCGTTACATTCTGTTTTGGCGCTGAGAGTGTGACGGCCTGCGTAGGACTGTCAGGCTTCCTATGACGGTCCTTCCTAGACCGTCACTTGCCTGTGACGGTCCAGGGGTGGACCGTCAGGCGCCTGGTTGCCCCGAGAGGGTTGCAACCCCGTTTTTAGTCCAACTGTGGTCGCCGTGCGACGGGGCCGGTACGTGGAGTGGTCCCCGTACGTCGTCGGATGCAGACGTTATTTTTCGTTGACTTGAGAGTCTACTCCTTCAGTGACCCTCCACTAGTCGTAGCCTACCAGTACGCGTGTGCTGGTCGCACCAGGGAGTGGTGTACGGGCTGACCCTTAGATACGGTTTATGGACCGGTTATCGTTGGGCCCCACATCTTGCAGCCAGAGTCCGGCTGAGGGGGAAACCGGTCAGAGGGCCAGACCAGGGACGCGCGGTCTGTGTGTGCACACGTGGTTGGGGGCGGTTGGACCCACGTCGACGGGCGTGACCCCAGCTAGTCACTTGTTTGTGGTTACTTGTATGGTGTTCGCGCCTTTGGTAGGAGCTACCACGTCAGGCGGTTCACCTACGGCGCGGTGTAAGTCGTCAGGGGACGCTACCGGCTGTGCTTCTAGTGGGAGGTACTCCTGTCGAGTACGGAGTGTCAGACTGTCAGTTTCGTGGCTTTGACCTTCGGGTTTGCCGGGTCGACCGTTGAGTTCGGTTGTCTCACCGTGGCACGTGTGCCGGTTTACGTGCCGTAGGGTCTTTGTTGTGTAGAGTACAGGGCTTTCCTTTCTGAGATACTCTTCTACCGCTAGCGTAGTGGTTTCCCGTTTTACGAGGTAGGGTTCGAGTGATCTCTACTGAGTCTTGTTCCGAGACTCATTCCCTGCGTGTTTTCACCGTGTTTCAGGTGAGGCGCCGCCCCGGGGGAGCGCGTCTGGGGTGCAGCGTGGTGCAGGTGCCCAGAGGTAGTGCCAGAGGTCAGAGCCGGGGTATGCCCCGTGTAGCTGTACTTTTCTTTCTTGTCTCTGTACTAGTTGTGGACTACTGTTGTTATTTTGTGGACCATGTAAAATGCTAATTTATTTCTTGCTTAATATTATAACTGTTTAATTTCTGCAATTACTTGTGATACTTGTGTAGTTTCCACACCATCCTTCTAACCCTTCCGAGTCTTCGGACTCGTGGGTGGCGGTGCGAGTCTCGGGTTATCGGGCCTTCCCGGTAATCGGATTCTCGGGTCGTTACAGTTTTGGCTATTTTTATGGATTTTTAGACGTTCGTTTGGCATTTATCAGAATTTGTTTAAGGTTAAATGGCAATTAGGGTTAAGTTTTTTTTAATAATAATAATAATTATTTTAATTTATATATATATATATATATATATATATATATATATCTCTCTCTCTCTCTCTCTCTCTCTCTCTCTCTCTCTCTCTCTCTCTCTCTCTCTCTCTCTCTCTGACGCGGCGGTGACCTGGGAATGGATCGACGACACTCTGGGACGCGAACAGGACGGGAACGGATAACTGCTATCTCACACAGCTCGGCCTCACGCCGGACGGTCTCACACCGGGTGACGCTCAATCCTCACAAAAGAGAAGAGAGAGAAGGGGAAGGCAAGAGAGGAAATCTCTTACACAAAATATCAACTCATTCATTCTTTCACTCATATCATACGTAACAAGCATTGGCCTCCCTTTATATAAGAGGGAGGCTATAGCAACCACACCTTTCAAACTTTACAAATAGCACATATGTCCTTAGCCTAATAAAACAAGCTTACTTACCTAACTTTTGACTTGGGGGTTTTAACCAAATAAAATACACAAAACACTCATGTTTATTTGACTTAGACTAACCTAATAAGACGGAAGTAAAAATACATGTAGGAATACATGTATACATACACACAAATACATATACGCAATACGCAATATAACTACCGTAGCCGTAAGCCGAGTCTTCAGGAAGGATCTCCTAGCCATAAGCTCGGTGTCGGGGCAGTGCGGTGTCGGCTCTGAGAAGTGGGCCCAGTAGTGGACCCGGTGTCCCCACCAACCCTCCCGGTGCGGCTGGAACTCGACTCCGTCGAGTAAAGGGGGACACTGCTGTGGTAGTGCTTCAGCAGATCTGGATCGAGGCACTGGAGATCTTCCCGGTTGATCCAAGAATCATCAGACGGTGGACGGTCCCGCCAGCGGACAAGGTAGCGCTGGTACTCCCTGCTCCGTGTAGTGGTCACCTGCTCATCCAGTATCCTCTCAATATGCTCGCGCGGTGCTCTCAAGGATGTGGGACGCACAGGGGTGGGCTCACTCTCAAGGGGAGGAGAAGGCTCGAAAGGGTCATTAGGAATCGATGTGGGTTCCTTGTAGGCCACTAGATCTGCCACATTAAAGGTCGAGCTAATCCCCTCTTCGGGAGGTAAGTCCACAACATGGGCATTGGCGCCAATCTGCCGCATGATTGGGAAGGGACCATCACTACAGGCTTGTAACTTTTCAACGGCTCCTGAGGAGAGTCGTTCGGACCGGGCCCGTACTATAACCAAGTCACCTTCTTGAGATTCATGGTGACGCCTATGCGAATCAGCTGACTCACGCAGACTAATGACGTGTTGTGCAAACTCTTTGGCTGACTTGGACTGTCTAGACTCGAGGGGAAGGTTGGGTAGGGTGGACCCAGGGGCAAGCTCAATAGCGTGTTGTACATCACGCATGGGAGGGAGTCGAGAAGGCAAGTCTTCGGAAACGATGCCTTGGGAGTCTTGCAGTATGGCCGGGTCTTCAGTTGGGACTAAGACTTGAGACTCCTCGGGTGTAATGGTGACGTCAACTGCCAAAACAGAGGCACCCTCAGCAACCTCTATGTCTAGTTCACCGACATTCATGGAGTCAAGGCACCTAACTAGGTCATGACTAACCTTAGGAGCCTCAGAAACGGGTGTGATAGATGCAGGAGAAGAAGGAAGGGAGGTTTCCCTTCAGTGGGAGTTTGGGGATTCTCCTGAATTTTGGGAGTTCCGGTGGGGGTGGAGGTGGAACTCTTTCCCGGGGTCACCTTTGGGGGTACCGGGTACAACTGAATCTTCTTCCCGTTGTAGGAGAAGGAACACTGATTGGACCGACCAAAGGTAGCGAGGTCTACATCATAGATCCATGGTCGTCCTAAGATAACGCTCCCGGCCTTCATAGGCATTACGTCACATAAGATTTATCCTTGGTAGGACTGGAATTGGATGGGGATGACACATGTGGTGGTGACTGGGATAGAAGTGTCATCGACCCAAGCCACGTTGTATGGCCTTGGATGAGGGTGCGTAGGTAGACCTAAACGGGAGAGAAAGTCTGAAGAGACTGCATTGATACAGCTCCCGTTGTCAAGGATTACCTTGCAGGGATGAGAGTTCACCATGATGTATGTTTGAAAGATAGAGGTTCGACGCCAATCGTCCTCCTGGGGTGTTGAGAGACAGCGAACTACACCCAATCTTTTCTGGCTAGAACTCTCGAAAATGTCTCCTACCTGCATGTACTCGACATACGTGCCATCAAATATTGTATCCATTCCCTCAAACTGGGCGATGAGGTCAGGATCGGCCATATATCTCTCCTGATCCATGGGTGTTTGTAGCGTTGAAATGTGCTCTAGACGGCCTGATGAATTTCTAGACTGACGTGGCATGCACGAGCTCGGACCTAGATGATACAATCCTAGGACCGATAATGAGCAAGGTGTGGACGCAGCTGATATGCAAATGGTCAATTTGAAGGGCTCGGTCAGGGAAAGTTGCTTGCCCGTAGGTGAAGTAGTTGTGGAACTACCTCCTGATAATTAGGGGCCCTAATGTGGCAGTTCTAGAGCCTAAGGATAGGCGCATACAAGCTCTCGCTTGCCGTCCACAGCGATGCACTCAGAAGACTGGTTGCATGGATCGGGCTCTCTCTTACTTCATCGCGCGGCAATCGAAAAGATACTAAATGAGCAAGTTTGAAGCACGTACCTAGCTGACTGAAAAGTCTAGCTCCGACCGGAGACGAAGGCGAGCGGGGACGTGCGTGCCCGCACGGCGTCGACGAAGCTTCGTGGTTATAAATGATTCACTCCGCGCAGGGAGGATTTAATTTATTACAAAACCACTCAATTTTAAAAATTTCTCTCACAGGGGAACAAATCAATCCAAAATTTATCCGCGCAAGGAGACTCACGGTCACTTAAACTCCGTAAATCACGGACCTTCTGTTGATTATCGGGTGACCCTGGCACCGGTCAAACTATCATTGTTGACTTTTGGTACCACAAATTCACTAGATATATAAATATGTATATAATACATATTATATATATCATTGATATTTATATAGATATGCATATAATACATATTATATATATATATCATTGATATAATATATATATAACACTTTTTTTCAATTTTTTTTCAAACTTCTCTTTTTTACTCTTTTCCAAACTTTTTTTTTCAACCTTCCTTTTTTTGACTTTTTTTTCAAATTCTTTTCTCTTTCTTTAAACCCTGGCGCGTGTTACACGGCTGGCTCAACGTCAACAAAAGAGGCCGTGTTAGGCAGTCAACATTCTCCGCTTCAAGCGTGGGCGAATGGGGTGCGGCCCGCGGCCGGGTGCGGCCAGCTTGCTGCGTGGTCGGCGAGCGCCTGGGCGAGGGCCCGGGCGCGCTCAAGGCAACCACGTGGGCCGTGACCTGCGGGGCACAGGTGCATGGCAGGATGGCACGCAGCAGGGGCCAGGTGGGCCTGCGGACGGCGCGACCGGCAAGGAGGATCCAGAGCACGCCACCGGAGGTGGTGCAGGGGCCGGGGGGTCGCCGCGGGGCGTCACAGGGTGGTCACCGGAGGGTGCAAGGGTGGGCGCAGGACTACCGTGGGGTGGCTGGGAGTTGACGAGGCTGGCGCGCAGGTGAGGAAGCTCCCGTGGGCGACCAGAGGCGGAGAGGGAGATCAGTGCAAGAAGGGTTTCGCGGAGGTGGGCTCACGGTGGAGGCGTGGCCAGAGGTGACGTGGGAGGCTGGGGGGGAGAGGGATGGAGGGGGAGTTCACAGAGGCATGTGCGTGGGTGGGGTGGTGTTGGCGGACGTGGCTGGTGACGGAGTGGAGGGAGGCGGGGTCCCTGGGCACGAAGGGGGGCGTCGTTCGCGGCGAGGGTGCAGCCACAGTGCTGCGGACGCCAGGGCCAGCCGGGCTGGCCTGGAGGGGGGGGCGAGCTCGCCGGTGGGCGCGAGCCAGGCGAGGGTCGAGGCGCGTTGGCAGGAGCTGTGGCGGGACCGGACGCGAGGGCGTTGCCTTGGCGGGCGTGTGCGAATGAGGACAGCGACGGCCGCGGTGGCCGCGGCTTGCTGCAGACGCGACGAGCTCGTCGATGACGGGGAAGAAGTCGCAGGCGATGGTGGGCGTGCCGGGCTCGCCGGGCGGGCACGCTGGGCGAGCGCGGTGGTGGCCTGGTGCAGGCGGGCGCCTGAGGCGGCTGCGACGGGCGCGGGGGAGCACGGCCGTGGGCAGTCGCGCACCCAGCTACTGACGGCGGCGCGCTGGGGAGAGAAAGGGCCGTTGCGGCCCAAAATTTTTTTGTATTTGGGCACGGGCGACGATGCCCGTGCCGCGAACCCCCTTTTTTTTTCATTTTTCTGTTTCTCACCCGTAACAGAAAGAGAGAGAGAGATGGAGTAACAGAGGGAGAGAAAGAGATTAATAGGGAGAGAGTGATTATCAGAGGGAAAGAGGGATTAAGAGAGTGATTTACGGGATCGAGAGAAAGGGAAACAAAGACAGAATAACAGAGAGAGAGATTACAACGAGCTAAAGAAAGTTGGTATATATATATATTTTTTTCTGTTTCAATTTTTTTTTCTCAGTTCTATCAACCAAGATTTTGATGCTTCTCTCCTTTTTTTCTTTCTTTCTTTTTTTTACTCTAACAATTTAGAGAGAGAAAGAGAGACGATGGAGATGTCGGGTCGACGGAGACGCCGTTTGTTGGGCTCTGATACCAATTTGACGCGGCGGCGACGTGGGAATGGATCGACGGTATTCCGGGAGGCGAACAGGATGGGAACGGATAACTGATATCTCACACAGCTCGGCCTCACGTCGGACGGTCTCACACCGGGTGACGCTCAATCCTCACAAAAGAGAAGAGAGAGAAGGGGAAGGCAAGAGGGGAAATCTCTTACACAAAATATCAACTCATTCATTCTTTCACTCATATCATACGTAACAAGCATTGGCCTCCCTTTATATAGGAGGTAGGCTATAGCAACCACACCTTTCAAACTTTACAAATAGCACATATGTCCTTAGCCTAACAAAACAAGCTTACTTACCTAACTTTTGACTTGGGGGTTTTAACCAAATAAAATACACAAAACACACATGTTTATTTGACTTAGACTAGCCTAATAAGACGGAAGTAAAAATACATGCAGGAATACATGTATACATACACACAAATACATATACTCAATACGCAATATAACTACCGTAGCCGTAAGCCGAGTCTTCAGGAAGGATCTCCGAGCCATAAGCTCGGTGTCGGGGCAGTGCGGCGTCGGCTCCGAGTAGTGGGCCCAGTAGTGGACCTGGTGTTCCCACCACTCTCCCCATCGATTTCTCTCTCCCTCACTCGTTCTCCCTCTTTCTCTCTCTCCCTCTCATGATCTCTCTGCCCCCACTCTCTCGGTCTTGGTCCGGACGGCTGAGTATCGAGGCGCTGGAGGTGTTGTTGGAACCGGCTCGTCGCAAGGAACGCGTAGACGCTGACCTCGTCGCGGTTCGTGGGATGTGGAGGTGAGACAGGGCGGGAGGAGCCGCAATGACCCGTTGCTTGCATGCGGCCCAAATCCAATTTTTGTCGCGATTAAGGTAGGGGGGTGGAATCCTTGCCTCGCTAGGATCGCATTGGCATAGCATGCACGTCCATCCGACGTCGTTTTCTTCAATTTCCATGCAAAATTCCATGTTAGTGTAATTTAGGCTAAATTCTTGAAAATCACTCCAAGGGCATTATTTTTATGTTTTGATGCATGTATTAGTTATAGAATGTTGTGGCTTGGCAGGTTTTACAGTTTTTCCATGTTTCCCCGTCGATCCGGCTCGACCGGGAGGGGTTTGGTTTTGACCGTTTCGGTTTAAGCTCCCAGCTGGTGTGACGGTTCTTCCAGAGGCCGTCACACTGTAACGGCCCTTGTGGGGTGCTGTGGACGCACTTAATTTCGAGAGAGATCTTCGCCCCTTTCGTTTATCCGTTTGTTGGTTTTATTAAGTGCGTGGGCGTGCCAGTCACAAAGTGATGATTTGTTCGGGCTTCGGAGAGTCCATGGTGCGCTCGATCTGACTCAGTCAGGCGATTGTGTGGTTCGGGTCGGGACTGAGACCTGTTGTGCCATAAAGGCCACAACGTCATTTACATCCCCTCGGAGAGGGGATTACCCTTGATTAATTGCCAGAAATAAGGGCTCCATGGTCAAAAGAAATATTGATTAACGCGGGAAGGAAACCACCCGTCGGGTTATGCGGTGAGCCCGAGGTGGGGGCCTGAATACTCGGGTCTTGTCGGTCACTGATGGACCATTTCATGTTTAGACACAAGTTCACACGGAAAACGAGACGATAACCCTGAAGATGAATCTGTACAAATGTTTGCCGAGGGACGGCAATTTTAATGCAGGGAGGCAAATCAAATCCCGACGAGGGAGGGGACTCTGATGAATTATCGGCCCGAAATAAGGCCAGGCGGTCACCATGACACGAGAGAGAATTCCCGAGAGCGACTTCCAGCTTACGGGGGGGCATCAGTAATATCCCCGGGTTCGGAATCCAGGAAGGAGAGACTGCTGCCATATTGTTGTATTCACGATGGTCGTCGACACTTGTTATTCTCGTTTGTTTATTGACATTACCCTTTCTTTGTTATTATTTTCCCTTGTTGTCGTCTTGGTTGAGGCCACCCCTTTTATCTCACTATTGTTATTACTATTCATCGTTCCTTTTATCAGGTAGCCCCCCCCCCCTCCCTTTTTATTGCATGCATGTGTGTATTCATAGGGGAGATGACGGAGGCTAGGGTGTAACGACCCGAGAATCCGATTACCGGGAAGGCCCGATAACCCGAGACTCGTACCGCCACCCACGAGTCCGAAGACTCGGAAGGGTTAAAAGGATGGTGTGGAGACTACACAAGTATCATAAATAATTGCAGAAATTAACAGTTATAATATTAAGCAGGAAATAAATTAACATTTTTCATGGTCTACAATAAAATAACAACAACAGCAACAGTAGTCCACGACTAGTACAGTGATAAGAAAGAAAAGCACAGCTACACGGGACATACTCCGGCTCTGACCTCTGGCACTACCTCTGGGCACCCGCACCACGCTGCGCTCCTGACGCGCTCCCCGAAGGTGGCGCCTCACCTGAAACACGGTGAAAACACGCAGGGAATGAGTCTCGAAACAAGACTCAGTAGGGATCACTCGAACCCTACCTCGTAAAACGAGAAACCACTACACTAGCGGTAGGAGAGTACCTCGGAAAGGAAAGCCCTGTACTCTACAAGACAAGATCCTACGGCACGCAAATCGACACACCTGCCATGGTAAAAAGACCGAAGCTCAACGGCCAAACCGACAAAACCCGAAGGTCGGAAACACACGACTGACAGTCTGTCACTCCGTACTCGACAGGAGTACCACCCACTAGAAGCACAGCCGGTAGCGTCCCCTGACGTCTTACACCGCACCGCAGGTGAACCGCCTGACGTGGTAGGTCCTACCCGAGGCGCAGACACCGTACAAGTAACTCACAACAAGTGACTAGCTGGGGTCACGCCCGTCGACGTGCGTCCACAGTCTCCAACCACGTGTGCACATACAGACCACGCGTCCTAGGTCTGGCCCTCTGACCGGTTTTCCCCTGGCACTGGACTCTGATGTGACGAGGGGCCCGACGGTAACCAGTCTAAAACCGTCCTCAGGGTAAGCCCGTACACCACTCCCTGGTTCGATCAGCACACGTGTACTGATAGGCTACGACTAGTGGAGGGTCACAAAGGAGTAGACTCTCAAGTCAACGGAAAACGACGTCCGAACCTGACGAAGTACGGGGGCTGTCTCACGTACCATCACCGTCGCACGGTGACCACGGTCGGGAAAGAAACGGACTCACCGCCCACGGCCAAACGCATGACCAAGGCAAACGGAACTTCCGGACACCAAAGACACGGTCACGGAACTCCACGGGGTGCCCGGGACGTACACACGGCCCAAGGGGAACACCCAACAACAGCCAGATCGCGCTAGGGATACCTAGCGCAACACGGAAGAACGTGCTAGGGCCTCCCAACGCGACAAGGGACATCGCGCTAGGGCCTCCTAGCGCGACAAGGCATGTCGCGCTAGGGATGCCTAGCGCGACAAGGCTGATCGCGCTAGGACCCCATAGCGCGACAGGAACCGCCTCCTGTTCATCTTCTCCGATGAACGCGCTCGGTCGGGGCAGCGCGACCTCCAAGAACGCGCTACTGGAGTATAGCGCGTTCTCAGTCCGCGGCTGAAAACGGTAGAAACGCCCAAAAATTCTAACCACCCCCCATGCCTCCATAGGAGAGAGGGAAAACAAAGGGGAAGACCCCTGGGGACCCCTAGCATGATTCTAGGCCATCAAAATACGAAATCATGCATCAAATCCATAGATCGGGCGAGCTCTCCCCAAATCATGGAAAAACCCAAAAACGCTCAAACGATCCCCTCTCGGCCTCCCCGCGGCCTATAAATCGCGGAAAAGATCGGCATGAGGCTAAGGAACGTCACCCTACCTCAATGGAGCGAATGCTCTGCCGAATCAACCACGGATCGCGAAGAACGCTTCAAACTTCACGAACTCCCCACGCTTCCCACGCACGCCGCACGCCCACGAACTCGCCTCGCCGCCGCCCACACGTCTGCGCCGTCGCCCCGCCGCCGTCCGTAGCCGGAGAGGGGTTCGCCGTGCCCGAATGGGAGAGAGGGAGAGAGGAGGGTGTCACGGTGGGAAGAAATGGAGGAAGAAGAAGAAGAAGAAAGAGAAAAGAGAAAAGAAAAAGAAAAGGAATTAGGGCTTTATAGAAAATCCGAATTTTTAGAAAAATACCGAAAAAATAGAAAAATACATTTTCGAAATCTTCGGAACGCACCGATCGCAACGGTACCACTCGTGCCCGGGTGAACTGCCCGGTTTGCCTGCAGCGAGCTTCCGAAGAAAAAGCCGAAACACACACCGGGAATCAGAAAACGCACGCGGAAAAGCCGTGGAACGCCTCCGGGCCTCCGAAACAACTCCGGATCGCGCCGATCCGAACACGAAAGATGTCCGAAACGAAATTTCGGACACAACAGAGCCGGACACTCCGAAAACCAAATCCGGGACCCACGAAGAAAGGATCCGAAAGGTCCGGGATATTACAGTCCTCCCCCCTTAAGGAATTTCATCCTCGAAATTGAGAACAACCAAAGGGGAAAGAAGAGTAAGACTCACTCAAATAGGTACGGGAACTGCTAACGCATCTCGTCCTCACGTTCCCAAGAAGCCTCACCACCAGAGTGTCGCTGCCACACGACCTTTACCAAGGGAATGACCTTGTTCCGTAGGCGCTGCTCTCGCCTATCCTCCACGCGGATCGAAAACTCTGAGAGAGAAAGATCTGGAGTCACCTCGGGCCAAACGGAAAATTTGAGCACATGAGAGTCATCGGGCATATACTTCCGCAACATCGAGACGTGGAACACGTCATGCACCGACGCCAACTCAGAGGGTAACTGCAATCGGTAAGCAACCTCACCGATGCACTCCACAATCGCGAAAGGACCTATATAGCGGGGACTCAGCTTCCCACGCCGTCCAAAACGCATCACCCCCTTCATCGGAGAAACTCTCAAGAACACATGATCGCCCACGGCGAACTCGAGGGGTTGCCTCCTACGGTCAGCATAGCTCTTCTGCCGACTCTGGGCCGCCAACATGTTCTGAACCAGGTGCACAACATCCACACATTGCTGCACCAATTTCGGTCCCGTCAAAACACGCTCACCCACCTCAAACCAATCAAGCGGAGTCCTACACGGACGCCCGTACAAAGCCTCATAGGGAGCCATGCCAATGCTCGAATGATAGCTGTTGTTATAGGCAAACTCCACCAACGGTAGGTGATGAATCCAACTCCCCTGCCACTCCAGGCAGCAGGATCTCAGCATATCCTCCAAAGTCTGAATGGTCCTCTCAGACTGACCATCTGACTGAGGATGATACGTCGAGCTAAATGCCAACTCCGTGCCAAGAGCTCGCTGGAAACTCCTCCAGAATCCAGAAGTGAAGCGCGGATCCCGATCCGACACGATCGAAATGGGAACCCCATGCAACGGCACGATCCGCTCCACATACAAACGAGCCAACCTGGACACGCTCCAGCTGACCTTGACCGGTAACAACCGCGTCACCTTCGTCAGCCGATCCACTAGCAACCAAATACTATCTTGCCCACTCGGGGTCCTCGGCAACCCCACCACGAAATCCGTGGTCACATGGTCCCACTTCCAAGCAGGAACATCCAAGGGCTGGAGAGTACCGCCTGGTCGCTGATGCTCCGCCTTCACCTGCTGATAGATCAGGCACCTGGCCACAAATTCAGCAACATCTCTCTTCATGCCAGGCCACCAGAACTGCCTCTGCAAGTTATGATACATCTTCGTCGCACCCGGGTGCACAGTGTACCTACTCCCATGAGCCTCGCGTAACACCGCACGACGAACCTGCTCCTCCGCTGGGACGTACAGCCTGCCACAAAACCTCGTAGCACCGTCCTCGCCAAGTTCCACATCAGCCATCGCCAGAATCTGGGGCAACTCAGGGTCCGCATGATGAGCCTCTGTCACCTGACGACGGATAGCAGGAGTGACAGTCAGACTCGCAAGCACCGCCAACCCTGGCTCCTGGGGAATCTTGAGCCTGAAAGATACCTCGGGCACTTGTTCCCAGAGCCTCCACTTCCTCAACATCAAGGTACTGACCGCAACCTTCCTACTCAAGGCATCGGCGACGACATTCATCCTGCCCGGCTGATAAGACAGGGTGAAGTCATAATCCTTCATGAACTCCATCCAACGCCTTTGCCTGAGGTTCAGGTCCTTCTGCGAGAACACGTACCTCAAACTCTGATGGTCAGTGAACACCTCGAACTTCTCGCCGTACAGATAGTGCCTCCAGATCTTCAGCGCGAAGATCATTGCCGCCAACTCAAGGTGATGGGTGGGGTAGTTCTCCTCATGGGGCTTTAGCTGCCGAGATGCATAAGCCACCACTCTACCATGCTGCATCAAAACAGCACCCAATCCGACGCCGGAAGCATCTGTACACACCACGAAACCTCCCGATCCAGAAGGCAAAACCAACACCGGAGCCGAGGTGAGCAATCTCTTCAGTTCGCTGAAGCTCTGCTCACACTCCTCGGACCAAACGAAAGGCACATCCTTCCGCGTGAGCCTCGTCATCGGGGTCGCAATGCGGGAAAAATCTTTGATAAATCGACGATAATAACCCGCAAGCCCCAAGAAACTCCGGATCTCCGTCACCGACCTCGGCCTCGGCCATTGCATCACTGCCTCGACCTTGGCGGGATCCACGGAAATGCCATCACCAGAAATCACGTGCCCCAGAAAGTGCACTTTGCTGAGCCAAAACTCGCACTTGCTGAGCTTCGCATACAACTGGTGATCTCGCAACGTCTGCAGCACCACACCCAAATGGTACGCATGCTCCTCAGCAGACTGCGAATAAACAAGGATGTCATCCACGAAGATGACCACGAACTGGTCCAAATACGGATGAAACACCCTCTGCATCAAGTCCATGAAGGCTGCTGGGGCATTGGTGAGCCCGAACGGCATCACCAGAAACTCATAATGCCCGTACCTCGTACTGAATGCAGTCTTCTCCACATCGGACTCGCGAATTCTCAGCTGATAGTAACTGGACCGTATATCAATCCGCGAGAACACTCGCGTAGACTGCAGCTGGTCGAACAAATCATCAATCTACGGCAACGGATACTTGTTCTTAATGGTCACTTCATTCAGCTGCCGATAGTCAATGCACAACCGCAGACTACCGTCCTTCTTCTTCACGAACAACACGGGCGCACTCCAAGGGGAAAAGCTCGGACGAATGTACCCCTTGGCCAACAGTTCCTGCAACTGCGCCCTCAACTCCCTCAACTCAGCGGGGGTCATACGGTAGGGAGCCTTCGCCAAAGGTCCCGTACCAGGCACAACCTCGATCACGAAATCGATCTCCCGCTGGGGAGGTAATCCAGGCCACTCCTCGGGAAAAACGTCGGGAAACTTACACACCACCGCAATGTCCTCGACATCCGGCTCCATCTGGTCAGACACAACCACAGACGCGAGAAAACCCTGACAACCGGAATCAAGCAACCGACGGGCTCGAATTGCAGAGATAAGGAATCGAGAAGAGGCGGAACGGATACCTTGGAAATAGAAGGTCCTCTTGCTCGGATGCTGGAAGTAGACCCTCTTCATTCCACAATCCACCACCGCTCCATGGGTCTCGAGCCAATCCATGCCTAGAATCACGTCATAATCCCGAAGCTGCAACGCATACAACCTGCCTGGCATACTCCGCCCATCGATCCACACCGGAACCTGGTCGAAGCAATACGGAGTGACCATAAAGTCACCCGAAGGCAACTCCACTGCCAAATCACAGGACAACTGGGTCACCGGCTCCTCGACGCTCGACGCAAAATCCTCCGAAATAAACGAATGAGACGCACCAGAATCAAACAAAACCCGAGCCGCACAACCCAAAATCTGAACGGTACCTTCCACGAGCTGCGACGCCACTGCCTCTGCCCTGGTCATGTGCGTGATCTGGCCCCGAGCCCTCTGCCTGCCTCCCACGCTAGCTGACCTGGGTAGCGGCGGATACTGTCCCTGCTACTGCTGCTGCCTCTGCTACTGGGGAACCTGCTGCTGCTGAGGAAACTGCTGCTGCGGCGGCCTCTGAGGACAGTCGCGCGCCATATGCCCTGGCTGGTCACACAGAAAACAGATAATCGGCGCCGTGCACTGCCTGCCTGGGTGGGTACCACCACACCGTGGACAAGGTCCTCGCGATCTACCCACTGATCCCTGACGCTGAAAAGGAATCGGCTGATGTACACTGCCCGATGAAGCCTGCCCCTGATCCTTGGACTTCTTCTTCCGGAAATTCTTCGAGAGGAACTTCTTGACCTTCGAGCCGAAGGACGCCGATCCTGTCACCGAAGCTGCCGATGCCGGTACTCCTGAACCACCCGACGCATGCTGGAAGAAACCCTGCTGCTGGGTAGCCGACTGCTGGCTGCGACCTGACAAAGACTGCCCCTGGCTGATCGGTCCTCGAGTCCTCTGCATATCCATCTCCAAGGAAATCGCAACACGAGACGCCGTCTCTAGATCAGTGGCCCCATTCGCGATCAAATGGTGTCTCAGCTCCAGCCTCAAGCCCTGCATAAACTGCGTGGTCCTCACCCTCTCATGCTCCATGACATGAGGTGCATACCGACCCAGCTCGACAAATCGGGACCTGTACTGCAACACGAACATGTCACCCTGCACCAGCTCCAGAAACTCCCGCATCCGCTACGTAGCAACAATGTCTGGACAGTACGTACACTCGAAAGCACTAACAAAGTCATCCCACTCGATCTGCTCAAGTGGACGAAGCTGAAAAGACGTCTTCCACTCAGAAGACCACCACCTCCGAGTCGTACCCTGCAACTGGTTGTAGGCCAACACCACTCTGTCCTCGGCAGTACTCCTCGCGGAACTGAACACCCGCTCCATCTCATCAAGCCAATCACGAGCCGCATCAGGGTCTGCCTGGCCGCTAAAATAAGGTGGATGGAACTGCATGAAGTCCCTCACCGCTCGGCCTGGCCCACCCCTGACAAACGAGCCCTCAGCAGCCTCTCCGCCAAACTGCTGAGACATGAGATGGTAGATGCCACGGAAGAAATCCTCGGCCCCCGGAGCTCTCGCAGCATCCGCGGCCTCGGTAGCTCCCGGAACTCTGCTATGCTCCTCCTGGTCCCTCTGGACCCCCTGCTGGATCTCCTGACCTCCAGCCGACTGCCCCTGCTGAGAGCGAGAACTCCTCCTCGGCGCCATACTCGCTCCTGAAGCAAAAGATAGAAAACACGAAAATGGCAATGTCAGAATAAACACACGGTGCCCAATGCCAGCGTCACCTGTACATCATCGTTGTGGACTAGTGGACCACTACAATTACCTATGATTCTCATGTAATTCCACAACCGCGCTCTGATACCAGCTGTAACGACCCGAGAATCCGATTACCGGGAAGGCCCGATAACCCGAGACTCGTACCGCCACCCACGAGTCCGAAGACTCGGAAGGGTTAAAAGAATGGTGTGGAGACTACACAAGTATCACAAATAATTGCAGAAATTAACAGTTATAATATTAAGCAGGAAATAAATTAACATTTTTCATGGTCCACAATAAAATAACAACAACAGCAACAGTAGTCCACGACTAGTACAGTGACAAGAAAGAAAAGCACAGCTACACGGGGCATACTCCGGCTCTGACCTCTGGCACTACCTCTGGGCACCCGCACCACGCTGCGCTCCTGACGCGCTCCCCGAAGGTGGCGCCTCACCTGAAACACGGTGAAAACACGCAGGGAATGAGTCTCAGAACAAGACTCAGTAGGGATCACTCGAACCCTACCTCGTAAAATGAGAAACCACTACACTAGCGGTAGGAGAGTATCTCGGAAAGGAAAGCCCTGTACTCTACAAGATAAGATCCTACGGCACGCAAACCGACACACGTGCCACGGTAAAAAGACCGAAGCTCAACGGCCAAACCGACAAAACCCGAAGGTCGAAAACACACGACTGACAGTCTGTCACTCCGTACTCGACATGAGTACCACCCACTAGAAGCACAGCCGGTAGCGTCCCCTGACGTCTTACACCGCACCGCAGGTGAACCGCCTGACGTGGTAGGTCCTACCCGAGGCGCAGACACCGTACAAGTAACTCACAACAAGTGACTAGTTGGGGTCACGCCTGTCGACGTGCGTCCACAGTCCCCAACCACGTGTGCACACACAGACCACGCGTCCTAGGTCTGGCCCTCTGACCGGTTTTCCCCTGGCACTGGACTCTGATGTGACGAGGGGCCCGACGGTAACCAGTCTAAAACCGTCCTCAGGGTAAGCCCGTACACCACTCCCTGGTGCGATCAGCACACGCGTACTGATAGGCTACGACTAGTGGAGGGTCACAAAGGAGTAGACTCTCAAGTCAACGGAAAACAACGTCCGAACCTGACGAAGTACGGGGGCTGTCCCATGTACCATCACCGTCGCACGGTGACCACGGTCGGGAAAGAAACGGACTCACCGCCCACGGCCAAACGCATGACCAAGGCAAACGGAACTTCCGGACACCAAAGACACGGTCACGGAACTCCACGGGGTGCCCGGGACGCACACACGGTCCAAGGGGAACACCCAACAATAGCCAGATCGCTCTAGGGATACCTAGCGCGACACGGAAGAACGCGCTAGGGCCTCCCAGTGCGACAAGGGACATCGCGCTAGGGCCTCCTAGCGCGACAAGGGACATCGCGCTAGGGCCTCCTAGTGCGACAAGGCATGTCGCGCTAGGGATGCCTAGCGCGACAAGGCTGATCGCGCTAGGACTCCATAGCGCGACAGGAACCGCCTCCTGTTCATCTTCTCCGATGAACGCGCTCGGTCGGGGCAGCGCGACCTCCAAGAACGCGCTACTGGAGTATAGCGCATTCTCAGTCCGCGGCCGAAAACGGTAGAAACGCCCAAAAATTCTAACCACGCCCCCATGCCTCCATAGGAGAGGGGGAAAACAAAGGGGAAGACCCCTGGGGACCCCTAGCATGATTCTAGGCCATCAAAACACGAAATCATGCATCAAATCCATAGATCGGGCGAGCTCTCCCTAAATCATGGGAAAACCCAAAAACGCTCAAACGATCCCCTCTCGGCCTCCCCACGGCCTATAAATCGCGGAAAAGATCGGCATGAGGCTAAGGAACGTCACCCTACCTCAATGGAGCGAATGCTCCGCCGAATCAACCACGGATCGCGAAGAACGCTTCAAACTTCACGAACTCCTCACGCTTCCCACGCACGCCGCACGCCCACGAACTCGCCTCGCCGCCGCCCACACGTCCGCGCCGTCGCCCCGCCGCCGTCCGTAGCCGGAGAGGGGTTCACCGCGCCCGAATGGGAGAGAGGGGGAGAGGAGGGTGTCACGGTGGGAAGAAATGGAGGAAGAAGAAGAAGAAGAAAGAGAAAAGAGAAAAGAAAAAGAAAAGAAATTAGGGCTTTATAGAAAATCTGAATTTTCGGAAAAATACCCAAAAATAGAAAAATACATTTCCGGAATCCTCGGAACGCACCGATCGCAACGGTACCACTCGTGCCCGGGTGAACCGCCCGGTTCACCTACAGCGAGCTTTCGAAGAAAAAGTCGAAACACACACCGGGAATCGGAAAACGCACGCGGAAAAGCCGTGGAACGCCTCCGGGCCTCCGAAATAACTCCGGATCGCGCCGATCCGAACACGAAAGATGTCCGAAACGAAATTTCGGACACAACAGAGCCGGACACTCCGAAAACCAAATCCGAGACCCACGAAGAAAGGATCCAAAAGGTCCAGGATATTACATAGGGTGTACCGCTGGGAAGAGTGGGGGCGTACCGCTAGACTGAAGATGGGCGTACCGCTGAAGGGTGAAGGGTGGAGTGGACCGCTGAAGGGGCTGAGAGTGCACCGCTGGAAGAATGTGGAGCGTACCGCTAGATTGAAGATGGGCGTACCGCTGAAGGGTGAAGGGTGGAGTGCGTGAACAAGCCACAAGGATTGTACATACTTGCTGCTGTGCAACAGACAATGTATAGACTTGGCCAGCGGTACAATGGCCGTGTGGACTTGGCAGCATGATGCACACGATGTGCAGACTTAATGCAATGCATGAAGGAGCAATGTATAGACTTAGGCAGACTTCGCTAGCGTGTAATGTGTAGACTTCATGCGATGCAACGTACAGACTTTAGAAAGGAATGTGCAGACTTGGTGCATGAAGCAAGCCAGTGAGGAATATATATAGACTTTCACAATGTATGGACTTGCCAAAAGAATGATGCGTAAGCAGATAATCAACGTGTAGACTTAGCCAAGGCAGCTAGATGATGTACAGACTTGAGCAAAGCGAGGTCTGTACAGACTTGAGAGTTCATAACGTACAGACTTATGAGTGCAACGTAGGTAGAACTGTCAATGTATAGACTTATAAGTGTATGCGATCAGACAGTGTGCAGACTTCATGCACAAGCTGTACAGACTTCAGCTCAAATAATGCAATGCCGCTGGGAGGATGCGTACCGCTCGGAGGGCAAGAGGGGGGGCGTACCGCTGGGAAAGGAACTGGGGGAGTGCGCCGCTAGAGGGCCAAAGAGGAGCGTACCGCTGGAGGATAGAAGATGTGCTGCTGAAGGTAAAAGGGAGTGTACCACTAGAAAAGGTAGCAGACGAAATCAGGCAGAGTGTGTCGCTAAAGGGGTGGCCAGGACTCAAGGGAGGGCTTCTTGTTCAGCTCAGGGTGAAGCATCTTAGATGGTTAAGCTCTCATTTTTCCTGTCATGAGGTTGAGTCCCAAGTCATATTTTTAGCAATGCAGTGCTTAAAGTCTCATTCAGTTCAGCTCCTTGAATCTTGCGCAGTTCTTTTAGTTGATTAGAATGTTTTCACTATTGCTCAGTCCATATGTATGCCGCTTCTTTTCATCTTTTTTAGATTGATTGTTATTCCTGGCAAAAATTCGGCAGCACCTCCCCCTGACCCGAGAGGTAAAGGAATAACAAGGAACATGTCCACGGGGGTGGCATGAACCAACATCTGAGGAGGGTGCCTGAGTAGCCGCCTTTAGGGAAACCTCGGAAAACTCAGAGAAAACAATGAACAAGGAACCAGTAGACTGATGCAAGCTATGAGTATACCGGGGAGGTGGTAGCCAAAGAGTACCGGGCTGACAGTTCCAGGGTGTGCCGCTGGGCGGCCAAGGAAGGGAAGTGTGCCGCTGACAAGAAGAGAAAGGGTGCATCGCTGAATGGCCCTAAGGAGAGTGTACCGCCAGGCAGACTCAAGGAAGGCTGTACCGCCGAACAGCCAAATGAGGGAGGCGTACCGCTTGGGGGGCCTGAGTGGTAGAGTGACTGAGAGCTTAAGGGTGTGTGGGCATGCCACTGGTCCCGAGGGACGGCAAAGGAGGATGCTCTGGGCATCACGTGACTCCAATGTATCAAAGAGAATGGGCTCCCACAGACCCGAGATAGAAGGGGATATCAAGGGTTGTTGGGCAACGGAGAGCCATTGAAGAGGGACGAAGCTGGCCATACTCTATTGACTGCATAAACCAGCGCTACGGGAAATCAAGTAGAACAGGGAGTTGGGAGGTTGAGGGAAGAGAAAGTAAAACCACAAGAGACCGGTGAGAAGAAGATAACAAATGCAGTAAGAAGCAGAACCAAACACCATTTCATTCATGGAAGATTCAGGATGATAAGAAAAAAGGAATCATGGCCCGAAGACCACACATCATACAATGCATCCCTGAACAAACGGAGGGAAGAAAACAAAGAATAGAAAAAAAGAGTTGGAGAGAGGGCTGGAACGAGGAAGGATAACCATTCCCTATCCTCTATTCCACCCCCCTCTGCTACATGCAACACTCCTCTCCTCTTCCTACATTTCCTCTACCTTCTTCTTCTCTTCTTCCTTGCCTCGAACGGGCCTCTTCGCACGAAGATGCTCTCTTCTCTTTCTGTGTTTTTTTTTACCTCTAGTAGAAATCCATCCTCCTCCTTTCTGTCTGTGGGGGGCCTTTTATATGCGGGCGGTTGACGAGGTCGCCTCATGATGGCACTGCCATCCGAGGTTGACTTCGGTATCTTCCTCGTCAGGCGAAGATCTCCCCTCCTCCAGCCAGAAGGTGACACGGAGACAGGCGCTAGCTGGCTTCGAAGTGGCTAGACTGCGCGCCAATGGGTCTGCCTATTGACCGTTGTGTCTTCTACCGGTGCATGTCGTCGGGAGACTTTTAGCGCTGTGTCGCTGGGGAAAGGGCCCATGGCATTGAGGGCAGAAAGGTTGTGCCGCTAAAGGGTCAAAGGCCTTGCCGCTGAAGGGGCCAGGAAGCCCTGTGCCGCTGGAAGGGCCAAGACTTGGTGAATGAGTGTATATACTTCGTGGGCAAGGTAACCGGACGATGTACAGACTCGAGAGTTCACAATGTCTAGACTTTGGTAAATCAAAGGCTGTACAGACTTCAACTCAGCTGCAATGTATAGACTTGCAGGGGCCTGCGTCAAAAGCGGTGTACAGACTTCATCAATGTATAGACTTTGGCAAAGCAAAGGCCGTACAGACTTCAACTCAGCTGCAATGTATAGACTTGCAGGGGCCGATGTACAGACTTGGAAGCTCCACCGGCGGATGTACAGACTTCACCAATGTATGGACTTGGAAGTTGAACTGGTGGATGTACAGACTTCACCAATGTATGGACTTGAAAGTTGAACTGGTGAATGTACAGACTTCACCAATGTATGGACTTGGAAGTTGAACTGGTGAATGTACAGACTTCACCAATGTATGGACTTGAAAGTTGAACTGGAGAATGTACAGACTTCACCAATGTATGGACTTGGAAGTTGAACTGGTGAATGTACAGACTTCACCAATGTATGGACTTGAAGGTTGAACTGGTGAATGTACAGACTTCGATTGTGCAACTGCCAACGTACAGACTTGGAGCTCGGATGTATAGCCTTTGTGTTTGCCTGAACTCTGTACGGACTTGCCACATGAGTGTGTAGACTTCGCGTTTGCCTGAACTCTGTACATACTTCACACTATGAGCATGCATGAGCATGTACAGACTTCAGACATGAGTGTATAGACTTCCGCTGACGGATGTATAGACTTGGTGAAACCCTGAATGAAGCGTGCCGCTGAAGGGCTAGATGGTCGTGCCGCTGGAGGGCCACATGGCCGTGCCGCTGAAAAGCTGAAGGGACGTGCCGCTGGGGGTTCATGGCCGTGCCGCTGAAGGGCCTCAGGCCCGTGCCGCTAGAGGGCCTTTGCTCTTGCTTAAGTAGCTTGAAGCCGTGCATTCTTCGGGATATTTCTTCACCATTAAGGGCCCGAGGGAGGGTCCCTATCAGTGTGTTAATTCAGGAGGACATCCTGTGACTTCTCGGTCTCTTAATGCGCCCGTGCGAATGCGGGGATTTGCCGGGTGGTAGTATCTTCCCGGAGCCCTGGATGGCCAGTCTCTCCGGGTCTTCTTCCTTTGACTTTGACATTAATGCGGGGCTTAGCGGGACACATGGACGTGCAATTTTGCACGTCCACAGGTGCGTTACGGCTGTGTGACCCCACTGTAGGGGCGTCACACTTGGTGTGGCAGTCATCTGCTAGACCGTCACATGACCGTTACTTGACCGGTTTGACCGTTGACTTCGTATGGCGGTTGGCCTAACAGCCTGTCGGGCGGCCGTCAGGGCGTTGTAACGTGCTTCCGGGAGCGCGTTACGTCCTGTTAGAACGTTAGTATAGCTGTGGTTTTATTTTTAGCCTCGGGCGGGCGTAACGGCTCCGAGGAGGCGCGTTACGTTCGTGTAATGCCCCTGCCCTGGCGCGTTACAGCCTCACCGTGACGGTCCCCACGGGACGCGTTACAGCCATTGTAACGCCCCCGTCCTCGACCGTCACAGCCCTTGTGACGCTCCTTCCCTTGGCCGTCACACTCTGTGACGCGGTAGCCCTAGGCCGTTACATTCCTTTGGGTTTTAATAGCATGCATGGTCAATTTCTAATGCATTCCATGTTGTATATATGCCATGCTTATGTTGTTTTGTGACCGATGGCTTATTAGTAGATCCCGATGGAATTGCTTTGTCTTCCCTTGTGATGGAACCACTAGTCGTAGCCCAGCGACCGAGCGTGTCGTCCCACCCGGGAGAGGTGGAGGGGTGTTCCCGAGGAACGGTTTGTAAGCTAGTTACCGTGGGCCTATACGATTACCGTTGCGTCCAACGGGGGGGGGGGGGGGGGGGGGGTGGGAAACTAGCTAGAGACCTGGCTCTAGGCAGGAGTCAGTGTGTGCACACGTGGTCGGAGACTTGGACAGGCACTGACGAGTGTCGCTCTGACTAGTACTTGGTTTGGTCCTGTTACGCCTCCCGCTTGTCGTGAGCCAGACTTGCGAGTTGCCGAGACGCAGTGTAAGTCGTCAGGGGACGCGTCTGGTCTTGTTCTTCTAGTGTGTTGTTCCGTCTCTCACTTCACTTGGTTAGCAGTGGTTTATTCTATTGGTAGATTTATTTTCTGTTGTTATTTATTTATTAAATTGTGCATCTGTCTTATTATTTAAATGCATGCCCTAATTACTTTTATGTTTGCCTGCTTGTCTGTTTAGTTTGGGGTAGGGATCCGCGTGACCCCTACTGAGTCTGGCTGTGACTCACCCTTCCTTCTTTAAGGTGCGCCGCCCCAGTCGTCCGCCGGTCCTTCTCGTGGTTGCATGTGCCGAGCGTCGTTAGAGTGCCAGCTGTGTTGGTTTGTCTTTTGTTTTGTTGTGCCGGGGTGTGCCCCGTGTAGTTGTACAGTGGACCTCTTTTTATTGAAAAATCTGGACTATTGTATATATTCTACCACTCTGATATTTTAAATTGCTTCCGCACTTATTTATTAATTGATGTCCTAATTAATATTGCACGCCTGCGGTCCCAATTCGTTATGCAACTCCTCAGCAAACTTCTTTAACCCTTCAGGGGCCTCATCAGCCTCTTGGGTGGCTTCCCCAGTTCTTGGTATCGGTGTATCGATTTCATCGGTATATCGGTATCCGGAGCTCTGGGTCGTCACACTGGTTGTACGTCGTCTCGTTCACCTGCAGCACGTCCGCCTGCCCCGCCTGGTAGTAGAACACTGCGGATCGACGAAGAAACAGGAGGAGAAGTAGGAGAAGAGCAAACATCAGATCTGGTGGGGAGGAAGACAAGGACGCGGAGGAGCGGCGCGGCGGGACACGGAGGATGGTTACGTAGCCAGTCGCCGACGTAGAAGTGCTTGACCTTGGCCCAGACGGTGTAGTAGACCCCGGGGTTCCATCCCTTCGAGCTCCCCACGGTGTACCTGTCGGCCGAGACGACGGCGGGGCTCTGCAGCAGGGCAGTCCAAGTCACCAGGGGGAGGGGGGAGGGGAGGGGAGTGAGGCCATCGGAGGGGGAGGAGAAGGCCGGAGGGGGAGGGGGGAGGTAGCAAGAGAGGGGGGAGGGAGGCCGGAGGGTCGGGGAGGGGGGAGGTCGCAGGGGAGGGGGAGGGAGGCCGGAGGGGGAGGGGGGAGGTCGCACGGGAGGGGGAGGGAGGCCGGAGGGGGAGGTCGCATGGGAGGGATGAGGGGGGAGGTAGCAAGAGAGGGGGGAGGGAGGCCGGAGAGGCTGTGTGTGATCGAGGGAGAGAGCATAGAGAGAAACGGCAGAGAGAGTAAGAGAGGGGAGGTCGGGTTGGTTCACGAAGGAGATGAGAGAGAGAAGTGGAGCAGGCGGTGGTCGCCGGCGGCGACATGGGTGACAGTCGGGACGGTGCCGGTGTGGGGAGTGGGCTCGCGAGGCGTGGGCGTCGTCTGGCGCGGAGGGGAGGCAGGCGGAGGCGTGGGGATTCGACGTTGGGGTCGCGGCGGGCTTGCGGAGGTGGAGTGCAGAGAGGTGAGAGGGAGAGCTAGCCGTGGGAGGGGTGGTCACGGGGAAGATGGTGGTTGCCAGCGAAGGGGAGGCTGGCCGAAGTGGGCGACGGGTGTGGGTGCGCAGGGAGGGGGAGGTTGCAGGGAGGTGGGCGTGGTCGCGGGGACGGTTAGGGAGGTGGCTATGGTGAGGGGCGCGGTGGAGGTGTGGCCGCGCGGTCGGTTAGGGAGGTGGTGAGGAGCTCAGGGAGAGAGGGGGGCGGAGGGCCAGGGAGGGGGGAGGTCGCAGGGGGGGAGGGAGTCCGGAGGGGGAGAAGGGGGTCGGAGGGCCGGGGAGGGGGGACGTCGCAGGGGGGGAGGGAGGCTGGAGGGGGAGGGGAAGGGAGGTCGCATGTGGAGGGGGGAGGGCGGCCGGAGGGGGAGAAGGGGGTCAGAGGGACAGGAAGGGGGAGTGGGAGGGGGGAAGTCGCAGGGGAGGGGGGCGGAGGGGGAGGAGGGGGGAGGGCGGCCGGAGGGGGAGCGTTGCCACCGACTCCCCGTCGCCACTGGGCCCCGCTGTTCGCCGTCTTCACCACCGCCGGCCGCCTTCCCTGCATCTGCACCGCCTCCGACTGGCCTCTCTCTCTCTCTCTCTCTCTCTCTCTCTCTCTCTCTCTCTCTCTCTCTCTCTCTCTCTCTCTCTCTCTCTCTCTCAGACACACACGCATGACTAACTAAGGGCTAGTTAGTCTTTTCCTAATATTGAGTCAACTTAACTCTGGTTTATTTAATTTTTATGAATTTAAAATAACGGTAGGGACTTATTTGAACAACGGAGATAATTATAGGGACTTTTAAGACAATAGTCAGATTTGAGGGATTAATCGGTAATTCACTAAGTTTATAGGGACTAATATGCAAAAAACCCAAAAAAAAAAAATAGCTCGCTCTTCATAATTAGCCTATCTCAATCATAATAAGGGGCTGGGTTGAGCTTTGCTAAGCTCTGCCTGGCTTGGCCCGGCCCAATTCAAGACTTAGAAATCATAATTTAAGTAAAATATTGTTGTCTCTCTTTGTTCCACATCCTTTTTTCCCATCTTAACAGTTTAGATTCCAAACGAAATTGTGGGGCCATAGATCCTCATGCATGATTACATATTTGTGTTTGCGAGAGTCGAGAGCTTTTGCTGCTCTTCTTATTAAAACGTAACAATGGGTATATAAATTATTGGAAAAATAAGAATCGCATAAACTTCTAAACTGGGCCATGTCGGGCTTTAACTGGGCCTAAAACAATAGCCACAGTATGGGCCTTAATAAGGCCTTTTCCGGACTTTAGGCGGGACTTACTAGGACTCTGCCGAGACAGGCCTTAACTGACCAGTTCAGATTCAACTTATGTAACGCATGACTTGCAATCTGTGCAACTTAACTCTCAAGGCATACTTTAATCCATTAATAATCCATTAAACACACATGAAATAACAACCAGTAAATATGACTTAAATAAATACTCGAAATCACACTAGTAAAAATGACCTCAACATTTTTTTTTCTAAAGAGAATTACTAAAATTAGAAGAAGCATGCAGCCATCGAACACGAGGACCGTTGTCAAAGACATAATTTAGCGTAGAAAATAATTAGAGTGGACATTTTTTTTTTGGCTCCAATTACTCATTAGTAGTTAAATGTGTGTTTTGTTGTACTGGTCAAATATTTTTATTCAAAATACACCTACAACTGAGCAGGTGCACACACAAAGTCTTGGATGACATATCTGGATCCACCCTAACTCGGATGTCAAGTTGTCTTTTAAATAGTCCGCGGGGAAAATTATGGCGGGGCGGTGCCGTCTAGATGGACGGCTGTTGTTGACTGGTCAAACAATCATAAAAATAATTCGACATCAAACTCACGAGCGAGCCACAATAATCCACCGGCTTCCGATTTTGACAAAGAAGTATCAGATCATGATCATCGTATATGTTATGTAGACGCAGTCAAGTAGTCGGCTTCCTCTCTTAGCCATCATTATTCACGCACCCATCCACCCCACTTGAGAACAAAAACGCGTGAAAATAATACACTATAAAAAAAGAATAATTACAAAAAGAAAATGTAAAATAATAATAATAGGAGACGGGGGAATGACCAGACCAGGGAACGCCTTACACGGCGGGGAAGACCTTTTTCCCCTTGACGGACCCCTCTCCAGCGGCCGTGGCCGCGCCGGCGCCGGCTTCCTCGCCCTTCCTGGACGGGCCTTCCCCAGTCCCCCTCCGGGTCGACCCTTCCCCGGCTTGGCCGTCGTCGCCCCCCCTCGTGACCACCATCGAGAGGGTCCTCGAGAAGAAGGCCCAGCGGTCCGACTTCGCCGCCCACTCCCACTTCCTCAGCTTGAAGCTCCTCCCCCCGACCGTTCCTCCGGCGCCGCGGCTGCTCCCATCTCCCCCGGCCCGGTGGCCCTTCCGGGTGCTGGCGGACGTCTGGAACTTGCCGGCCACGACGTCCCTCCGTATGTGGTCCGGGAGCCTCAGGGTGTACCGCTCGCAGTCCTCGCCCGGGGGCACCGCCGCCACGGAGTGCCCCGTGGAGTGGGACCTCGAGAACCTCTGCGGCGGCCTCGCCAGCGACCTGGACCACCGCCAGCGGAGCCGGCCCTTGCTCTCCATCCTCCGCATGCGCTCCCCGGCCTCGGGCTCCTCGACCACGATAGCGACGTGATCCGGCCTCTCGCCGCCGTCCCCTCCCTGCCTCTGGGTCTCCTCCTCTTCCTCGCCGACGGCCGCAGCAGCGGACGCGCCCGCGTCGGCCGAGGGAGCAGCCGCAGCCTCTGCCGCCTGGGGGGTGACGTCGGCGTTCGGGTCGAGATTGCTGCGGCAGACGGGGCAGGTGGTGTGGGAGGCGAGCCAGATGTCGATGCAGTCCGTGTGGAAGACGTGGTCGCACTTGGGTAGCAGGCGGAGCGTCTCGTCGTCCTCGAACTCGCTGAGGCAGACGGCGCACTCCAGCGCGCCCTTGCCGATCTTGTGCTCCTTCACCTCCGCGTACACCAGCGTCGGGAAGGCCTGCATCACCGACGGGTCGAGCCCCCGCGCGGCCACCTGCCGGGACCTCCCCCCCTGCACGGTCCTGCCGGCCACCCCGCCGGGCCCGACGGAGGGGTCGCCGCGGCGGCGGAGGTAGATGGAGAAGAAGACCATGAAGAAGAAGGCGCTGACCAGGACGACGACGATGATGCCCATGGCGGGGCCGAAACCGCCCCTCAAGTTGCCGTAGGGGTTCCGGGGGCCGGAGGGGGACGGCTGCGCCTTGGCTGCTGACCAAAGGAGGGAGAGGAGGAGGAAGAGCAGGAGAGGGAAGGGAGCAGTGCCGCTGCCATGGTGACGGCGACGGTCGACCGCACGGTGGTGTGGATGTGGTATCGGCATCGTCGTCGTCACGGGGAGCCGACGGGGGAAGCCAACATCAGCGCCGCAGTGAGCAAGGAGTGCAACGGGAAGGAAGAGCAGAGCGGAATACATAAGAGGAGGAGTCAAGACTCATGAAAGAGCAGGGAAACCTTCCGCTTTCTTATATGTGCTCCCTTCCCCCCCTCCCCCCACTGCTTATTAATTGTTATTGTGGATCTTTGTAAGAACAACCTTATTATATAAATATTTATTAAACTGTTATTTTTATGTTGTTAAAATAATTTTCTTATGTGAACCTATGTACAAAAATATATAAATAAATGGTTTGGCCGTGGGCCCGCCGGCGGCTCCCCGGGTCGGCGAGATGACTATGCCCCCTCTTTTGACCCGCCACACTCGAACCTTCTTCTTTCCTTCTCTCCGCCAGCCACGCGATTGACCCGTGAGATACGTCGCGTGATGTAGCATCATGGTGACAGAAAGTCTACAAGGTGCAGATGGTAACTTGGTTGGAGAGATTGTAGGAGAAAGACTAGACGAGATTAATCTTTTAAGCCTCGTTTTACTTCGGGATTAAAGATAATTTGATTAAATTTAAGTGAATTTATTTTTTCTATTTTTATTTTTTTATTTTGACACGATGTCAGGTCAACATAATTCACATGTAGAGATAGAATAAGTTAATCAGAATTAACACAAGTTAACTCTTCATCTAACTCGATTATCTAAATTCTGACTGTCAAATTAAAATAAGTTAACTCTAGATTAAAAGGGGATAACCGTGAGTTAACTGCAAAATAATGCGGGGCTGAGTGGAGAGGGGTCTTTTAGAATACACCGGGTCAGGTGCCGTTAAAAAAGAATTTTTAATCGAGTTACTTTTAATCCCAAAATAAAGTGAGGCTTATAATTGTAGGTAAGAGGAGTTGCTTAAAGATTTTCTGTTCAATAATTATATATATATATATATATATATATATATATATGGAGAGAGAGAGAGAGAGAGAGAGTGTGTGTGTGTGTGTTAGACCACGGTATAAATGTAAGTAGAGGGGTATTTTTCCACTTATATTTATAAAGAAGGGTTATTTTGCACTTATGAAGCGGGCTATTTTGCACTATTAAATCAAAACAGTAGGAATATTTATTTTTCTCTAGTTAGATTTTGACTAGACTTAAATTACATTCATCTAACAACACGCTATAGCACCAAACGATGAGAATATTTTCACACATATTTTGGTAACGAGGTTTCATTAATAGATATGCGTCTAAGAATAGTATTTTTCGTAACTATACATCCCACAAAATCATTTTTGTAATTATCTCTTTTTATTATCTCACCTTGTTTTTTTTTTAAATTACAAAGCCAATTTTCACCTGTTACTACAACTGAGGTCTCGCTGTCAAGACTCGGGTAAATGGAATCCACCAACGATGCGCCCGTCGTCACTGAAGGACATAATTCCACGGCCCGGGATAAACTCGGTGGAATCCACCCACCAACTTCTAGAAACGTTCTTGACTCAGATGGTGTTATGACTGGAATGTTAAAATTGAGTCCACCCCCAGGAAAATTTGTGCGAGCTGGGTTTTGGGACCAGCCACTGCAAATTGCCTCCCGTTAACCCTTGTTCTACGCAAGCTCCTTTGAACGGTCGGTGTAATTGTCCAGGGACCTTTAGCTGTCAGCGTCAGTGTTTTAAAACTTAGACTGACTCAGTTGATCTAATCAAGTTGATCAGTGACTCGGTATCAAAATTAAGTTAATATTGTATACATGTCGGTCAGCATCTAAAACTCGGTAAAAATCTTGCCAAGTAACGTAGTTTCTTTATAACTCGCTCAACCAAGTGAAACCCAGGTAACTCGACCCGAGTCTACAGGTATTTCACATTTTCTTTACTCTCTCTATCATTATTTTAATTTTTTGGCGTACAAATAAATGTGAATGGGGTGGTGTCATCTTTGAGATTCTATTAAGGACGCATCTCTGAGATTTTACCCTCTCATTATTTAATAGTATTAATATTAATTTTCTGAGAGTTGAAAAGATTTGTAAAGCCTATGCGGCCTCGTCACAATCTATTCGACGGTAAAATGATCTGACATGGAACCATATAATTGAAGTACCGAAGAAACCCGCAAGAAAAAAAGTCACATCTATTGATTGTCAAAAGAGAGGCATCAATCAACTATACCTCTCGTGCTTCTAAGTTGATGTTGATGGTGTATTGAAATTTTATAAATATATAATGTTAGTGTGAGTGATTTTCTAACAGTTCACGAGTCGGCCAGCCCGGTTAAATCATTAACCTTAGACTCGCTTATTTAGCCCCGCATTGATTTTGGAGTGCAAATGAGGTCGAACACGATATCTAAGCTAGATTAACGGCATATGTGTGAGAGAGAATTACCTCCCTTCCCCCATTCTCTCTCGTCGAGTTGGACAACCTCCCAACAATTCAATTAACAAAACGGGTCTTAAAGAATGGATTGAATTTTAAAACATTTCGTCAGAGTTTATATGTTTCCCTTGAGAATTCCCTTTGCACAACCTGGGTAGCATTTTGCCTTGGAAAAAAGTACAAGCTAATAATCATTCTCTTGAATATTTTATCAATTTTGTCAACACATAAATACGGTGATCAGTTATGTCTGTCCCCAGAGAACTCGAAGAGCTCCTGCAGGTTACATAACGGATGCAAATAGTGACATATAGTCCCACTATGTTACACTACCAAATGACATTTTATTATTATTGAATAACTTTTACAACACTACCAGATTTTTCAATCGATTAAAGAGTCACTCTAATAAGAATAAAATGTAGTAAAACAATGAAGTGTTGTGCTACTTGGTTTCATTAAGAAAGGTCTAATACAATTTACAATCTGCTACAACATTTAACAAGGGCTACCCGGTAAAAAATGTTCACATGGCTTCCACTCAATAGTGCCACAGCATGTTCAACCATGGAGAACAGAAAATGGAAGATGAGAGTTGAAAGCGACGAAAGCTCGATACTGTGACGGCCAACAAATACACTTGGAGAAAGTCACAAACACATCATTTGCATGCATTCCTTACCAACGAATCGTGGAATGTTATACAAGAAACAATCAATAAATGAGCACGTTTACAGCCTTCACATTCAGGAGCATAGCTTGTGCCAGGAGGACGTCCCAAAATAAACCCACGAGGGGCAGGCAATTCCGTGCTGAAGGGCAGACAAATAGAGACGTTCCTGAAAATGTCAAATTCTAGATCTTATTTTCAAGCCCGTTCTCATAATACAGCTACCTAAGATTCAATTTAGTTTTACACTGGAGCTAAAACATAAAATGCCCATGTTGGTCCTTATCCATTGCTGCTCTACCCTAGGTCAAAAGCACGTCCGAGAAATATTCTTCAGAACTACTGAAAAATCTAGAGCACAGATCAAACATGATCCGAAGAATCTTGCACGGCGTGTGGAGGGACAAAGCGGCCACGAAGCCACCAAACTCTGTCTCGTTGTACCATATCGCAAGTAATCCGATCGAAACAAGAGGGCCCCATCTAGCTCACTTGTTGTTGGTTCCCGTACAAAGGATAAGCTCCATATGCAGCAGCATACATGGTCGGATCGTGAGGTGGTGCAACATAACCATATCCACCATAAACATAACCCCCATAATATCCGTTGTTCCATTGGTTGATCGGTTCAGCCCTTAACTGCAGAATCCATGACAAAAAATGCTAAGATGAAATGTATGAATTTACATCTTTTGCAGCTTCCAATCTAAACATGTAATGCAGTAAAAGGACAGCGTATAAATCAAAATGGAATAACACGTGTACTTGCCATGAAATATTTTTAAAAGATGATACAAAGGAATTAATATCATCACTTTCCCACTCAACTTACTGGAACTGTCATAAGCAGAAACGTAGACATTTCATGTTAGTAAATACCTGCTTATTTGCAGGATTGCGGCCCCATGAGAGACGAACTGTCTGCTTCCCAATCATTGCTCCATTCAACTTCTGCAATGCCTCTTCAGCACTGCTCCTGCCGGTTATCAGAATAACCAGAACACGTGAGAGAAAAGCTTGAAAAACTGATGACAGTACCCTGTAAATAAGGACATGAGCATTTTACCTGTGAACAAACTGCACAAAACCACATTGTTTACCAACCGGGATTTTGACAGAGGCAATGTCACCGCATCCAGAGAAAGCCTGCCTGAGATCGTCCTCGCTGACATTTGGGTCAAGTCCACCAACAAATACCTGCGATACATCTTACCATTAGAAAAGTCTATATTGAAGACCCATGAAGAAGAAAATGAAGAGAATAGAGAAGGGGCAGGATGGAGTAGGGATGCGGAGAAAAGGCATCTTGGAGTAGGAATGCATATTGACAGAAGGGGGAGAGTGGAGGAAAAGGGATATGTTGACAGAGCAAAAATGCCTATCCATAGGGTAAGAGTGGGGCAGGACAACTCACTGTTGTGTTACTCGAATCCCCATCTGTCTGCATACTTTGAGAGCCATTGGATCCAAAACCTAGAGAATAAAAATATCTAAGAACTAGGAAATGTCCACTGCTTTGGCATTAAAACTGTAGACACTTTAAAAATATTCAATTTCAATGAAAACAAATAGCAGTGAACCATAAGAGATGATAACAAGCTCATACCTTCTAAAAATTGCCAGCCAGAAAAACCAAATCCAAGTGAAACTAGTAACTCAATATCAGGGTAATTAACACAATGAAATACCGAAACAACAGAAAGACAGCTCTACGAAGCATAATATGAAGGGTCATGATGAACCATATAGCCTAAAGTTGAAGTGTCAGCAAAAGATGTAAACTATCCACGTTATGATGAAAAAGCACATTCGCAAAGGAAACTGCATCAGCTATTATCTAGAAGGTATAGCCAGAATAAAACATACAGGGCATGCCTAGATATCAGCACGAGTAGTAACATACCAGATGACTTCCTGGGGGTTGCAGCACCAATGCGCATTGCTCTACTGGAACAATATACACCATTCATTTCAGTCATAGCACGTGATTTCTCATTCTCATCTCCAAATCTTACAAATCCATAACCTTTTGATCGACCAGTGTTTGCATCAATAACAACCTTTGCACCTTTTACAGAAGAGTATCTGCTAGCAAAAGTTTCTTGCAACAGGGTATCCGTAACATCAGGGGCCAGATCACCCACAAAAATAGAATGATCAGAGCCAACATCAGATCGCTTATCTCCCATGCTAAATGATGCCCAGTTGATCCGAAAAGGCTGATCTGTGTTGGGCATTATCATGCTACTAAAACTTTGTAGAACATTTTCAGCTGCTGCACGTGTATAGAATTCCACAAAACCATATCCCTCTGACTGCCCAGTTTGCCTATTGCGGATAACTTTAACCAAGGCAACCTTCACAGCATTATAGCAATAGCATAAGAAAGTCAGTTAATATGAAAATTGTGTAAATAGATTTTTTAAGTAAAAACTGTGTTAAAAGATATTCATAAATAACAAAATATTTCTCAAACAAAATTGTTTGACTACTTATAAAGAATCATTTGCAAGCTGAAGCCGGAAGGGGAAGATCAATAATTAAATGAATGAATGAAGAGAAACCCTTTTAACAGGTTCAGATCAATGGGGATTGTCACCAAAAGGACAATCTGTAGGATGCTTTAATAGATCTGCAGGGCCAAAATTACATCTTTTCCCTTGATGTGGTGTCACTGTGCGGGCGGTAGACTGACAACAGGAGCAGCAACTAATACAATGATCATAGAGGGTGCTTTGTACATACAAATTTAAAGGGTATTCTTCACATATGCATGAATGTGTAGCTGTGTAAATTTAAAAAATAATAATAATAACTTAAAAAGGGAACACTTGAATCAACATTTAGAAAAAGTGTAATTTTTTAACAAAATATACATCCTAGGACCATGTCTATCTAGATTTTGGTACAAACACTTTTCCATCTGTACCATTCAATGGAACAGGACTAGAAGAACACCAAAAGTAAACTTTCAAAACAGATTTGTCCTCCAAAACACTTCAAAAGAACATTATAAATAATTAGAGATGCAAATTATAGATCACCTAGGCACGATGTAGTTAGAAGTTGCTTAGATGCAGGAACTACACCTTTAAAACTCTAGCAGGAACTACACCTTTAAAACTCTTAACATTTTTGAAGTACATGTAGCCATAAGACTTCGAGGAAAATAACCAGGTAACCAGGCGAAGAATAGTATTATTAGTATTATTAAAATTCACATTAATAATATTAGTATTCATACTAATATTAATATTAACAACAACAATAATAATGTAACAGTAGCAGCAGCAACAAGAACAGAAACAAATAGCAAGTAGCAACATAAAACAGAAAACCATCAGTTTACAAACTAGGAACCATATATGAGACATCATCAGGAAACCAAGTGAAATGCATCATTTGATTAGTATATGGAAACTTAATGTCTGTGGTATTGCTATCGGACACCATATGGTAACCCTGAAAAGGTGATACATATTGGTCCAACTTGAACCAGTTTGTAAGAAGTCATACTGACTCTAGGTTCAGAATCCTAATTACCAATAATATGTGAAGTAGACTCACAGACACTAATCAAAGGGACTTTTCCATATCAAGGAAACTGTACAGCAGGAAAAATTTTATTCTGTAACTGGGCTGCCAGATTTCTTGGGCTATTGGGGATGGTGGGAGTATCTCCACCAACTTGATAGAGCATCCCCTTTTGTTTGTGTACCTGTCTTTCATTATTTAATGAAACGTAACCTTTGGCCAGCTTAATAAAATGTTAAGTGGACTCATATTTTATTAGGGCTAGAAATGGTTTAGATATGGAGTCAGGAATGGTAAGTCTGACTCTTCCTGATAAGAAACGTCAGAACTGGAAATGAAGCATGTGTTTCTGATTCCATCTCCGGTTCCTAAATTCAACAAGAAACAGACTTGGAAATGGATTATTTTTTTGAAAGTGGTTGGTACAACTAAGTTATATTAAAGTAAAAAGAGGGATGTACAAGTATGCTCAAGGCTTTTCCCAAAATCTCTTCACAAAAAACTGCACATCAAGATGATGTGTCACCCGCTACCCACCCCCAATAAGTCAAAAAATGAAGAATTATGTGACTACACATTACATAAAATCCACGCCCACTCTCTCGCTTTGCCCACAATGAATGAGGCAGCCCTGTCTAACACCCTTGCTTCCCTCATGATGATCCTACCATTTCTTTCTCTCCATAGTGCCCACAGTGTTGCATGGAGAATGAGCCACCAGATTATCCTATCGCCCTTCAGACTCCATCTCCTATGCCAATGTTATATCAGTTGCTGCACATTGTCATACAATAAGATGGCCCCTGGCACTCTGCCCAATACTTGTGCCCACACTTAGATAAGGAACAAACCGTGAAGAGGTGATCCACAGTCTCCTCCTCGCCACAAAGGGCACAAAATGTCTGCATCCCTGGCATGAAAGATTGAAAGGAGCCAACCTATCACAAGTTGGCAGACACCCATGGGAGATCCTCCATACCAACAATTTAACTTTAAGGGGACTCCTAGGCTTCCAAATCTGTGGTGCATTGCCATGCCTTAATCCTCCATCTAAAGTAACCTTGTAAGCTGAGGTGACTAAAAATCTTCCTTCTGTGTCCCATCTCCACCACCATCTGTCAGTGCTGCAAGTCTCCGAGGCAAAACCTAAGAGAAAGGAAAGGAGCAACTCCATATATATTTGAAAAGTTATTATTTGAGGTGTTTTTATGTTACTTTACAGCTGCACATTCCAGAGAGACATCTTGCCTAAAGGCTGGCATAGCATATGTCTGCCCATCTGAGACAGTGTACCAACACCCAGACCAGGTCAAGACGAGGGCTGCCAAGTGCCAAGCAAACATCCAATAGGTGGCAACCCATTTCAAGGGATTCCCCACTCCTCTACCCTCTACTCTTCCTGCTGGACTAAAAAGTGAGATGCGTGCTCCTACGTCATAGGTTTGCATCTGCTGGAGCAAGGCATACAGGAGGAGCACAGGAGAAGCATAGCATGTGCACCCACAAGGCATGCCTCCTTCGGGTACAGTAGGCGCAACCCCATTCCCTACTTTTAAGTTACACATAGGGACTAAAAAGGGAGAATGGTGCAGCCAGTGTAAAGTCAGGCTGTGGTAAACCCTGTTGAGGGTAGCCACTACCCAATTCAACCCACAGGCCCAACTTCATAGATCAAGTTCAAGCCACAGTTAATTTTCAATAAAAAATAAAACTTGATATACAAGTGATGTTCTGAAAAAAAAAATGTAGACAGAAAGAATATTGTCAGAGGCCAGATATGAAGATGTGCTACCCTTTTCAACCTGATTCCAACAGACCGATTCTGACAAAAATTATTAATTTTTTCGGGATGATTCTGAATTTGATTCAGATTGTTGAAATCAGGTTGAAAATGGAGCTTCAAAGTTTCATCTATTACCCTTATGCCATAGTGTATCTGCCAACTTGAGACTTGGAAAGTCCCAAAACTGATCAGATCGAGTCTGTCTGAGTATGTTGGAAATTAGAACTTTATAAAACAAACTCATCAAAATGATCAGAAAGCAATTCTGTGCAAAGATTTTTGAAAAAAAAAAATCTTCTTATAAGTTTATTTGCAGAATTGTTGCTCTAACTTTTATTTTATTTTTAGAGGAATACTACGTCCACAGTCTCAACCCCAAGGCTCGCTCCTCCGATTGCATATTCAGCAGCAACCTTCTTCCATACGAAGAGATCCAATTGATGGCAGAGGTCCCTTTTCCTAATAAGGTTATGAACTCACCAAAAATAATCGATATGTAAGAAAAAAACACATATATGAAGTAACATAATTCCCCTAAGAGACACTATTAACTCTACCAAGTTAGTGAAATCATCAAACGGACCATACAACAAACACCATCCCCTTACACCCTCAACCCTCGTTACAGAATGAAGTTCCTCTAGCTACACTACCTGGAGATGATGGATTCAGCATTCTCCTTCTTTCGTATCAACTATCAAGACCAACAAAGTTCAATTGAAATAGGCCCCCTGTTATCAAACTCTCTTACTACAGCCTTGAGGTTTGGCTTGATCATCCTCTAAAGTTGTTGGTAGAATCCCATTGAAAATCCATTTGATACTGGTGACTTGTTAGCATACTTGTTGAAGATATATTCCTTTATTCCCTTACTTCGAAAATGTTCCTAAAATCATTTTGCCTTCAAATCTATAATCTGCCTAAAAGTGCTGCAGTCAACTCTCACAAGACATTCGTAAGCACTTTTTTTCTTTTGAAGCTATTTCTTTCTCAAAATTATTTCATCCCACTTTTGACAATTTTTAAAAGTGAAGTAAATCACTTGCTAATATCTGTCCAATTTCATAGCGAATGCAAGGCTATCTTGTGCGCCTCTACTTAAGACTACCTTGTCTTGTAAGATCTGTAGAACAAGAAACAGTTGGCCTTCATAATTTTTTCAATGTTTTATAACAAATAAAATGTCAGGGAACTAAATTATAATAGCCCAAAATATTGCTAAAGATCATTGAATGGCCACTATTCATGCAGATGAACAAGGAATCAGAATAGTGAAATTAGAGTAAATATAACATCACCTTCAGTAAATAAGTATACAAAACTATACACTTCCAAAAAAAAGTATACAAAACTCTATGAGAGCTGCATACGTAGAAAATTATTTTTAAAGGAGGGGTTGAGGGCTGGAGGCCGCTGAATGGGGTTAAAAAATTAAAATACTACAGAGCCACAAGCTAACAGATCATGTTGTGATTTCTTATTTTTCGAAAAGTGGGTGGTACCACTGTATATACTAAAGTAAAAAAGAAGGAATTTACAATTGTATATTGTACGCTCCTGTGGACCACGGAATCTTTCACGGAGGAAAGATGAAATATTTAAGATGTCCTTTTTGAAAAGAGATACTCCTCTATGTATAGAGGCTTATTCCGTGGGTGCGAATAGTATCAGACGATTTGGATTCAAGTGATAGACCTCTCCCCACTGACCGTAGTCAGTGTTGATTTACATCGACCTAACGTCCGAACACCTTTGTTTGACTGTCAAAGAAATCCCAAAGTCCTCTCATTAGATTCTGATGTGGAGGGCAGGCTCACTCGAGAGACTCTCCATGACCACTCATTTACCACCAACATGTTAATAGGGTTAGGGATAAGTCTGAGCAAAACCCTAAGATTTAGAAGTAAAGACGCAAATATGCGGAAGCCGTAGACATTTTGAAGTAGAGGGAGATTTTCTAGACCCCGAGGGTATTTTGATAATTTTACCAACCCATGGGTATTTTGGTAATTTTTCTAGTCCAGGGGTATTTCTGAAATTTCTGGGCTGGAACGAAAGTAGGACCGGGTTCCTGACTTCCCAAGGCGCTGAGGCTCTTTCTGGAGAGTTTCAGGTGCTACCAGGCCATTTCTAAGTCACAGAGGTATTTTGATAATTTTACCACCCTACAGACCTAGGTTTGGGGTGACATCTGAGTGTCGGACAGCGCTGACAACGTTTCCGGACCAAAGGAATGACAAGGGGCTTCATAGAAGACACATAAATGTCAATTTAGTCGAAGGAGGGGTATATATGCAATTTTGACAAGTCGGGGGTTTTCTTGTAATTTTCCCAAGTCAATGCATAAAGAAGACATATGAAGTCATAGATTGCATTTATGGCCCAAATGGGTACAAAGGTTGTCGGCGAGTTGTCGACTGTACAAAGACCCGCACCAAAGCGGGGAGTAAGGGCGTATAGCCTTAATTACCAAAAGTTGCAGGGTATAACTGCAAAGAACATGACATTTTTGTTTCTCAGGTCCCGAGAAGGACGTTTTTTGTAATTCCCCTATTATATAGGTGGAACTACATATTTGTCGCCCCGGGACGTAGAAACTTACAATATGACCCACTAAGGGGCGAAATTACAAAAATACCCTCATATGGACATATACACAAGACCCGAGAACTTACCCCTCGCGGGCCAAAACAAACGAACAAAATGCTCCAAGCGTAGAAGATGCTACGTAGGTTGTAGTCTGTAGCTCTCTCTTCTGGACCCTTGGGGATCTATTTATAGAAGTGGGAACCTCCCCGGGGTCGTTTGAACCCGTACGGGTTAAACGGGAGGTTGTTTGAACCCGTACGGGTTAAACGGGGTGAAAATGACCCCGGGGAGGTCTATTCCCCCCCCCCTTTTTTGGGGTTCTACGCGCGCGGGAAAGGGGGACCGCCCGGGGTGGGAGGTCCCTGGGGCCACCCGGGTTCAAATGACCCCGGGCAGGTCCGCCCGAGACCTCCCCGGGGTCATTCGACCCCGGGGAGGACCTGCCCGGGGTCGATTGACCCTGGGGCTGGTACCGCCCGGGCCCGCATCCCCACACGCGGCCCCGCACGGGCCTGCAAGCGTCCGCACGGACCCGCCCGAGGGCGGGCGACCCCGTACGGGTCCCACCGACCTCGGACTGGTCTCTCCTTCGCCCGATTTCAATAAATAAAGGCCTTGAGGGGCTTTGAAGGCTCGTTTGATCGTCGGAGAAAGGAAGACGCGCTCCTCCTTGTTCGTTTGTTGTCTTCCTTGTGTCGTAGGCCGCGAAGGGGAGACTTGATATTGTCCGTGTTCCGTGATACACGCGCGAGGGACTTTGTTGGCGGTGTGTAGACCTCCTTTTATGTTGCTTTTTCCTCTCAAAGGAGAGAAGCTTTCTCCCATAGGGATTGTACCGGAACTACACGATCCTGACAATCGTAGTAGTTTTAACCCGACTCTTGACCGTCTTGATTACTGCGAGAAGTCTATAATCGTAACAATATGTAGGCTATGAAGCCCTTTCGTGGAGATATCCTTCGGGGCGGCGGTACGCCAAACATAGGCCCCGCGTGGGAATATTCCCCGAAATGGCGATACGCCAAAAATGGGCCTCGTCCGATGCGAGGATAATACCCCGGAATTTTGTAAAACAAATTACGTGTGCAACAGCTCCCAAAACACCCATGTACAAACCGTATACAAAAGTCACCCCCAAAAAGAAAGACCCCCTCAAGCCTCCCAACATAGGCAAAAGAGAACAATTGCCTGAATGTTCATTATACAAAAGTTTAGCCCATTGTCTCACCATGTCCCTAATGAAGTCCCCTACCCGCTCTAGTGGCCTCCTCGCTGAAAATTCTACTGTTTCTGTCCCCCCTTCCCCCCCCCCCCTCCCCCCTGTGGCCCAAAGGGTGTCATGAAGGATGAGCCACCAGACCTGCCTATCTTCCTTGAGGAGGCACTCCCTATGCCACCACCTCAACAGCTGCTGGACGGTCTGCATGGGCATCAAACCACACGGGATCTTGCTCAAAACATGCAGCCAAGCATCTCGGGAAAATTAGCGGGGGCAGGGGGGTCTTATTAGTCTGGATTTTTGATTGGTTTGCCCTGGAAGAAGAAGGGCAGGGAGTTAGAGTCCTGAGGAGCTTTGTGCCTGCAAAATTGTGGTTGTGAGTGCTGAGTTGTGTAAGATGCTTCCGGTGAGGATTTGAGTTGGCCAATGGTTTGGGCGGGTAGCAGCAGCCGTGCCTGTGGGAGGCAGCAACATCTGCACTTGGCTGGTAGTTGAATCCAAATCCCACTCTGGTTCCAGCATCACAGGGATAAGGGGCTGGCTCTGGGCACAGGTGATGGCGCTCCTATAGTTGGTGCCAGTGGTGGCACTGGCCAGGCCATGGCTAGCAAGGAGCCGAGCTACTTGAGCTCGGCTCAAATATAGCTCAACTCAGCTTAACTCAAGTAGCTTGATGAGCTAAGCCAAGCCACAAACAAGGCTCATTTAGTTTAACAAGCCAAGCCTGAGCCAGCTCAACTTGGTCCATTTGTGAGAGCTCAAATTAAAATAATTAATAATATTTCCATATTTATAACTTTATTCACATTATAATCCTCCAATCTTCCAATTTTAACTACCACCCATAACAATCCACCAATCGGGCGGGCTTTTTGAAACGTGAATGATCGCAGCACCTATATACCCGCAAAACTGTTTTGATTCTCTGCCTGCCCACGTGCGCAAGGTGAAGCCCAGGCACACACTTGGGCATTTTGGCGTGGAGACTTTCAGTCACCTATTGGATAGCCAATTTATAAAGTCAGTGACTTGCCATCCACCCATGTCTACCCTTCTATCTGTGCTAACTGAGATAACTTGGTAGTTCTTTTTTTTGGAAGGTGGTAAGGACCACAATTCATTGAAGGAGAAAAAGGATACAATCTCCAAAAGAGAACTCAGAAAAACAGAAAAGAAAAGAAAAGTTCTACCAAGAAGGTAGAACAGCCTCAAACGCCAGAACCACACACACACAAAAAAGAAAGATTACATTGTAAGATGTTTCCACCCTGTTAAGCAAGACAAAAGAGCTGACTGGGGCCAAGAAATGCCTCTAGCTGTGAAATGCCAGTCCATTAAGCAATTGATGCAGTTCTGGATAATGGTAGATGGGTGGTTAAACTTCTTGCCGAACACTATTATTTCTCTCCCTCCAAAAGGCCCAGAGCATGGCTGGGAAGCACATGTCCCAGAGGTCCTCCTCCTTGAAGGGATTCAGAAACTTCCATTCTGTGCACCACTCTTCCATATGGTTTTTGGTAAGCCAATTGACCTTAGTTCTGAATAATTTAAGCCCAGATTGTCTGAATGATGCCACAAGTAAAAAACAAGTGATCCAAAATCTCTAGACAGCTTCCACAAAGAAACAGTTAGTCCTAATGCTGGGTTTGAATCTGTGGACTCTGTCTGCAGTTAATATTCTCCTCCAAGCCAATTTCCACGTAAATATTCTGATTTTGATATGAAGCTTAGGATTCCAGACCAGCTTACACCAATGAACTTTCCGACCACCCTGCATCAGAATTCTGGATGCAGATTAACAGAAAATAACCCTAATTGCTCCCATTTCCAGATCTTGGTATCTCTAGAGCCAGGGTGTAAGCTCTGATTATCCAGCAGGTGACAAAATTGCAGATACTGATGCCACTCCTCTTCATTCAAGTTCCTCCTCAGCTGGATGCACCATCCTTGACTGCATCTGTCTGCCACCAGGTATCATAGTCCTTAACTTCAGTTGCACAAGCCAGATCATAAAGATTTGGGAATGAGTCCTTGAGGGTTGTGTTTAATAACCATGGATCTTCCCAGAATCTAGATCTCTTACTGTCCCCCAAACAAATTGGTGTCGAACAGTTGTAGAAGTCTTTGAACTTCAGAATAGTTCTCCAAATACTTGACAGGTGATTGCTGGTGGTTCCCTGGGATACCCACCCATCCCTGCCTTGTGAGTACTTACTGACAATTATAGACCTCCATAAGTTTGATTCATCCATGTCTGCTCTCCACAGCCACTTCAAAAACAAAGCTTGATTGAACATATCAATGGGCATAAAACCAGCTCCACCTTCCTTAGATCTGCAGACATATTTCCAAGCAATAGGATGCACTCCTTTCTCTTCTGGCCCCTTGCCTTTCCAGAAAAAAGACGCTCTCAAGGCCTCAGGCCTTCGGCAAACATTTACAGGTGCCATGAAAATGGGCAAAAAGTATAGAGCAATATTAGGCAGTACTGTTCTGGACAGTACCCTCTGCCCCCTGCTGAAAGTAATTTGCCCTTCCACGAGGCAATACGATCTCCAACTTTTTTAATAATGACATTCCATCTGAGTTATTTGAGATTGCCACAAGTCAGGGGTAATCCCAGATATTTGATAGGGAAGTTACCCCAGTTGACCCCTAGAATGTGGGCAATGACAGGCTTATCTACTTCTTTAATGTTGACTCCGACCAATTCACACTTGAGAAGATTGGGCTTGAGGCCAGTCACAGCCTCTAAGTCTTAGGAGGACTCTAAGATTGATCAGGTTGTCAATGTCAGCAGAACCAAAAAGGATAGTATCATCCATAAATTGCAAGTGAGTGAGGTCTTCATGAGAATTACCAATAGAGGCCCCAGCCCCAAAAATCAGACCTAAAGTGCTGGTTTCCACATGGCACTCAAAACCTGTCCCACAATGACAAAGAGCAAGGGGGAGAGAGGGACCCCTTGCCCAAGTCCTCTGGAGCACCCAAAAAAATCATGAGGTTCCCCATTAATCAAGATTGAGAACTTAGCAATCTGAACACAGCAACGGACCCAATCTACCCACTGGTTTTTGAACCCCATGCATCAGAGGACATGGAATGGAATAAACAATCCCAGTTGATTCTATCATAAGCCTTCTTGAAATCTAGCTTAACTAGGACACACTCTTTCCTCTTCACCTATTCATGCAAACATTCGTAGGCAGCCATGAAATTATCCAGGATGTATCTACCCGTGATGAAGGCTGATTGGTTAGTCCACCAGCCTATTGATAACTACTTTCAGCCTATTGGCCAGAGCCTTAGTGATGATTTTGTATATACTGTTCGGCAACATAGGGCCATAATCATTCAATGATTCAGTGTTGTCCTTGGGAATTAAAGCAACATGAGTTGAATTGAAGCACCTAATGGCTGCCGGATTACTCTGGAACTCTAGGGCTGCATCCATAATCTCTTTCTTCACTACCTCCCAAAACTGTTGATAGAACCCCATGGAGAAGCTATCAGACCCAGGGGATTTGTTAGGATCCATGCTAAAGATGGATTCTTTGATCTCCTCCTCTGAGAAAGGTCTGATGAGAAAACTGGCTTCTGAATCTGAGATCCTCTTAAACCCATCACCGGAAATCTGAGGTCTCCATTCCTCATCTTCTTTGAATAAGGTCTCATAATGTTTGATAATAGCTTGCTGAATTTACGACTCACTGTGCAGAAAAACCTCCCCAACTTTTAGTCTATGGATGCTTATATGCCTACTCTTGACACTGGCCATGGCGTGAAAGTATGTTGTGTTCTTATCACCTTCTTTGAGCGACTGCTCCTTAGCCCTCTATTCCCATTTAATTTTTTCTCTAAAAGACCATTCTTTGTAGCCTCTTCTCACCTCTGCCCACTGATCTTTATCTTCTTTAGACAGCAGCCCTTAGTCATTTTTTATATCAAATTGTTCAATTTCCTGAAGAAGCCTTTGTCTAGTAAGGAATGCTTCTCCAAAAGTCTCCTTGCTCCACACTTTCAGCTTGTGTTTAACCCATCTCAGCTTGTTGTTCAAGGAGAGGCACGCCGAAGAGGCGGTGGGAGCTTCAGACCACCAGCCCGATACCAAGCTTTTAAAATCCTCATGCCTATGGCACGCCCTTTCATATCTAAAAAGTCTGACTCTTCCCTTGCATTTTGTAGTGCTGATTAACAGAGGAATGTGGTCTGAAAGCACTCTAAGGAGTCCTCTGACCTCTGCCTTGTTGAATTTCTGATGACATTCCATATTGATAAATACTCTGTCAAGGTTAGACTGTGATCTTCTCGCCCCTTCCCCTATCCATGAGCATAGCATCCCGGACCCGTTTGTCAAACAGATCCATTTCCTCACTCCACCTGAGCTGGTTAATCCGTTCCCCAGGTTGATTACAGCATTGAAGTCTCCGGTGACACACCAAACTTCAGCCTTCCCTGTACCCAATGCTGCCAATTCTGAAAAGATCATCCTTGTTCATTTGCACAGGGCCATAAACACAGGAGAACCACCATACGAACCCTGTGATCTTTAGCTTGAATTTCACAGAGATAACTTGGTAGCTTTATGGGTTCAACCCGAGCCAAGCTCGAGTCAAGCTCGAGCTATGAAAATTTTAGCCAAGCCCAGCTTGAGCTCACAAAATAGGCTTGCAACATTCTCAAGCACAAGCTCGGGCTCAAATATTGCTGAGCAAGCTGAGCCCAAGCATGTCTAAACTTGGGTCAGCCAAGGTTTTCCGTCTCGAATATCGATTCCGTCTCAGAAAGGCGGAAGAGGAGATCTCGGAGAGATTTCGGAAAAATCTCGAGAGATTGGGTTCGGTGATTTTGGAAAAAGTTTTCATATATATATAGCCTATTTTTAAGAAAATGCTATTTTTTTCTACTAACCACTCAATTTCACAAACATGCTTTTCTAATTAACAATTCAATTTTACAAAACAAAGAATAATTATAACAATAACAAATCCATTCACATGCACCAATGTTAACATACATCAAAAGTTACACCAAAAAGATATACATAAAATGGTACATGAATCACAAACTGGAGAATACATCAAAAATCATCAAACATGGTACATTTATCTCTGTCTCCCTCTCTCTTAAACAGAGAGAAGGGGGAGACGGGGGGAGAGAGAGATGAGAGAGAGAAATAGAGAGAGAGTCCGAGGGAGTGTCAGAGGGAGAGAGAGAGAACCCGAGGGAGAGGGAGAGAGAGAGAGAGAGAGAGAGAGAGAGGAAACTCGGAGGGTGGGGGAGAGACGATCTCAAACTCGGGGGCTTCGTTTCTCGCGACCCTTGGAGAGATCTCGGACATCTCTTAAGAGATGGCAAACCATGGGGTCAGCTCATTCCCACACCTAATTGACTATAACTTTTTTTATCAAGGAGTCACCCACTTCAATTGTATCAACAGTTGTCCTTTTATTCACACTCACCACAGCATGAACATGTATGATATATTTATCAACCTTTTTATCAAGGAGTCACCCACTTCAATTGTATCAACAATTGTCCTTTTATTCACACTCACCACAGCATGAACATGTATGATATATTTATCATCCTGTTTAAATCAACTATTATTTTGCATTTTCATCACCAACCAATTCTCCTTGGCCCTGTGCTTCCATTTGATTTCTTCCTTGTAGGCACATTCATTAATTGTCCATTAATAGTCTTTCTGGCTTCTGCTCCTGTCTGATTTTTGAGTCAGCCACAGAAGTACCCTTACTCTATTGTTCCATTTTCTCCCTTGCGCACTTTAGTTTTCCAGAAATTGTAAGATAGGCAAAATTCTCCCTTGGTGCTTCCCTCCACCACCCTGTAACCAATGCTTCGAAAGCTTTGTATATGATCCACACTAACTCATATCCGAGCATTCTCCTTTTCTTCAGCTTACCTACTGCAACATAATTGAAAAATGAAGGGCTTTTTATAATAGCTTTACAAAATTTCCAGTGTCATTCAAAATTGACCAGGAAATTGTCCAGCTTTAATCTTGATTGCCTTTCAGTGCCACCAAACCATACTTTGAGTGTGGGAAGCTCAACCTCCATCAGATTCACAGTCCTAATCCATTCTCCAATGTCTTCCATTTCTTCAGACCAATTAAGTTGTCTACGTCTTTCACCTAGATATGTGACCACGTTGAAGTCCCCACCTACATGCCAAGCCTCTCTACAGCTCCTAATGATATCCATTGATTCCCAAAAAAATTCTCTTTTCTCAGTTTCTACTGGCCTATGTACACCTATGAATGTCCTGCAGAAATTGTCTTTCCTCTGTTTAAACTTAGTAGCTGATAAACAGAATCTGCCGACTGAATCAACACTCTCAAATATTTTGCTGCCATAGTAGTAAAATACCTCCCTCTCTGCACTCATCTGATCTTGATGTCCACCCCTACAATTTGTTACTACCCAATTTCCTTACATTCTCATTATCTCTGCCTGTTTTATTTTTCTTTTTTTTTAAAGTGGGTGGTACCACTATTGTATTAAAAAAATGGGATATACAAGTAAGGTCAAAGTATCCCAAAAACACCCTATACAAAAGCCACGCAAAGATAATGTGCATCACTCTAACCCCCCAACAAAACAAAAAGAGAGAAGTTGAGGGAATTCACGTTACAAAGGATTTCGGCCCATTCTCTCACTCTATCTCACACAAACGAGGCAACCGACTCCACAGCTCTAGCCTCTCCCCTAAAGATCTGGTTGTTGCGCTCCCCCCACAACATCTAAAGGGTGGCATGGAGAATGAGCCATCATACTGTCATGTCGCCTCTGAGAGCCCAGCTCCTGCCCATGCTTCATCAGATGGTGTACCGGGCAGTGCCGATCGATATCACTATGAATCCTAGCAAGCTCTCCCCACAAACTCCGTGAGTAGGTACAACCTGGGGTCTCGACGTCCACCATACACAGGTAACAACACGACTGGACTCCCAAGAGAAACCGGCTTAGTCTGTCCCGAGTAAGTAGTCTACCCAGAGAGATCCTCCACGTGAGAGGCTTCACCTTCAGTAGGCTGTCCGACCTCCAGACCTACGGAGCGAGGCTATGACGAGCACCACCATCAGAGATCCTGGCGTTGACAGAGCTGACGGGGAAAGTACCTTCCTTTCCCCACCTCCAAAACCATTGATCCTCTTTGTCTGGCAAAGGATGAAATGGGAGGAAGGGGAGAAGGTCCTGGAGTTGCACCAACTCCTCATCCCTGATGGCCCTCCTGAAGGTCGAACCCAAGTCCCCCTGACAAAAGGGAATCGAAAACTTGGGGCACCGTCCCCAAGGGGGCGTCTGAAACCGCACAAAGAGTGAGAAAAGAGGTCTCCAAAGTGAAGTCACCACATCATCTATCCTTCTAGAAAAGGCTCTGGTTGCCTCTTCCTAGACGGATGCGAACACCAGAAGTGAGGAAATCCCTGCAAAACCAAATATCGAGCCACAAGGGGGAGGTCCTATGCAAAGGCACCGAACCCAAGTCCCAAACTCTCCTCCTGACATAGTACCTCTGTTTGATCACCTGCATCCACAGCCCATCTTCCCATGTCCCCAACTTTCACAACCATTTACACAAGAGGGCAAGGTTGAAATCCCTCACATCTTTGATCCCCAACTATCTCATTTCCTTGATCGCAGCCGCCCTACACCAAGCGATGTCATGCCACCCCCTACATCTCCCACCACTGCCATGCCAAAAGAACCTCCCCTGAATAGACTCAATCTTCTTGGCCACCGCCTTCAGGATCCGGAACATGGAGAGAAAATAGACAGGAAGATTATCTAGCACAAATCTGCACAAGACAAGTCTGCCCCCATACAATAACAATGTAGCTTTCCATCCAACCAGCCTGGACTCATACCTCTGCACAGTAAGAAGCCAATCTACATAGTGAAGAGCACTCAAAGACAAAGAAAGACTCAAGTACGAAATAGGAAACTTCCCTATCGTGCACCCCAAAATGCAAGTTGCCCTCCGAAGAGATCACTCCTCCATACACATGCCCACTTGCAGGCACTTATTGAAGTTGACTTTAAGACCAGTCACTTCCTCCAGCAACTCCAACATGAGCCTAACTGTAAACAATTGCTCCTTTCCCTCAGCTACGAAGAGGATAGTGTCATCCGCATATTGTAGGTGAGAGATAGTGGCCCCCCTCTGTTCACTTGAAACCCCCTAATCAAACCTATAGCCTCAACTCTTTGCTACACTCTGCTCAAGGCATTAGCCACCAACACAAATAAAGGAGGCATAGGGTCCTAACGAAACCCCCTCCCACTATAGAAAAAGGAAGACGCCCCCCCATTCACAAGGACAGCAAAGGAGGCAGAGGAAATACAAGTCCTGATCCACCCGATCCATCTCCCTCTAAAACCTATCTTTTCTAGCACATCAAAGAAACACTACCAATTAACCCTATCATAGGCCATCCCGAAATCCAACTTGAGGACCAACCCTTTCTTCCTATGGGACTTCATGGCAAAAAAGCACTCATGGGCCACCAAGAAGTTATCTTGGATATGTCTCCCTCTAATGAAGACTCCCTAGAAGTTTCTAACCAACCTGTCCATCACCCCAACTAACCTCCCAACCAACACCTTAGTGATGATCTTGTAAGCACCATTCAGCAAGCTAATGGGTTTGAAGTCGCGAAACTCTTTTGCACCTGTCTTCTTATGAATAAGCACTCCGAGGGTTTTATTGATACCCCCCAAGCATGGCTGTCAAGGCGACCAAGGCGGTGGCCCACCGCCTTACTACTTAGGCGACAAGACAATACGCTTAGGCAAAACCTAGTTATATAACTAAGTACATTGCAAGAGAACTACTATTATACATTTTCTACATATAAGTTCTATCTTTAATTAATAAAAAATTTGATATCCACAAATCTTCAACATATACGTATATTTTAAAAAATAAAAAAAGAATAAATGGCAAACAATAACAAATTAAGGAGGAGAAAACTAATAAAAATTTGTGAATAGATGTCAATCGATATAAAAATTTTAAACTAAAATTTGGTATGCAAATAGTTATTCTCTATATTAAAAGGAAGCATAAATATGACACACTTCTGAATAAATTATAAGCACATCAACATAATAATTTCATAATTTTGCACTTGTGAATTATCAAAAAGAGACAAAAATAGTACTAGCTTCAAAAAATGCACCATGCAAATATGAATCAATGTCTTTAAGAGGAGGGAAGAGGAACTGATAGGGAGAAGAATTCAAGAGAAAGGGGAGAGGGAAATGGAAGTCTTATATTCTCTTTCCAATCTTGACATATCATTTGTCAATTTTTCAAAATTACCCCTGAACTTTTGCCCAAATACTAAAACAAATCTCAAATCAAGGAGTGGATGTCTTGCCAAGATAGGCTAGACGGACCCAAAGTGGCCTATGTGCACCAAGGCAGTCAGGTGTGCACCAAGGCAGCCAAGTGACTGTCTTAATGGGCTGCTCGTCTAGGCGTCTGGTCGGCTTGGGCGCCTTGTCGCCTAGGTGACGCCTTGAAAACAAGGCTCCCAAGTGTGCTCTCCCCTCCTGGAACTCCCTCACCGTTGCCTATAAATCATCTTTGATAATTTTCCAGCATATCTAAAAGAATGCCAATGGGAAACCATCCGACCCAAGAGCTTTGTCCCCTGCAAGAGAGAAAACCACCGGGTAGACCTCCTCCTCTGGAAACACTGAGAGATAGCATCTCTCTCCTCAGTGGAGAGACAAGGAAGTAAGTCATCTACAATCCACAGTATGCACTACTCGTCCTTTGTGAACCGCCCGAAATAAAAGTCTCTGGCATGCCTCCCGATATCCTCCTCAGAAGATAAGGAGAGGTCACCCACCTTAATGCTAGTGATGGTGTTAACCCTCCTCCCTGAAGCAATACGATGGAAATAAGCAATGTTCATATCACCCTCCTTAATGCATTTGTCCCTCGATCTATGTCTGTTTTCTTAGTCTGTTGCAAGAAAAAAAATGTCTACTTTATCTTTGAACCATCAAGCTAACCTCCCCCTCACCTCTTCCTCCTCATTTAACCCTCTTCCAGCAACCGATCATCATTTATGCAGCAACTCTTTTCACTGTCCTAGCATCCATCCTAGGATGAAGACATTCCACCTCTGCATCCCCTTCAACAGAAATCAAGCTTCCTTTTCCCAATCCAGGGTCCACCCCCTTAACCCTTCCCTCTCTGGCTCAATCTAAAGGTTTATGTCCCTCTTCAGTCTTTTAATGACAACATCCCCCTTCCCTAAGAATGACACCCTACCATCTCCCCATCTCCTTAACCAATGTCTCTAGCCAATTATCCGGAGGTCTGACAACCACTAACAGCTCACATTTGTCCACCCTCCCTTTTTTGTTCCCTTCATCAGTACACCAATATATCAATAAGTTCCCTTCATCTAGACTTCTTGTTCCCACCATGGCATATAACCAGGCACTGTATGAAGGAGGAGAGATGTTGCAGATAATAGTAATGGCATGACAATCAACATCATCACATAGCAAGTTATTGGCCCCTTCCATGCCATGTCTGTCTTCCATCGCCCTAGATTGGCTAAGTTCCACCGCCAATTGCCCCTCAGATCTAACATCTTCACCATACAAATTTTCCTATCCAGAAACAGGAGAAGATGGTATCACTAAAGAGAAGGATCCCAGGAACTGTGAATTGTGGGCAGAAGTCAAGTTGTCAGGAAAGACTGAATCTGGGCATCAACAAGAGTAAGAAGCCCAGGGAGCTCTGAGTGCGAAGAGTTACTTCAAGAGGGCATTCAAAGCAGAAAGGAGATATGCCAATGCCAGCGGACCTCCAGAAGACATCTGAGGCAGAAGGGAGATCTGCCAATGCAAGCAGAGGTATGTTTCAGTTTGAAAAATGGTCACAAGCTAAAGGATGTAGGGCTGCTGTGGAATGCCCTGATTGTGGGGCATTGGCCATAGCAGGAGATACTGCAATTATCAATAAAGGTTGTCAGTACACGAGTAGATCCAGTGAAAGAGACTGTTCTATGAAGAAGTGAAGAGGTCCACATTCTTGGGCATAGGGGATTAAAGCTCACTAGAGGGAGGGCTGGAGGCATAGTGTTTCAGCAATAGTCAGACCACAAATTTCATCTACAAAAGACTAATAGAAATAGAACGGACAAACCTGGAAATGTTTAGTCAAAAAGATAGATTCCATCAACTTATTAGGGGACTTGGTTAGAGGAAATCACTTGTGTTTCTCCTATGGTCAGGTTTATCAAGAGGCTAAAAAACCCAAGGCAGATTGATAATGAAGAGCTGAAAGGGATGTTCCAGGGAAAGACATCAACAAGGATAGGTTGTTGGAACAGATTCAAGGTTTTTGTAATTATAGAAGAGACCAGCAAACTCACGGATGAAGACAATGATTGGAGACGTGGGTTCAAGGTAGAATTTTGGCCCGCTCACGGCTTGGGATACCAGTGATTCAGGCTTGATCCTGGACAAGTGGACTTACTCTTGGTATTCAAATAAATAATAATAATAAGGCAGCATACAAGGATATTCTTCTCAAAGAAGAGATTTACTGCCAGAAGAGATCAAGCAACAAATGGCTCAGGGAGGGTGATTTGACACTGCTTACTTCCACAAACTGGGATCTAATCATAGGCCAAGAAATGCAATCATACAATCAAGTCATGGGAAGACACTTATTTCAAAGGGGGCACATTTTTGTACTTTACTCCCATATCCACACAGAGGACTAGAAGAGGCAAGTGATTATGGAGGATCTTCGGACTTATATTCTTCAGCAGAGATAAAGAACATAGTTTGTCCCTTTTCTACAAGGCTCTTGTACCTATGGCTTCTTTATTTTGTTCTACCAGCAGCTCTGGGGGGTCATGCTGGGATATCTATTTGCTACAGTTCATGATTTTCAAGAGGGACTTATCTCAGAGCGTATAACGACAACTCTTTTCTCTCCACTCCGAAAAAGGGGGGTGCCAGCAACTTATTGGATTTCAACCCTAGCAATCTCTTGGATGCGTCACAAGACTTATCACCAGATTACTTTCAAAAAAAAGACTCATCACCAGATTGCTTGCAAGTTAAACTGAAGACAGTTATGGACAGGTTGCTAGCCATGGTTTGTCATATTTTACAATATCTGTGAGATCTCTGCCTCCCTAAGAATCCAAAGACAAATTTTCTACGAAGATCAACAATAAGAGGGAGATGAAAGAAGAGTAGGTGGAAAGTCCAATAAAGGAGGAGGAGGAGGAGGAGAAGAAGAGGTATAGAAAAAGAGCAAGAAGAGGAGGTGGAGGAGAAGGTGAGCAAAATGATGGAGGAGAAGCCCTCCAGCATACATGGCATTAAGATCTGAAAAGGCAATCCTTGAGTATGTGTAAACATGTTTTTGCCTTGTTCTTATTGTCATGGCATTAATTTAACCATATAATTAATCTAAACACTTTTCTAAGTATAAGATTATCGCAATATTCGACCGCTATTCCTTCTCCCTTCAAGATCTCAACATCAAATCTTTGGCCTTCCAAGACAATGTCAAGATCCTTGCTATATGGCATTCCATCTTGTTAGCTGGAATTGAGATACCTTCATTAAAGGAAGACAAATTCAGAACTTTTTATCATGCAGTAAATGCATTCGTGCTATGAAGTACCAACATAAGAAGGGTTTATGACGAAGCCTAACTTTGAAAAAAGTTAATAGCTATCATAATGGGGATTGTTTACTTTTGTATCCTGGTTTTCATTGTTTTTGTACATCAATGGGCAGCCCTTTTGGTTCTTTCACAGTGTTAGCAGGCAATAACTAAGACAAGTGATTCAGTGACACCACCCACTTTCCAAAAAATAATAATAATAACTAAGACAAGTGATCCTATTTTCCCCCACTTTTTGCACTCATGCCTCAAGTGATGAATATGGTATCTGAACAATGGTTTCACTAACGAGTGGGGCCTTTTCAGTGACAAACCTTAAATGTGTCCATAATACTATTCTATTTGTTTGAGGAAAAAGGAGCAACTATTTGAGGAAAGGAAATCGCCTGCATTTTTTATTGAGAGTAATTTTAAATAAGGGTCAAATTATAGAGGTTATCCATGTTGGAGGCAGATAGCTTAATCAAAAATATGGAAAGGAGATTGGTTGGTTGGAAAGCAATGTTATTGTCCTATGATAGTCAATTAATGCTTTGCAACGCAATGTTCACCAGTTTGTCCATCTATTTCCTTTCACACTTTCTCATCCCTAAGACAGTGGCCAAGAAAAATTAACTTTATTCAATACAGATTTCTAAGGCAAGAAAGTACTGGTAGAACAAAGGTTGGCATGAGATCAGCTGGGGCAAAGCATGAAGAAGTAGGAAGAGAGATTTGTTGTGGCCAGTCAGGAACCAGGCAGTAGGAGACAGCTGCCCATAGAAAAGGGCTACCCAAGCATAGAAGTGAAAATGTGCCAATATGGAGCTGCCGCAATGTGGAGCCACCTCCATTATGTCTAGAGTTGGGACAGACATAAATCAGACTACTTACATCAGAAAGCGAATAAAAATTACTAGGTTCTATATGTAAGACTTAGACCCATGACTTGTGAAGCACCTTTTGGGAACAAAACTTTGTGAACTTGGTCCAAAGTAGACAATACCTCACAAGAATTAGATAGGGTTGTATAATATGGTACCAGAGTAGAACATGCACAGTATGTTATAAATGAATCAAGCAGAAGCTATGATGGAAGGTAAACTTGGATCGGATGTCTAGATCAGACCTGGCCTATCCTGATCCAGATCAGATCTGCAGAATTGGCCGATCCGCTGGAGGACAGGCCGATCCTGGATCAGCATGATTAAAAAATATTTTAAAAGTTAAAATTCAGAAAAAATCAGGGAACATAAGAAAAGTCCTAGACATCTAGAAAATCTAAAAGATGATTATAGAAATGATACAAAAAGATATAAATATAAAGATATATGTATCATATAAAAAGATATAAAAGATATAAAGTATCATAAGAAAAATAAACAAAATGCGTAAGGAGTACCTTCTTTTATTGTACAAAGGAGTTTTGTGGTATAAAGGAATACCATTCTTTTATGACTTTGGCATGAATTCTACCATTCAAGAGTCAAGACCAATTAGAAAATTCAGGGGGAAATTATATCAGGCTGATTCCACCAATTCCAGTCCAATCCAGACCAATTCGAACGATTCTAGCCAATTCCACTTAATTTTTAAAATTTTGCACCGGTTCAGTCCCAAACACAGATCACCACCTGGGAATTCCAATACAAATTGGCCGATCCCGATCTGGATCAGCTGATTTTGCATTCCATGGAAGCTATGGACCTACAGTAACCAAGTTACGGGTGCGGATAGGAGATGGCAATGACGATGAATTAGATTAGACTCATACCGGAAAGTGGAAAAAAATAATGGGCTGTGTATATACAGATTGGATCCATACATATGAGAAACCTTTTGGGGACACCATGTGAATTTAGTACTCTAAGACTATCTCGCAAAGATTGGTTGAGGTCCATAATTTGCAATCTTGTGAGAATCTTAAAGATCTCTCAAGTTTCTCTCTCTCTCTCTCTGGCCTGAAGGGAACCAAATGGCCCGAGACACCCGATTGAAAACACATACAATTCATGGAAATCACGTGACTATTGTGTGCTAGGCCCAGCCAATTTGCAGGGTGTTTGAAACCCCCTGCTCATTCAATCCGAGGATTTTAAAACCCATCTCTTGCCCCCCAACCCCAATTCACCGTGGTATTGCAAACACTTGGAACTAGCACATATTCGCCATCAAGCCGCCTGCAGCAGTCAATCTATTGCTATCAACTCGTTGGGGATTGTAAGTAAGATTTTTACCCCTTCCCTTTTTTTAGGTATCACTATCCTGTTTCAAAAACCGGACTTCATTTCAGCTGCTTTTTTTTTCTAAATTCACAATCCATGTTTAGAACCCTCCTAACCTCCTCCCTTTTGGGCAGATTCCTTGTTGGTTGCTACCCATTAAGAACTGCAAATCTCTCCCTTCTGCAGATCCCTTGCCAGTTATTCTGTCCTTTTTCATACTGATTTTTCCTCCCCCACCCTTGTTTGGGTCAGATCAGCCACCTTCCCCTTTGCTGTTCCACCCCACAACTCACTACACTCCCCACTCCCTCCCCTCCAGCAGATGAGCCTTTAACTCTTTTCTGATGTATTTTTGCATTATGTTTATTGGTACTGTGTTAAATTTATCATATTGAATGGCAAATGCATAACATTCTTAATTCTCACAAAAAAATATAAGTTACCATGATCTTTACTGCCATTACCAATCTCCCAAGACTTCTCTGAGATCTCTTCTTTAGAACCTCCCTTCCCCAAAACAAAACCAAGATCCAATTAGGCATTCCTTGCTTGTCATTAGGGACATTCGAGATCTTAATCTTTGACCACCTAAAAGGCTTCGGAAGTTGGGAACCAAGCAAGGGAGAGGTCTTTGGTGGGACATTGTCACCTGGTAATCCTATAGGAGGTTTAAAGTTCAGATATTGATCCTACTATCTTATCCACTATCTTTAGTCTTTACAAAGGTATTTATAGCACAGAGGATGTGATCAAAGCAAAGTGTGGCCTTTTCCGTTAGGCATTAGTGATGGACAAAGAATATTTCTTGGAAGGATAGATGGTGTAAACATTGCAATTTCTCATCCATTTAACAACGTGTCGATGTCAGAGCCCTAAAGGCTCTCTTTGCAGAGGTTGGCTTTTAGGAGAGACTAGGCCTTCGCCTCAAAGAAGCTTGTACAATAAGTAGATTATTCAGTAAGTGGGTTAGCAATCATGACTCAAGTGTGGACATGTCAGTGTCTTTCAGTGGATATATGGCAGTGGATGTAGGAAAAGGATAGCTCATCAATGTGCAGATGGAGGTATGAGATCGTCCTCTTTTTAGTAGATCTAGAAGCCGCATACCCCTTTGAAGGTTAAATTCTTTGTATATAGAGAGTTGCTCATGCTTGATCCCCAACATGTTACTAGCAGGAGTCTTTTTATGAGCCTTGAGAACTATGTGTTATTCATGTGATAGTGAGGTTCAATTGTTTCTGCAATGTACCTCTTTTCCAGATAATGTGGACAGTTTAGTTAGGCAAGATGAGACCTTTGTGATCCCCTCCTTCCATAATTAAGTTCTTTGACAGTCAAGATGAGACCTGGACGACCACGAGGACTCAAACTTTTCGGGCCTCCAGTTGGCACAGAAAAACAGTCAATGGGTCCCCCAGTGAGCTCTGAGGGGTAAACTATTCGACAGTCAAGTTAGAGACTTCTTGGAGGTCGCATGTGATAAGCATGTGCCTTACTAAAAGTAATGAAAAATCAGGTGAGATGAGTTATGTGCCCAGAGACTCTTTCCATAAATTTCCATAAATACAAAGGAGTAACTAGAGGGTTCTTGTAACTTTCCAATATGCAACTATCTTCCTGCCCTACCGGGATGGCTCTTGGCCTGGCCATAAGACCTGTGTTACTAGACCGCCTTGGTCTGAGCGTCGAGGTTGGGTGAGGCACTTAATGGGCCAAGCCCCTCATAGGCTGAGCCCTTATTCAGCCTGTTAACCATTTTGTGCCTCATCAAGGTTGGCTTTAGGGGTATAGATAAAATTATGATGTTTTATAGGGGTTTATCTATAAAGATCCCTTTTGTTTAAATTAAATGAGGGATCAGGTTTCCCCTACATTAGCCTTGTCGATCCTAATCTGGAACAGTTTAATTGGATCGGGATCAACTAACCTAGCAAGCCATGCTTCCAAGCATTGGACTTGCCAAGAATAACACAGCCATTGGCCTTGCTTATGCCATGCCTAGCCTCCAAATCCCAACAAGAAAAAAATTGATAACATTGACGCTTTCAGAGAGATTAATGTGTCCCTATCTGTTTTTGCAGACCATCTCTTTTTCAAAATCTTTGCAAACTTCTAAAGATAGACAAAGCATTCCTAAATGCATAGTAAGTAACAAAACAATAATATATAGTTTTGCATAACTAATGCTTACAGCTAAGAAGTTAAAATAGATATTGACACATTGTGACATATTCCTGATCATGAATTGTTATGTGGATGTTGGCCGGCTACCCTCAGGAAAAGAATTATAAGGTGACAGAAACAGATAGGGCAAGAGAGAAAGAAGCACTAGAGCCTCTTTCAATATAAGTTCTTCCCAAAAGCAGGCATCGTCCAATATATTTCATTGCCTTTCAAGCCATATACAATCAACTCGACAACATGAATGATGAAGAGGCACTTAAAAAATGCCGAGATTTTGGTCTCGTGATTGATGGAATAATTAATCAACTTCGATGGATTTAGAAAATTTTGAATAATAATAAGGTTTTTGCATTAGAAAATTACCAAACTTCTAAAGCCAATAAAGAAATATGAAGGTAGTATCAAAAGGATTTTATAATCAAAGGTTCAGCAGGAAGTGAGAATACCCTACCAAAGCTACCGATGGTAGAGAGTTAGGAGGATCCAGAGGTCAATTCTTTCATGGTTACCCTTATGCAATATTTTTTGTTTTATGTTCATGATCAAGGGTTGTGGTTAGAAGTTATAAATTTTAACGTGTTCAATGCTGTATTCAGGAGATCTTTATTTTGAGTTTCTTTTTTTTATGACCGGGTGAAACCCACCCCCACCACCATCCTCAGCATGCAATAGCTTTGGACCTACGGACCCTACCACTTGCACATCATGGGGTCCGCTGACTGGGGCAAGGGTTGTTGTTGATCATTGTAGCAATTTAATCTCAAGTGTTTGTCACAGTCAGCTGCGGTTTGGAAGTATCAGAAGATTCAGAACTCAGGCTCTAGTTGGTTGTAACACCTCCATTTATTTCCTATCTCTCTTGAAAGTTCACATCCATTTATCTCCGATAAAATTGGCAATAGAACCCACCTTTTATTCAAAAAAACTCTTTATAAAACTCAGAGCATATGTAACGGAACTTTAACATTTAAATGAAATAATCGAATTAATCTCAAGTAACATAGTTTAAAAGGTGATACACCTATGTTGAGAATCCCCCAGCTAAAAGTACCTGCACCCTATGTCAAATCAACACAATTTGTAGGCAAAGGTTGGTATTGGGGCAGGGTGCTCCTGGTCAATATACATGTTGACTGAAAATTTCATGCAGGAATGCGAGAACTTGCATGTTTTCACTAAAAAAAGAATGTCTAGTTATCATCATATATAACCTGCCACAAACCAGACCAACTAGAAAAGATACAACTGATTGAACACGAATCAAGATAACCAAATTCATCAAACAAATCCTATTTTAGAAATTTCTGTCCCAGCCAACTCATCTGAGTTTAATTTCCCATTAACAAAAGCTCCCATCATCCAGGATGTTCTAAATCACAAAGCCTCAATTGACACATTGGTTAAACTTGAACATTATAATTCACAGCATGAATTGACAAATTGGTTGAATATTACAAATAACATGAACCGAATGGACGGCACTTATCTCTGCAATTCCCATAACATCAATCCAAGTAGTTGTTGAAGAAGAAAAGACCAAGAGATTGATAGTGTCAAGGAAGAACAAGTTCTTCACAACTCAAGAGCAGTAGCACATAACCCAGCAATCTAATCCTTCTTATGCAGTTATACTATGCATCCTCCAATTGTGTTACTCCTACGATTCTTTCAATATCATTCCCTAGTTGTAGCGTACACACATTGACCATGGTTTGCCATCTCTCAAGATGTCTCCGACATCTCTAGGATATCTCTACCTCTTTTCTTGAACATGGTTGGTACCACAAAATTGCATTAAAATAAAAATGTGAGGGATGTACAAGTATATCCAGACTGCTCCCAAAAACTTCCCTATACAAAAAATACCCCATACCAAGGTGTGTCAGCCACTACCTCCCAACAACAACAAAGAAGAGTTGTGAGGATCCACATTACATATAACCGGGGCCCAGTAGCCCACTCTCTCACTTGCTCCAAAATAAAGGAGACAGTCCTATCTGACACTAGCTCCCCTTCTAAAGACTCTAAGCCCTATATAACACTCTAGCTTCCCTTCTAAAGACTATTGTTCCTTTCACCCCATAAGGCCCAAAGGGTAGCATAGAGGATGAGCCATCAAATGAATCAATCACCCTTGAGTATCCATCATCTGTGCCACCTCCTATCAACAGCTGCATCTTGTTTGCTAAGCAAAAGTTGACCAGGAATCTACTCAAAAGTTGTGTCCATGAATCTACACAAAAGTTGACCGCGAATCAAAGGATATCTCTATCTCTTTAAGGATCATGAGGGGAAATGTCTACGTAAATCAAGAATAAGACTAGAAGAGGAAAAGGGAAGAGTAAGAGTAGAAAGTAGGACAAAGGAGGACACATACACGGGCATGCATGTATATATATATATATATATATATATATATATATATATATATATATATATATATATATATATATATAGAGAGAGAGAGAGAGAGAGAGAGAGAGAGAGAGAGAATCTCTTGATCTCTAAGGTCTCTTTAAGATCTCTCTTCATTTCTCATCTCCAACATACTAAGATGGCACCGGATCCAAAATAAGCAATCCTTGTACATGCATTGTTTTCACTACTATAATTTCATCATATTCAATGACCTAAATACAAAAAACTTAAAGTTTTTACTATAATAAGTTTATCATGATCTACGCCATGCCACTCCCAATCTTTCCAAGATCAACACATCCGAGATCGCTTCTCCTCAACCTTCTAACATGATGCCAAGATCCAGCATGACACTCCTTCACATTGAGCATAATCTCAATAAGAAAATATAAAATAAAAAGACCATCATGAGCACACTTAAACCCCAGAATTTGACTAAAATACCCCTCTAGAGGGCACAAATGGAGAATTTCATGCCTTATTACATACTAAAAGTTTCAGTGCCAATTCAGCTGGTAAGTGAAGCCACAGTTTCCAACCAAAAAAAAAAGTGAAGCCACAAATAGCAAATAGCTAGAAACTATAAACCTCCATTTTAGATGGTGGCAGGGCAGCCCATTACCAGAAGTGCAGCAGACTGTAACACACATAAATTTGTCCCCATTTGACATTTTAGGAGAAATTTGACGATGTTGTATCTATATCTCTATCCATATCTAAATCTATGGAGGCTTTCTTTTGTCTCCTTAGTTATTTCTTTTGGTTTGCTTTGTTTCAGTTGAAGGTTTGCCAAATTGTGCCTGGTTTGCCAAAATTGTGCCAATTAGAACAGCACACACCTGTAAAATTGTCCCCATTTGACATTTTAGGAGAAATTTGAAACATGTCAGCACTTTAAAAGAAAACACTGCTAAGCATTAAGGAAGTTTTTTTTGTTCTAAGGTCAAGCTGCTCATTTGAACAGGGTAGGGGACTCACAAAAGTTCATCCCAATGTTGCACGGTAGTGTGCAGTCGTAAATGACGTCCTTAGGCATTCAAAGAGAAAGTCGTGCCCAACGTGCAAACTCCGTGTCAACAGTTTAGAAGAAATTTGAAACATGTCAGCACTTTAAAAAAAACAATGTTAAGCATTAAGAATTGGTGAACTTTTTTTGTTCTAAGGTCAATCTGTTCATTTGAACAGGGTAGGGGCCTCACAAAAGTTCATCCCAATGTTGCACGGTAGTGTGCAGTCGTAAATGACGTTCGTAGGCATTCAAAGAGAAAGTCGTGCCCAACGTGTAAACTCCGCGTCAACCGAGAAAAACCACCATTTTTCTTGTAGCGCAATTTTTGTTCCTTTTTTCCCACATTGAATCAATGTTAAAACAGTCCAGGATAGCATGCTTAGTAATTAACCATTACGAAGTACAACAATCACGCCGACAAGAAGCCCACAGCATCAGAACTGGCGAATACCGAGAGAGAGAGAGAGAGAAATCTTCCTTTGATTGGGAACGGGCGCCATCATAACTTCGGGAGCAGCTAAACCAACCTACACCTCATCCCTCGATCCCAACGACCTAATTGGGAGCTCACGAGTCAGGTGACGAAACCTAATCTCAACTCGGACTCCCAGATTGCCGAATAAGAAGATATGTGACTAGAATACAGGTTTAAGGCTACGGACCCTACTATTCCGCATAAATGAAGGGAGATTTAAACGATGTTGGAAATAAAAATGGGGAGGGGGGGAGAAAATGAAAATCCTCACCTCACCCGTGTGGCCGAAGCAGTGCTGCAGATAATTCTCGTCCATCCAGTACTGGAGATCCCCCACCCAAATAGTCTTGTTCTCCTCCACCGAGCCGTGCTGCTGTTGCTGCTGCTGTTGGTACTGCGGCAACGGCGGCGGCACGTGGTGGAACGGCATGTAGTGCGGCGCATAGGGCGGTGGAGGCGGGGGCATACCCGCCGCCGCCATCATCTGGTGCTGCATCACCATCGTCGCGGCCGGGTACGGCATCGCCGGCGTCCACTGCGGTGGCGACGGCCCCACCGGCGCCTGCTGCTGCTGCGGCGCCTCCTGCTGTGGCTGGGATCTTGGGTTGTCACCGCCGTTGGTCGATGCCTGCATCTTCGCCGCTGCTCCGACTGGAATGGGACTCGGAGAGAGAGAGAGAGAAGTTGAGGGGGGAGCGGCCGCAGCAGCACGAGAGGAGAGGGCAAGTTGATGAGAGAGAGGGAGGAGGAGGAGGGGGAGGAGGAGGAGGCTGCGGAGTGGGGTGGGGGAGAGGATTAAATAGAGGAGGCGGCTACGGGGATAGGTTTGTTTTGGGCCCTCGGATGGGGCGGCGATAGCCGTCGGATGGGGCGGGGGGTGCGTTGGCGCTCGTGGGTGCCGCGGTTTGACCGGATCCAAGTTGATGTCGGCCTCACCCTCGCCACCCCCCTCCCCACCCCCGGCCAATACGACGCGCCTCCAGCCCATGATGACGGCCCCCGCTTTGCTGCCCTGAATTCTGTCGATCGGGTACGAATAACGATCCAACAATGTTAAGAGGGATGCACGGTTCGTCGACTGGATGATACGTATCGGATCAAATATTTTTTAATCACAGTGTCTTTGAGACACAATTGATTCGATCTAATTCGACGTGCGTCAATCTCTTCTTCTTCTTTTTTTCTCTCTCTCTCTCATTGTGATTTAACTTGACTCAATCAATCCTAGAGGTGATTCATACTGTATCAAATTTTTTCAGAAATAATGTGATACATCCGAGTCGACTCGTGTCAGATCGAGTCAACAAATCATAGAGAGATAAAAATAGATCGAGTCACCAAAAAATTTAACTAACACCGTATCTTTATCGATAAGATATTTAAGAATATGTTTTTCATGCGTTTTGTTTTGAGGTGTTTTTAGTTTCTTTTTTGCCCCTATAAATATATCGTACTTTGTTTTTAACTTCCGTAAATTAGCTATTTCCCCCTAACTTTCACAAAACTTGAGGAAACTGTTTTAGATATTAGTCCATCCGGTTAACTGTTGTTGGATGTCGAGAAATATTTCGTGAATATTCTTTTAACTGATGTTATAAAATAAATAGAAAATTAAAAATCAAAATGCTCCTGACTTTAAAATACTCTCTCCTCGTGTTGTCCTATGTCTCTCTCTCCTCTTCAAAGACGTAACCCACCAATAACTAAACACCTTGTGGGGAATGTGTTATCTGCCTAGAGAGAGAGAGAGAGAGAGAGTAATTGTCATGCATTATGTGTTAGTATATCTATTTAGACATTAGGTGTTAAATGTATCTAATTTTATTGAGAGATGCCATGATGTCACACTGTATGGATCACTTTTGCCACCTTTACTTCGATAGGATGGTCAAGGAGAGTATCTTAAGTTCAATGCTCTCAAACGCGAAGGCACCAAACTTGACTACACTTTTTCCATTGTTTTGTTTTAAAAACATTACGAAAAAAAGAGTATGGTAGAAGTGTTGGCAATATAGCATTTCTCAGTTTCATTTCAATTCAACTGATTTACAGTTTTAAGACTTTAGATAGTGTTACCATTTGGGCCTAAAGCCCACTAATTAGGTGCCCATTAAGTGTAACTCATTAGAGCGCAACCCAAGTCCTATTTAGACTTGGATTACCTGTGGCTAACTCACACTGGGAACCCACATGGTGTGGGATCGTGGTGAATTAAGGAAGGAATGAAATTCTTCCCTTTCATGTCCAAGTTAGGTTTGGACTATACCTTGAGTAGGTCGCCCTCTCCCCTAGTCTTGTTTAGACTCTGATGTACTAATAGGGAAGAGAACTCCTCCATGAAATCTACTTCTTAATTGGACTACTATCTCCCACACCTCTATAAATAAGAGGGCAAGGGTAGAGGAAGAGAGAGAGAGAGAGAGAGACAGAGACCCATATAGTTTCTTGCGCTCCTGGAGAGAGAGAGGGAGAGAGAAAGAGACAACACAACGGCCTCCCTTGCGAACAACCCATTGCCGCTACTATTGTCTTGACCGACCGGCCACTGCTATTGCTGCTCTCCCCACTACTGTCGCCCTCGCCTTGCTGGTACCTCATCCTAACGGCCGATCCCTCCTTGGCAGCCACCCCTCACCTTCGCTGCTACTACCCTGCTCCCCGTCGCAGCCGTTGTCTTGTGCCGCTGCTGCTGCACTCTACTGCAGTTACTGCTCTGATGGCTGGCAGCCCTACTCACAGTCGTCGCTGCTCCTCAGCCGACTGTAGTCGCCACCAGCGGCGCTATTGCTTGCCCTGCCATGTCGAGGCTGCCACTACTGCCACTGTTGCTGCATGGAAGAGAGAATTGGTCACTTGCCCAGCTCTACCCGTGAAAGAGAGGAGCGTGATTGGCAGGTTGCGGCTCCCTGCTACACTCACCCTCATTGTCTCCCTTCCTCTCTTCTTCGTCTTCCTCCCACCCATTTGCTATTGCAAGGAGGAATAAGAGGAGAACGTCACGGTGCTTAATAGAAAGAAGGTTGCTACACACTGTCTATGTAGGTGAGTCTGATGGGAATCAACTCCGAGCACGTACATTTTATTTTTATATTTATGTCATTTTATTTGTATTTATACCCTTGGCTAATTGTGTTTACAAATTATAAGGCATTATAAACCAAAGGGTTCGTCTTTAAAGTCTTTGGGTTTCTATGTAATATGTCAGTGGGTCCAACAGGGTCCCCCACCCTCTTTTCCATTGGTCCACCTAGATCCTATGGCCCATGTGGGGCTGATTCAAAGTCCAAGGTTGGACTTGGACCAAGGGGGGACAAAATAAAGAAAAAATCAATTTTTTCTACCCCTTTTTTCAAAGGGGCGCCCCCTTCTTTGTCCCCATGTGGGGAGTTGTTTAATATTTTTATTTCCACCTTTCCCTTTATGCCCCTTTGACCAAGGGCATTAGTGGTCATTTGTCCTAGGCCTAGGGTTTAGTATTCAATGTCTCTTGTTACATTTTAATCACTTTTAATGAGAAAAATTACAAGAACATTGTCTGAACCTTGTCTTGGGCGCACCCCCCCCTCTCTCCTCCTAGCTCTTGTTCTTCTTGTTCTTCATCTCCTCTCCTCTTGATCCAGGGTGTGAAGCCCTCAATATTAGAGTGAATCTAATTTCTATCTTCCTTCTGGAGTGTGAAGCTCTCCCACCACCGTTCGTGTCGCCATCGGAGCCGCCAGCAAGCCGCCACAAGCCGCCATCCCCCCTGCTATCCTGAATTCTGAGTTCTAGAACAGCAATATAAAGAAGAGGTCGGTTCTCCCAGCTCCCAGCTCTGATCGAGCTGAGATTTTGAGAGATTATTTCTCTTTCAGTTAGCTTTCCAGCAATATATATTTTGCCCCATTCAGATCACGTTTAGTATTTTTCCCGACTTTTATTCTCCACCCTGCGCAATCTGCCATTCTGCAAATCTGCGTGATAGTATCCAGTTCCTCCATTTTTCCCATCCTTCAACCTTCATCAGAAAAATCCCTAAAAATTCCTGCACGTCCCTCACATCCCCTTCCGTCCCCCATAAGATTCTCAGCTCCCAGATCTACCACCTCCCCCTCGGTCAAAATCCATTTTCAGACAGATCTGATTCTGTCCTATGTGTCTGTGATTCCGAGCCAGAAATAACTACAGCCCACAGTCATTTTCATTTTCAATCCATTCACTTGATGGATCTGAAATAATTATATGCTGTAGAACTCTGAGTCCTCTATCCATCGGTACCAACTTTGCATCGATCTGACACCGGATCTAGGCGCACGAATTCTTTTCGTGAAGGCGCGCAGTTCAGATCTGAGTCCAGCCAGCAGAAGCAGTCCGGGAATTAATTCCTCGGAAAATACGCCGGCACACCTTCGGTCTCCGCCGCTCCCGAGGGTCGATCAGAAACCCCCCAGCAGCGCGCAACAGCAAGGAGACGCACGGGCACCGCTGTCCCAGCAACCGGACCCACCTGCTGTCCCGCGGGCCCCGCAGAACTGTGCCGACCAGCATCCCGTCTCTGGCCCGAGAACCGTCCAAATTACTGCCCGTCAACCCGAGTTCGCTACTCCCGGGTCCCACATTATATCCCTTTACTTCCCTGCGTGGAGTGGGCCTTAAAATCATTTCTGTAATTATTGTTAATATTTGTACACCGGGAGTACGAGCTTCGGCCGGGGTCGTCTTCCCCACGCCCGGAGCGTGGAGGTAAACTCGCCTCCCTCTTTATCGCATTTGCTCAATTCGTATATGCACTCTTATGCCGATGCTAGAGTGATAGGGTAAATTAGCTCGTTATATCATATCAATCACTGCTGCGAGAGAGAGCGAGACCATCCCGTGACCCGATCCGGACACGAAAGTGTGAGTTGACCACCCTACCTCTTTGTCGGTTTCTCAACCGCGCATGTCCGTACGCTTCCCTCGTTAGGGACGATCGCGAGTCTGCCTAGAGTCCAAGGATCGCATATCGATTGTCGTCGAGTCGTGTCCCGTCCCGTTCCGCATCAAATTGGTATCAGAGTCGGGTTGAGTCTAGGGTAGTCTTTGATTAAAAAAACAAGAAAAAAACCATTTAAGTCTATAGAGAGTCTAAGTCGGTCCAAGGTTGCATTTGCATTCCTTTATTCGATATATCAAAAGGTGTTCCCAGAACGATAGGTTACGCCTATTGGGAAGGTAGCACACTTGCGCGAGAGGATCTTCGGATCCCGTAACTCCGCCAAGTACCGGATATTGGTTAAGTCTAGGTTCATCACTTCACCTTGGTTGGAGCATTCCAACCCCTTGTCCTTTGCATGCCCACGCGTAGGGGTACCTAATACTCACCACCACCACCGCTTATGGCAGAACCTCGAGTCCCTAGTCCCGATGCGTCATCAGTGGCTGACATGTTTCGAGCTATTATGGGAAAGATAGATGATTTGAGTGCTCGAGTGGATAAGATGGAGGGATTGAGTACGCGAGTGGATGGCCTAGGCGTACGTTTGGATGGAAGGATGAAGGCCTTTGAGGATAAGGCCATAGAGTCGGACCAGTCCTTTCATGGTCTGGTAGGGAGGGAAGTCGTCCTGGAGAGACCCCCGGTTGAGGCGCATCCCGCACCGACAAATGGTCAACCGGAGATGGTTCAGCCACCTATTGCTCCTAGGGCTCAAGGGGTAGATGATAGGAGGCGCCGAGCCCCCGAGATGGATGACTACGAGTCCGATAATGAGAATATGGGCTATGGTCGTGACCGTCAAGTTCAACGGCGGAATCGTGATCATAATGAGGACGAGCGGACCCTCATTAATCGTTCGTGCGGATCCTCCCACTTTTGACGGGTCCTTGGACCCGAAGGTCTATCTCGATTGGGAGTCCGACATGGATCGGTATTTCGATTGGTTCGATATGACGGACCGTCGAAGAGTCCGATTCGCCACCATGAAGCTGATGGGATAGGCTCAGACCTATTGGAAGAATGTAGAGAGCCTATTGTTTCATCGGCAGGAGCCCTGTGATGCCCCGGATTTTTCGGATCCTTGTTCGTGGGTCTCGGATCTGGTTTCTCGGAGTGTCCGACTCCGTTGTGTCCGAAATTTTGTTTCGGACACCTTTCGTATTCGGATCGGCACGATCTGGAGTTGCTTCGGAAGCCCGGAAGCGTTCCGCAGCTTTTCCGCGTGTGTTTTCCTATTCCCGGTGTGTGTTTCGATAATTCCTTCGGAACCTCGTTGCGGGTGAATATGGCCATTCACCTTGGCGAGTGTGGTACCGTTGCGATCGGTGCGTTCCGAGGATCGCGAAAATGAGATTTTCCTATTTTTGGTATTTTCTGGAATTTTCAGATTTTCCTATATCTATAACCCTTTTCTCTCTCTCCCCTCTCATTTCTCTCTTCTCTCCCTCTCTCTTCTCACGCTCTCTCCTCTCTCCCTCTCTCTCCGGCGACCGACGGGGTGGAGCGTGGGCGAGGTGGGGACAGCGCGGGCGAGGCACGGGCGAGGATGGGTGAGGATCGAGGCGGTGGAGGTGCGGTGAAGCTCGGCCGTGAGTTCGTGGAACGGCGAGGCTTCAACGGCGTTTTCTTCGTGGATCGACGTCCACGGTGCGTCGAATCTTTGGTGGAGGTAGGGAGATGGACCCTCAACCCGCGTACTTCATTTCCCGTGAGTTTTGTAGGCCGTGGTGAGCCGAGTAGGCTTGTTTGGGCGTTTTGGGGAAAATGTATGGTTTTGGGGTGTGAGCCGGATCCCCGTTTTACGGTGTTTTTGGCCGATCCAGGGGTTTACATGCATGCCTAGGGGCTTGGGAAATGTTTTCCCCTTTGTTTCCCCTTCACCTGGGGGTGAACGGGGTGTGGAATGGTTTTTCCCGCTGTTTCCACCATTTTCGGACGCGGACTGAGAACGCGCTAGTCTAAGGTAGCACGTTCTTGAGGGTCGCGCCGCCCCGAAGGGGCGCGTTCATCGGAGAAGATGAACAGTAAGGCGGTTCCTGTCGCGCTTTAGGGTCCCAGCGCGTTCTGTGTTGTCGTGCTATAGGATCATAGCGCGACCTGGTTTGGTCGCGCTATGGACCTGTAGCGCGTTCTTGTTGAACGCGCTAGGCATGTATAGCGTGTTCTGCCTGAACGCGCTATGCACGTGTATCGCGTTCTTGGGGTAGCCTGCCGGACTGCCCGGGGCGAGCAATCTACGGCTGATTGTGCTCCCCTTGGGCCGTGTGTGTCCCGAACACCCCATGGAGTTCTGTTACCGTGTTTTTGGGGTGTCTGGAGGTACCGTGTTACCTCGATAAGCGTGCATGTGGGCTTGGTGGGTCCGGGTGACCCCAGGTGTTCCGGGCTTCCGTGTTCTTGTTAGATCGAGTCACCGTGTATCGGTGTGAGTGCGGTGAGGTTTCCCCGCAAGTCGTTGCTTCTATCGAAGGTGGCTTCCGAGTGGGCCAAGCGTGTGGCCTTGGACGGTGAGTCCAGTCTCCCAGCCTGGGGCTGGAGGTTTCTTAAGTTCCCTCCTCGAGGGATGGGTCGCGGAAGTTGTGAACTACCTCGTGAGTCTTCCCATCGTTGTTTTGGACCTAGGGATTAGGCCAGATTGACGGCTTAGTGCTATCATGTGCAACGGTCTTGACCCCGAGTCTTATGACTCAAGGACCGTTGAGTTTAGTAGGTATAGTGGACCATCTAGAGTCGGGTGGCTTTGAGCCACCTGTTACTTCGCGTTACTCGCAATGGGTGCGGGCGTGGTTTTCAGTGTCCACGTTCTGTGATATGTCCACTACTCGTAGCCTTCTTACGGCACACATGTGCTGACCCACTCGGGAGTGGTGGAGCGGCTGACCCGAGGGAGACGGTGAGTAGGCTGGTTACCGTAGGGCCCCCACGTACAGCCGAGTCCGGGCTTAGGGGGAATTACCAGCTAGAGGACAGGCCTAGGGCATATGGTCTGAGTGTGCACACAAGGTTGGGGGAGTCGGACGACGCCGGCAGGCGCGACCCCAACTAGTCCTTGTTCCGTGGTACTGGTTACTGAGTGTGTCTGAGTCTCCGCCTGGGGCGTTGTAGCAAGACACTTGTGACGCGGTGTAAGACGTCAGGGGACGCATCCTGTCGTTCTTCTAGTGGGTGGCGCTCCTGTCACGCGACGTGAGTTGTCGTGTACCGGGTTTTGTTTCCGTCCGTGTGACGGGACTTCGTGAGTGGTTTCGGGACTGTTCCCGGAGTCGAGGTCTAGGCTTTCCGATAAGCGTCACCGAGGGCCTTTCCCCATACAGCGTTGTGTTCACGACGGTGAGATCGTGACCATGTTCCGTGACCGTGTGGTTTTGGCTCGGGCCCTTTTTGGTGAGGGCAGGCCTCCGCTACGGAGGTATCATGGCGTTTTCCTAGTGGCGTGGCTAGGGCGGTTCGTGTCTGGTGGTCCCCGATCGTGGAATCGGGTGGTCGGGTGCGTGGCTTGGTTGTCCCCCGACGGGAGACTAGGTCGTATTTTCTGGTACAGTGGGAGTAGCTATAGAGCTGAGGTTTTACCGACCACCGTAGTTACCTTCCAGCTTTCGTAGTTACTTCTTTCCGTGCCGCCGTTGTTTCTCAGTTGGGGTTCCGCGGGATCCCTACTGGGCCAGTGACAGGAGGCTCACCCCTGCTTTTCAGGTGCGGTGATTCTACCTCGAGGTTCGAGGGTGCTGTGCGGAGGTTCTTTGTTGCCAGCTTGCCGGGCCGAGTGTTCACTTGGCATGTGGTACGTTTTACTGCTTTGGACTGTACTTTCTGTTGGACTGGACTCTGTTGTAATTGTTTATTTATTTCTGTTAATTGTTGAATTGTCCTGCCTTATTTCCTATTTTTTTGTACCTCCACACTCCTTTTTAGCCCTTCCGAGCCCTCCCGGCTCGTGGGCGGCGGTTCGAGTCTCGGGTTATCGGGCCTTCCCGCTAACCGGATTCTCGGGGCGTCACAGTTGGTATCAGAGCGTGGTTGTGGACGTACATGGGAATTTGAGATATTGCAGTGATCAGAGTCCGTAAGGTCCAGTACAATCAGCAGCTGGCATAGGGTTTTGTGCATGTTTTCCGCTTTATTTCTCGCTTGAGAGCTTGAGTGCCCTGTGCGGCGCGGTGAGGGTGGTTGCTGTTCGCGGCTTTCGTGCCGGCGTGGGGTCTGCGGATCGAGGTCGAGAGCTTTCTCCCTTGGGTGGTGGCCCTGGTCGTGTTGCGTTGGGCAGAGGTTACCGGCGGGTGTGTTGATGTGGTGCTGCGTTCGGGGAATTGCAGCGGTGGTGCATCGAGAGATGTTGTGATCATGGTCCAACGTGACACTTGCTGAGTGTGTCGGAGGCGCTGACCTGACGTTGTGATAGTTTTCTTGGTGCTGGAAGGTGCTGTTCCCAGCATGCGCGAGGCTCGAGGTCAGGTCGAGTGTGGAGTTTTCCTTCCGTTGGTCGGAGGCGTGATTGGGTTTTCCTTTAGTTGGAGAAAATTGTGTTTGGTTAAGGTTCGTCGTCTTGCATTGTGCGTCCGGATTGGTTGGCCTTCGTGCGCCATGAAGTCCGTGCGAGACGCGTCCCGCGTTTTGGCAAGGTGGTTGCCTGTGAGAAGCGTTGCCCGTTCCCTGATGTGTAAGGGTGTTGGCGCTGTTCCGGAAGGACGAGTGCCGGCTGGGCGGTGTTTTGAGATTTGCGGTTGGTGTTGTGGTTCCCGAGGTGCGGAGGATCGGAGTATGTGGGGTTGCAGATGGTTGTCGAGTTGGTGGATCCCGAGTTGTCGTTGTGGTGGTTGTGCGTATGGATCAGAGTGCGTGGATCGTGGTGTTGGTTGCTGCGGGTGGAATTCTGAGGAACTGTAGAGCCGTGGAGGATTGGTTCATCGGTGTGTGTTGTCTCCGGCGGTGTAAGACGTATTGTTACCGTGCCGTTGCTTGAGATATTGTGGTTTATGGCACTGGCAGGTGGAGAGTTGGGGAAATATGTTGGCGAGGTTGCCGCATGTGTCACGCCCCGAGCCTTATTTACAGCGGAAGACTAGCTCGGGGAGCGCGAACAGCCGGCATGATAAGCCTCTTGCAAGCAAGAACAATCAGAGCGTAAGACAATCACACACATAAATGCAATTGCACATGATTTAATCAAACTTCAACTTTATAAATGATCAATATTCATAATACAACCACTTTTCATCATCTTCTCCTTCTACTATACTCAAGAAATAGGAAAATTACATTGACTCAATCTAAACATGATAAACTTCCTAAGTCTTCACTCTCATCTTTATAACACTTTCACTCGCTTCCGGACCTGCTACTATTATAGCCCGAATCCGAATCCGAACTATTTCCATCTCCTGAAAAATATTGGAAAGTAGGTCATGAGCACACTTGCCCAGTAGGTATCTTCGCATCAACATGAAGGCACTATTAAAGTAGTTAACATTTTTACTCTAAATAAATAAGGTAAAATCATGCAATGCGACGATCATGCGATTAAATCAAAGTAACAAGATAACCATGTAAGACAGAATGATCAAGAATGAGCTAGCAAGAATATAACAAGAACATGATATTGGCCTTCCATGAACAAGAATGTAACGAGATTGTACTAGCAAGCCACATATTCATCACACTAGTCTCTTTTGAGTACATAGTTCGTGAATTTCTGTGGAATATCAAGCAAGAATGTCATGTCGTGCCGTGGATCTTCACTTATTTATAGAAATAGTACTCCCAGCGCAATGCGACGCCAGTAGCATCATACCCCATGGTTTATAAAATAGTATGTTTCCAGTAATCTGCCGAGGGGACTAGCATAGAGCCCTTGAACACAATCAGTGCTCGATCGCATCTTCAGTTATAAATTAAGCTACTTCCACGCAATATAACAGTAAAGTATGGCCAAGAATATAGCACTTCCAATAATTCCATGATAACGAAAATCAATGAATGAATGCTTCAACGTAAGAATGTAGGAGTCAAGAAATAGACTTTAAACAATGTCATGCTCATAGAAATAAATCGACAGCATAACGGTATTTTCCTTAACTTCCATTTCATTTAGATCAATTTAAGCAATATGACAAGTTCTAGATCATCAAGGTTTGCCTAGAATCATTGGAATATCAACCCTTGGTCAAACCTTGGGTTAACATAAACAAGCTATGTAACGGTCATTGGCTAGGCCGTTACATTATGTAACGCGCCAGTAATGGGCTGTTACAATGATCTGAGTCCAGAAGGATAAAAATAGACCCAGAGGAATGTGACGGTCTGGCACTGGGCCGTTACATGATCCTGACAGTCCAGTTCAAGGCCGTTACATTTCAAGAATCAAAACCATGATAGAGTGTTCTAATTAATGGGCTTTCATTGGTACAACCAACTCGGCGTCCTAGTGGGAATCCCAGGCTCGCGGAGAATTACGGAGGCCTTGAAACAATGATTTCTTAGTCCATTGGAAGGAATATCTAATAGAGAGGTCCTCATGTCCAAGATTGTGTTCCTATAGTGCAAAGTGTGAACTAATGACAACATATCGGAATATGTGCCATGTACTTATAGAATTGACTCTATTGACAGAGAGAGATATGTATAATCAATGTAAAAATCATGATAAAAACTACGTCAAAAATACAATGTTAAAAAGTCATGCTTTATAGTACAAAACTATATAATTTGGTTTCAAGAAACTAACATAACTCAAATACAAGTGAGATAACCAAAACATGCAATACCTATCATGAATAATCAAATAACCTTAAAATCACATGATTAGGTTTAAAACTTAGGTAACTAGGCTTTCACAATAATAATATTGGCTGGTTATATTCTGTCTTAGGGTTGACAGAACACAGAATATAACGGTCTGGAGATTGGGCATCACAGTGAAAGTGACGGTCAGGACCCATCCGTTACATGAATGTAACGCGTCTGTCCAAGCGCGTTAGAAACAACAGTGCAATTCAAATACCACAGAGTGTGTAACGGTCTGTCGTAGGGCCGTTACTTGAAAGTGACGGTCCTATGCTAGTGCGTTACAGTATCTGCTAACAGAAAACGGTATAAGCATAAAGAGATCGATTCATATCATGTCTATAATCAAAATATCATGAGTTTCTAGACATGATAACGAAGTATAAGTTATCTATATGCGTGAGTATTGATGAATAGATGGATAGTCAAGTCTTTAATCTTTAGTTAGAGCTAAGAGAAACATGATATGCATAGAGCCAATAAAACATGAAATTGATGATCAATCATGCATGAAATTCAATCAAAACAGAGGCTCTTAGTCTTATCACGTTATTTTTGCCGTTCATGAGATAACCTACCTCTTACTTAGACTGTAGTTTCTGAATTTGGTTGAGAACCTTACCCTAGATCCCTTCCTCTTCTTGTGACTTTTTCAGCAACTTCCTTGGGCTCTAACTCCATGACCTCTTGACCTAAAGATGTGAAATTCAGATGGGAGTTAGTCAAAAGTATTGTAATCAAATACTTCTAAAGAACTTACCTGAGATAGTGACTCCTTACCTTGCTTCTTTACGTCCAAAAAGTAAGGGTTGCACAGTTCAGAACTATGCCCTATTTATAAGGTTTAGACTATGGTTTGAGGATTAGATCGAGTTTAGAGTCCTTATTTCATCAACTCCTCCTAATCCCTAAGAGTCCTTAGTATTATTATAACTCTTCCCAAGTCGATCCTTAGTGGATAAGATCTCAAAGTGTCAATCTTTTTATGAGTTCTTCCACTTACGGAACTAACAGGAATGTAACGGTCGAGTGCCCATGCGTTACATGGCTGTGGCGGTCTTACGATAGACCGTTACAGTCATCGTAGCTTAGAGTTTCAATTTATAAAAACTCTTTTGTTAATTATCTAAATAATTATCTTATATTATTAGTATTTATCCTTAATATTCGTGGATAGGCTTAAATACCTTCTAGAATATGGGCCTAACTTAATGGGCCTGAGTTAAAAACCTTTTAGACTTTAATTAAGTGGGTTGGGTTAATTGATCAACACTACTTGGCCTTTTAATGACTTATTTAATCAAATAGACCATTTATAAATTTATTTAGGCCTTTATAATTCCTAGAAAATTATTTAAAATTTCTGGGGCACTACAGCATGAGTACCCTGTTCTTGCGTTGGAGGTTGCGTTCGCGGAGGAGATCGTGTTTTGGATAAGTGTGTCGTAGATTGTAAGAGGTTGTGTGTCCCGTGGCTCTGTGATAAGAGCGGGAGTCGGGATTGGCAGGCGTCCTCTTGGATTAATTGAGATGGAGGTTTTGATGAGATAGGATTCGATGAGACAGGACGGTGGTCGATGCCTGTGTGTGGAGGTCTCTGATGAGACGTTGACGTGGGATATTGATCCTCAGTCTGCGACCGGCAAGGGAGGATTCCCCGTAAGTCTGAGTCGAGTGACGTGAGGACCGAGGGGAGATCTTGTCATGTGGTTTCGCCGTGCTCCCCTGAGAGGGTAGAGTTGGCGTGAGGTTCGAGATCAGTTGTGGTGTTGGTCTGTGCGTGAGTCAGCGGATGGCCTATCATGAGTTGGATCATACATGCTGGGTCGGTGGAGGTTTCCCGTTGACGAATGTCTGGCGACCAGTGGATGGTCTTTTCACAGACAGAAGATGCTGGTTGTCGGGGCTCGAGCGTGGCGAGAGCCGTGTGCCAGCGAGACCTTTGGTGGTCGTTTTTGTGATGTGCCTTTCCGGATAGGATCTGGGCTTTGTCGAAGTTTGTCTTCTGACAAGAGTTGGCTCAATGATATGTTTGGCTTTCAGCTTGCCACGTGTGGGGTGTTTCTTGGCACTGAGCCGTTGTCCTGGTTGCGGTCTGTTGAGATGGCTGCGTGAGCTGATGGAGGCTCTGTATGGGTTGTTCCCTTGAGAAGGGTGTGCGACCGGTCAGCTGGTTGTGAAGCTGATGCGCGATCTGTCTGCCGACCATAGGATGGATCGGTAGTTGTTGCTCGTGTCGAGGACTATGTCTCCTCGGTGAGCGAGATCGTGACAGCGGTGCCATGATTGATTCTCGTGTTGTCTGAGGTAATGCCGGACGGTGTTCTTTGGTGCGCCAGCTCTAGTGGCCGGTGTGTGCGGCATGTGGAGCGAGGTGTCGTCCGTAATTGTGGTCTGGCTGTGTCCCTCAGGATCGGTGCTTTTGTGAGAATCGAGGCTTTCTGTGCTGGGGCTCTGATAGCGTTGTCAGTTGATTGAGGTGTTCTTCCCCCTGTGACTTCGTGCTAGGTCCTGAATTTCGAGGACGAAATTCCTTTAAGGGTGGAGGGCTGTGATGCCCCGGATTTTTCGGATCCTTGTTCGTGGGTCTCGGATCTGGTTTCTCGGAGTGTCCAACTCCGGTGTGTCCGAAATTTCATTTCGGACACCTTTCGTGTTCGGATCAGCGTGATCCGGAGTTGCTTCGGAGGCCCGGAAGCGTTTCGCGTCTTTTCCGCGTGTGTTTTTCGATTCCCTGTGTGTGTTTCGATAATTCCTTCGGAACCTCGTTGCGGGTGAACCGGGCTGTTCACCTAGGCGAGTGTGGTACCGTTGCAATCGGTGCGTTCTGAGGATCGCGAAAACGTGATTTTCCTATTTTTTGTATTTTCTGGAATTTCCAGATTTGCCTATATCTATAACCCTTTTATCTCTCTCCCCTCTCATTTCTCTCTTCTCTCCCTCTCTCTCCGGCGGCCGACGGGGTGGAGCGTGGGTGAGGTGGGGACGGCGCGGGCGAGGCACGGGCGAGGATGGGTGAGGATCGAGGCAGTGGAGGCGCGGTGAAGCTCGGCCGTGAGTTCGTGGAACGGCGAGGCTTCAACGACATTTTCTTCGTGGATCGGCGTCTACGGTGCGTCGAATCTTTGGTGGAGGTAGGGAGATGGACCCTCAACCCGCGTACTTCATTTCCCATGAGTTTTGTAGGCCGTGGTGAGCCGAGCGGGCTTGTTTGGGCGTTTTGGGGAAAATGTATGTTTTTAGGGTGTGAGCTGGATCTCCCGTTTTACGGTATTTTTGTTTCCCCTTCACCTGGGGGAGAACGGGGCGTGGAATGATTTTTCCTGCGGTTTCCACCGTTTTCGAACGCGGACTGAGAACGCGCTAGTCTCAGGTAGCGCGTTCTTGAGGGTCGCGCTGCCCCGAAGGGGCGCGTTCATCGGAGAAGATGAACAGTAAGGCGGTTCATGTCGTGCTTTAGGGTCCCAGCGCGTTCTGTGTTGTCGCGCTATAGGATCATAGCGCGACCTGGTCTGGTCGCGCTATGGACCTGTAGCGCGTTCTTGTTGAACGCGCTAGGCATGTATAGCGCGTTCCGCCTGAACGCGCTATGCACGTGTAGCGCGTTCTTGGGGTAGCCTGCCAGACTGCCCGGGGCGGGCAGTCTACGGCTGATTGTGCTCCCCCTGGGCCGTGTGTGTCCCAGACACCCCGTGGAGTTCTGTTACCGTGTTTTTGGGGTGTCTGGAGGTACCGTGTTACCTCGATAAGCGTGCCCGTGGGCTTGGTGGGTCCGGGTGACCCCAGGTGTTCCGGGCTTCCGTGTTCTTGTTAGATCGAGTCACCGTGTATCGGTGTGAGTGCGGTGAGGTTTCCCTGCAAGTCGTTGCTTCTCTCGAAGGTGGCTTCCGAGTGGGCCAAGCGTGTGGCCTTGGACGGTGAGTCCAGTCTCCCAGCCTGGGGCTGGAGGTTTCTTAAGTTCCCTCCTTGAGGGATGGGTTGCGGCAGTTGTGAACTACCTCGTGAGTCTTCCCATCGTTGTTTTGGACCTAGGGATTAGGCCAGATTGACGGCTAAGTGCTATCATGTGCAACGGTCTCGACCCCGAGTCTTATGACTCAAGGACCGTTGAGTTTAGTAGGTCTAGTGGACCATCAAGAGTCGGATGGCTTTGAGCCACCTGTTACTTCGCGTTACTCGCAATGGGTGCGGGCGTGGTTTTCAGTGTCCACGTTCTGTGACACGTCCACTAGTCGTAGCCTTCTTACGGCACGCGTGTGCTGACTCACTCGGGAGTGGTGGAGCGGCTGACCCGAGGGAGACGGTGAGTAGGCTGGTTACCGAAGGGCCCCACGTATAGCCGAGTCCGGGCTTAGGGGGAATTATCAGATTGAGGACAGGCCTAGGGCGTATGGTCTGAGTGTGCACACGAGGTTGGGGGCATCGAACGGCGCCGGCAGGCACGACCCCAACTAGTCCTTGTTCCGTGGTACTGGTTACTGAGTGTGTCTGAGTCTCCGCCTGGGGCGTTGTAGCTAGACACTTGTGATGCGGTGTAAGACGTCAGGGGACGCATCCGGCCGTTCTTCTAGTGGGTGGTGCTCCTGTCACGCGACGTGAGTTGTCGTGTACCGGGTTCTGTTTCCGTCCGCGAGACGGGACTTCGTGAGTGGTTTCGGGACTGTTCCCGGAGTCGAGGTCTAGGCTTTCCGATGAGCGTCACCGAGGGCCTTTCCCCAGACAGCGTTGTGTTCACGACGGTGAGGTCGTGACCATGTTCCGTGACCGTGTGGTTTTGGCTCGGGCCCTTTTTGGTGAGGGCAGGCCTCCGCTACAGAGGTATCGTGGTGTTTTCCTAGTGGCGTGGCTAGGGCGGTTCGTGTCTGGTGGTCCCCGATCGTGGAATCGGGTGGTCGGGTGGGTGGCTTGGTTTTCCCCGACGGGAGACTAGGTCGTGTTTTCTGGTACAGTAGGAGTAGCTGTAGAGCCGAGGTTTTATCGGCTACCGTAGTTACCTTCCCGCTTTCGTAGTTACTTCTTTCCGTGCCGCAGTTGTTTCTCAGTTGGGGTTCCGCAGGATCCCTACTGGGCCAGTGACAGGAGGCTCACCCCTGCTTTTCAGGTGCGGTGGTTCTGCCTTGAGGTTCGAGGGTGCTGTGCGGAGGTTCTTAGTTGCCAGCTTGCGGGGCCGAGTGTTCACTTGGCATGTGGTACGTTTTTCTGGTTTGGACTGTACTTTCTGTTGGACTGGACTCTGTTGTAGTTGTTTATTTATTTCTATTAATTGTTGAATTGTCCTGCTTTATTTCCTATTTCTTTGTACCTCCACACTCCTTTTTAGCCCTTCCGAGCCCTCCTGGCTCGTGGGCGGCGGTTCGAGTCTCGGGTTATCGGGACTTCCCGGTAACTGGATTCTCGGGGCATCACAAGCCCCAGGTTGAGACATGGGGTGAGATGAAGGCCAAGCTTTGGAAAAAGTACCTTCCTACCACATGCCGTCAGTGACTTATTGATAGGTGGCAGAGTCTCAGTCAGGGAGATCGGTCCGTCTCCGAGTATATCGCTGAATTTGATAAGTATTTTTTACGATGTGACGTCTCGGAGGAGAGCACCATGCCCATTTCCCACTTCTATCGCGGTCTGCGGCCCCCCTATCAGTATGAGCTCTTTCGCCGCAATGTGACCAAGTTGGAAGACGCGTATCAGGTTGCTCTCGAGATGGAGCAGTTCGAGGGAGAGTTCGAATCTACCTAACGGTTAGGCCCCGTCCCTCTTCATAGTGTCGAGCCCCGTAGCTCCTTAGACCCATATCCGAGGGCCCCCATGGCCCGACATCAGGAGCCCGCCTGTCAGGAGCAATTCGCTCCTAAACCTTGCCCTCCCCCGCCAAGGGATCTACCTCTGCCCCAACCATCGGCACCCATTGTCCGCCCCCCGGGACCTATTGCCCTCCCTCCGGGACCCACTGCCTATTGTTGGCCAAGACTAGATGGCGGACAAGAAGGGGGGTTGAATTGTCCCCTTGCCGAGATGGCGGATTTTAAAAATAACTCCCACTAAACACAGTGGAAACAAGATTAACTACATTAATTCGCCCAATGAGAACTAAAGTGAGATTTAGGTTCACTCAGTCTTTCTGATCTCACTCGAATAATCTATGCACTAAACGATTAAGCGTAAACTAAACACGAATAGCAGATGAAGCGATGTGTAGAGGTGCTGTGAATAAAAACCTATCAAATGACATGTGAAAGGAGGTAGATGAAATGGACAATCACACAGGTAAGCCACATGCAACACGGTGATTTTTAGGTGGTTCGGGATCACGACGGGCTCCCTACGTCCACCCCTCATCGAACCCGGTGAGGCTTCACTATCACGCTATGAACCATAGCAAGACGGGGATGAGCCCTAGCACCACACACGCTGCTTCCGCAGCAATGCACACACAGGGCCTAGCCCCAGAACGATGCCACTGCAGCACACACAACGTCGGGGAACACACCCCAGACTCGAAAACCACACGGAGACATAGCTCCGTCTTCACACACGGACTCGGGGAAACTCGCCTCGCAATGAAACCCCACACTCGGAGACACAACTCCGCCCACACACAACAATCTTCTGAGTTTGACAAAATAAAAAGATATACAATGAACGCCCAAACTTTCAATCTATTCTGAAATAAAAGAGTAGAGATGAGAGAAGAAAGATTCTCCCTCAAATCGGCAATGAAAGCTCGTAGACGGGACAGATGAGTGCGCTGAGGATATCCGATCACGGAGAGGAAGCCGTCTAAGACCGATGGAGACGCCCAGGTGGAATCTGGAGCTACCGCGCTTCAGATTGAAATTAGATCGGTAGGTTTTCTCGTAGATGGCCGTCTCCCCTTCTTCCTTCTCCTTCAAGGTGCGCAACACTTCCTCCACGTTCTTCTTTCTCCTGCAAAGAATAGAAAAGATTAGCGTCAGAGATGTCTTCTTCGATGGAGATCACAGGATATAAATAGGGCTAGAATATAGAACAAAAGACCACAAAGCCCTTGTAAAATTCTAAAACACACCCAATAGATGGGTGAAACCCTAAGGGTAATGGGGTAAAAAGTCAAGCCAAATGGATCATAAGATGGGGACCTCGAAACCCAATACACAAATCACGATCCGGACAACCCAGAAGAAGTGTCGACTCTTGGAGTTGACACTCTTTTCAAGGTGTTCTACCGACAGAGGAGAAAAGCCAGCCAAGACAAAAAGTGTTGACTCTTAGAGTCGACACATTTTGTCTGCCGTTCTGTCAACGCACAGAAGAAAAGCAACCCAAGACAAAAGTTAAAACCGATCAACCCAAATACATGAGAAATACTTCAAACACATTCATGGAAACTATAGATCAGATTCAGAAATGAAATCTTACCATGGATCCATTTGTTTGAAGCCAATGTAAACCTGCACTAGGTGAAAACAAATTACTTAAGTTGATTTTCAAGTAATGCAGATAAATGCACAAGTGCAAGCACATGAAGGTCTGTGCATGTTATGGACAGGGTCTGTGCATAGCATGCACAAGGTCCGTGCATAGTATGCACGAAGTCGGTGCACACTGTGTAAAACACAAAGACAAAGTCAGTGCATATATATGTATAGCTAGGTCAGTGCATATATTGAAAGGTCGGTGAACATTGTGAAAAATCCAAAGGACAGGGTCGGTGCATATATGACAAGGTCGGTGCATATTGTGAAAGACCCAAGGAACAAGGTCGGTGCATATATGACAAGGTCAGTGCACACAGTGTAAAGCACGGAAACAAGGTCTGTGCATGTTATGTAGAGGTTATGGATCGATGCACATTCACGGGTAGGTCGGTGCAAAGATAGGTCGGTGCAAGTTTTTGTAACAAGGATAGGTCGGTGCAAGTTATGTAAAGACAAGCACGGTCGGTGCACTTTTGCAAAGCACAAGGGTCAGTGCATATAAGAAGCAGGTCGGTGCACATTTGAGAATCATCAAAGGCAGGTCGGTGCTCATTTGAAAAGCACTAAGACATGTCGGTGCATGTAGTGTAAAGCCTATTGACAAGTCTGAGCACAAGAAATGCTAAAGTCTAAGCATATCAAACAGTCCATTTCCACATGGAATTTAACCAAGCTACTTATGAAATGTAATTTCAGTCCAGAAGTTCAAAGTTCAGTCAAGACCAATCTGAGCTCAAACTAGCAATATAAGTATGCCAAATATCAAGATTTCAACATTATCAACATGAACAAATGAGATTGATTCAACATGGGAAAGCATAGACACCATTTGAAAATTCGCTGAAAAACACAGCTTTCACATTAAACCTCCAAAGACTCATGAGCAGGATGCTTGAGTCAAAGATATATACAAGAAGGACCATGCTTCACAACACAGTAGCAGTATCTGTAAAGCAAGATATCATCATAATAACTTGTTTATCATGAAGATGTTTCATGCGGGACGGACTGAGGAGACGACACTATATGAGACGGACACGACTCGACCAGCAATGACACGACTACTAGAGCGACCTCGGCTCGACACTAAGAGATCCTATCGACTACACGTCGCTAATAGAAGTGCAAACTCACTCGTCGTCCCATGCGAGGGAAAGCGTGGATCGTGCGCGGTTAAGAAACCGGCAGAGTTCAAGGTAGTCAGACTCAACTTCCGGACTCGGATCGAGTCACGGGACGGGTCACTCTCGCACTCACAGCGGTGACATGAACACACGGGCTAGGAACCTACACTCTCGCACGGCATAAGACCGTACACTAGCTAAGCAAAGTAACGCCGAGAAGTTTAGACCGTTACCTCCACGCACCCGGCGTGGCGAAGACAACCCCGGCCGATTTACGGACTCCCGGTTAAACAATTTTGCAGCGGTACAAATACTTGACCCACTCCACGCAGGGAGGTAATAGGTCACATGTGGGGCCCGGGAATCACACGAATCGGGTTGACGGGCAGCATCTTGATGTCGCCCGGCGGTGCCGAACTCCGCGTTTTCGTGCTGTCCGGACGGCACGTTCTACGGGTCCGTGGGGCCCACGGGTGGCGCTGTCCTCCCGGCCTGCTGGGGTGGGGCCCGATGTGATGGGGACCCCTGGTGGCATGCTTCCACGGACGGCGGTCGGCCGGAAACACCGATCGGGGGTCGATCGGCCCCTATTCACAATTCTTGAACTAGCTTCCCACGGATTTCCGGTTCTGTTTTTCGGCGCGCGCTCTGGCGAGAATGGCCGCTGCGATCAATCCCGACGTCAGATCGCGGCGCATGAGCTATCGTTGGAAAGCTCTCTTGAAATCCTTCGATCAAGGCTCAAAGGGAACTACTGGATATGGTCTTATCCAGACTTTAATGAATTTACAAGTTCCTGTTATACAGTACCCAAAACCTCAGATCTGCAGGTGAGTTTTTAGAGAACTGTCATTTACCACATAGTAGATGGCCGATTCAGCTCCCGAGCTCTTCATCAAAGTGGTAGGGTTTTGAACAACGAAATTGGAGATATTTTTTGTGGAAGGATTAGAGGAGGTTATGATTTGTTATGATTTTTTTACTGGAGGGTGGTCGGATCTGGAAATAGGTGGATAGCACTGTAGCTAGCTCTAAAAATGAATTTTTAAAAATAGGTGGAGGGCTGATCCAAATTCAAGAAAATTCGTGGTAGGAGGGGTTGATGGACAAAACCCCCAGTAAAATGGAGAGCTCTAGAAAAAATCAAAAAGGGGTTCGAACATGGGAAACACAGGGCAGGTAGAAATTGAAACAGAAAGCAGATAGATCTGAGAAAGGAGGTTGGACGAAAATGGGAAATTGCCAAATGGAATAATTATGACCAACCAATTTTTGTGGATCGTAGGGAACACCTATAGAACATCCCCTCAAAATCCAAGCTCAAGAACACGACGGGGTGGAGAGCAGGAATTCGGAGAAGACACCTCTGTCCTGGATCGATAGAACACCGGCGGCGATGGTGGAGGTGCGATGGCAGCACGTGGCGGCGGCGGCGGCGACCGGAACTGATAGGGGAGGCGTCACACCTCAGAATAGCAACCGTCTCAACTGCAAGGGGGAGAGGGAGGAGAGAGGAGGGGGCGCACTAGCCCTTGCTCAAGTAATTTTTCAGATTTCAAATGCATTAATTCTATCAAAATGGAAAATACAAGCTTATATAGGTTACATCTCAAATCCATTTGCCACCGTTTGATCTAGGGGTGGGACATGGATGGCTTGGATTGAATGTGAATCACACAAAAAAAACAAATAAAAAATTAAGGGGGGGGGGGGCGCCCTATTGACCAAGGGAGACAAGGTAGAATTGGTAGGTAGCCTACCTTGGACTTTGAAGTCCAATTGTCTCCCATGTGTCTTTTACCATTCAACCTTCTAGATGCCTCCATTTGAAATGCTGACTGACCCCACATGGGGCCCTAGGCTGAGGTGGATCAATGGGAGGGGGTCTGGGGGGCCCGTGGGACCCGGGGGTCCCATTTTGTAAATAAACCCCTCTTACAATCAAAATTACATACCGAATAAAATGAAATAAACACACATTACACACAATTAAAGTCTAAACAAATATGATAAATGTCGAGACTCGGGGGGGAGTCTCCAGGCTGTCTTCGAGTCAGATGGACGCTGAGGTGGCTCGAGTCGTGCTCCGCGTACGGTACTGGTGGCTCGCCGGCTCGTGCCTCTCTCGTGCTCTGGTGTCCGCACCAATTCTCCCCAGGTGGGAGAAACTCGACCCTGTCGAGTAAGGGTCTGCATCGCTCCGGTATCTCTCCAGAAGGTCCGGATCAATCCGCTGCAACTCTCCATGCGTGATCCATGTGTCCTCGATAGCGGGCCGTCCTCTCCATCGCACTAGGTAGCGCGGGTAGGATCCACTCCTGGTAATTGTCACCTGCTCATCCAGTATATGATCGATATGCTCACGCTGCCGTGACAAAGGGGCTGGAGGTGGATACTCAGGTGTGGGCTCACTCTCAATGGGAGGAGATGGCTCAAAAGGCTCACTAGGGATCACCGCTGGGTCCCTATATGCAACTAGATCCGAAATATTAAAAGTAGAGCTTATGCCGTATTCCTTGGGCAGGTCCACAACATACGCATTGGATCCAACGCGTTTCAACACTCTAAATGGACCGGCTCCGCGAGCTTGCAACTTCTTAACGGTTCCCAAGGGAAACCGTTCAGGTCTTACACTGATCATGACATATTCACCCTCTTGGAACTCTCGGTGGTGTCGGTGAGCATCAGCTACCTCTTTGTAACGCGCATTGTTGGACTCAATGTGACGACGAATGTCATCATGCAAACTCCTAACATGCTTAGCAAAAGAAAAAAAAACACACGGATGCACACACAACCCTAAACAAACCTAATGTTAGTCAAACCCAATCATATGCAAGGTGGTCCAGGACATCCGAATGTGTGCCATGCATGCATTTGACATAACCGGAGGTTAATGTCATGGTGGACTCCTAGACATCCTATGATGCACCAATCATGGACATTTGGTTTGGATGTGGGAAGTCCGGGAGGTTTGGGTGGTTTAGGTGGACCGGGGGAACCAAGTCTTCATTACCCCCAAATGACGGTTCGGACCTATTGCCATGTGAAGGTTGCCAGGCCCGAGTAGGAGGAGTGTGATAGTGGACTTCCTTAAAGAGGTGGAATGGAGGTTGTGGGCCAAGGGGCCCACGAAGAAAGGGATCGAAGGGATCAAAAAATGTGTGACCCCTCGATATGGCTTCCCTCATCTCAAGATCCCATGTGTGGAAGTCTAGAAGGTGTTGTTGATCTCCTTCATCCATGAAGGGAGATGAGACGGTGGGGGTATGATGGTGGACTCTCTCAAAAAGGTGGAGTAAATATGGTAGGTCACGGGGTCCACAAGAGAATGGGTCGAAGGGATCAAAGAAGGTATGACCCCTCGGACTAGGCTTCCACAAATCACTGTCCCACATTTGGAAATCTTGGAGGTGCAAATGATCACCTTCATTCATTGTGAGAGATGGGACGACAGTCATAGGTAGAAAGTAAGATTCCTCCCTTGGGCAAAGGGGAATGAAGTCGGACTCGACTGGCATAGGTAGGAGTAGAAGAACCTCCGTGGTAACATGACCCACTGTGTACACGGAGGTGATGGACCCTAAAGCGGGATGAGTGAAACTACGACCTGTGGGTCGGTCGAAGCTTGGAGCCAACAAGTGTGTAAATGTCAATTGCCGGTCTAACCCTTTAAGAAGGTCATCCTATGCATCCACATAGTGACTAGACCGGAATGTTGTGTGAAATGAATTGATTGGCACCAGAGGTAGGATAGAGTCCATAGATGGGAAGGGAAGTGGGACCAAGCCATCATTGAGCCAGCTAAGGAGTGGCTTGGCTATGAGTAGCTTTCCCGTTAGAAACACGGGTAGCTGTGGCTGAGATGGCTCCGAACAAAGATCGGAGAGTGAGGCTTCTCCAACCCTTTTGTCCCCTAGGGCTAGAGACGTCCGAGTGGGACACTGTCCGGCAAAGTGGCCGAACTCCTGGCAGGGATAACACTGCTGCCGTGACCCACTACGCTCCTTGATAAGTCGATCTTGACCCGTCATGATGGGGAGAGGGCCTTGTGGTGGCACCTTAGATGGCATCGGGTTGGGGCTACCGGTTGCTACCTCCTTAGGCTCGTGCTGGGTTCCATCCTGTCTAGGAGGTTGGCAAGGGGAAATCAGGGACTCAATATAATCACACTTCCTATCCACTTTATCCAAAATGATTTGGAAGAGTTCGGCAATGGTGGGGTTTGGATTATGAGTAATGTGGTGGACTCGCCCGTAATCAACTGGCCTAGCCTTGTGTCTAGGCTCCACTATGGGTGGGGCTCCTTGCCTCCGACTATGACCCGCTTGGTTAGAGGTGATTGGGTTGAGTCGGTTGGAGGTGATTGGACCGGGTAGGTAGACCTTCCTAAGTTCGCCCTTCATCTCATGTCATGACTCGATGGACCTTTGCCTCCTAACCTCCCTCATGTGCTCAATGCTCTCCCATTTCCAAGCGGCTTTGTGGACAAGCCTCTCTCGGGCAAAACTAACTTGCATGGCATCGGACATGGTGTAACATTCAAAATATTTATCCATGGCAGCCTCCCACTTGAGGTAGTCGCCCAGGTCATTAGCACCATAAAAATCTGAGGCTTCGGGCCTACGAAAGGGGAGAGGGTGGTTGCCAAGCCCATGGGTACACCAACGGCCATATTGCCCGGGTGATTAGGAATCCATGGGAAATTGGGGGAACTAAATGTTAGACATGCCGACACTTGGACAAGACCGACTGACACTTATTGGACCACACATGAACTAGGAGACACAAACTGATGCAAACACCGACTAATGCATCTAGACCTAAACCAATATCCGGTACGTGGCAGAGTTAATCGATCTGAAGATCACTCCCGCAAGTGTGCGGCCTTCCCGATAGGCGTAGCCTAGCGTTCGGACAACACCTTTTAAGATTCCAAATTATCGGGATGAAATATAATTTTAAAACATCTCTTTTTTTGTTTTGAAAACTAATGATGATCCTAGACTCGACTTAGACCATGATGCATGCAAGACTTATGCAAAGACTACCCTAGACTCGACTCGCTCTGATACCAAACTGATGCGGGACGGACTGAGGAGACGACACTATATGAGACGGACACGACTCGACCAGCAATGACACGACTACTAGAGCGACCTCAGCTCGACACTAAGAGCTCCTATCGGCTACACGTCGCTAACAGAAGTGCAAACTCACTCGTCGTCCCATGCGAGGGAAAGCATGGATCGTGCGCGGTTAAGAAACCGGCAGAGTTCAAGGTAGTCAGACTCAACTTCCGGACTCGGATCGAGTCACGGGATGGGTCACTCTCGCACTCACAGCGGTGACATGGACACACCGGCTAGGAACCTACACTATCGCAGCAGCATAAGACCGTTTACTAGATAAGCAAAGTAACGCCGAGAAGTTTAGACCGTTACCTCCACGCACCCGGCGTGGCGAAGACAACCCCGGCCGATTTACGGACTCCCGGTTAAACAATTTTATAGCGGTACAAATACTTGACCCACTCCACGCAGGGAGGTAATAGGTCGCATGTGGGGCTCGGGAATCACGCGAATCGGGCTGACGGGCAGCATCTTGATGTCGCCCGGCGGTGCCGAACTCCGCGTTTTCGTGCTGTCCGGACGGTGCGTTCTACGGGTTCGTGGGGCCCACGGGTGGCGCTGTCCTCCCGGCATGCTGGGGTGGGGCCCGCTGTGATGGGGACCCCTGGTGGCGTGCTTCCACGGACGGCGGTTGGCCGGAAACACCGATCGGGGGTCGATCGGCCCCGATTCACAATTCTTGAACTAGCTTCCCACGGATTTTCGGTTCTGTTTTCCGGTGCGCGCTCCGGCGAGAATGGCCGCTGCGATCAATCCCGACGTCGGATCGGGGCGCATGAGCTATCGTTGGAAAGCTATCTTGAAATCCTTCGATCTAGGCTCAAAGGGAACTACTGGATCTGGACTTTATTGAATTTACAAATTCCTGTTGTACAGTACCAAAAACCTCAGATCTGTAGGTGAGCTGTCTGAGAACTACCGTTGACCGCATGGTAGATGGCCGATTCAGCTTCTGAGCTCTTCATCAAAGTTGTAGGGTTTTCAACAAGAAAATCGGAGATTTTTTGTGTGGAAGGATTAGAGGAGGTTATGATTTGTTATGATTTTTGCACTGGAGGGTGGTCGGATCTGGGAACATGTAGACAGTACTATAGCTAGCTCTGAAAATGAAATTTGAAAAATAGGTGGAGGGCTGATACAAATTCAAGAAAATTCGTGGTAGGAGGGGTTGATGGACAGAACCCCCAATAAAATTGGGAGCCCTAACAAAAATCACAAAGGGGTCCGAACATGGGAAACACAGGGCGGGTGGAAATTGAAACAGAAAGCAGACAGATCTGGGAAAGGAGGTTGGACGAAAATGGGAAATTGCCAAATGGAATAATTATGACCAACCAGTTTTTGTGGATCGTGGGGAACACCTATGGAACATCCCCTCAAAATCCCAGCTCAAGAACACGACGGAGTGGAGAGCACGAATTCGGAGAAGACACCTCTGTCCGGGATGGACAGAACACCGGCGGCGATGGTGGAGGCGCGATGGCGGCACGTGGCGGCGGCAGCGGCGACCGGAACTGATAGGGGAGGCGTCACACCTCAGAATAGAAACCGTCTCAGCTGCAAGGGGGAGAGGGAGGAGAGAGGAGGGGGCACACCAGCCCTTGCTCACGCAATTTTTCAGATTTCAAATGCATTAATTCTATCAAAATGGAAAATACAAGCTTATATAGGTTACATCTCAAATCCATTTGCTACCGTTGGATCTAGGGGTGGGAGATGGATGGCTTAAATTGAATGTGAATCACATAAAAAAACAAATAAAAAATTAAGGGGGGGGGGGCGCCCTATTGACCAAGGGAGACAAGGTAGAATTGGTAGGTAGCCTACCTTGGACTTTGAAGTCCAATTGTCTCCCATGTGTCTTTTACCATTCAACCTTCTAGATGCCTCCATTTGAAATGCTGACTGACCCCACATGGGGCCCTAGGCTGAGGTGGATCAATGGGAGGGGTCTGGGGGGCCCGTGGGACCCGGGGGTCCCATTTTGTAAATAAACCCCTCTTACAATCAAAATTACATACCGAATAAAATGAAATAAACACACATTACACACAATTAAAGTCTAAACAAATATGATAAATGTCGAGACTCAGGGGGGAGTCTCCAGGCTATCTCCGAGCCAGATGGACGCTGAGGTGGCTCGAGTCGTGCTCCGCGTACGGTACTGGTGGCTCGCCGGCTCGTGCCTCTCGCGTGCTCTGGTGTCCGCACCAACGTTTTCCCGTAAACAAGCACACAATATTTTCACTTAAAAGCATACGCAAGCCACACAATATATTGTTATACGCAAATCACACAATATATTGTTATCATCAAAACCATTACCAAAGATAAAGAAGGAGCGCAACGAACCCAACACATGCCCATCGAGAGGATAAGGGTAAGGGACCACTTATCGGAGAGACTAGTAGGTCACGATAGTAGTGTTATCACTGTCAGGGATTTGGCCACTTTGCCGGCCAATGTCCCTCTCATAAATCACTAGCCCTAGGGGACAAAAGGGTTGGAGAAACCTAACCATCTGGGTGTGTGTCTGTCAGCTACGAGGCCGGGCCGGAATTAGCTGATGAATTCTATGAAGAAGATCCGGAAGAACCCATCGACACCCAGGATGCAGCACTCGGATGATGACCACCTAGGGGTGATGTCACCACATTAAGTCTAGAGTCATGCATAAGTCAATTTTTCTTCTTTGTGTGGTTTGTTTCTGTGGTTTGTTAGGAGTCTATGCATACATTTGTCAGTGCATGGTGAGTTTGCATGTGTCAAGTCAAGTCGGTCTTGTGCAAGCTCGTAGATGTGAGTCCCTTGCGAGTGTGAGGCAAGTCGGATCTAATACGTACGTTGTAGACTTGCCGAAGTATGGGATCAGCTCTACATCCATGTCCCGGATCTAGTCACCTACAGGGACTCAGCGGTGATTCCTAATGAGTCTTCGAGCCGCCTCCTCTCCTTTGAGAGTGACCCCACCCCGGAGTGTCTACCACTAGTCTCGTTCCCACAACAGCATGTACATATCGAGTATATACGGGATGAGTAGGTGACGATTACTCGGAGTGGAGCGTACCCGCGCTACTTGGTACGATGACGGATCCGCCGGAGCTACTCGAGCAGTCGCACCCCTTACTCGACGGGGTCGAGTTCATCCCACCCGGGGAGAATTGATGGGAATCAACTCCGAGCACGTACATTTTATTTTTGTATTTATATCTTTTTATTTGTATTTATACCCTTGGCTAATTGGCTTTACAAATTATAAGGCATTATAAGCCAAAGGGTTCATCTTTAAAGTCTTTGGATTTCTATGTAATATGCCAGTGGGTCCAACAGGGTCCCCCACCCTCTTTCCCATTTGTCCACCTAGGTCCTAGGGCCCATGCGGGGCTGGTTCAAAGTCCAAGGCTTGGACTAAGGGGGGACAAAATAAAGAAAAAATCAATTTTTTCTACCCGTTTTTTCAAAGGGGCGCCCCCTTCTTTGTCCCTATACGGGGAGTTGTTTAATATTTTTATTTCCACCTTTCCCTTTATGCCCCTTTGACCAAGGGCATTAGTGGTCATTTGTCCTAGGTCTAGGGTTTAGTATTTAATGTCTCTTGTTACATTTTAATCACTTTTAATGAGAAAAATTACAAGAAAATTGTGTGAACCTTGCCTTGGGCGCACCCCCCCTCTCTCCTCCTAGCTCTTGTTCTTCTTGTTCTTCATCTCCTCTCCTCTTGATCCAGGGTGTGAAGCCCTCAATATTGGAGTGAATCCAATTTCTATCTTCCCTATGGAGTGTGAAGCTCCCCCACCGCCGTTCGTGCCGCCATCGGAGCCGCCAGCAAGCCGCCATCCCCCCTGCTGTCCTAAATTCCGAGTTCCAGAACAACAAGTTAAAGAAGAGGTCGGTTCCCCCAGCTCCCAGCTCGGATCAAGCTGAGATTTTGAGAGCTTGTTCCTCTTTCCGTTATCTTTCCAGCAATATAGATTTTGCCCCATTCAGATCCCGTTTAGTATTTTTCCTAACTTTTATTCTCCACCCTACGCAATCTGCCATTCTGCAGACCTACGTGATAGCATCTAGTTCCTCCATTTTTCCCACCCTTCAACCCTCGTCAGAAAAATCCCTAAAAATTCATGCACGTCCCTCACATCTCATTCCATCCCCCATAAAATCCCCAGCTCCCAGATCTACCACCTCCCCCTCGGTCAAAATTCATTTTCAGACAGATCTGATTCTATCCTGTGTGTCTGTGATTCCGAGCCAGAAATAACTACAACCCACAGTCGTTTTCATTTTCAATCCATTCACTTGATGGATCTGAAATAATTATATGTTGTAGCCCTCTGAGTCCTCTATCCATTGGTACCAACTTTACGTCGATCTGACACCGGATCTAAACGCAAGAATTCTTTTTGTGAAGGCGCGCACTTCAGATCTGAGTCCAACCAGCAGAAGCAGTCCGGGAATTAATTCCTCGGAAAATACGTCGACACAGCTTCTGTAATATCCCGGACCTTTTGAATCTTTCTTCGTGGGTTCCGGATCTGGTTTCTAGGAGTGTCCAGTTCCGTTGTGTCCGAAATTTCGTTTCGGACATCTTTTGTATTTGGGTCGGCATGATCCGGAGTTGTTTCGGAGGATCGGAATGCGTCCGCGACTTTTCCGCGCATGTTTTCCAATTTTCGGTGTGTGTTTCGTCAATTCCTTCGGAACCTCGTTGCGGGTAAACCGGGTCAGTCACCAAGGCGAGAGTGGTACCGTTGCGATTGGTGCGTTCCGAGGATCGCAAAAATGTAACTTTTGATTTTTTGATATTTTTCTGAACATTCAAATTTTTTATAAATAAGGGGATTTCTTTATTCATTTTTCCCTTTTGTTCTTCTTCTTCCTCCCCCTTTCTCCCCATCGCGAGCCCCCCCCTCTCTCTCCCTCTCTTTCTCCAGCGTGACCGCGGCGAGCCCCCTCCGGCTGCAGACGGCAGTGGGCGACGGCGTGGCGGCGACGGGGAGGTGGTCGTAGCGACGTAAAGCTTGTAGATTTTCAAGAAGGGACGGGGGATTCTCAAAGCTTTCATCACGATTTCAGGACGATCCGGCGCGCCTCGAGGCACATTTGAGGTACGGTGACGATCCCTAGCCTCTTGCGTTCCTTCCTCGCAAGTTTCAGCCCGAGGCGAGGCCGAGAGGGGTTGTTTTCACACCGGGAAGGGAAAACCATACTTTGGGGAGAGCTCGCCCGATCTATCATTTTAAGCCATGATTCCGTGTTTCGGGAGCGAAGAATTGTGCTAGGGGGCTTGGGGGTTCGTTTCCCATCGTTTCCCCCTTCGTGGGGCTTGTTTGGGGGCCGAAATGGTGAATTCCGGTGAAGTTCGTCATTTTCGGGCCGGTGAAGGTTGAGCGGTCGAACCAGGGCCCGTTTATCCCATGCGCGGTCCTGGCCTGATCGCCCTTCGGCTCAGAGCGCAGTGGGGTTATGCGGTCTGTCGAGTGACCGCATAACCCATGTGCGGCCCGAGGCCGTCCGCTCATCCCCTCTCATTTTTTGACCGTTGCTTGTGACCGTTGCACAGTGATTGGGACGAGCGGTTAGGAGCTAGCCGCGTATCCCAACGAGCGGCCAGGGGTTGGCCGTTCATCACTGGTGCCGTTGGTGGATGTGCGGCCAGGGTGGGTCCGCTCATCCCCTTGTGCGGCTAGTGTCTAGCCGTTCATCATTTGGGTGCTTTGTCGTCTTTGCCTATTTTTCCCAGGGGAAGAACCATTTGTTCCTGGCCGTTCATCTCCTGGTGCGGCCCTTATCTAGCCGCACATCCCTGGGCGGCCCAGAGTGGATCGTTCAAGGGGTTAGTCTAACCGGCGTTTCCTTCTTGGTCGATTCGAATCTCGGGTGCGTGGACCTTGGTCCGCGTGCTGAACCGTGGTCTGACAGATGCTGGGCATCGTGTCGGGGCCAGGTGTCGTGGTACGGTGTAATCCCGGGAGGTGTTGTTCTCGGCTTCTGCCACCATGAGATGGTGTCGGTACGAGGGGCAGTCCTTGTACCCTGTCCGGTTGAGACGTGATTTTCCGTTGACTTGAGAGTCTACTCCTTTAGTGACCATCCACTAGTCGTAGCCCACCAGTACGCGTGTGCTGGTCTCACCTTGGAGTAGGTGTACGGGCTCACCCTGAGGATGATTTTTAGACTGGTTTCCGTCGGGCCCCACGCCTGTAGCCAGAGTCTGGCTAAGGGGAAAACCAGTCAGAGGCCAGACCTAGGACGCATGGTCTGTGTGTGAACACGTGGTTGGGGGCAATGGACACGCGCTGACGAGCGTGACCCCAGCTAGTCACTTGCTTTGCGGCTACTTGTATGGTGTCCGTGCCTTTGGTAGGCGCCACCACGTCAGGCAGTTCACCTGCGGTGTGGTGTAAGGCGTCAGGGGACGCTACCAACTGTACTTCTAGTGCGAGGTACTCCTATCGAGTTTGGAGTGACAGACTGTCAGTCGTGCGACTTCGACCTTCGGGTTTTTTTCGTGGTGGCCGTGGTGTTCCAATCGTTTCACCGTGGCATGTGTGTCAATTTTCGTGCCGTGAGACCGGTGTTTTGTAGATGGCAAGACTTCCCTTTCCGAGATACTCGCTTACTACTAGCGTAGCGGTTTCTCCGTTTGCGAGGTAGGGTTCGAGTGATCCCTACTGAGTCTTGTTCTGAGACTCATTCCATATGTGTTTTCACTGTGTTTCAGGTGAGGCGTGGTTTCAGGGGAGCACGTCTGAGGCTCAGCGTGGTTCAGGTGCCCAGCGTTAGTGCCAGAGGTCAGAGCTGGGGTATGCCCCGTGTAGCTGTACTTTTCTTTCTTATCTCTGTACTAGTTGTGGACTACTACTGTTGTTATTTTATTATTTTCTTGTGGACCACGTATCATGTAAAATGTTAATTTATTTTCTGCTTAATTATATAACTATTTAATTTTTACAATTATTTGTGATACTTGTGTAGTCTCCACACCATCCTTTTAACCCTTCCGAGTCTCTGGACTCGTGGGTGGCGGTGCGAGTCTCGGGTTATCGGACCTTCCCGGTAATCGGATTCTCGGGTCGTTACAGCTGGTATCAGAGCGCGGTTGTGGGATTATACGAGAATCATAAGTAATTATAGTGGTCCACTAGTCCACAGCGATGATGTACAGTTGACGCTGGCATCGGGCATCGTGTGTTTTTCTTAACCTTGTCGTCTCCGTGTTTCTGTCTTTTGCTTCAGGTGTGAGTATGGCGCCGAGGCGGGCGACTCGCTCTCAGCAGGGGGCAGTCGGCTGGAGGTCAGGAGATCCAGCAGGAGGTTCAGCAGGAGCATGAGAAGCAGAGTAGAGTGCCATCTGCGGCCACCGAGGTAGTGGATACTGCGAGGTTTCCGGGGGCCGAGGATTTCTTCCGTGGCATGTACCAGCTTATGTCGCAGCAGTTCGGCGGAGAGGCTGGAGAGGGCTTGTCGACCAGGGGTGGGCCAGGCTGAGCAGTGAGGGATTTCATGCAGTTCCATCCACCTTACTACGATGGTCAGCTAGACCCTGATATGGCTCGGAGTTGGCTCGACGAGATGGAGCGGGTGTTTAGTTCCATGCGGTGTGCTGCGGAGGACAAGGTGATGTTGGCCTACAACTAGTTGCAGGGCACGGCTCGGGAGTGGTGGTCTTCCGAGTGGAAGACGTCTTTTTAGTCATGTCCCCTTGAGCAGATTGCGTGGAGTGACTTTGTCAGTGCTTTCGAGCGTGCCTACTGTCCAGAGTATATTGCTACGCAGCGGATGCGTCAGTTTCTGGAGCTGGTCCAGGGTGACATGTCAGTGTTGCAGAACAGGGCCCGATTTGTTGAGCTGGGTCGTTATGCACCTCATATCATGGAGCATGAGAGGGTAAAGACCGCTCAGTTCGTACAGGGCTTGAGGCAGGAATTGAGGCACCATTTGATTGCGAATGCGGCCACTGATTTGGAGACATCGTCTCGTGTTGTGGATTCTTTGGAGATGGATATGCAGAGGAATCGAGGACCGATTATCCAGGGGTAGTCTTTGTTGGGTCGCAGCTAGCAGTCGGCTACCCAACAGCATGGTTCTTTTCAGCATGCGTCGGGTGGTTCAGGAGCGCCGACACAGGCAACGTTAGTGACATGATCTGTGTCTTTTGGCTCGAAGGTCAAGAAGTTCCTTAAGAAGGGTTTCTCTAAGAAACGCAAGGATCAGAGGCATGCATCATCGGGCAGTGTACAACATCCGATTCCTTTTCAGCGTCAGGGATTAGTTGGTGGATCTCGTATGGGGTATTCCCGGTGTAGTGAGTCCCACCCAGGCAGGCAGTGCACGGCGCCGATAGTCTGTTTCCGGTGTGACCAGCCAGGGCATATGGCGCATGACTGTCCTCAGAGGCAGCAGCAGCAGTAGTTTCCTCAGCCACAGTAGGTTCCCCAGCAGCAGCAGTAGGGACAGTATCCGCCGCAACCCCAGTCAGCGAGTGTGGGAGGCAGGCAGAGAGCTCGAGGCCAGATTATACACATGACCAAGGCAGAGGCAGTGGGGTCGTAGCTCGTGGAAGGTACCGTTCAGATTTTGGGTTGTACGGCTCGGGTTTTGTTTGATTCTGGCGCGTCTCATTCGTTTACTTCGGAGGATTTCGTGCTGAGTATCAAGGAGTCGATGACCCAGTTATCTTGTGACTTGGCAGTGGAGTTGCCTTCGGGTTATTTTATGATCACTCCGTATTGTTTCGATGAGGTTCCTGTGTGGGTGGAAGGGTGGAGTTTGCCAGCCATGCTTTATACGTTGCCACTTCATGACTTTGATGTGATTTTGGGCATGGATTGGCTCGAGGCACATCATGTGTTGGTGGATTGCGGCTCGAAGAGGGTTTATTTTCGGCGACTTCGTGGACCCACCTTCTATTTCCAAGGTATCAGGTCTTCCTCTTCCCACTTTCTTATTTCTACGATTCAAGCTCGTCGTTTGCTTGATGTGGGTTGTCAGGGTTTTCTCACTTCTGTGGTCTTGGTAGACCAGCCATGTCCGGATGTCGAGGATATTCCGGTGGTGTGCGAGTTTCCCAATATTTTTTCGGAGGACTTACCTGGATTACCTCCCCAGTGGGAGATCGACTTCGTTATCGAGATTGTGCCTGGTACGGGACCTTTGGCGAAGGCTCCTTACCGTATGGCCCCCGCTGAGTTGAGGGAGTTGAGGGCGCAGTTGCAGGAGTTGCTGGACAAGGGGTACATTCATCCTACCTTTTTTCCTTGGGATGCGCCAGTGTTGTTCGTGAAGAAGAAGGACGGTAGCTTGCGGTTGTGCATTGACTACCGGCAGCTGAATGAAGTGACCGTCAAGAACAAGTATCCGTTACCGCGGATTGATGAGTTGTTCGACCAGCTACAGTCTGCTCGAGTGTTCTCGTGAATTGATTTGCGATCCGATTACTATCAGCTGAGGATTCGTGAGTCCGATGTGGAGAAGCATGCGTTCAGTACGAGGTATGGGCATTATGAGTTCTTGGTGATGCCGTTCGGGCTCACCAATGCCCCCGCAGCCTTCATGGAGTTGATGCAGAGGGTGTTCCGTCCGTACTTGGACCAGTTCGTGGTCGTATTTGTGGACGACATCCTTGTTTATTCGTGGTCTGTCGAGGAGCACGCGTACCATTTGGGTGTGGTGCTTCAGACGTTGCGAGATCACCAGTTGTATGCGAAGCTCAGTAAGTGCGAGTTCTGGCTTCGTGAGGTGCACTTTTTAGGGCACGTGATTTCTGGTGATGGTATTTCCGTGGACCCTGCCAAGGTCAAGCCAGTAATGCAGTGGCCGAGGCCGAGGTCTGTGACGGAGATCCGGAGTTTCTTGGGGCTTGCGGGCTATTATCGACGGTTTATCTAGGATTTTTCTCGCATTGCGGTTCCGATGACCAGACTCACGCGGCAGGATGTGCCCTTCGTCTGGACTGAAGAGTGTGAGCAGAGTTTCAGGGAGCTGAAGAGATTGCTCACCTCAGCTCCGGTGTTGGCTTTGCCTTCTGGATTGGGAGGTTTTATGGTGTGTACAGATGCTTCCGGGGTCGGATTGGGTGCTGTGTTGATGCAGCATGGTAGAGTGGTGGCGTATGCATCTCGATAGCTGAAGCCCCACGAGGAGAACTACCCTACCCATGACCTGGAGTTGGCGGCTGTGATCTTCGCGCTGAAGATCTGGAGGCATTATCTGTACGGTGAGAAGTTCGAGGTGTTCACTGACCATCAGAGTTTGAGATATGCGTTCACGTAGAGGGACCTTAACCTCAGGCAGAGACGTTGGATGGAGTACATGAAGGATTATGACTTCACCCTGTCTTATCAGCCATGCAGGATGAATGTCGTCGTCGATGCTTTGAGTAGGAAGGTCGCGGTTAGTGCCTTGATGTTGAGGAAGTGGATGCTCTGGGAACAAGTGCCCGAAGTGTCATTCAGGCTCAAGATTCCCCAGGAGCCAGGGTTAGCAGTGCTTGCTAGTCTGACGGTCACGCCTGCTATCCGCCGTCAGGTGATAGAGGCTCAGCATGCAGACCCTGGGTTGCCCCTGATTTTGGCTTTGGCTGATGTGGAGCTCGGTGAGGACGGTGCTGTGAGGTTTCGTGGTATGCTGTACGTCCCAGCCGAGGAGCGAGTTCATCGTGCGATGTTGCGTGAAGCTCATGGGAGCAGGTACACCGTACTCTCAGGTGCGACAAAGATGTATCGATACTTGCGGAGGCAATTCTAGTGACCTGACATGAAGAGAGATGTTGCCGAATTTGTAGCCAGGTGCCTGACCTGTCAGTAGGTGAAGGCGGAGGATCAGTGACCGGAAGGTACTCTCCAGCCCTTGGATGTTCCCGCGTGGAAATGGGACCACGTGACCACAGATTTCGTGGTGGGATTGTCGATGACTCCGAGTGGGCAGGACAGTATTTGGTTACTGGTAGATCGGTTGACAAAGGTGATGTTGGCTTCGGTGCAAGTATTCAGAGGGGGGGGGTGAATGAATATAGCCCTTTAAAATTTTTCGCTCAAACTAAATCTTAAGCAATCAGAGATGCGGAATTAAAAAACAATTGCAGATATATAGAGCGAACCTAAGCAAGTCTAAACTGTAGACTGTATCAAATCAAAGGAGCTTGTGCCTTAACACATTCAGATAGAAAACCCAATTGAGGCGCTCCTAGCATTCATCTAGCGAGTTCAGATAAACGAAATCAAACCACAGTCAAACATATAGTGTGCACAGCAAATAGATGAACACTTATAGAACATCAAACCAAAGCGCCCCTAAGTAAGCATCTAGCGGAAGCAATAAAACAGATGAAGAAATCAAACCACTGCTCAGAGGTTTTTAGGTGGTTCGGTCCAGCAGACCTACATCCACCCCACACTCAACCCGAGTGTGGCTTCCTGCTGACTCACAGCTTGAACAGCTGGGCATCACAGCTTGCCATACATCAGCTGGGCAACACAGCTTGCCGTCCAAGGAATCCTCCTCGCCCACTGAGCAACACAGCTTGCTGTCCAGTGGAATCCACCACTGCAAACCGCTGGGGATTACAGCTTACCCGTCCAGAGGCATCACCTCTGCAAATCGCTGGGCAATACAGCTTGGCCGTCCAGTGGAATCCTCCACTGCCCGCTGACAAACAGCTTGAAGAAATGTATAAAGGAAAATGAAAGATAGAACAAGACAGCAACGGAAAGCTGAAATAATAAAGCACAAAATATAGCTCTCGATGAGCATTTCTGGTTCGGATTTGATCCAAAAGCCAGACAACCTCAACCTCTCTCTCTTTCTCAACTCGAGCTCTCTCTCTCTCTCTCTTCTTTATCTTCTGCTCTTCTTCTCTTTCTCTTCTCTTCTCTCTTTCTCTTCTTCTTTCACTCTCTGTCTGGATCGTGGCTCTCTGTATGGACTTCACCTCTTGCCAACCCGATCAGTCTTCTTCTGTGGAAGAAGGCTCGTATATATAGCAGCAGCAGCAGCAGGTGGATAAGGGCGCGTGGCTTCCATGTTTTCCCGCCCAAATGAATTCGCCAGATTCGAGACAATTCCATCCACGTGTCAACATCTGCACACCTCGTCCTCCTAGGATCACGTGCCAGACACCAATGGAGTGGGGGAAGGTACGAAAGCTTATCCGCTTGTGACTGATGTGGCAGTTGACGACTGAAGGTGGGATCACCTTAACGTGCTCAGCAACTGGAATTAGATGGCGTCAACCCTCTTGCTCCAAGGAGTTGACGCAGCCTTCTGATATCTTCTTCCTACGAAACTCAAGTCTGATGCGTTGACTCCATCAGCCAGCTGCGTTAACGCATCGGCAATCCAGTGATCAAGGTCTTCGGCAGATAACCATGCTGCGTCGACGCTGCTAATCCATAGCGTTGACGCAGTGGTGTTCCAGAGCTGAATGTATATCAGACTCAATTGCTGCGTGGACACTGTCTTGCAATGGCGTTGACGCACTGCAGTATTCCAGTGAGCTATGGACTCTGTCTCATTAACTACTGCGTCGACGCTGCTGTAGCATGGAGTTGACGCAGCCAGGTGAAGCTCTGAAATCCTCTTCAACTGAAGCGTGGACGCATTGAACTCCCAACGTCGACCCTGTTCTTCATTGTTGTCATCATCTGAAGATAGTGTATAGACTTTAGAACTGATGCACGATGTACATACTTCATGAGACTCGTCCAATGTATATACTTAGCTGAACAAGACACACAATGTATAGACTTGCAGCCATGAACAAATGCAATATATAGACTCTTCAATCGACAGGCAGACAATGTATATACTTGCTCAGTGTATGGACTTTATTAAAAGAACATGCAATGTATATACTTGCTCAGCCTGAAGCAATGTCTAGACTTCAGCTCAAAGCCAGTGTATAGACTTCAATGCCCTTCGTCAAAAGCGATGTGCAGACTTGCATGAGATGCATGCTCCAGTGCAGTGTACAGACTTGCGTTCAGCAGCAATGTATAGACTTTGCAAACTGAGACGCAAAATGAGACGATGCTTAACCTGCACTGACTATACAGACTTATGCATGAGACGCTGAGAAAGACGGTGGATGTACAGACTTCTAAATGTACAGACTTTCCACCGACCAATGTATGGACTTGCTCAACCTGAGGCACTGTATAGACTTTATGCGTCTCTGCCCAATGTATAGACATCATATATGCAATGTACATACTTCATATATGAAGTCACTCGCTGTACATACTTGCTGAAGAGAATGCAATGTGTAGACTGATTCAAAGGCCAGTGTGAAGACTTCATGATGTATAGACTTTCCAATCCTGAAGGCCAATGTGTGGACTTCAGGTGAAGACCAATGTACATACTTTGAATATGAAGACTCATCGTGCAATGTTGTCTAGACTTAAAATGCAACGCATGAAGCAGTGAATAGACTCTGAGTGCAACCAATGTCCAGACTTGATGGTGTGCTGTGCAAACATGCTAAGATGCAATGTATAGACTTATGCGAGCATGTTGCAGACTTGAGACACACTCACAGCGTTGACGCTGCATGAGACACTAAATAAGATGGACAGTCTGAGGGAGTCGACCCATCAAGGATATCAAACATGTCACACTCATGCAATCTCCACAGACTGAATCAGATATAACACACTCAAGCATTCAAATCAACATGCCATCATCATAAAGAAAATATAATATCATAATGCACTCACTGTGTTACAATCATCAAAACAAGATAGCATTGCTATCATCAAATCAACATAGCACATGCTTGTGCCTAAGGGGCACAACAGGTGACTCGGTTGTTACCTATTAAAGTCAGCGAGAGCTTGTCTAAGTTGGCTCATCTTTATGTGGAGCGGATCGTTCCGTTGCATGGGATTCCCATTTCCATTATGTCGGATCGAGATCCGCGCTTCACTTCTGGATTCTAGAGGAGTTTCCAGCGAGCTCTTGGCACGGATTTGGCATTTAGCTCAGCGTACCATCCTCAGTCAGATGGTCAGTCAGAGAGGACCACCCAGACTTTGGAGGATATGTTGAGATACTGTTGCCTGGAATGGCAAGGGAGTTGGATTCACCACCTACCGTTGGTGGAGTTTGCCTACAACAATAGCTATCATTCGAGCATCGACATGGCTCCTTATGAGGCGTTGTATGGGCGTCCGTGTCAGACTCCACTTGATTGGTTCGAGGTTGGTGAGCATATTTTGACGGGACCGGAGCTGGTGCAATAGTGTGTGGATGTCGTGCACCTGGTTCGTCAGAACATGTTGGCGGCCCAGAGTCGATAGAAGAGTTATGCTGATCGTAGGCGGCAGCCTCTCGCTTTCGCCCTTGGTGATCGTGTGTTTTCGAGAGTTTCTCCGATGAAGGGGGTGATGCGCTTTGGACGGCATGGGAAGCTGAGTCCCCGCTATGTTGGTCTGTTTCCCATTGTAGAGCGCATCGGTGAGGTAGCTTATTGGTTACAATTGCCCCCTGAGTTGGCGTCGGTGCATGACGTGTTTCACGTCTCGATGTTGCGGAGGTATATGCCCGATGACTCTCATGTGCTTGAGGATTCTGTTTGGCCCGAGGTGACTCTAGATCTTTCTCTGCCAGAGTTTCCCGTCCGCGTTGAGGATAGGCGAGAGCAGCGCTTGCGGAACAAGGTCATCCCCTTGATTAAGGTGGTGTGGCAGCGGCACTCTGGTGGTGAGGCTTCGTGGGAGAGTGAGGAATAGATACGTCAGCAGTTCCCGTACCTGTTTGAGTGAGTCTTTCTCTTCTTTCCTCTTGGGTTGTTCTCAATTTCGAGGATGAAATTCCTCTAAGGGGGGAGGGTTGTAATATCCCGGACCTTTCGGATCGTGGGTCCCGGAGCTGGTTTATCGGAGTGTTTGGCTCTGTTGTATCCAAAATTTCATTTCGGACATCTTTTGTGTTCGGGTCGGCGCGATCCGAGGTTGTTTCGGAGGCCCGGAATGCGTCCGTGGCTTTTCCGCGCGTGTTTTTTGATTTCCAGTGTGTGTTTCGGCAATTCCTTCGGAACCTCGTTGCGGGTAAACCGGGTCGTTCACCTAGGCGAGAGTGGTACCGTTGCGATCGGTGCGTTCCGAGGATCGCGGAAATGTAACTTTTAATTTTTCAATATTTTTCTGGAAATTCAGATTTTTTATAAATAACGGGATTTCTTTATTCATTTTCCCCTTTTCTTCTTCTTCTTCCTCCTCCTTTCTCCCCACCGCGAGCACCCCTCTCTCTCTCCCTCTCTTCCTCCGACGTGACCGCGGTGAGCCCCCTTCGGCTGTAGACGGCAGTGGGCGACGGCGTGGCGGCGACGGCGGCGGCGAGGTGGTCGTGGCGGCGTAAAGCTCGTGGGTTTTCGAGAAGGGACGGGGGATTCTCAAAGCTTTCATCGCAATTTCAGGACGATCCGATGCGCCTCGAGGCACTTTTGAGGTAGGGTGACGATCCCTAGCCTTTTGCGTTCCTTCCCCGCAAGTTTCAGCCCGAGGCGAGGCCGAGAGGGGTTATTTTTACGCCGGGAAGGGAAAACCATGCTTTGGGGAGAGCTCACCCGATCCATCGTTTTAAGCTACGATTCCACGTTTCGGGAGCGTAGAATCATGCTGGGGGGCTTGGGGGTTCGTTTCCCAACGTTTCCCCCTTCGTGGGGCTTGTTTGGGGGCCGAAATGGCGAATTCCGGCGAAGTTTGCCATTTTCGCGCCGGTGAAGGTTGAGCGGTCGAACCAGGGCCCGTTTATCCCATGCGTGGTCCTGGCCTAACCACCCTTCGGCTCGGAGCACAGTGGGGTTATGCGGCCTCTCGAGCGACCGCATAACCCATGTGCGGCCCGAGGCCGTCCACTCATCCCCTCTCGTTTTTCGACTGTTGCTTGTGACCGTTGCGCAGTGATTGGGACGAGCGGCTAGGAGCTAGCCACGTATCCCAACGAGCGGCCAGGGGTTGGGCGTTCATCACTGGTGCCGTTGGTGGATGTGCGGCCAGGGTGGGTCCGCTCATCCCCTTGTGCGGCTAGTGTCTAGCCATTCATCCTTTGGGTGGTTTGTCGTCTTTGCCTATTTTTCCCAGGGGAAGAACAGTTTGTTCCTGGCCGTTCATCTCCTGGTGCGGCCCTTGTCTAGCCGCACATCCCTGGGCGACCCAGAGTGGACCGTTCAAGGGGTTAGTCTAACCGACATTTCCTTCTTGGTTGATTCGAATCCCGGGTGCGTGGACCTTGGTCCGCGTGCTGAACTGTGGTCTGACAGATGCTGGGCATCGTGTCGGGGCCAGGTGTCGTGGTACGGTGTAATCCCAGGAGGTGTTGTTCTCGGCTTCTGCCGCCGTGAGACGGTGTCGGTACGAGGGGCAGTCCTTGTACCCTATCCGGTTGAGACGTGATTTTCCGTTGACTTGAGAGTCTACTCCTTTAGTGACCCTCCACTAGTCATAGCCCACCAGTACGCGTATGCTGGTCTCACCTGGGAGTAGGTGTACGGGCTCACCCTGAGGACGATTTTTACACCGGTTTCCGTCGGGCCCCACGTCTGTAGCCAGAGTCCGGCTAAGGGGAAAACCAGTCAGAGGCCAGACCTAGGACGCATGGTCTGTGTGTGCACACGTGGTTGGGGGCAATGGACACGCGCTGACGAGCGTGACCCCAGCTAGTCACTTGCTTTGCGGTTACTTGTACGGTGTCCGTGCCTTTGGTAGGCGCTACCACGTCAGGCAGTTCACCTGCGGTGTGGTGTAAGAGGTCAGGGGACGCTACCGACTGTGCTTCTAGTGCGAGGTACTCCTATCGAGTTCGGAGTGACAGACTGTCAGTCGTGCGACTTCGACCTTCAGGTTTTTGTCGTGTTGGCCGTGGTGTTCCGGTCGTTACACCGTGGCACGTGTGTCAGTTTTCGTGCCGTGAGATCAGTGTTTTGTAGATGGCAGGGCTTCCCTTTCCAATGTACTCCCTTACTGCTAGCGTAGCGGTTTCTCCGTTTGCGAGGTAGGGTTCGAGTGATCCCTACTGAGTCTTGCTCTGAGACTCATTCCCTACGTGTTTTCACCGTGTTTCAGGCGAGGCGCGGCTTCAGGGGAGCGCGTCTGAGGCTCAGCGTGGTTCAGGTGCCCAGCGTTAGTGCCAGAGGTCAGAGCCGAGGTATACCCCGTGTAGCTGTACTTTTCTTTCTTGTCTCTGTACTAGTTGTGGACTACTACTGTTGTTGTTTTATTGTTATCTTGTGGACCACGTATCATGTAAAATGTTAATTTATTTTCTGCTTAATTATATAACTGTTTAATTTCTGTAATTATTTGTGATACTTGTGTAGTCTCTACACCATCCTTTTAACCCTTCTGAGTCTTCGAACTCGTGGGTGGAGGTGCGAGTCTCGGGTTATCGGGCCTTCCCGGTAATCGGATTCTCGGGTCGTTACACCTTCGGTCTCCGTCGCTCTCGGGAGTCGATCAGTAACCCCCAGCAGCGCCCCAGTAGACCGCAGCAGCAAGGAGACTCCAGGGCACCGTTGTCCCAGCAACCGGACCCATCTGCTGTCCCGCGGGCCCCACAGAACCTTGCTGACCAGCAACCCGTCTCTGGCCCGAGAACCGTCCAAATTGCTGCCCGTCAACCCGAGTTCGCTACTCCCGGGTCCCACATTGTAGCCCTTTACCTCCCTGTGTGGAGTGGGTCTTAAAATTATTTATGTAATTATTGTTAATATTTGTACACCGAGAGTACGAGCTTCGGCCGGGGTCGTCTTTCCCACGCCCGGAGCGTGGAGGTAAACTCGCCTCCCTCTTTATCGCATTTGCTTAATTCATATATGCACTCTCATGCCGCTGCTAGAGTGATAGGGTAAATTAGCTCGTTATACCATATCAATCACTGCTGCGAGAGAGAGCGAGACCGTCCCGTGACCCGATCCGGGCATGAAAGTGTGAGTTGACCACCCTAGCACTTTGCCGGTTTCTCAACTGCGCACGTCCGTACGCTTCCGTCGTTAGGGACGATCACGAGTTTGCCTAGAGTCCAAGGATCGCATATCAATTGTCGTCGAGTAGCATCCCGTCCCACATCAGAGTCGCTACCCTATAGGCATCTCGACTTAATCTTCTAAGAAAGGATATCACCCTCGTCCTTGGATCTTGGAGCGTGGATTCTAAAGGGTAGACTCTAGTAGCGTATTCTCAGCCTTCATGACGTTACATGAGCCTACCGCTTTTGTTGTGCATAGGTACATCCTGGAATCGACCCATATTAGAATACATGGATTACTCAAGTTTTATCGACACTAGTATCAGAGTGCAAGGTTGCCATGTTTTTCATATTTTATATGTTGTTATTGTTTATTGATTATTTAGATCATGGCGGATTATATTCCTCTTCCTTCGTACACTCACTCACTCATTGACGACTATGAGAAGTCATCTTTGGAATCAAACTTGAATGTCTCCGTCATATGAACGCCCTACTTTTTTATCTTGCGATAGTGACTCCGACACGTGACTCACGGGTCATGCATGGCCACGAGGTTCCGACAGAGAGATACTGAGTAGTAGATCATCAGTAGACAGCTCCGCTAGCGTCACATCCTCGCGAAGTTTGATGGTTCGTGAGTACATGGCACTCTTCAGAATGATGACGACACTGATTGAATCAACCGAGACCACAACAACTCACCTGGTTAGCGAGGGATGCCCCACTTTTTGTGGTGGTTGGGCCCCAAGCACCACGGCCGAGCTTGCTATTGTGAGGATCTGAGCCGAGATCAAGAAGAAGACAATGGAACATGGAATTAACATTTTATCCCAACACGTGTTGATCGCTTCAGTGTGATTCTCGATAACTATCTAGAACAAGAGTTCTGAATTTACCTCTGCGATATGAGGATCGCAGTGAAGCGAAAAGTGATCCCTTGTGACAATTATAAATTGTGCAAGTGTATGATCTCTAACGGTATCCACATGGGCACGAATGATGAAGTTCTCTCCACGCAGTGCTACACTAGAGACAAGAGGGAGAAGAGAGAGGAGAGAGGGGGTGCTCCTCCCAAAGAGGAGAGAGAGGAGGGGTGACACTTGACCGGGGAAACCCTGGATGCTTGACCCAGGGTTTACTCTTTGTAACAATTTATAGACTTCTTGATTTTTCACAAAAACCTACATAAGTCTATAATGGCATAAATACCCCTGTCATCTATAACTCTAATGTGTCTGACCTTCTAGGGCCAGTGTTAGTCTCATTTTAGGCCCATTAAGCCTAAGAACTCCTTCGTAACCTTTTCATATTAATACTTAACATGGAATTTGTAGTATCCCGGACCTTTCAGATCCTTCTTCGTGGGTCCAGGATCGGGTTTCTCGGAGTGTCCGACTCCGATCTGTCCGGAATTTCGTTTCAGACATCTTTCGTGTTCAGATCGGTACGATCCGGAGTTGGTTAGGAGGCCCGGAAGCGTTCCACGACTTTTCCGCGTGTGTTTTCTGATTTCCGGTGTGTGTTTCGGTAATTCCTTCGGAACCTCGTTGCGGGTGAACCGGGCCATTCACCTAGGCGAGAGTGGTACCGTTGTGATCGGTGCGTTCCGAAGATCCCGAAAATGTACTTTCTATTTTTTGATATTTTTTGGAATTTCCAGATTTTCTATAAATACCACTCATTTTCTCTCTCTCCCCCACCCTTCTTCTTCTTCTTCTTCTTCTTCTTCCTCCCCACCGTGAGCTCTCTCTCTCTCTCTCTCTCTCTCTCTCTCTCTCTCTCTCTCTCTCTCTCTCTCTCTCCCATTTCGGCGCGGCGAGCCTTCCTCCGGCTGTAGAGGGTGGCGGGGCGACGGCGCGGCGACGTAGGCGGCGGCGAGGCGGTCGTGGGGGAGTGCGGTGTTCGTGGGAAGTGTGAAGGAGCGGGGTTTTTCAAAGCGTTCTTTGCGATCTCGGCAACGATTCGGCGGAGCTTTCGCTCCATTGAGGTAGGGTGACGTTCCCTAGCTCCCCACCATTCATTTCCGTGATTCGTAGGCCGAGGGGAGGCCGAGAGGGGTGTGTTTGAGCGGGTTTGGGGTTTTCCATGATTTGGGGAGAGCTCGCCCGATCTATGGATTTAGCCCGCGATTTCATGTTTTGGTAGCCTAGTATCATGCTAGGGGTCCCTTCCCCTTTGATTTCCCCCTCTTCGGTGGAGGCATGGGGGCGTGGTTGGATTTTTGGGCGTTTTCCCGTCGTTCTGACCTCGGGCAGGTGTGATGGTCCTTTCAGTGACCGTCACATCATGTAACGCACCTAGGTGGGTGCGTTACAGCCCTGTGTTGGCAATTGGGGGTCTATGGGCTGTAACGGCCCCTCGATAGACCGCCACAGGCATGTAACGCGCCTGGGTTGGGCCGTCAGAGGCTTCCGACCGTTGGCACAACCGTTGGTTTTTGACCGTTGGGGGGGGGTCAAGGCCTGTGACGCACCAGGACTGGCGCGTCACAGCCTTGTGACGCCCCAGGGAGGGTGTGTCAGAGTTGACGAACCCCAGGTCATGTAACGCTCCAGAGTTGGACCGTTACATGCTGTGACGCACCGAGTGGCACGCGTCACAGCTGTTCCTCGTCTGTCTTATGACGCACCAGGGTAGGCGCGTCACAGACAGTAACGCACCAGGGCAGGTGCGTTACACGTTGTTTTCCACCCAGAGTGTGACGCGCCTGCTATAGATATATATTCCTCTCCTCTCCCTACTCAATGGACGATGTGTTGCGAATAAAGCAATAATATCACGAATGGACCAACGAAGCACAGTGAGAGGGGGAAGAAAACAGGGAATGACCGTGATCGCCACCAAAGCGCAGCACGTGACTGCGTACCGTACTTTGGAAAGGAAGGGGAGACACTCGCCTGGATGCAGCACTGGGAGGATGCGCGGTCGGTGAAGAACCGCCTTAACGATACACGGTCCTACGATAGACCGCCTAAGAGTGCTGCCGAACGCGCGGGAAGAAGAACTCCTGGAGGATGGACGGCTTTAAGTGAACCGCAGAAGGAAGAAGGGCGGTGCAGAGGATGCCGCTCGTCTCCTTGAACGGGCCTGAAAGGAACCGCGCAAGCCCACCACGCCAAGAGTTGCAAAAGGGTTCACCTCCACCCTCTCCAGCCGGCCAGAGGGGATGGGCCTCGTGCTGATGAAGTGCTGACCTGCAAAACAGTGTGAAGACAAAGAAGAAATACCCAGATTAGAACTAAATGACGTAGTACGTGTTCATGTAAGAAGAATCAAGCATAAATAAATGGAAAGGGGAATACCTGGGGGGTTTTAAACCCCTAGGGTGACAAAAACGTGGGTGTGTGTGTGCATGATAATGAGAAGAAAGGGGAACGTAGGGAGAAAACGATGCATGCAGTGAAGAGGAAGCGATGAAAGCTATGAAACGAAAGAACTTAAAACTGGACTACTCCCTGAACCGGAGGCTCTTATGGACGTGGAAAGCCTCCCTCCTTGGTGCTAGGTCGCTCAAAAATGCGGCAGGGCTTCGCCGAAGACCAAAATTTTCCCCCCTCCCTTCGACGTCCGGCTACTAGGGTCTATTTATAGAGCCTATAAAGCCAGCCTCAAAATTAGGGTTTTTAGATATTTTCAGGTCGAGATTATAAAAGATAAATCGTAGATAATATCATTATCTTCCATCCAGATGAAACGGCATCAAAAATGGTTGGTTATCCACGGAGAAATCATTAAAACAAATCAGGGATAAAACTATGCATAAAAAGGGTGGAAATCTGTTAAAAACCCTCCATCGAAGGGATGAACGGTCTAACGATAGACCGCTCAAGTCCTGAACGGTTCCTTTCAGGCCGTCCAACCTGTCGGTGGAAATTAAATTAATCAGATAATCAGCCCAATTATCTCTCAAACTGACCGGAACGACCGCCGTTGGACCCTGACGATGGACGGTTCGTTGGAGGCCGTTCCACGGTAGGACGGTCCAAAACAAGCCGTTTTAGCCTTGTCGGTGATAATTCAAATAATTGGATAATTCCCTGAGGAAATTGGTACGCGTAGGACTCTGAGATATAGGCGGTTAGAATGAGCCCGTCCATTGGTTTGAACGGCCCTCATAAGGCCGCACAAAAGCCTGTCGGTGAATATCCAGAAGAGCCCTCAGAAATTAGCCAAAATATATGAACGGTTTGGGCTCAACCGCCCTAGTCCTGAACGGCTGAGGTTGGACCGTTCATGCCCTGAATCGTTCAATTGACCAAAGCCGAGGCCCATTAAGCCCTGAACCAACACGGACTTCACCAAGGAGGGAGGCAACTCATAAAATGAGCCCAAGACGTGCCACAAAAATGACCCAATGAATGATGGACAACTCGAGGCATCAACCAATGGGAGTAAGAGAAACGACTCAACTTATCGGTATAAAACGGGTGTCAACAGATGTCCCTCCTTAACGTCCTCTTTGCAGGGGAGTGAGCGGAGGTGAAGCGGAAGTGACATGGGACATGGAGGTGGAGCGGAAATGCAGCGGAGTGGACCGGAAAAGCGGGCGTTAAGATAAAACGACACCCGTTTCTACCAACAAGCGACGAGAATCTTTCAGAAAATCTTGAACCGAACGTAAGGGGTAATTGACCAAAAGGTGACACCAATCTGGAGGGACTAAACTAAACGAAACAAATTGACAAGACCGACCTCATGGGGGACACAATCCCGCGGTCCAATGAGGGGGCCACAAAAGAAAAATGCCAAAGCTCCAGACGGGGACCTTTTAGTCAACCGAACCCAACGAATCGACCAAGGAAAACCTTCGAATTCAGAGTGGAATTAGTTCATCTTACTCGAGTATTGGAACGCACAGCTGACCATCACTGATGGGACATTCTTCAAGCAAACCATGGGGCATGAAAGCTCAAAAGGATGCTTATGATGCATGCTGGGCTAAATGAAAAGGAAATCATTAAAACAAATGCAAAGAAAGATTAAAATATAAAATACTTGAGAGTAATAATGCTAAGCTGGGAACATCAGAGTCAAGATACCGTCCGCAACCACAGCGTGCGGATAGAACCGTCCTCCTCGTGACATCCCAACTTAACGGCCTATCCGAAGGTTAGATACATGAGCCTGGATCATCATCGTTTTTGTTGAAGGGGAACATCAGATCCTGGGACACGTAGATAACCTGCCGGCTCTCGAAATAATATAACATAATACCATATAATTAATGCAATAAGGGTTTAGGGATAGAAGGCCATACCTGACTTACCTGTGCAGGTGAAATGACATTTTTTTGATTTTTATTTTCTGATTTTTTTTTTCATATATAAGACAAATATGATAAACAAGCATGTGTAAACATAGAGAAAATAACATAACTATCAACTGAACGACAAGCAACACGACATAACATAACGGTCAAATGAAATGGGAGACAATGCAACATAACATGACAAAGGCACACGAGCACATATGCAATGGCATGAACAAATAACATGTATGCATGAACACGGTGTGACAAGACAACAACGCGGTGGGACAACACACGGTTGGGACAAGAACATGACGGATGACCACACGGTTGGGACAAGAACATGGGACATAAAGGGGTGACTAACAACATGTGCAAGACAACTAACAACACTCGGTGAAGGACAAAACAACATGTGTGGGACAACACGGTGGGACATAAACACGTGACAAGGACACGGTGGGATAAAAGACATAAACATATACGCCCTTCAATCAAAACCCAAGATCAGAATGAAGCAGAACCGCCAAGGTTCATAATCGTGAGGCAAAGCCCTCTCATAAAGATATGATCATTGCAAACAAAAACTGAGAAGGACATGAGCTTCAGAACAGATCGAGAGAGTGATCGAAGAAGGAAAGAACAGATCAAAGATGTGGACAGGAGGCAGAGCACAAAGATATAGCAAGGAACGCCTGAGTACTTGCAACCTGCACACTTAGCAAACAGATTACGTATCTGTCCTTAAAACAAATGCAAATGTATGAAAAAGACATATTTTTTTGGATTTTTGTAATCTTTTTTTATTTTTTTTAGATTTTCAACAATATTTCTTTTTTTGGATTTTTTGAAATATTTGATTTTTTAGGTTTTTGAAATATTTGATTTTTTTGAAATTTTAAAGTATTTGATTTTTTTTTGGATTTTTGACAATATTTAATTTTTTAGATTTTTTTGATTTTGACATAGCAATCCGCAGCACCTAAAGACGGGCTCAAACTATTGCCGAGGGATCGTCGTTCCTACCCCTTTCACTAAAGGCTTCCCTTAAGCAGGGCGTGCATGTGAGGGTGGCTTACCACAACCAACTGCTTCTAAAGAACGATGCCCCTACTAAGGCCATACCCGGGATACAACCCAGCCTAAGAGGGAGAAGCAGAAGATAAATTAGAGACAAGCTTCGTGCAAGATGGGAGATATCAAGGCTCGAATTCCTTCCAGGACACTACCCCTCAAAGAGATAACCTGTTGCGCCGGGGCTTTGTGTCTTTGATTTTTAGACCCATATTTATTAGGCACGCATGCGACCGGGCTCATGACGTCCCACGGGGAACTATACTGCCACTCTTGCCATGCCTTTGATTCATAATTTTGCATTGATTCATTTTCTCATTTTGGCAGCCCTTATTGGCCAGATATAGCATGAAAGCTCATTTTTGAGGGTCAAGACTACCCCTATTTGAGACCTCTCTCGTATTAGGGAGCGCCTAGGTTGGTTATCTTATCCATCCATCTCTTGCCCCTGCACTTGGCCGAGCAGAGAAGAGAAAAGACCTTTGTGCATACCCAAAGTATGGCCAAAGCAGCAACGTTGTTGCACTAGAGGGGTCGGCTATGGCTCGCCGTGAAGTGTGTGAAAAACCCATGCCTAAAGGTCACTCTCCACAATCGAGGAAAGAAACTAGACTCCCAGCGCGGAGCCATCACCAGCCTAAGGATGCTGCAGAAACTAACTTTTTTATTTGACACAAAGTTAAGATCCAATTAAACAAAGACTCCTAAAGCCACTCAATCATGTTAAGAAATTATGTGCAGAAATAATAGAAATAATGGAAATGAAAGCACGTTTCTTGCCCAAAATAAAGATACCTTTGCAAATCCATGGCGTGGAAACCAGCATCCTGAAGCGATTTCGATCATCGAGCTTTGAGGAGCGTGAGTAGCATTGCATTCCTTGCTTGCTAGGATAAAGGATGAAAGGATAGTAAAGGATTGGATTCCTCGACACAGAGGAGTGGCAGACATCATACTGGATGAAGAAGGGATAAAAAGGAAGAGAGACGAGGGCTAGAACTCCCTCGTTAAGGCACTGAGACCCTGATAACAAGGAACCAGATACATAATAAACCAGGATTAACTGAGATCAAGGCGGGCTAAAGCCTCGAAAATAGTAAGAAAAAGGGTAAGAACCCCGAAAGGGCGAGGAGGAGAAAATAGAAAGATGACGCAAGGATAGTTGCGAAGATAAGGGGGAAGAGGGGTGATCATCCGACGTGGTCGGAGAAAAGGAATAACGATCACCCGCCAGAGGCGGGGAAGGATATGCATGAACACCCGACAAGGTCGGGGAAAAGAAATGGAAACCACCCGACAAAGTCGGGGAAGGATCAGAAAAACCACCCGACAAGGTCGGGGAACGAGCGCAAGGAATCCCTAATAGGGTCGGGGGAAAAGGATGAGAAGCAGAATCCGGATGTATCCGGGGAGAAAAACTAGAAGATGCCCCTGATCAGGGGAAGAGGAGGACATAGGCAGAGACCTAGAATGGTGAGGACAGGAGAAGATGGTAGAAATATAGTCAGGTGGTGGAAGGTACACCACCCAAGGATAAGAACTGAGCAAAAGAAAGGATGAATGGACGGAGGAACGAGAGAAGGAAGTGGACCCTCGAATGCACAACTGACGGCCTTTATACTTACGTCGCCTCCTCTTCTTAGCCGAAATCTTCTTGAAACAACTCCGCCTGGCGCGGGCTCGGCTTCCCGGGCTCCTCAATCTGTAATGTCTTCTCAAATAGCGGGCCCACCTGGTAGATGGCCTGGCCCAGTCATGAATATGCAGCTTCATTGGAGCGGCTGCCCCTAGACCCCCAGTGCTAACAAGATGTAGACATTCTTGGGCAAACAGCTTCTCAACTGAATGAATATCATGCAGCCACGGAGTTTTGTCTCTTGGCACTAGAACATAGAGGTTCGGCAACTCCACTCGGCAATCAGGCTTGAAGCATAACTCCCGTACTAGAAGAGCAGGACAAAGCTGAGGGAGATCAATGCGCGGCGTTGACGTGGCCGGCATGCTAATAAATTGAGGGAGGTTGCACAGCAAGTGCAGAATGTCCTTGGAAAGTGCAGAAGATGCAGCTCATTGCCCCTTGAATAGGGAATCCATCAGGCTCCGGGCGGCCGTATGGGTTAGCATAATCCGAGTAGAGAACCCCTCTCGGCTAGTGAACTGAACAACAATCAAACGAGAGGTGATAACAACCTCAACAATGAATTCTCCGGCGAGCAAAGAGACTGCCACCGGCCTCGCTTTAGAAGGAACTTGCGCCAATGCTAGAGAACTCTTCTTAGTGACCGTCTTCATAGAAAATGTGGGCTCATAGTCCCTAGAATAGCCAGGGACCAGGGCTCAGACCGGCATGTGGCAAATGAAATCTTGAAGCTTGTAATGCACAGTCAAACTCTGATTCAGCTCTTTATCTCCCTGGGGACTAGACCCGAGGGGCACCAAAGGTAGCGTGTACCTGCTCCGCGAAGTGGGAAGTGGTAGGGGAAGGTTAGAAGGAGGAGGTTTGAAGGGCGCTGGTGGCGATGGTGCAAGTGATGGGGGAATAATGATGCTGATGGGCATGGGTGGAGGTAAAGGAAAAAGTGGAGGTATGGGTTTAGGGTCGGCCTGCTCGGGCTCAGAGGATGATGGCGAAAGAAGTGGCATCGGTGAAGGTGACGGAACAGGGATTATTACAAGGGTAGGTGATGAAGATAGTGGTGACGGTAATGGGGATAATGGAGAAGGTGATGATGGAGGTGTGGCCAATGGAGGCGGCGAAGGTGGATGTGGAGAAGGTGGTGGCAAAGGGGGTGATATGGTTGATGGAGATGGTGAAGGGGAAGAAGGAGGAGAGGGAGGTAGTGGCGTAATGAGGAAGTGGCGAGTAGTGGCGCTCTTCGGCGTATCTTTACAACACGTCGAGAGGTGTTGGGGACAGGTGTGGTGATGGAACCGGAGGGTGAAGGATAAGTTGCCCGAGCGGAGGCTGAAGTAGGTAAAAGTGGTGGAAGAGATGGGATAGAGGAAGAAGTGGGTAACAGAGCAGGTACCTTATCAACTAGAGAAACACCAGGGTGCCCCTGGTCTTGAAATGGAGACGGTTGCCTAGGCGGCGCGGCTTGCTGCTGCTGCTGCTTGCTGCTGAGTTCTGCAATAACTTGGCGCATGCTAGCCCAATCAATCATCTTCTTATCTTCCAGACTGTAAACAATTTCCTGGAACTCGGGGCAATTCTCAATCAAATGCCCCTGTTGACGATGGAATTCACAGAAATGGAGCAAATTCCCGACCGCAGGTCGGCAAGGCATAACCGGAGGGAGCTGCAACGCATGGGTGGCCAGCAAAGCCCTGAAAATGTCTGTAAAAGACTCCGGCAACGGGGAGTGAGAAGTCCGCTTAGGGCAAGGTGGATGCCGAGGGGTGTGAAAAGGTAATGGAGATGGTAGCGGGGGTTGCGTAGGCAAGGGCGGAGGGTTATAATGATGTGGAGTCGTGGAGGGAGTTGGAAGGTAATGAACGGCATCTACCCGTTCTGGGTGTAGTGTTTCCTTGACCGGGGGTGGAGGGGTGTGGTGAGATGAAATAGCGGAGGGCTGACTCATGGAGGGATGTAAGGTGTAGCACATGGAGGTATAGAGGTGTGTGGGGGCTGAAGGCCGACCCGTGGAGGGATATGTAGTGGAGGGCTGACTTGCGGTGAAGGGTGGAGGGGAAGTGTATGTAGGAGGAGGCTGATGGTCAAAGGAAACTAGGAGTTGTTGGTTAACAAAGCGGGCTCTATTGTAAAGTTGTTGCCATGATGTAATATCATTCAGGGCTAAAATGCACCTGAGCTCGGGCATTGCATTAGAAATAACCATCTTGATCTGCTCGCCCTCTGGAATATGCCCCGGGACTTGCGCTGCTAGGCGACGCCAGCGGTCGGCAAACACGGAGAATTCTTCGCCGGGCTTCATCTTCTCTTGGGCCAGATCAACCATAGAATATCTGGGCCCCACCTGGTCTCGGTACTGCTGAATAAACATTGCTTGGACGGCATGAAAATTCCTCATCTGCTCCTGCGGTAATGTGAAGAACCAATCCTTGGCCGAGCCCTCTAAAGATAGGCCAAACAAATAGGCCATCAAGCGTGGATCATGCTGGAACTGGGCCGACTCATATAAGAACTCCTTCAAATGGGTATAGGGGTCACCAACTCCACCATAGCGGCGATATGCAGGAATCTGTGAACGCGGTGGAAGTTGAAGATCTCGAAAGGTAAGTGGGATATCCGAAGAAGTTTGAGGATTGATTCGGCGTTGCAGTTCATCAAGCTGGCGTTGGGCCCGAGCGAACATCTCCTCGGTAGGAAGAGTCCGAGAAGGATATGAGCCAGCCTGAGCAAGGGATGGTGAATTTAAACCAGGGTAATGATGATGGGCCGGATAAGGGGATTTGGCCTGAGAAGAAGGAAAGCCCATTCCGGGAATGAGGGAATGCATTGGCCTGGAGGAATTGTGAAGGTTGGGATGAGAATTGACTGGGCTAATAGCAACACGGGCGGGATAAGAAGGCCCGTTTAAAGAATAGGGTCCAATAGAAGAATAAGGAGATGGGCCCGCACGGGAAGAGGAATCCACACGGGGGTAAGAAGATGGAGGGGTATAGGCATAAGGTACAGGGGAAAAATGCTCCATGGGGAGAATGGAGACTTTATACAGTGAATTTCAAATGAATATAAGGACGGGAATGAACCTAAGATACATGTAGCTAAATGGAGACACACAAAGATGAACTAGACCTAATGAGCCTAATCCGAACAAAAGATGCGAATGACGACACTATGCAACATACAATGGAGAAGAGAGATGAGAAAAGAATCAACCAATTAGCCAAACAAATTCCAAATGATGCGCGAAGATTTTTATAAGTTCTCTTAGGACCTTAGTGGATTAATTAAAATGTGAGTTCACTCAACCACAAGGTACCTAAATAGGGTGAGAATGGAGAACTGGCAGATTCTAAAGGACTCTCACTCGCACGAATGCAGACCCTAGACTGGGGGGGTGGTATGGTAGAACCTGCCCGGCGTCCGTGTGGGAATCCACGGCTCACGGGGGCTTACGGAGGTCCTCAGCAAGGTCCCCTAGTCGGCTCCAAGGAGTATGGAGGCGAGAGGAAACCCTACCTCGGTAGGAATGCAGCTAGATGTAAATGAAATGCATGAGTCCTATGTGCACCGGAGTGCATGCAAATCTGGCCTAATAAACTAGCAACCAATGATCAAAATAAACATGCAAAGATGAGAACAAGTATGCACAACAATATATAACGAGGGGGAGATCAATAAGCAGCACAAAATATCATGAATATCATGGAACATGACAATCAAAAATGAATCATGCATGCACTGCAGCACCACAAGGACGGTCTATATGAGACCGCTCAAAGGGACAAACGGTCTGTACAGAACCGCATAAGCCAGTGAGCAGAATAACTGTAAAAGAAAACCACAGGATGCTGGAGATGAATGACGGCAGAGATAAGAAACGCACCAGGAAGAGCGGTCTGTGGACAGCCGCGTAAACACTGGGACGGATCTCCAGCAACCGTGCCGCTACAACCAAAACACCCAGAAGCGTACCTAGCCAGCAAGATGGACGGTTAAGGATGAGCCGTTTAGAGATATGGACGGCCGACGGGAGGCCGTCTATGACAGGACGCTTGCAGGACAATGGGCACTGTTGGCAGAGATGGGCGGTGGACGTATAACCGCACGAATGGTGAACGGCTCTGGGAGAACCGTTCACACTCCAGAAGGTAGAAAATGCACCCAACCTGCAATCACTCCAACAAGAGGACTAACACAACGAAAGGGGGGGGGGTCAGCAACTCACTAGCACGATGGGCACTAGGGGTCCCACCGTGATCGCCACAAAAGGGGTATAGATATATATTTTTCCTCCTCTCCCTACTCAATGGACGATGTGTTGCGAATAAAGCAATAATATCACGAATGGACCAACGAAGCACAGTGAGAGGGGGAAGAAAATAGGGAATGACCGTGATCGCCACCAAAGCGCAGCACGTGACTAGCGTACCGTACTTTGGAAAGGAAGGGGAGACACTCGCCTGGATGCAGCACTGGGAGGATGCGCGGTCGGTGAAGAACCGCCTTAACGATACACGGTCCTACGATAGACCGCCTAAGAGTGCTGCCGAACGCGCGGGAAGAAGAACTCCTGGAGGATGGACGGCTTTAAGTGAACCGCAGAAGGAAGAAGGGCGGTGCAGAGGATGCCGCTCGTCTCCTTGAATGGGCCGAAAGGAACCGCGCAAGCCCACCACGCCAAGAGTTGCAAAAGGGTTCACCTCCACCCTCTCCAGCCGGCCAGAGGGGATGGGCCTCGTGCTGATGAAGTGCTGACCTGCAAAACAGTGTGAAGACAAAGAAGAAATACCCAGATTAGAACTAAATGACGTAGTACGTGTTCATGTAAGAAGAATCAAGCATAAATAAATGGAAAGGGGAATACCTGGGGGGTTTTAAACCCCTAGGGTGACAAAAATGTGGGTGGGTGTGTGCATGATAATGAGAAGAAAGGGGAACGTAGGGAGAAAACGATGCATGCAGTGAAGAGGAAGCGATGAAAGCTATGAAACGAAAGAACTTAAAACTGGACTACTCCCTGAACCGGAGGCTCTTATGGACGTGGAAAGCCTCCCTCCTTGGTGCTAGGTCGCTCAAAAATGCGGCAGGGCTTCGCCGTCGACCAAAATTTCCCCCCCCCTTTCGACGTCCGGCTACTAGGGTCTATTTATAGAGCCTATAAAGCCAGCCCCGAAACTAGGGTTTAGAGGTATTTTCAGGTCGAATTTACAAAAGATAATTCGTAGATAATATCATTATCTTCCATCCAGACGAAACGGCATCAAAATGGTTGGTTATCCACGGAGAAATCGTTAAAACAAATCAGGGATAAAACTATGCATAAAAAGGGTGGAAATCTGTTAAAAACCCTCCATCGAAGGGATGAACAGTCTAACAATAGACCGCTCAAGTCTTGAACGGTTCCTTTCAGGCCGTCCAACCTGTCGGTGGAAATTAAATTAACCAGATAATCAGCCCAATTATCTCTCAAACTGACCGGAACGACCGCCGTTGGACCCTGACAGATGGACGGTTCGTTGGAGGCTGTTCCATGGTAGGACGGTCCAAAACAAGCCGTTTTAGCCTTGTCGGTGATAATTCAAATAATTGGATAATTCCCTGAGAAAATTGGTACGCGTAGGACTCTGAGATATAGGCGGTTAGAATGAGCCCGTCCATTGGTTTGAACGGCCCTCATAAGGCCGCACAAAAGCCTGTCGGTGAATATCCAGAAGAACCCTCAGAAATTAGCCAAAATGTATGAACGGTTTGGGCTCAACCGCCCTAGTCCTGAACGGCTGAGGTTGGACCGTTCATGCCCTGAATCGTTCAATTGACCAAAGCCGAGGCCCATTAAGCCCTGAACCAACACGGACTTCACCAAGGAGGGAGGCAACCCATAAAATGAGTCCAAGATGTGCCACAAAAATGGCCCAATGAATGATGGACAACTCGAGGCATCAACCAATGGGAGTAAGAGAAACGACTCAACTTATCGGTATAAAACGGGTGTCAACACCTGCGTTGGGCCGTCAGGTGTCTGTGACGGTCCAGCCTAGACCGTCAGAGCCTGTGACGCGTCTAGGGTAGACCGTCAGGCACTGGACTGCACCGGGAGGTTCGCAGCCCCGTTTTCTTGTCCGACCGTGGTCACCGTACGATGGTGCCGGTACGTGGGGCGGTCCCCGTACGTCGTCGGATGCGGACGTGGTTTTTTGTTGACTTGAGAGTCTACTCCTTCAATGACCCTCCATTAGTCGTAGCCCACCAGTACGCGGTGCTGGTCTCACCAGGGAGTGGTGTACGGGCCGACCCTTAGAGAGGGTTTGTGGACCGGTTACTGTCGGGCCCTGCGTCTAACAGCCAGAGTCCAGCTGAGGGGAAAACCGGTCAGAGGACCAGACCAGGGACGCACGGTCTGTGTGTGCACACGTGGTTGGGGGCAGTTGGACCCACGCTGACGAGCGTGACCCCAGCTAGTTACTTGTTCGTGGTACTTATTCGGTGTCCGTGCCTTTGGTAGGCGCTACCACGTCAGGCAGTTCACCTGCGGTGCGGTGTAAGACGTCAGGGGACGCTACCGGCTGTGCTTCTAGTGGGAGGTACTCCTGTCGAGTCGGGAGTGTCAGACTGTCAGTCGTTGCGACTTTGACCTTCGGGTTTTGTCGTGTCAGCCGTGTGTTCCGGTTGTTTCACCGTGGCACGTGTGTCAGTTTTCGTGCAGTGAGACAGGTGATTTGTAGATGGCATGGCTTCCTTTTCGAGGTACTCGCTTGCTGCTAGTGTAGTGGTTTCTTCGTTTGTGAGGTAGGGTTCGGGTAATCCCTACTGAGTCTGTTCCGAGACTCATTCTCTGCGCGTTTTCACCGTGTTTCAGGCGAGGCGAGGCTTCATGGGAGTTCGTCTGAGGCTCAGCGTGGTTCAGGTGCCCAGCGTTAGTGCCAGAGGTCAGAGCCGGGGTATGTCCCGTGTAGCTGTACTTTTCTTTCTTGTCTCTGTACTAGTTGTGGACTGCTGTTGTTATTTTGTTGTTATCTTGTGGACCTTGTAAAATGTTAATTCATTTCCTGCTTAATTATATAAACGGTTTAATTTCTGCAATTATTTATGATACTTGTGTAGTTTTCACACCATCCTTCTAACCCTTCCGAGTCTTCGGGCTCGTGGGTGGCGGTACGAGTCTCGGGTTATCGGGCTTTCCCGGTAATCAGATTCTTGGGTCGTTACAGAATTAATTATCTAATCATCTCATGACTTAAATAAATAACTTATCATCTCATGATAGATAATCATCTCATGATCATTACTCTATTGGGCTTTTAGGTCACAGTAAGCATCAAACAATACTCCGTGACCCCATAAGACAAAGAGGGTCTATAAAAATCACTCTAGGATCTTTCGTCCACATTTACCACATAGTTATAGTCCTTTATTTATACATAATGCCGATGATCATAATTAAAGATATAGCCATACTGTCAAACCCTTCTTATTTATGACCATATAAACTTTGTACTCTAATTCTCAGTAGAAAACTCATTTTTCAATTAACTATATAACCCTGGCCAGGGATTTTCTCGAGTATCGTTCATAAAGCATTCTCTCTCATGTTTATCTGGTAGTGAATGATCCATTGTTATCACTCAATTATCTTCGTATATATTCTACTGTATTTGAATACCTGAGCATCCTAAACTTGTGACTAAAGTCCCTTTACTAGGAATCAAAACACGTGAGTCCTCGTGCAAGAAATCCTTGGTGACTAATGTCCAATGACCAACTGCAAGTCTATTGTGACTGAAGAATCTCTTGGTTGATAGTTAGATATAACTACCATTCAGATATTCGTAATCGGATTAGTTCAATGAACCTATTTTAGCAATAGATACATGCACATATATCTTAGTGTCTCCACACCAATGACTATGAGATCAGCCACCTGTAGACGCACTAAAATTCGCTTATTACGTAGTTCGTTTATTTAGGTGCGTGGGCGTGCCAGTCACAAAGTGACGATTTATTCGGGCTCCGAAGAACCCATGGTGCGCTCGATCTGACTCAGTCAGGCGATTGTGTGGTTCGTGTCGGGACTGAGACCCGTTGTGCCATAAAGGTCGCAACATCATTTACATCCCCTCGGAGAGGGGAATACCCTTGATTAATTGCCAGAAATAAGGGCTCCACGGTCGAAAGAAATACTAATTAATGCAGGAAGAAAAAAGGTAGTCGGGCCAGGCGATGAGCCCGGGGGGGAGTGTGTGAATACACGGGTTATGTCGGTCACTGGTGGACCATTCCATGTTTGGACAGAAGTTCACATGGAAAACGAGATGATAACGGGGGACGAATCCGTGCGAATGTCTACCGAGGGACGGCAATTTTAATACAGGGTGGAAAGTCGGATCCCGGTGAGGGAGGGGATCCTGATGAATTATCGGCCCGAGGTAAGGCCGGGCGGTCACCACGACAAGAGAGAGAACTCCCGAGAGTGACTTCCGGCTTACAGGAGCATCATTAATATCCCCGGGTTTGGAATCCAGGAAGGAGAGACTGCTGCCATATTATCGTATTCACGATGATTGTCGACGCTTGTTATTATCATTTATTTATTGACACTACCCTTTCTTTGTTGATTGCCTTTTATCACCCAATGACCGTGAATTCTTCTCCTGTTTGTTACTACCCCCCCCCTTTGTTATTATTTTCCCTTTTTGTTATCTTGGTTGGGGCCACCCCTTTTGTCTCATTATTATTATTACTATTCATCGTTCCTTTTATCATATAGCCCCCTCCCCTTTTTATTACATACATATGTGTATTCGTTGGGGAGATGATGGAGACTAGGGTGTACCGCTGAGAGATGAATGATGTGTGTTGTTCAAAGGGTAAAGAAGGGTGTACCGCTGGGGAATTTAAGAGTGTGCCGTTGAAGATTGAAGATGGGCGTACCGCTGAAGGGTAAAGGGTGGAGCATACCGCTGAGGCACTGGGGGAGCATGCCGCTGGGAGAATGTGGAGCGTACCGCTGGGGCACTGGGAGTGTACCGCTGGAAGGGCTGGAGGAGATGATGCGTGAACAAGCCACGAGGACTATACATACTTTGCGTGGACGAGGCACGGCTAACGGATGTGTAGACTTAGTGTATGCAGCGATGTATAGACTTGATGGAATGATGCATGAACAAGCCACAAGGAGTGTATAGACTTGGCGTGGATGAGGCAAAGCTAACGGATGTGTAGACTTAGTGTATGCAGCGATGTATAGACTTGATGGAATGATGCATGAACAAGCCATAAGGAGTGTGCAGACTTGCGTGGATGAGGCAAGGCTAACGGATGTATAGACTCAGTGTGTGCTGAAGATCGTACAGACACCGTTGGAGCGCTGGGAGGATGCGTACCGCTCAGACAGTAGGGGGGAGCATACCGCTGGGAATGGAACTGGAGGAGTGCGCCGCTAGAGGGCCAAAGGGGAGCGTACCGCTGGAGGATAGAAGGTTAGGGCGCACCGCTGGAGGAGGTAGGCCAGGGTGTACCGCTGGAAGGTTGAAGGATAAGGATGCCGGGTCAAGACAAATGGAGTGGAGTTCAGATGGGTAGGGTGAGTTCAGAAGAAGTCTTTTTGTTTGTGCAGGTCTGATGGGAGACTTCGAAGGATCAACCTTCAGTTTTGTCACGTGATTCAGCCCCAATTCACGCCCCATAGTGCAGCTCTTCGGATCTTGTTCAGTTCAATTCTTGAAGCCTTGCATAGTTCTTTTAGTTGATTAGAGTGTTTTTACTGTTGCTCAGTCCATATGTTTGCTGCTTCTTTTCATCTTTTTAAATTTGTTGTTATTCCTGACAAAAATTCGGCAGCACCTCCCCTTGACCCGAGAGGTAAGGGAATAACAAGGAACATGCCCACAAAGAGTGGCATGAACCAACAACTGAGGGGGGTGCCTGAGCAGCCGCCTTTAGGGAAACTTCGGAAAACTCGGAGAAAACATCGAACGAGGAACCAGTAGACTGATGCAAACTATGAGTAGACCGGGGAGGTGGTGGCCAAGGGGTGCCAGGCTGACAGTCCAAGGGTGTGCCGCTGGGAAGGCATATAGTGGAGGTGTGCTGCTAAACGGGCCTGTAAAAGGGGCATACCGCTGAAGCAGACAAGGAGAGTGTGTCGCTGGGCGGCCAAGGAAGGTGTGCCGATGTGCAAATACAGGGAAGGTTGTGCCGCCAGACGGAAAAATGGGAGAGGTGTGCCGCTGGTGGGTCCTGAGTGGTAGAATGACTGGGAGCTTGAGTGTGTTGGGGCATACCACTGGTCCCGAAGGAGGGCAAAGGAGGATGCTCTGGGCATTGAATGACTCCAATGTGTTAAAGAGAGTGGGCTCCCACGGACCCGTATGGCAAGATCAAGAGTTGTTATGCAATGGAAGGCCATTGAAGAGGGAGGAGACTGGGCATACCCTGTCAAGCCAGGAACAAACCCTATCGACTGCATAAACCAGCGCCACAGGAAATCAGGTAGAGCAGGGAGTTGGGAGGTTGGGGGAAGAGAATGTAAAACCACAGGAGACTGGTGAGGAGAAAACAACAAACGCAGTAAGAAGCAAAACCGAACATTATTTCATTCATGGAGGATTCAAGATAACAAAGATCATGGCCCGAAGACCACACATCGTACACTACATCCCTAAACAAAAGGAGGGAAGAAACAAAGAAGAGGAAAGAAAAGAAAGTTGGGGAGAGGGCTGGAACGAGGAAGGGCATCCATTTCCTTCCCTCCATTCCTTCCCCCTCCACTACATGCAGCACTCCTCTCTCCTTTTTTTCTACATTTCTTCTCCCTTCTTCTTCTCTTCTTCTCTGCTTCGAACGGGCCTCTTCGTATGAAGATCCTCTCCCCTGCTTTCTGTTTTGGAGGGCCTTTTTATACGTGGATGGTTGACGGGGGAGCCTCATGATGGCACTGCCATCCGAGGTTGACTTCGGTATCTTCCTCGTCAGGTGAAGATTTCCCCCCCTCCAGCCAGAAGGTGACACGGAGACAGGCGCCAGCTGGCTTTGAAGTGGCTGGACTGTGCACCAATGGGTCTGCCTATTGACCGTTGTATCTTCTGCCGGTGCGTGCCGTCTGGAGGCTTTCAGCGCTGTGCCGCTGGGGAAAGGGTGCCGGGCGTTGAGGGCAGGACGCCCGTACCGCTGGGAGCTTGAGACCATGCCGCTGAAGGGCAGAAGGGTCGTGCCACTGACGGTCAGACTTGGTAAATGAGTGTATAGACTTCGTGTGCATGAACTCTGTACAGACTTGCCACATGAGTGTATAGACTTCGCGTCTGAACTCTGTACAGACTTGCCACATGAGTGTACAGACTTCGTGTGCATGAACTCTGTACAGACTTGCCACATGAGTGTATAGACTTCGTGTGCATGAACTCTGTACAGACTTGCCACATGAGTGTATAGGCTTCGTGTATGCATGTATGAACTCTATACAGACTTGCCACATGAGTGTATAGACTTCGCGTCTGAACTCTGTACAGACTTGCCACATGAGCGTATAGACTTCGAATGCATGAAACACACGGGCTGTACAGGCTTGGTCTAAGAGTGTATAGACTTGAGTTGACGGATGTATAGACTTGGTGTGCAATCTTGACAGGAACCCTGAATGAAGCGTGCCGCTGAAGGGCCAAATGGCCGTGCCGCTGAAGGGCTGAAGGGCCATGCCGCTGAATGGCTGAAGGGCCGTGCCGCTGGGAGCTTGAGGCCGTGCCGCTGAAGGGCCACAGGGCCGTGCCGCTGAAGGCACCAAAGGTGCCGTTTTGACAGGGGCCTTTGCTTTTGCTTCAGGAACTTGAAGCCGTGCATTCTTTGGGATATTTCTTCACCGTTAGGGGCCCGAGGGAGGGTTCTTAGCAGTGTGTCAATTCAGGAGGACATCCTGTGACTTCTCGGTCTCTTAATGCGCCCGTGCAAATGCGGGGATTCGCCAGGCGGTAGTATCTTCCTGGAGCCCTGGATGGCCAGTCTCTCCGGGTCTTCTTCCTTTGACTTTGACATTAATGCGGGGCTCGGCGGGACATATGGACGTGTAATTTTATACTTCCACACCACCCATATCACATGAGATGATATCATGTGCACTGGTCTATCCAGATTCTTTGATGTCATGTTTCAAAGATTCTATGACTAGGAATATTTAGAACACATACATTTGGAAGCTTGATCTAATTATCATAATCTCATTGTGATCTAACTTTCATTGTGTACATTCAAGTACTTCATCACGTCAAGTAGTAATATGCATAAATAAATAAAACACAATGAAGAAAATTACTGTAAATATTACCAATATGAATGAGAATGTATATGAAATAATGTCATCACTTCATAAGTGATTGGCTTGTAGGGTATACACTTCTTTCAGCTGTGACACTCGGACTTAATCAGGTCAATGCTATGGCCAACAACGTAGCCAGTGACTTGGCAGCCAACAGGATACACACGGGCACCGACGCCCTCTTAGGAGGTGTTGCAGACCTTAGTGTAAGGATTCCCCATAGATTGGTTCGGGTAGCACAGTGGATAATAAAATTAAATCTCGAACCTAGGTCCTTTTGGAAACCAAGAACCGTACCCTAATCGATGCAATAAAATTACCCAACCCCAAAATAGGGTTGTAGATCTTTACCTAGTGCGGAACGACGCTGTCCGCAGTGCCCGATATAGATTTTCTCGAACGCAGAGCCGCACATATGTTCGGCCTTTAGAGTAGATCTACACCAATTCTCATGTAATGATGGTCCCCACCCGTTCTTTTCCCCCCGCGCGCATGAACCGCGGATCCTCCAAACTGCTCTTGTTTCCTTCCTTCAATATTTCTCCCTTGAGAGGAAGAGAGAGAGATCAACAAGGGAGAGAGAGAGAGAGCAAGAGGGAGGGGAGGGGAGGAGAGAAGAAGAGTGGTGGGTTTTCTCCCTTGAATGCTTGGTTGTGGGGAAAAAAATCTCACGTAGGATATATATAATGGTGGGATGGGTCCTTTCCAAAAGAACCATTAACCACCAATATTGTATATATATCCTCCCATATTATTGTACATATATATTAAGCCATTCATTATATTCCTTTCCAAAGGAATTCAAGGCTTTTAATATATATATCTTTACAATAATATCCTGTCACCTGAGAATCTTATGTGTGTGATCCTCTAGGCCCATAGTCACTCAGGTTTAAGACCCATAAACTTCTAATTCTCAATTAAAAGTAAAGTGAACTCATTATTCACTTCTACAAGAGCTGAATAATAGTTTAATTCATATCGGACCTATGATCACGTTGGGTCAAGCAAATCTGCATGATCTTAGAGGACAATGGGTTCAAACCACCATGTCTGGTACCTATATATCTACAATTGTCGCATCGCTATAATCCCTCGCTCTTTCTATGAGTCTGGTTTGATCGAGGGTATGGTAACTGTCAAACCTCATGATCGTGCCATTCGACCACGACCTCCTAAAAGTGTATGACGTCCGTTCCAAACGAACTCACATGACCCTGACCAGGGATTTAGTGGAGCGTCAGTGTCTTGACCCATTAACTATCTGATATATACCCGACAGTGAGCGATCCCATCTCGACCTTTGATGATCTTCACACGTATCCTGATATGGTCAATGACTTGGCAATTCATGACTTGTGGTTAAAGTCACTTAGCCAAGTATCAAACCTTTCCAGTCCTTGTGTAAGATTCGATCAATGTCTCAGGTCGAAGGACCAACGATGCTACTGAGACAGTTGGACCTTCAGTTGATATTAGGTATAATCAACAATCTAAAGATCCAATGGTGGATCAGTCCAGTGTACATCCTCCGAGGACGTACACCTACACATGTGTGTTGGTGCTCCGCACAAGTGACCATGAGACTGCTCACCCACACATCATGTGTATTGGTTTAATAGATAATCAAAGTGCCCGAGTGATTGCCCTCCAACTAGGAATAATTTTAAGGTACATGTCCATGTAAAATTAGTCTCATGATCGAGATCCCATCTCGAGTTGACTTTACAACCACATATCCTAGGGACATCGTAGAGTAATATACAATTACAAATTTACGCTCAAATATCACTTTATTAATGATGAATATGATTGTACGACTATGGTGCCTACCCGACCCTAAATTGGCATGTAGCACACCCAATACTAACACTTAGTATCCCTCTGATCACCCATGAGGACTAGCCTGACCAATAGACACCTAGCACAACTGGGGCTCTGACGAGTAGCCCTTGGACCATGGGCAGGCAGAGGAGCGTTCCTTCGATCGAGTGTGTTGGCGGGCAGGGAGGCCCGCCAGTAGTCATGGCAAAACAATCTGCCCCCTCTCGTGGTGCCCTGCAGTATGGTGATGACCACGGCCCACTAAATACCCTTTGGACCGACGATGGAGGACAGAGGCGCCGAGCCAAGCCGACTGGCCGATGAAGGATTGATTCGAGCCATTGATCAGCCTACTAGGCATGGCTCATGTGTGTTGTATAAACCAACAACATAACGACACTTTACGCATAGGTCGAGACCTTGGGTGTCTCCGCGTAATAGTCACCATTGTGCCCCGAGACCTTGGTGGCCTATGCACCTTAGTTGGATGCCACATTGGCACTTAAGATATCAATTTGCACTCCCTCCAAGTCTTACAATGATAACACTCGAGGGGCATGAGGTGGTGGTTCGGGGTTACCTGTGGTTGTTTCGATCATGATGCTAGACGAACCATGTTTAGGGATTATTTTTACATCTTGCATTTATGTCCTAGTGGACATGTAATCAGGCATGATTAATCGATTGTTTGAAAATATTGGATATGTTCATGTTAATTGTTTATTCTATCATGTCATGATATAGTTGCTCATTTATTTATGACCATGCAATTTTTGTTTAGTGCATGTTTGAGCAAATAAATAGATAAACATGTGATAGGATAAATGATTAAGCATTAAGTGATCGTATGCTGCACCAATGCCTATTACCAATGAGAGATGTATTGTTCCTATAACAACTCGGGTTTTTGGATCTTGTATCCGTGGGTTTCGGAGCGATTCCACGGGTTCCAGATAGTATTTTCTAATTAAAATGAGGTTTCTTAAATATCGGATCTTCGGATCCCTAGCTCAAATAAGAGAAAATAAAATATTTCGGGCATCGTGGCGTGGTAAGAAAATTGTGCATTTTTCAAAGATCATCAAGTCAGAATTTGAGAAATTTCCCCATTTTCTTGGATTTTTAAAGCACAAGATAATAAAAAAACAATAATATAATTTTCTATTTAAACCCCCCGCCCCTCTCTCCTTCATTCTCTCATCTCTCTCTCTCTCTCTCTCTCTTTCATTCTCTTCCCCTCTCACTCTCTTGTTCTCTCCTTCTCTCGCCTCACTTCTTCGGCGGCCCACGGAGGGCGTGTGGGTGAGGCGGAGGATGATGTAGACGGCGAGCAGCGAGGACGAGAGTGCGGAGCGAGAGATGGTGGTGTGATGGGGCGGCTTTGCATTCTCGTGAGGAACCAGTCGAAGAAGAGTTGTTTTGGCGTGAATCGTCGTCAGATTTTGGTACGGTTTATTCAGAAAAGGTAGGGGGACGGATCCCTAACCTTCGTACGTTAATTTCCCATGGTTTCATGCCGATTTGAGTGACTTCGAGCAGGTTTTCCTTTTGTCGGGGCTAAAATACATGTATGGGGATGAGAGACGAGTCCATCGATTTGGGCATCGATTTGTAGTTTAAATGATGGTTTCCGGCATGTTAGATGTCATGGAATGGTTCCCCTTTGTATTCCCCCTTGTGCGGAGCGAGTGGGGCGTGGAACGGGACCCCACGGTGGGGTTCCTGTCAAGGACTGGCCGGAATCGGTCGACCGACCCTTGGAATCGGTAGACCGATTGAGGTCCAATCTAAACAGGTCGCTACTGGGAAAAATGGTCGACCGCTAGGGGTGGTCAGTCGATCGATTTCCCCAGTCGGTTGACCGACCAGGGTGGCTTGTCGACTGACCTCTCCCTGTGTTGGTCGACCAACTAGCTATGTTGGTCGACCGTTTGAGCCTCGTGAGCGGGTTTACGTCCTGAATTACAAAAAATTAATAGTATACCCATGAAAACCCATAAAAATTGGGCCCTTTCAGCCTTGTGTGGGCGACGGTCGCCCGAGAATAGATTCACATAATACGAGGTTTGATAGATTTCTTACGATGGGTTTGGTCGTATAGGTGGGATTGTTTTCGCATGGCTTGCGAGCCCGTGAAGTGTCATTTCCATATGAGTTTTGTGACCATGGAGGGTCATATCCGCATGAGTTCTGTGACCACGGTGGGTTGTCCCTGTTTTAATTAGTTCGTGGGTCGACATTCATTGGTCTCAGTTACCAGCCTTATGTGGTTTACCAGTACCGGGTTATATCACACTGTAGTTCAAGGGGTGCGTGAGTTGGACCTTCTTCAGAGCAGTACCCCGGTAGTGTAGCTCACTGAGTGTCGTGCATGTATCGGCTGCGGAGCCGAGGGCATTGCTCACTGAGTGCAGACATGTACCGACTGCGTAGTCGAGTGCTGTTCCCAAAAAATAGTTGGGCTAGTAGCCGTGGGACCCCTCTCTGCTGCACCTAGAGTCCAGGTGAGGGGAAGTACTAGCTGTAGGATCTTGACGGGGAGTAGGCCGTCTGTGTGTGCACACGTGATTGGGGGCAGAGGACCAGTACTGATGATTACTACCCCAACTAGTCCTGTTGTTGTTGTGACTCTGCCTCACTCCCTGAGGGAGGTGGGTAGGCGTGAGTTTGGTAGGTGGTGTAAGCCGTCGCGGGACACATCCGGCTCAGTCCCTTTGCCTCACTCTTGGAGGGAGATGGGCAGGCCAGGGATAGTAGGCATGGTGTAAGACGTCAGTAGACGTATCCAACTGGTACTACCGAATGGGTACTTCGATCACCCGTGATTTTAGCTTCCTGATTGTGAGTCATGGTTCTCCTGGAGTAGAGGTAGTGCGTTCTGACTGGGTGACTCTAACGTGACTTCTCGACTGCAAGGCCGAGGCTTTCTCGATAACGTTGTCAGGGTTCTATCGGTAGTTGAGATAGTGTGTTACGACGACATGGTTTCCATTGTGGCTTTTGTCTGTGAGGACAGTTCATATGACAGAGGCATCGTGGGTTTTCTCAGTAGTGTGCCCATGGTTTTACTTAGGATCAGCGGTTCCGACTTGAGGTCGTGGCTTTCCCCGTGAGGGTAGGAGTAGCATAGAGACTACGTAGTTCCGCAATTTACTATTATTACTGTTCTATCACTACTACTACTCTTGTTATTATTGTTATTGTTATTATTATTGTTGTTACTGTTTACCACTGTTGCTGTGGTGCGGATCCGCAGGACCCCTACTGAGCCAATGAGATGAGGCTCACTCCCTATTTTTTCAGGTGCAACATTTCTCCTCAAGGTGGTGCGGCGCCATCGGTGGGTCATTAGTGGCCAGCTTGCCAATGCCGGGGTATGTCCCGTAGCATTGTACGTTTCTTTTCTAGTTGACTTTACTTGTGGACTGGACTCTGTAATTAAGTTATTTAGTTGTAAAATATTGATTTTATTTCTGTCGAGATAGTTAATCAGTTCTGTAATTTAATTCTTGCAATTATTTTGAATTTCAATGCATCTCCACAACACCCAAAATAACCCTTTCGAGCTTGACAGCTCGTGGGTGGCGGCGTAGGATCCGAATGGTGTCGGGTCTACCTCAATACCCGGATCTTGGATCATTATAGTTCCTCTCATGTAAGATATTTTGCTCGGAGTTGCTTTAACCTCATTGGACGAACTTACATAAGTGGGAGATGATTGTAATTCCCTGGGTCTACTTCCGATCTCACTATGTTAGATAGTTTGATGTGTTTAGTTCGGATTTCTAGTAACGGATGTGAACGATGTGTAACTGATGTATATATATTCTGTGTGTAATGATGTAATAATGTACTGATTAATTGCAATGGTCTCCAAGAATGTGATAGCTTGCCTCACCAAGGGTGACAAGTTAAACGAGACCAATTATGACATTTGGCACCGTAAGATCCAGTGCCACTTAAATGAGCAAGAGTTGCTCGATTACCTGGAAACCATCATGTCACTGCCCGAGGAGGACATGATTGTGCAACATCGTTGAGACCAGGAGGCCTACCGCCTCTGATGTAATAAGGATCGTAGCGCACACTTCACTATGTTGAACAACATGCAAGATGATATGATAGACGAGTTTGAGAAATCTGCCACTATGAAAGATACCCAGTATTAGTTGAGGTTCTCCTTTAGAGAAACTTCAGTCACCCAACTGAGGGCTCTCCTTATAATATTTAAGACCTACTAAAAGGACCTGTGCCACACGATGCCTGAACACCTTAAGGTGGAATGATTCGTGACCTAAAGGGCGCTGGTCATGATCTCACTGATGAGCAGTAGGTGCGAGCTGTGATAATATCTTTGCCCAACTCGTGGATCAACATAAAATAATTCTAACCCACAACAAGGGTATCAAGAGTTTCTCTGATATCTCTTGCCATGTGGCATTAGAAGCTGAATGTAAAAAAGTCCAACGTGCCAATGCCAATGTCGCCCGAGGTGACCGACAACATGGTAGGAAAGATCCACATAAGAAGAAGAAAGGGTGTGGCAAGGCACTTGGCGGCAAGACCGGCTAGGCATGCAAGCACCGCTGAGGCAAGCGTGGCAGAGATAAAAATAAAGCCAAGATGAAATGCTTTAATTTCAAGAAAAGAGGACATTTCGCTCGTGATTGCACTAAGTCGAAGAAGATACCTCTTGTCCTTTGCTCTTCGAGTGCTTGTGTTTGTTCACATACTCTGATTGGGCCTCATCCTTATCCCGACTTGATTGTGGTTTCAAGAGCAACTAGACACATTACAAGGGATCGAGCAGGATTCCTAAATTATCGTCGGATCCCAATAGGTGCACAAAGAGTCCTTATGGGAAATAGAACCAGCGAGAAAGTTCTCAGAGTTGGTGTGTACCAACTATCCCTACAGGGTGGATGTATGCTAATTCTACATGACATGCTCTATGCGTCCAAGGTCTAGCATAATCTAGTTTCCATATATAGATTATTAAATCCTGGTTTTAGCTTGAACTTTGCTGGTAGTCGCGTGGACATTACTTTAGGTAATGTTAACTATGGACATAGAACGATAAATAATGGTTTCTTTAGGTTAGATCTTGATAATGATAACATCTCTCATTCTTTTTTTAATACAACATGTGTGTTGAATGATAAAGACTTAGATTCTACTACATGGCATGCTCGCCGAAGTCACATAGGGCGGGACAAGATGGCCAGATTAGATTGGGAGGGCCTTTTAGGCTCACTTACTAAGGTTGATCTACCTGCATGTGAATCGTATGTAGTTAGTAAAGCGTGCAGAGAGCTTTTTGGGAAGGCCAAAAGGGCGTCAGAACTGTTACAACTAATCTATTCTGAAATCTATGGGCCCATGAGGGTTAAGGCTTGGTACGGTTACTCTTATTTTCTTACATTCATAGATGATTATTCGCGATATGGTTTTGTTTATTTGATCGCTCACCGCTATAAGACACTTGATTATTTCAAGCACTTCCTAGCAGAGGTTGAGAATCAAATGGGAAGAAGGGTTAAGGCTATTCGGATGGATTTCGGACTTGAATATCTGTCAGATTAATTTCGAGTCCTATGTGAAGAAATGGGTATACGTTGGTAACTTATTATTCCATACACGCCGCAACAAAATGGTGTTGCTGAGATGAAGAATAAGACATAGCTGAACATGGTTAGGTTGATGATGGTACATGACAACCGCTCGATATCCTTCTGGGATGATGTTCTCTTGATTGCGACATATATCCTTAACCATGTGCCTTCACAGTCTGTTCCTTCTACCCCATACGAGTTGTGACACAGTCACAAGCCCAACCTGGACAATCTCTGTCCTTAGGGTTTGACGGGATATGTCCATGACACGTCTAACAAGTTTGGAAAACTTACCCCTAATGCTCGAAAGCTTATCGTTATAACATATCTTGAGAGCTCGACGGGTTACGTGATGGAAAAAGAGGTCTGAGACATCATTTTCCTTGAGAAAAGAATTTCCTAGTCTTGGCGATGATGGTAGAAACCTTGAACTCCATGAGTTGGATAAGCTGATTGACACCCTACCATCTTCTGACAAAGGGAGGGAATTTATTCCTGATCACATATCCGTTGAAAATAGTATAGATAATTACCCTAGTGGGAGCGCACCCATGGAACTAGATAGTCAAGACTCTGTAGGTCACAACAAATGCAGACAAATGCTTCGTTGACATTTTTAAATTGAAAATGAGGCACTTATTTGCAAAAACTTGGATGATGAAGAGCCCATGTCTGTCTGAGAGGCTTTTGCATCGTCGTCTAGGAACGAATGAGAAGCTACCGTGCAAGATGAGTTAGATATGATGGCGCAGAATGAAGTCTAAGAGTTAGTGGATATCCCGCCTGGGCACAAAGCAATTGGAAATAAATGAGTTTTCAAAATCAAACACAAGGCTGATAGGCCAATTAACAAATACAAAGCATGGTTAGTGATGAAGGGTTATACCCAAAGAGAGGGTATATATTATGAAGAGACGTTCTCCCTGTTGGTGAGATTCTCTTCCGTTCGCCTGATTCTAGCTATCGTTGTACATCTGAATTTAGAATTGTTCCAAATGGATGTTAAGAATGTATTTCTCAATGGAGAACTAGAGGAAAAAATTTACATGGCTTAGTTGGAGGGCTTCGAGACCAAAGGCCAAGGGCACAAAGTGTGCCACCTAAAGCATTCTATATAAGGCCTAAAACAATCATCTTGGCAACGGTATTTGAGATTTCATAAATGGATTATCTCATTTGACTTCAAAATGATCGAAGAGATGTATATGTTAAGCGAGTGGGAGATAAATTTCTTATTATGTCATTATATATTGTAGCGACCCAAGATCCGGATACCGGGAAGAACCCGATACCATTCAAATCCTGGCCCGCCGCCCACGAGCTGGAGGGCTCGGAAGAGCTAAAAGGAGTGTGGAGGTACAAGAAAATAGGAAATAAAGCAGGATAATTCAACAATTAACAGAAATAAATAACTAACTACAACAGAGTCCAGTCCAACAGAAGCACAGTCTAAGGTAGAAGGGCGTACCCAACACCGAGTGAACACTCGGCCCGGCGAACTGGCAACCAAGAACCTCAGCGCAGAACCCTCGAACCTCGAGGAAGAACCGCCACACTTGAAAAGTAGGGGTGACTATCACCGGCTCAGTAGGGGTCCCGCGGAACCCCAACCGTAAACAACGGCGGTAGCGGAAGGTAGCAACTACAGCAGGAACAGCAAACACGGTGGCCGACAAAACTTCGGCGCTACAGCTAGTCCTACCAGAACGAAAACTAACACCTCGATCTCATAGTCGGGGAAACACCGGACTAACGGACAGACCTCTGGCTATGTAGCCAGGAGAACCATTACGACACCATTGTCGTAGAGGCCCATCTCACAGACGAAAGCCCAACCCAAGACCACGCGGTCTGGGTAACACGATCACGACTTCGCAGTCGTGAACCTAACACCGTCTAGGGAGAACCCTCGGTGATGCTCACCGGAAACCCTAGACCTCTACCTCGGGAAAACACCCGGAAGCTACACATAAAACCACATCTCGCAGACGGGAAACGAAAACTCGAGTCACAAGACACTCACATCAAGTGACGGGAGCACTACCCACTAGAAGTAAGGCCGGATGAGTCCACTGACGTCTTACATGGCACCCCAGTGTCTCCCAACGATGCCCCAGGCGGAGACTGAGACACACAACCAGTACCACGAACAAGGACTAGCTGGGGTCGCGCTCATCAGCACGGGTCCGACGCCCCCAACCAAGTGTGCACACACAGACCATGCGCCTTAGGTCAGATCCTATAGCTGGTTCTTCCCCAAAGCGAGAAGGGGCCCTACGGTAACCAGCATAACAACCGTCACTCTCGGGTAAGTCGCTCCACCACTCCCGGGTGGGTCAGCACACACGTGCTGTAAGAAGGCTACGACCAGTGGGAGGTCACTAAATGTGAACACGGAAAGTCACACACGCACCCCACTGCGAGTAACGCGGAGTAACAGGTGTCTCAGAGCCACCGGACATTGGATGGTCCACTAAACATACTAACCCAACGGTCCTTCAGTCACACGACTCGGGTCAAGATCGTTCTACAAGGACAGCTCCACGCCGTCAATCTGCCGTAATCCTAGGGTTAGAAATCTCGGCACGATAACTCATGAGGCAGTTCACAACTGTCGAGACCATTCCCTCTTAAAGGGAACTCAAGAGACCTCCAGCCCCAAGCTGGGTGATAGTCCAAGGGCCAAACCTACGGCCCACTCAGAAAACACTCATCGGGAAGCCAATGACGTGCGGGAATAACCCACCGCACACATGCCGATACACGGCGACTCGTTCTAGCGAAAGCACGAAAGCCCGGAACACATGGGGTCACCCGAACCCACCAAACCTATGGGCACATTAATCGAGGCTAAACGGTACCTCCGGACACTCAAAAACATGGTCACAGTACCCACGGGGTGTCTGGGACATCCACGAGACCGAAGGTTGACCACTGGGTCACAACCGGGTCGACCGGGGGCCAACACAACGCAACTGGAACACAACTAACACGGAAAACAAGGTGGCGATCCTCCCTGGACCGTCACATCGCTTGGCAGTCCACCATTGGACCGCAATGCCTAGCTTAGTGGTCCACTCTGGACCGCAAGGCTCAGCTTAGCGGTCCACCATTAGGCCGCTAGCCGTCAGAGACACCAGAAAATGAAACGGTCCTCACAAGACCGCAAGACCCTAGTGGCGGTCCTGGCCTGACTGCTAGCGTTGCTTAGCGGTCAGTCGCAAGGCGGCTACTCAACCTGAACCCGAATGACCAAAACCGCAAAAACGGTCATGCCCTGACCGCTAAACACTGGTTGGCGGTCTCCTCGAGACCGCTAAGCTCGGTGGCGGTCCATCGCGAGACATCAAGGCTCGAACTAACATAAAGGGCCCCTGGCGGTCTCCATATGGCCGCCAAGTCCCTTGGCGGTCCCTGGAAGGACCGCTAGGTCGTCCCAAGCGTGAAAATGATGATCACGGTAGAAAACCCCATTCCATGCCCAGTTCACACCCATGTGAAGAGGAAAACATAGGGGAACTAGTCCCCAACCTCTCTAGCACCGAGAGGACCCATTAAAACCCCCAAAACACGATCAAAACACGAGATCTGGCTCACACCCCAAAATCATGCATTTATACCTTGGCGTAAATATAAACCCTCTCGACTCACCTCGGGCTACTAAACTCGTGGGAAAAGAAGTATAGGGGTTAAGGATCCATTCCCCTACCTCCACCGAAGATTCCGCACACCGAGGACATCGATCCCCCACGAAAATATCGCTTAAATAGCCGTCGGCTCACGATCCCACGAACCGCCTCCACCATCGCGATCCTCGTCCTTGTAGACACGTCATTTTTGACATTACCGTGAGTAAATCTCATATTACATTTTATTAATTTTTATGAATTGTTTTGATTTTTTTTCGTGAAAAGTCTTTGACGTGTCAAGCTACTTAGACGCCTCACTTTGAGGCGTCTAGGAGCCTAGACGCCTTCTTCAGAGACTCGTGCAGCGCGCACGCGGTGCCTCTCCGATCGTTTAGTTTGACGTTTCAAATTAATCTAATCATAAAGACGTCTTGTCGACTAGACGCGCCCTTCGAGAGTCACGGTTACCCGCCGAAACCACGCGCTTTCTCCACTATCGACGGCTTTCGACGGCGGCGATTCGGTGGGCAAAGATGGGCGCGTCCAGGGTCCCAGACGCCTCAACATTGAGGCGTCCAAGAGGCCGGACGCCTCAATAAAATAGATTAAAATAAAATAATAATAATATATATATATTGAGGCGTCCAAGGTCCTGGATGCCTCAATGTTGAGGCGTCCAGGCTGCTCGACGCCTCAATCATTATTCCCTCTATAAATAGAGGACCCCCTCCCTCGAAGGGAGGGGGCTTCAGATCCGACAGAGGAAGGAGAGACTCTGGCAGATCCCATTTCTAACCCGTGGGTTTTTGCAGGGGGGTTCTGCCGGCTTCCCAGGTGCCCGCGCTCACGAGAGGAAGGCTAGCTCCGTCCATTCTGCTTCCACGTCATCCCTATGCTGCTGAAGCTCCGCCAGATCCTACCATTGGCATCTTCAATAATCCATTCTCTCCCCTTCTCTTTTGTCATTTCTATCGCATGCATCATCCCGTCATCTGTCATCTCCTTTCATAATAGAGATCCATTTTTATGCACGTTTGCATGATCCCCCATTCATCATAGCATTTTCCTCCTACTCGTATCCGAGAGGAGTTTAAAAAAATAACACCAACCAGGTGTGTGTCTCGCCATGATATCATCATTTTTCATCACAAGAGACAAATACTACACTGCCATTTTTCTGATTCACTTGTTATCTGTCTCTTTTCTCTTTTGCAAGGGTAACTGATGCGGGACGGACACGGGAGACGACACTATATGGTGCCACCCTTGGACTCTAGATGAAGACACGACCAGCAACATACACCAGGGAGACACTAAGCCCGACACTACGAGCTCCTAGTGGCGAAACGTCGCTAACAGAAGTGGAAGCTCACTCGTCGTCCCAAGCGAGGGAAAGCGCGGACCGTGCGCGGTTAAGGAACCGGCGGAGGTCAAGGGTAGTCCGACTCAACTTCCGGACTCGGATCGAGTCGCGGGACGGGTCACTCTCACTCTCACAGCAGTGACATGGACACACGGGTTAGTACCTACACTCTCGGCAGCGGCAAAAGACCATATACTAGCTAAGCAATGAACGCCAAGAGGTTAAGACCTTTACCTCCACGCACCCGGCGTGGCGAAGATAACCCCGACCGAATTACGGATCCCCGGTTAAACAATTTTACAACAGTACAATGATTTGACCCACTTCACGCAGGGAGGTAAAAGGTCACATGTGGGGTCCGGGAATCACGCAAATCGGGTTGACGGGCAGCATCTTGATGTCGCCCGGCGGTGCCAAACTCCGCGTTTTCGTGCTTTCCGAACGGCGGGTTCTGCGGGCCCGTGGGGCCCACGGGTGGTGCTGGCCTCCGGATCTGCAGGAGTGGGACCCACTGTGATGGGGACCCCTGGTGGCGTGCCTCCACGGACGGCGGTCGGCCGGAAACACCGATCGATAGCCGATCGGCTCCGATTCCCACGTTGTGAAGTTGCTGTTTTCAGGCGCGCGCTCCGGCGAAAACGGCCGCTGCGATCAGCTCCGTCGTCGGAATACAACGAAACCAGCGCCATTGGAAAGAGGATTCAAAATCCTTCAATCTAAGGCCAGTGGACTCTTCTAAACCTGTGCGGACCTGGGCTTTAACTATTTTTCAATTCTCTGCTCCACTACTCCCGAAATCTCAGATCAGCATATCAGTTTCCTATAAATGGCCGTTGACTGCCTACGTACAGTTGGATTCAGACTTCGAGCTCTTCTTTGAAGTTGTAGGGAATCAAACCACGGAACGGGGACTATTTTTGGAATTTGATTTGGAGGTGATGGAGATTTGTTATGATTTTTGGGGTGACTGGTGGTCGGATCTGGGAACAGGTGGACAGAACTATAGATGGGTCTGAGAACGATTTTTAGAAAATATGAGATGGGAGAATCAAAAACTGAGAAAACTTTTGGATGAAGGGATGGATGGATGGAATCCCCAGTAAAATTGGGAGAACTAAAAAAAATCAAAAAAGTGGATCTAAGACATGAAACTCAGGGCGGAGATGAACATGGACAGAACTCTGGCAGAACCGAAATGGAAGAGTGGACGAAAATCAAAAAATAGGAAACGTGATCTGAATGCTGGCCTGATTTTTGTGGGTGGAGAGAAACATCCCAGGAACAACTCCTACAAATTTGGTAGCCAAATGAGCTCGGGGAAGACCTGTGAATTTCGAACAAGCTGCTGTGGTACTGTGCGGGCAGAACTCCGTTGATGGCGATGGCGATGCGGTGGCGGCTCGTGGCGGCGGCGGCGGCGACCGGAACTGATAGGGTGGAGTCTCACCACCTGAAGGAAGCCTTCACAGCTTCAAGGGGAAGAGGGAGAGGAGAAGGGGGCGGCCTAGGCCATGCTCCAACAAATTTCACAATTCTTATGGCATTAATTCAACTAAAATGAGAATTACATGGTATTTGTATGAATTGCAAAATGACATAAAATACCCCTAGATCTAGATTTGGGAGGGGCATACTTGGGAGTCAACAAAAGTATTTCTCCCATGTGGTTTGGAACAAATAAAATAAGATTCAAAACCTATTAAACTAATACAAAAGGAGGGGGACACTCCCTTAAATTAAGGAGAGATCTAGGAGATGCTCCCCCATTTGTCCCCTCCTTTGGTCCCACCTTCTAGAAGCCCACAATGGAAGGTTTGACTGACCCCACATGGGCCCCAGTGATGAGGTGGATCAATGGGAGGTGAGATGGGGGGCCCGTGGGACCCGGGTGGTCCCAAATTACAAATAAACCCCTATTACAATCCAAATTACAATCTAAATAAAATACACGCAACATACAAACAAAATACGAAAAATACCGAGACTCAAGGGGGAGTCTCTAGACCGTCTCCGAGCCATATGGATGCCGAAGTTGCTCCAGTGGTGCTCCGCGTACGGTACCGGTGGCTCGCCGGCTCGTGCCTCTCGCGTGCTCTGGTGTCCGCACCAATTCTCCCCGGGTGGGAGAAACTCGACCCTGTCGAGTAAGGGTCTATATCGCTCTGGTAGCACTCCAGAAGGTCCGGATCGATTTGATGCAACTCTCCATGGGTGATCCAAGTATCCTCGGTGGCGGGCCGTCCTCTCCATCGCACTAGGTAGCGTGGGTAAGATCCACTCTTGGTAACTGTCACCTGCTCATCCAGTATATGATCTATATGCTCTCGCTGCCGTGGAAAAGGGGATGAAGGTGGACACTCAGGTGTGTGATCACTCTCAATGGGAGGGGATGGCTCGAAAGACTCACTGGGGATCACCGCTGGGTCCCTATATGCAACTAGATCCGACACATTGAAAGTTGAGCTTATACCATATTCCTCGGGCAGGTCCACAACATACGCATTGGATCAAACACATTTCAACACTCTAAATGGACCGGCTCCGCGAGCTTGCAACTTCTTAACGGTTCCAGAGGGAAACCGTTCAGGTCTTACCCTGATCATGACATATTCGCCCTCTTGGAACTCTCGGTGGTGTCGGTGAGCATCGGCTAGCTCTTTATAACGTGCATTGCTGGACTCAATGTGACGACGGACGTCGTCATGCAGACTCCTAACATGCTTAGCAAAAGAAAAAAAAGCACACGGATGCACACACAACCCTAAACAAACCTAATGTTAGTTCGACCCAATCATATGCAAGGTGGTCCAGGACATCCGAAGGTGTGCCATGCATACCCTAAGTGTGACTGAATGTCGGTACAACCATAAGACGGTCCTTTGGATTTGGGAGGTTTGGGTGGAACAGGAGGGTCGGGTGTCTCTCGCCCGTGAACGGACTCGGTGGGTGCCGATGGCCCGGTCCATGGGGGAGGGGTATAATGGTGACCTCCCCTAAAGAAGTGGAATGAAGATTGTGGACCAAGGGGCCCACTAAGAAAGGGATCGAAGGGATCAAAGAATGTGTGACCCCTCGATATGGATTCCCTCATCTCAAGATCCCATGTGTGGAAGTCTAGAAGGTGTTGTTGATCTCCTTCATCCATGAAGGGAGATGAGACGGTGGGGGTATGATGGTGGACTCTCTCGAAAAGGTGTAGTAAATATGGTGGGTCACGGGGTCCACAAGAGAATGGGTCGAAGGGATCAAAGAAGGTATGACCCCTCGGACTAGGCTTCCACAAATCACTGTCCCACATTTGGAAATCTTGGAGGTGTAAATGATCACCTTCATTCATTGTGAGAGATGGGACGACAGTCATAGGTAGAAAGTAAGATTCCTCCCTTGGGCAAAGGGGAAGGAAGTCGGACTCGGCCGGCATAGGGAGGAGTAGAAGAACCTCCGTGGTAACATGACCCACGGTGTACACGGAGGTGATGGACCCTAAAGCGGGATGAGTGAAACTACGACGTGTGGGTCGGTCGAAGCCTGGAGCCAACAAGTGCGTAAATGTCAATTGCCGGTCTAATCCGTTAAGAAGGTCATCCAATGTATCCACATGGTGACTAGACCGGAAAGTGGTATGGAATGAGTTGATTGGCACCAGAGGTAGGCTATGGTCCATAGATTGGAAGGGAAGTGGGACCAAGCTATCCTTGAGCCAACTAAGTAGTGGCTCGGCTATGTAAAGTGTACCCGTTAGAAATACGGGTGGCTCGGGCTTGGGTGGCTCCAAATGAGATGGTTCCGAATAGAGTTCGGAAGTAGAGGGTGGTAGCATGGGAGCTCTCGTGGGTGGGGAAGACCATGAGGTAGGCTGTCCGACCGGCTCGAGAATCGACTGAGAGGTAGAGGCTTGCCGAAGGGCGGCATCTGCTCGCCGAATCGCGGCATCAAATCGGGCCTCGAAAGGCTCGACCTCGATAGCGACCTGATAACACTACGCCAGAGAGAACGCGTCACGGATAAGACATTCATACCGGAAATGAAGCCGCAAACCTCTCCGGAACTGGGAGGCAGTCGTGGTGCTCTCATTTCCAAACCGGTACACTTCGAAGTCCCTAATGTACTCGGACACGGACTTGTCGCCTTGGACGGGTTGGCATGGGTTGGCCATAGTTGCCAAAGGATGGGAACGGATCCCTAGGAATGGACATGCAAGGCCATTTGAACATGACACGAGACCGACTATGCAAGGTTGTGATGCATGCACACTAAGGACAAGACACCAAGACTCAGTACGGGGCGGAGTTAATTGATCCGAAGATCACTCGCGCAAGTGTGCGGCCTTCCCGATAGGCGTAGCCTAACGTTCCGACAACACCTTTTTATATACCGGGTTATTGGGATGAAATGCAAATTTGAAGCACTTTTTTTTTGTTTTGAAAGTAATGATGGTCCTAGACTCGACTTAGACCATGATGCATGCAAGACTTATGCAATGACTACCCTAGACTCAACTCGCTCTGATACCAAACTGATGCGGGACGGACACGGGAGACGACACTATATGGTGCCACCCTTGGACTATAGATGAAGACACGACCAGTAACATACACCAGGGAGACACTAAGCCCGACACTACGAGCTCCTAGTGGCGAAACATCGCTAACAGAAGTGGAAGCTCACTCGTCGTCCCAAGCGAGGGAAAGCGCGGACCGTGTGCGGTTAAGGAACCGGCGGAGGTCAAGGGTAGTCCGACTCAACTTTCAGACTCGGATCGAGTCACGGGACGGGTCACTCTCACTCTCACAGCGGTGACATGGACACACAGGCTAGTACCTACACTCTCGGCAGCGGCAAAAGACCATATACTAGCTAAGCAATGAATGCCAAGAGGTTAAGACCTTTACCTCCACGCACCCGGCGTGGCGAAGACAACCCCGTCCGAATTACGGATCCCCGGTTAAACAATTTTACAACAGTATAATGATTTGACCCACTCCACGCAGGGAGGTAAAAGGTCACATGTAAGGTCCGGGAATCACGCAAATCGGGTTGACGGGCAGCATCTTGATGTCGCCCGGCGGTGCCGAACTCCGCGTTTTCGTGCTTTCCGAACTGCGGGTTCTGCGGGCCCATGGGGCCCACGGGTGGCGCTGGCCTCCGGATCTCCAGGAGTGGGACCCACTATGATGGGGACCCCTGGTGGCGCGCCTCCACGGACGGCGGTCGGCCGGAAACACCGATCGGTGGCCGATCGGCTCCGATTCCCACGTTGTGAAGTTGCTGTCCACGGATTTTTAGTTACTGTTTTCAGGCGCGCGCTCCGGCGAAAACGGCCGCTGCGATCAGCTCCGTCGTCGGAATACAACGAAACCAGCGCCATTGGAAAGAGGATTCAAAATCCTTCAATCTAAGGCCAGTGGACTCTTCTAAACCTGTGCGGACCTGGGCTTTAACTATTTTTCAATTCTCTGCTCCACTACTCCCGAAATCTCAGATCAGCATATCAGTTTCCTATAAATGGCCGTTGACTGCCTACGTACAGTTGGATTCAGACTTCGAGCTCTTCTTTGAAGTTGTAGGGAATCAAACCACGGAACGGGGACTATTTTTGGAATTTGATTTGGAGGTGATGGAGATTTGTTATGATTTTTGGGGTGACTGGTGGTTGGATCTGGGAACAGGTGGACAGAACTATAGATGGGTCTGAGAACGATTTTTAGAAAATATGAGATGGGAGAATCAAAAACTGAGAAAACTTTTGGATGAAGGGATGGATGGATGGAATCCCCAGTAAAATTGGGAGAACTAAAAAAAATCAAAAAAGTGGATCTAAGACATGAAACTCAGGGCGGAGATGAACATGGACAGAACTCTGGCAGAACCGAAATGGAAGAGTGGACGGAAATCAAAAAATAGGAAACGTGATCTGAATGCTGGCCTGATTTTTGTGGGTGGAGAGAAACATCCCAGGAACAACTCCTACAAATTTGGTAGCCAAATGAGCTCGGGGAAGACCTGTGAATTTCGAACAAGCTGCTGTGGTAGTGCGCGGGCAGAACTCCGTTGATGGCGATGGCGGTGCGGTGGCGGCTCGTGGCGGCGGCGACGGCGACCGGAACTGATAGGGTGGAGTCTCACCACCTGAAGGAAGCCTTCACAGCTTCAAGGGGAAGAGGGAGAGGAGAAGGGGGCGGCCTAGGCCATGCTCCAACAAATTTCACAATTCTTATGGCATTAATTCAACTAAAATGAGAATTACATGGTATTTGTATGAATTGCAAAATGACATAAAATACCCCTAGATCTAGATTTGGGAGGGGCATACTTGGGAGTCAACAAAAGTATTTCTCCCATGTGGTTTGGAACAAATAAAATAAGATTCAAAACCTATTAAACTAATACAAAAGGAGGGGGACACTCCCTTAAATTAAGGAGAGATATAGGAGATGCTCCCCCCTTTGTCCCCTCCTTTGGTCCCACCTTCTAGAAGCCCACAATGGAAGGTTTGACTGACCCCACATGGGCCCCAGTGATGAGGTGGATCAATGGGAGGTGGGATGGGGGGCCCGTGGGACCCGGGTGGTCCCAAATTACAAATAAACCCCTATTACAATCCAAATTACAATCTAAATAAAATACACACAACATACAAACAAAATACGAAAAATACCGAGACTCAAGGGGGAGTCTCTAGACCGTCTCCGAGCCATATGGATGCCGAAGTGGCTCGAGTGGTGCTCCGCGTACGGTACCGGTGGCTCGCCGGCTCGTGCCTCTCGCGTGCTCTGGTGTCCGCACCAGTAACCAAGGAAAGCCCTCTCCATCGGTCGGCCGAAGGGAGAGGAAGAAGCAACCCACAATTTCTTGCTTTTGAGATAAGCGCAATCATTCTTCTTATTTTGGGGTCTCCGGCCCTTGGCAATCACATCATATCCTCGAGGCCGCGGCGAGTCACTTCCCGCAATGGCCGTTTAAATTTTTGTCATTGATATTCTCTACTGTTCCTATATCTGTTATATCCTCGAGGCCGCGGCGAGTCACTTCCCACAATGGCCATTTAAATTTCTGCCACTTATATTCTGTGCTGTGGTTATATCTGTCATATTTTCGAGGCCGCGGCGAGTCATTTTCCGCAATGGCCGTTTAAATTTCTGCTACTTATATCTTGTGTTATTCTCATATCTGCTCATATTTTCAAGGCCGCGGCGAGTCATTTCCCGCAATGGCCGTTTAAATTTCTGCTATTCATATTTTGTATTATTTTCATATCTGCCATATCTTTGAGGCCGCGGCGAGTCACTTCTCGTAATGGCCGTTTAAATTACTGTCATTTAAATTCTGCACTATTCCCATCCCCCAAGGTCGCGAAGAGTCATTTCCCGCTATGGCCGTTTAATCCCCATATCTTGCTACGTTGTATCTGTTCTGCACACCCCGCCGGAGCAATCTCCCGTGGTGGTTTCTTTGCTTCTCTCTTTCTTTTTTCCGTGTCGCAGCAAAACGAGCACGCGCGCTCCGCTCGCCGCCGTATTCCGCGTGACGTCCCTCACATCTTGGCGATCACGGTGGGACATCTTTCACTTTCTCTTGGTTACTCTTGCAATTTTGGCACCGCCGTGTGCTCCTCCACCCGTCACCTACCTGTGTCTCTCCTTATTATGCCCTCCCGTGCTCCAGTTGTGCTCACAGTAGCACTTTCAATTCTTATCCCTCGTGCACCTCGTGCACTTCACCCTTAATCCCTTGTGATTCATTGGGTGTTGATTATATCTTTGTTATCTCTGTTATTTTCTTATGTTCTGTATATCTGTTCAGCATTTCATTGCATACATCCGCCCCATTTTTTTACTTTTCTAAAGATCACCCTCTCTCGGTGAAGGAAGGACTCTCCGTTCAGAAATTCCTCTCGACGGACTAGGATCTCATCCACCGGGACCTCCGTAAGTCCCCGACAGTGAAGGATTCCCTCTTCGTTCACTGGGATGGTTGTACCATTGAAGTTCCCCGGAGATAGTCGACCCATCCGTGGTGAGACGAGCGACCCTAGTTGACACGGCGGTAAAACAAAAACTAACTAGGGTCCTTATTTTTGTATGAACTTCAGATTTGGTTAAAAACACAAAAAAAATATCAAAAAATAAAAATAAAAAAAGGGACGTAAAAGCATTTACTTGTTTGATAATGTCTGATATCTGCTTGTTGGTGCATGTTTTTACGTTCCGGAAGAACTTTGAAAATGGCTCACGAGTCTTTTGAGGAGAACCACCTTGGTTATGGTCAGTCAGTCGAGCCGCGTGTCCATGCTATTGACTCGGGCCCTTCCTATGAGCCCTTACGTGAGGTGTAGGTTACAGCAGGGGACACATCCCTACCACAGGACATCTCCTCTTTGCTAGGTGTCCTCGCCAACACGGAGCTCACCTCTGAGTAGCTCCGGGCCTTCTAGGCCATTCTGAAAGGGAAATATGTTTCTCCCGCTCCCCATGAGTCAATTCCATCCATCGCACCCCTACAAGAGTTGATGCAGGCCATCCCATCTCCTTCACTGGCACAAGTCATCGCTTCTCCCTCACTTCAAGGGCAGGCGAGCCAACAGCCTCCCTCGTTCCAGTTCCCTTCACAATCTCAAACCCATGCTATTCCCCACACACTGCTCCAGCCAGGGCCAACTGCCGGCGGCCCGACAGCTCCCTCCCATTCGGGGTTTCCTCCTCAGGTCTCTAGGAGACATCTCCCTTACCAGTGGCAGGTGCCACCTTCACCTCCCGAGGAGCTCGCCCAATCGCTCCTCAACAGGTTCAATAGAATAGACAAACAGTTTCCGAATTTGAAGAAAATGGTGGACGTAAAATCCACCCCGGAGGTTGCTTTGTCAATCCTTTCGGTGATCCATCTTCCTCCCTCCGAAATGCCTACGTACCGCAGGTACAATGGCAATGGCAACCCCTTTATTTACATCAAGGACTTCATGTATGAATCCTCCTATTAGCAAAATGACCAGAGAACCCTGGCATACATCTTTCGAAGATCATTGGACGGTCCTGTGCTAGAGTGGTTCTATTCTTTGGAGCCCGGCGAGGCCAAGAACTTTGACACAGTGCAAAGAAGATTCTTGCAAAAGTATTAGGATAGGGTTGGTCCCTCTCTTTCCATTACCGACCTAGTGGCCGAGAAAATGAAGTCCGACGAAGATTTTGTATGCTATGCCGACAGATGGAGGTCTCTGGCAGAAAGGATAAGAGATACCCTCTCAGAGCCCAAACAAGTGAAAATGATTGTGTCCAATGCCACCCCACAGTTCAGGCACGTCTTAGCCATGAACAAGCTTACCATAATGGAAGAGCTCTATGAGAGGGCCCGGTATATCAGGACCCAGTTAAAAGACTCCCCCATTATGCACATGTTTGAGCCGCCAAAGTCCAAGGTGGTCAGAAAGACATGCACTGGTGTCCCAAGTGGAGCCACAGAAGGGGTCGTAACAAATGAGTAAATAAGTGCAGTTAACAACACCAACTATGCAGCCAACCCAAGGCCTCCACAAATGTCTCGACTTCCCCTCCAGCAAGGTCCTTTCCCCTCTCATCCTCCACCCCAAAATAATCCACCCCAGAACAATATGCCTCAACCATTTTAACCCCAACAACTACCCCGACCCCAGCAACAACAACCACCACCTCAGTACCACCAAGTTTCACCCCCAGGGAATTACGGCCCCCCACAGCAACAAAGGAGGCCGATTGGCCCCAAGAGAGCCTATTACCCACCATTGCCAGAAATTTTGGCAGATATTTTCAGCGCCCTCATGGCCTCAAACACACTCATCCTACCCAGGGAAAGGCTCACGTGGCCCCGAATGTTGATACCTCTAGATACTGTGTCTACCATAGGCAGCCAAGACACACAGTAGAGAACTGCTTCCAATTTAAAGATTACATCTATGATATGACTGATGAAGGCGGAATTGACTGAGATGAAATGAGGCGATACATCGCCACTCTCAAAGCCAGGAGACCTCCTCCTAGGCCACAGTTCCAACAACAACAGCAACTACAACAGCAGCCGCAGCAACAACCACAACAACAACATCAGCCTCAGCAAGCACAACCGCAACAGCCCAACATGGGTATAATCCAAAATCTATTACCGGAGCACCAACAGCCCAATCACCAGGTCAACCCCATCTCCTCCTTCCCGGAAGTTGGGAGAGAGCAGGTGTGGCACTCAGAAAGTACCTCCGTTCTTGCTACCACCAACCCTATCGTCAGGCAACCCCCTCGCCTTGCCCGGATAGTGCCTCTCTCTCATCAGATCACATCACAACCTATAGTACGGCCTTTACCATTTTCACAGCCATTACGCCCTCTCATCCACACCTCTCCCATTAACTCACCAATGACCTATCAGCCAACGCCCTCCACTATGCCCTCGCACCCTCTCATCTTCTCTCATCCTTCCATTCTGCCATCCGCCCCTACTACCCCTACACCTATGCCTTCCAAACCTCTCATCATCCGTCAACCGTACGCAACCCCGCCTACCTCCACCATGCCTCCACCTAACAAACCCCTCATCAGAATCCCTGCTCCCGTCATTACCCCAGCCTCATCAACCATTCCTCCACTGCTACCCCTCAAACCTCTGTTAAAACCCACAGCTACCCCCATAGAGGTACAAAAGTCACAGGCGATGGTGCTCCGGAGTGGAAGAATTTTCCACAAGGTCTTCCCCAGAACAGTCAAGACCCCGGGTAGTCTCAGCCAGAGAAGGACAATGAAGAACATCCAGAAAAATCCATCCCTGGAACACGGTATGATTTGTTAAAACACTTGGATAAGACGCCTGCTCAGATCTCCATCCTTGAGCTGCTTCAGAGATCCACATCCCATCAGACAACCTTAATAGAATATCTTCAAAAGGTCATGGTGAATGAGGGCCACCCTGTAGAGAAGATTTCGGCTGTTCTGACGTCGGCAGACACACTGCCAGCCATTGTGTTCCATAACCACGAGCTCGCCCCCAAGGAAGCTCGAAAGTATGCGTTGTGTGTTTCAATAAAAATCAATGGAGTGTCCATACACCCGTGTTTGGTGGACACGGGCGCATCCATAAACGTGATCTCCATGAGCACCATTCAGTTATGTGGGGTCGGTGAGGAACATATAAGACCGTCCTCAATCACAGTCACAGCTTATGACAATAGCAAAAGGCCACCACAAGGAATGATAGTCCTGAAGTTAGAATTAGGCCATGCGTCAGTCTCTACAGAATTCCATGCCCTTGACATGGATCCCACATTTAAGGCTATACTGGGTCGCCCCTATATTGAAGTCATGGATGATGTGCCTTCCACCAACCACCAATGCCAACAGTTGTCGTACAATGGGAGGATTATTAAAGTAGTCAGTACACATGTCCTTCATACAGTGGATGCTATTAATACCTCTCTGCCATCTGTTTGGCCGTCTCATCGGCCCATATTGTCACTACTGGATATGTGGGACCCAACCCGCATTCCGCTGACACCAAAGAAGCCACCTTCAGTATCGATGTCGCGTCTCCCTTCCCATTCTAAAGGATGGGAGATAATGAGGAATATCGACTATCAACAAGGCAAAGGCTTGGACGCGTAATTACAAGGAAGGCTGAAGCCGCCAAAGAAAAAAAGGTTAAGCCACAAGTGCGGCCAAGGCTTTAAAGGACTGCTCAAGGTGGATGGGAAACCCCTCACGTGGACCCTATCCTCTCACTTCAAGAAGGGGCCTGTTGTTCAGATGGGGGATTACCCACAAGAAACACATGGAGGATCGCATGTTGTATACTTGGCTGAAAAATGTTCAAGAGCCGCTAAAAGAGGCAGGATCAAGGATCCGGAATGCGAATGGAGCAAATGGTTCGACATACAAGATATTTCCATTGCACTAGAGAGAATGTTCTCGCCCCTGCAGGTGGAAGGGACGCCATTGATCTCTGGAATGCCAGGGGATACCACTACTGTTGCCAGAATTCCAAACCATCCTTGCCAAGAGGACTCTGTCACTGACGGATCTTCGTCCGTCATCAACATTGCCATCGACGGCTCATTAGCCGTCGTCTTCTCCACTCACTCACCTCAGCCTTCGTTGATGTCTTTTTCCTGGGCCAGATAATTATCTGATGACCTTCTTAGGTCCCCTTCTCTACTTATATACCTATGTGGGTTTCTCAATCCGCGCCAGGTTTTCAATCATGATTTGCTCTATAAGCCTCCCAACCCTTTAGCCACAATCACGTTTCCCCCTCCCCCCATCTCTTTTCATTGCTTTGTCATAAAAAATGAAAACGAAAAAAACGTCAATTTTTAAACTCCTCAACAACACATCTTCATTGAGGAAACCTCCTACATCTCCCACGAGTGTGTCCCGACCTACGGGCCACTCATCCAATGTCTTATGAGCGACCTTTTCTACCCCTCCTCCGAGGGTTCCTTCCCTGTACATTCTTCGGCATCTTCTTTAGCTTCTTCTTCGTCCGTAGGATAGCTCAGTCAACCTAGGAATAATGGGTCAAGGGTAGTACCCAAAAGCAAATCCAAGGGTAAGCAGATCCCTCGTCGATTCCTTCTAGATCTAGCCAGTAGGTGTCGAGCGTGCCTATCCATTCCTCAATTGCTAGAAAATCTCATCCAACTGCCAGAGATAGATTGTGAGGATAACTGCACAATTGATGATGGGCATGGAGTCTACGAGATCACAGATGAAGAATGCCCTATTGAAGAAGAGGATGAAGAATATGAGGACACGGCCGGCGCATATGTTAGTGGAATGAGGAGATTTGACGAGCCGTCAGCCGCCGTAGAAGAGTCCACCAAAGAGGTCAACTTGGGAACTGATGAAGACTCTAGGATCATCCTCATAAGTGATAATTTACCACCCTCTGAAGAAGAGGCATTAATTGAAGTTCTCAAAGAGTATAATGACACGTTTGCATGGAGCTACGAGGATATGTCGGGTCTGGATTCCACCTTGTTCGAACATCGCTTAACTCTAAAACTAGGGTCCGTCTCGGTAAAACAAAGGTTACGGCGTTTCCACCCTCAGATGACTTTAAAAATGAAAGAAGAGGTCGACAAGTTCCATAAAGCCATGTTCATTAGAGTCGTCCTTTATCCTCAATGGGTGGCGAACATTGTCCCGGTCATGAAGAATGATGGGAAAGTCAAGATTTGCATCAACTTCCGGGACCTTAACCGCGCGTGTCCAAAAGATGATTTTCCCTTGCCTCATATTGATGTGTTAATCAATAACACGGCGGGTTATGAGACCCTCTCATTTATGGATGGATTTTCAAGATACAATCAAATTCATTTGGCAGAAGAGGATAAGGAGAAGACGTCATTCACTACACCACGGGGAACATATTGTTACGTGGTCATGCCGTTTGGGTTAAAGAATGCTGGAGCTACTTACCAAAGAGCTATGATGGCCATATTTCATGACATGATGCATATATATCTGGAGGTGTATGTAGATGATTTATTGGTGAAATCAAGAACCAGGGTGGAACATCCAAGGGTTTTGGCTAAGGTCTTGCAGAGATCAAGGGAGTTCCAATTGAAAATGAATCCGAAGAAGTGTGTTTGGCGTATCATCGGGTAAATTATTGGGTTTCATTGTGAGTAAAAGGGGGATTGAGATAAATCCCAACAAAGCTAAGGCCATCAGGGATATGCCGCCTCTCAAAAATTTGAGGGAAGTTCGAGGTTTGATTGGGAGGTTGTAATTCATTCGTCGGTTTGTGTCTCAACACTCACAGAGGTGTAGACCTTTCTACGAGTTGACCAAGCCAGGAGTAGAATTCCATTGGGATTCTAAATGCCAGAAAGCTTTTGAAGGGTTAAAGGAATACCTGGCTAATCCACCCGTTCTCATTCCACCCAAGCCTGGAAAACATCTGATCCTTTATATCTCAGTCTTGGATGACTCCGTGGGGGCCGTCCTCGCACAAGCCGATGAAGAAGGCAAGGAATGGGCAACCTATTACTTGTCCAAACTCCTTAGTCCCTGTGAGCAGAAGTACACGGCCATGGAGAAAACCTATGCTGCCCGCGTTTGGGTAGTGCAGAAATTGAAACACTACTTCCTGGCTCATTAGGTCCATTTGATTGCTCGCATGAACCCTATCAAATTCCTCCTTGAGAAATCTGTCCTTACTGATAGGCTAGCACGCTGGCAGAGTTTCCTCTCTCAGTTTGACATAACCTACATCCAGAAAAAGGTAATTAAAGGCTATGCTATAGTCAAGCATCTCGCTCATCATCCTCTCCCCAAGTTCGATCCTGTCCAATCAGAGTTTCCAGATGAGGATCTAATGTCCATCACTCAACTCGACGAGTTCATGTGGATATTATATTTTGATGGAGCTCCGAATTCCCAAGGGAAGGGTATTGGCATTGTCCTTCTGACGCTCGAAGGCGTTACCATCCCAGAGGCATTTCATCTCGCATTCCCAGTCACCAACAACATTGCTGAATATGAGACTCTTCTAGCTGGTCTGGAACTAGCACATTCTTTCTATATCACCGAATTACGAGTCGTGGGTGATAGTCAACTTGTTCTCCAACAGGTGCTTTCCAAATATCGCACCTTTGATCCCAAGTGATGGCGGGAAAACGCACGTCGTTAATACGCCCCGCTACCAAATTTAAATATTCGACCCATAAATTAAATAAACAGAATAGTTAAGTGATGAGACCGAGTCGAATCCACAAGGAGAAGTATATTTGAAAGTTGAAAACCTTGAGTTTTTAAGATTTAAAAATCATGAAAATTGAATTGAAAGTGCCTTAGAGAGATTTGGATGCAATTTTGAAGGGGTGGAATCGATAGAAGAACACATAGAAAATTATAATGAAAATAAGGTGAGTTAGGAATATAAATAACTCCAAAACCAGATAAAATTAGAAGAAGTGACAGAAGATAAAGTTGAAGATCTGAGAGTTAGGAAGAAGTTTTATGAAGGGTTCAGAGACAGAAAATGATAGGAAGATTGTGAAAAACATGAAACACTGACATCTTTCGGCGCGGATGAACAGTAAACTCGTAAAAGATAGAACCGTGGGAAAATAAAAATAACTTAAAAATGGTGAGGAATCAGAGGAAGTGGTAGAATAAGAAAAGTTATATCTACAAGAGAGGAACAACTTTCATGAAGAACATAAAAAGAAAAGAGGATTGGAAGGACTTCAAAAGGGAGGAATAAAATAAGGTATCAACTAAGATGAATAGTAACGTCCCAGGACAGAACTTAGAAAGATATGTAATAACTTAAAAATGGAGAGGAATTAGAGAAGATGGTAGAAATAAAGAATGTAGAGAATTGAAAGATGAACAACTTTGAAGAAGACAAGAAATTGAAATGACGATCAGAAAAACACGTAAATGACTATGAAATGGGTAAAATCTTAAGAACTTACAATAACAACCACTTAAACTTACAAAATTCCAAAACTACTAATAATTTAAATGGATAATAAGATTGAAAGAAATTGTTACATGAAGGGGACCTCCTGCCCCTCTCTCTCTCCTTGCTTCTTCAAATACACCAAAACAACTCTCACAAAATTCTCACAAGAATTAATAACAACAAAAGAACTAAAAATGTATTACAAAGCTTATTCTCTTAAGCCATTCCCAACCCCCTTTTATAGGCCTTTGAACATAGGCCTCTGTTTCTCTGTTCTATGCTCTATGTTTCTCCACCGTGTGAAGACACTAGCCATTTTTCTCCTTCCGCGTGAGTCGACCTCCTTTGCAGTTGACGTTGAAGGAGCTGCCCATTGCTGCGCCTTTATGCGTTTAAGGCCTTGGCATTTTGTGAAGTCTCCTGCCGACATGAAGAGCCGGTGTGGACTTTGAAGCCCATTTTCTTTGCTTTAAGGCTGCTACTTTACGTTAAAGACTTGGTGTGCTTGCTAGCCTTGAATGGCTTGAAGCCCACGTGGAGAGAAGTTGAAGGAGTTGGCACTGCCAGCTTGAAGACCCCACTAGCCAACTTTGCATTGCTTGAGGTGGAGATGTGCTGGCCCCATGGCCCATGTCCTCATGCTTGCTATTGATGCCATCTTGAAAGCCACCCGAAGGAGACTTCTGCACATGCATATTATATTTTAACATTGTAATATAGTGCATGTGATATAATATATATATATATATATATTATGTATGTACATATATAATGTATAGATATCGGAGACATGCATGTATATAATGTACATATATTGCACATATATATATAATATATGACTAATTATATATGACTATGTATATCTATTGTAGCATTGAATAACTAATTATTATTATTTATTTATTTTCTTTCCTTTTTTTCTATTTAAACTAAGATTGGCCTGGTCGGTCATGGATTTTGGCTTATTTTTTTGCAGACTTGTGGAGTTCTTGTCGAGTGTCTGTAAAATAACATATTTTATTGATCAAATTATAGTAATTTCATCAAACTAAGCATTTTGATCATAAATCGATATTAAGTGTGATAAGTGTATAATTATTAATATTAAAGCTCATAAAACGTGTGTATATTATGAATTAACTCATACAAACGCACATTTATCACCCTCCCCAACTTACTCATTGCTAGTCCCTTAGCAATGTAAACAATTGTAAATTAAAGATCAACAAGAGTTTAAAATATCCATGCCTCATTTCCAGATCATCTTTCATAGAGTAAACTAAAGATTAGGAATCTGGAAGCATTAACACACACTAGTCTTCCGTAGGAAATTAAGGTACATGATCAAGAATTCTAATCAAAATTCAGTAGCACTTGTGTCATGCCCCGTACTCTATACCATCGAGGTATTATTCGCTTTGGCCTACCGACCTCACGATTTTATCCCTTTCTAAGGGTGATCGGCTCCAGAATGGAGGACTTCCCGAGCAGGTCACCCATCCCAGTACTACTCCCCATTAAGCACGCTTAACTTTCGAGTTCTTTTCAAGAACTGAGCCGATACTTCAAAAGGCGTCTCGGTGATATAGATTACAACTTTGCTATATTTCAGGGTGTTACAATCTACCCCTCTTATATAGGCGACGTGATACCATTCTGTGTGACGCCCCGTACTCTATAACGTCGAGGTATTGTCCGCTTTAGCCTACCGGCCTCACGGTTTTATCCATTTCTAACAGTGATCGGCTCCAGAATGAGGGACTTCCCGGGCAGGTCACCCATCCCAGTACTACTCTCCATTAAGCACGCTTAACTTCGGAGTTCTTTCCAAGAACTGAGCCGATACTTGAAAAGGTGCCTCGATGATATAGAGTACAACTTTGCTACAACTTGTGTATGTGAAATGCTAAATTCACAACGTAGATAATTGCGTCCCCCATTTACTATTCTAAGTAAGTGCCCTTCAACCCTGCACTTCTTAATCAGAGCATTACGTATAATAGCTTTTTATCTACCTTATTACTTTATCCCTTTTGGAATCTCTATTTTTTCTCTCTCTATTTTTTTCTTTTCTATACACACATGATGCTGCACTACCCCTCACTGTTTTACGCGAACCTCAACACGTCTTAGGTGAAGTAGGCCCGATTACACAGATCAAGGTTCCCTTTTCCTTTTGACGCGAACATCAACATGTCTTAGGTGAAGCAGGCCCGGTTACTCAGAATCGAAGCATTTTTCATGTTATTTTTTTCTCCAATTTCTTTTCAATAGATAACTTGACAGAAAGCTTATAAAAGATCTTTTCTTCAAGAAGTGTTGAATATCAGGCAACATACCTAAAATAGCAGAAGGCTTGTCATGCTTGTTTCATTAGCGTGCAAAGTAATTTTTATTTTTCTAAAGTGCACATGAACTTTAAAGAGATTCTTAGATCAGTTTTTCATGACTAGATTACATCAATTTTCCAGCATCCTTTTCCCAGTCATTTCTATTTCAGAATTACTTTCAATGGAAGCATGAATCATGAAACTCAAAATGGGTGTTTGAATTTGAAAAAAAATGGGGATATGAATGCAACATGTGTAACATGATGTCCGTCCCCCCAACTTAAATGACATTATCCTCAATGGCATGAACAATGGAAACATGAAATTTACGAAGGAACGGGACAACTTGGCGGAAGTGAACTTCGACGGGTTTGGCTGGTGACGGCTTGGCAAAGCTGAGTAACAGAGTAAGCAATCATCTTTTCTCCCCCCCAACTTATCCTTTATTCAAACCTGCAAAACAAAAATAAAAACACACGAAAAAACTTGGGTTACCTCCCAAGAAGCCATTTATTCTCACACGAAACTATTAAAGGTTTGGGTTGCCTCCCAAAAAGCGCTACATTTAACATCGTTAGCCAGACGCATTACAGTTCACTAACCAACGGGTGACATTCAGAATGAGCCACCAAGTGATCTTATCCTTCGATAAATTCTAGCCCTTATACCATTGGTAGAAAAGATTATATGCATGTGCATGTGGGCTAGAATCATGCCAAGGTGGGTCTAGGAATTTGGATGGACCCCCTCGATCAGAGAATGCCAGAGGAATTATCATATCTTCAATCACAAAATATTCCTCTGTACACTGAAGGTCTTTATAAGTGTTAAACACATCAATGCGGACCTTAATGTCCCTGAGCTTTTCTCCTTTATCCTCAATTGGAAAATTGTCAAGCACAATGTTGAGGTGAGGAAGAGTAGGAGTGGGAGTGTTATAGATTTTTGGGGAGTCCACCACATAGCCAGTGCCAAGGAGATAAGGAGGATTTGGAATGAAATAAGTTGACTCCTTAACACAAGGATTCTCATAAGGCTCATATGGATCTAACCAGTTGGTGAGTTGTAAAATATTTGAAATGATTGTGAATTCACTAAGGTCAGGGATGGGTAAAAGATCCACATCCTCCCCTAAATCATGAGATGCCCGGCTAGGTTGAATTTCAAATGGAATACATGGTTCCTTAATTACCAAAGAAGAATGACTTATGGTTACACTCAATTCTCTCTCCACACTCACATTTTCTTCGTCATTCACTTGGAAGAACTTATCAAATTCAGGAAGGGCAAGTAAAGGAATTTGATCATTGACTGGACAATCCCCGTCCTCTTCTTCTCCCCATGACTCAAGATCATTAGATTCATCATAATCATCTTCATAAATGGAATGAGTTTTAGGCTTCTCAGGTTGCTCTTCCTTAACTTCCTTTAAGTCCTCCTCATAAGACTTCTCCATGATCCCCTCAAGATCAAAAGTAATATGAGTGTTAGATTGGGGAATCACGGATTGAGCATATGGACTTTGAATGTTATCAAATCCAGGAAGTTGATCCTCAAGACTTTTAGTGGAGTTGCTAGGTATTGGATCGACTTCCATTTTTATGATGTTTTTAGTAACTCGGCTCACATGAGCCTCAAAGTTTTACAGTTGTTCCTTGAAGGCTTGTTGTTGCGTTTGGAAGAGCCGTGTCAATTGATCGAACAAATAGGGTTGATCGTAAGAATCATCATTTGGATATGGACCCCAATTTGGAAAATCTTATTCTTGAGGACTTTGACCTTGATCCTGATAAGACTCCCAAGAAGAATCATGTTGATCTCTCTAATCAGAATTAAAGTTATTTGGACATGGGTCACAATAAGGTGTGGAGAGTTCTGGAGACATTTGTGTTAGTCTTGCTTGGTCCATCCAAGAGATTTTTGAATGATCTTCTAAGCTAGAGTTATAAGTATCTGAAGGTGATTCATAATCGGGCTGAGAAAACCATTGATCATATTGGCCTTACTCCGGGGTGAAAGGTAGATCATGTCCCCCTCGGAAGAACTGAGTGGTTTGAGCCTGATCTTGGGTAAACGATGGAGACTGGGCCATCATAGGTGACGGGATCTCATTTTGAGCCGACCAAAAGTATGGACTTTCATAATAGGTCGGGCTATTTTTGGTGAGAAATGAGATTTGGTTTGGGCAACCACCTACAAAATGGGCCGGGTTATCCCACATGTGATCATTGTCATGGCAACTAGGTGGTATGAATGGGTCTTGATCCATGGCTAGAAATTGATCAAATTTATGAGCCAATTGGTCAAACTTGTCGAATTTGTGTGCCCAATCCATGTATGAAAATTATGCTCTCACCATTTTTTTGTATATTTTATGTTTTTCTTTGATTTTTTTATATAAACAAATTCTCAAACAAAGTCCAACTTCTATTCACCATCAAACTTGTCCACCGGCCAGGTAACAGGTGGGGAAGTGGGAGGCTCCCCTTGCTTTCACAAGGTCCTAATTAAGTAACCACTTTCCCGCTTATAGCGTTTGCCGTTGGCCTCTAGCCTTAGACACCAGTTTCAAAGATGATAGTGAGCCCAAGTTATATCTTTTTTGTATATGTATTTTTCTATTTTTTTAGTGAACTGAGTTAATCCACCATATTTTTTATTCTTTTTAAGAACATTTCTAAGCATGAAAACTAATTACATATTGAAAGTAAAAATAAAGAAACTAAATCTATGGAAAGAGGGTAAGAATACTAACCTTAATCGCATTCCCTCGTTCTTTATTTGCTAAATAAAAAATAACAAGAGTAGAAGATAAAGAAGACTTACCTCGGGGAGACACAACATTTTTTGACATTTTCAAATTTTTCTATTTTTTTTACTTTTGTTGATCCTTTTATTTTTATGCAAAAGTAAGAGTGAGCACCAATATATATACAAAAGAAAGTACAAAGTTATCAACTTTAAATTCAAACCCTCCCCGGCAACGGTGCCAAAATTGATGGCAGGAAAACACACGTCGTTAATACGCCCTGCTACCAAATTTAAATATCCGGCCCACAAAATAAATAAACAGAATAGTTAAGTGATGAGACCGAGTCGAATCTATAGGGAGAAGTAGATTTGAAAGTTGAAAACCTTGAGTTTTTAAGATTTAAAAATCATAAAAATTGAATTGAAACCGCCTTAGAGAGATTTGGATGCAATTTAGAAGGGGTGGAATCGATTGAAGAACACATAGAAAATTATAATAAAAATAAGGTGAGTTAGGAATAGAAATAACTCTAAAACCAGATAAAATTAGAAGAAGTGACAGAAGGCAAAGTTGAAGATCTGAGAGTTAGAAAGAAGTTTTATGAAGAGTGCAGACACAGAAAATGAGAGGAAGATGGTGAAAAACATGAAACACTGACATCTATCGGCGCGGATGAACAGTAAACTCGTAAAAGATAGAACCGTGGGAAAATAAAAATAACTTAAAAACGGTGAGGAATCAGAGGAAGTGGTAGAATAAGAAAAGTTAGATATACAAGAGAGGAACAACTTTTATGAAGAACTCAGAAAGAAAAGAGGATTGGAAGGACTTCAAAATGGAGGAACAAAATAAGATATCAACTCGGATGAATAGTAACGTGCCAGGACAGAACTTAGAAAAACGTGTAATAACTTAAAAATGGAGAGGAATTAGAGAAGATGGTAGAAATAGAGAATGTATAGAATTGAAAGATGAACAACTTTGAAGAAGATAAGAAATTAAAATGACGATCAGAAAAACACGTAAATGGCTATGAAATGGCTAAAATCTTAAGAACTTACAATAGCAACCACTTAAACTTACAAAATTCCAAAACTTCCAATAATTTAAATGGATAATAAGATTGAAAGAAATTGTTACATGAAGGGGGTCTCCTGGCCCTCTCTCTCTCCTTGCTTCTTCAAATACACCAAAACAACTCTCACAAAATTCTCACAAGAACTAATAACAGCAAAAGAACTAAAAATGTATTACAAAGCTTATTCTCTTAAGCCATTCCCAACCCCATTTTATAGGCCTTTGAACATGGGCCTCTGTCTCTCTGTTCTATGCTCTCTGTTTCTCCACCATGTGAAGACACTAGCAGTTTTTCTCCTTCCGCGTGAGCCGACCTCCTTTGCAGTTGACTTTGAAGGAGTTACCCATTGCTGCGCCTTTATGCGTTTAAGGCCTTGGCGTTTTGTGAAGTCTCCTGCCGACATGAAGAGCCGGTGTGGACTTTGATGCCCATTTTCTTTGCTTTAAGGCTGCTACTTCACGTTAAAGACTTAGTGTGCTTGCTAGCCTTGAATGGCTTGAAGCCCACGTGGAGAGAAGTTGAAGGAGTTGGCGCTCCCAGCTTGAAGACCCCACCAGCCAACTTTGCATTGCTTGAGGTGGAGATGTGCTGGCCCCATGGCCCATGCCCTCATGCTTGCTATTGATGCCATCTTGAAAGCCACCCGAAGGAGACTTCTGCACATGCATATTATATTTTAACATTGCAATACATTGCATGCGATATAATATATATATAATGTATGTACATATATAATGTATAGATATAAGAGACATGCATGTATATAATGTACATATAATGCATATATATATATAATATATGACTAATTATATATGACTATGTATATCTATTGTAGCATTGAATAACTAATTATTACTATTTATTTTCTTTCTTTCTTTTTTTTCTATTTAAACTAAGATTGGCCTGGTCGGCCATGGGTTTTGACTTATTTTTTCGCAAACTTGTGGAGTTCTTGTCGAGTGTCTGTAAAATAATTTATTTTATTGATCAATTTATAATAATTTCATCAAACTAAATATTTTGATCAGAAATCGATATTAAGTGTGATAAGTGTATAATTATTAACATTAAAGCTCATAAAACGTGTGTATATCATGAATTAACTCATACAAATGCACACTTATCACCAAGCTCACGCCCTATCAGGAGCTAGTCTCCGCTTATGTGAAATTGTTCACCAAGTTGATCTTTGTCCATGTTCCTCGTGAACAGAACATTCTGGCCGATGCCCTCACCTCCTTGGCGTCATCTTTTAAATTTCCTTTAGGTGTATGGTCTAAATCCATCACCATCTACAAGCATCTCGTCCCTGCTGTTCAGGACCCTTACCTTTTAAGAATCAAAGAAAGAGTCCTACGGAAGGTTCAGGAAGGAGAAATTCTTTAGAAGAGGGAAATCATGTTGACAACATTTGAAGAAGAATTGGATGATGAGGAGAAACCTTGGCTCTATGAAATCGCCAAATATTGCAAAGATCAGTCTTATCCTGAGGGATCCACCATAGAAGATAAGAAAGTCATAAGAAGGGTGGCCCAGAAATACACATTGGTTGGAGGTCTACTGTACACGAGAAGCCTTACTGGTGTTCTATTAAGATGCCTTGATGACGATGAGGTCTGGAAATGTGTAGAAGAAGCACACTCAGGTGTGTGTGGTGGCCACGTAAATAGCCAAATGCTCGCTAAGAAGATCATTCGGCAAGGCTTCTACTGGCCCACTATGGAAGAGGATTGTGATATCTATGTCCGTAGGTGTGTCAAGTGTCAGTTTCACGCCGACAAGATTCATTCACCATCTTCCTCACTTCATCCAGTATCCTCCCCATGGCCTTTCTCCATGTGGGTGTTCGACATCATTGGTCCCCTAGGTGATCCCAACTCCCTCACCAAGTAAAAATCCTTCATCCTCATTGCGACGGAGTACTTCACCAAATGGGCCGAAGCCGAAGCTTACACGGAAATCAAAGTGTCAACAGTCTGCAAGTTCATCATGAAGAACATCCTCACCAGGTTCGACATTCCTAGCACAATCGTCACTGACAATGGGCCACAGTTCATTTCTCAAGACCTTCAAGACCTCTGCAAAAGGTACGCAATCGCATTGCATCATTCATCACCTTATTAGCCACAAGGTAATGGCCAAGCGGAGGCCACCAACAAAACATTGATCAAAATCATTAAGAAAATATGTGAGTCTAGTAAGTTCTAAGATTGGCCAGAAAAACTTATCGAAGCTCTATGGGCCTATCGCACTTCAATCCGTACCCCCACCGGGCAGACTCCGTTTGCCCTTACTTATGGGATGGAAGCGGTAGTCCCGTACGAGACTCTGATTCCTTCTCTCAGGGTACAATTGGATAAGGAATTTCCCCTCGATGAACGTCGTGATTCACTCCTTGCCCAGTTGGAACTCTTAGATGAGAAGCGGCTGGCTGCTGCCGAGCATGCACGTGTTTATCAAAATAGACTCGCTCGTTTTTACCAAAAGAAAGTCATTGAGAGAAAATTCAAAATCGGCGAGATGGTCGTAAAAAGAATTTTTATCAAACCTGGAGGGCCGCGTTCTAAACTTCAACCCAACTGGGAAGGACCATTTGTGGTTCTGGCTGCGTACCCTGGCAACGCCTACAAGTTAGTCAATGCCGAAGGGACCGAGTTATCCCACCCTTGGAAAGGACTTTATCTTAAGAAATACTACCCTTAGATAGGTGTAACAACTGGCATGGTACGAGGACCATCGGAGTTAGAAATTCACTCTTCAGTCTTTGTAGTCTAACTCAAGGTTAACCTGTACACACTCTCACACCCCGCTTTTGGGATCAAACGAAGCGAAACTCGAGGGAAGCCCTAAAAAAGAGAGAGAGAGAGAGAGAACAAGGAAAAAAAGAGAAAACAAAAGAAGAGAGTGCCTAGTGTTCATCATGCAGTCAAGTCTTTGCATCTGTGCTTCATGTTAGATAGGACCCATTAAGGTTCAGTAGGTCTCGGGTCTTGGCTCCCCAGAACCGCGGAGATTCCTGTCCGGTCATGTCGGCTTACGCCCACTAAAAGAAGACAACACGCACACACGCAGCTGTTTTTGCCAAAAAAATTGGTAGTATTGCTTATTGTGGGGCTGTACTCGAAGGTCTCCAGGAAAGTCGTAATCTTTGTTCTCTTCTTTCTCGGCCCAATGAGACAGCCGGCACCCTTAAAACGCTGAGCATAAGGGAACCAAAATATCATACCCCGAAGGCGAGAGTAGGATTCATCTCCTCAAACTCGAGTCAGAGCACGAGAAGAGGGCAGTGTCCCCGCAGGCATACAAGAGGGATTCCTACATATCAAATCATCATGTCTCCCTCAAAAAAAAGAGATAAATCAAAGTCAAATGAAAGCCTGGTCGTGTCCGTGCCTGATTTCAACAAGCGAACCCCTCAAAACAAAAAGCCAACTTCTACAAAGGGGTAACGTAATTCTGTTCAAGGTTTGGTCCGAAGTCGCCCAAAAGGGAAAGGTCGAGTAGGTCCCAATTGGCTTGTCGGGTTAACGGTTTTGCCGATTCTCTCGGAAGGTTTACCCCACCATAGTCTTCTTTCTCCCCTCAAAGATGAAAGCTCAATGGAAATCCTGAAAGGTGCACCGCTAAGGCAAGCGATCTCATTTTAGCAAAACACACATATAGTTGTCTACATCGAAAAGCGAAAGCCATCGCCGCGAAGGAGTCTCGGTGTTTCTGGCCAAGTCAAGACCTCTATCTACCGCCTTGGTGGCTTCTTACTTTATCATCAGGCTTAGGTCAATGTAAAGCGCGTCACCAATAGGTGCGACGGCGTCTGATTCCGGGTCAGCGTCGCGCGGTTGGCTGTTAGGGTTCTAGGGTGTTCCATCCTATACCATCTGGAGTTGTGAGAAAATATACCCGGGTCGGGCAAATCTTTTACCTTGAACGCTCTTTCGGTGTATCCTTGCGGTCGGAAGCAACTGGGAGCCTAAGCATGGCATGACGATTTTGTCATCAGGTTAAGTCTTTAACCGGTAGGATTATCATTTGAGGACTCTAGAGGCCCAAACCAATCTAGATGTACACACATGATACCTGGGGGGTTAGTAAGAAACCCTGTCTTCATAAGAGTCATGTGCCATAAGGATGGTCACTAGGCATTAGTTGTCTCAAAAAAAAAAATCCGAAGTGGCCCTCGGAAGACGCCGTCAGGTGAGTCCCCAAGTGGGAATTCTCTTGGACATGTTAACCCCGCATTACGCTACTTAAGAGCGATTTTAAACACCCCTGGTCCAAAAACCATGCCGGTTGTAATAACAAGTATTTTTCAAAAAAATAAAAATAAAATAAAACACAAAAAACATAAAAATATATCATTAACAAAAAAGAAAAAATGCATAAAAAAGAAAAAAAACAAAACAAAATAAAAAATTGCATCAGTGTGATCTCAGTTGTGTGCTACATTTTTACATTTTGTTCCCATTTGTGCGCCCGTGTATTGCATTCATTATCTCTACTCTTGCCTTAATTGATAAAGGCTTGGCCCCTTGACCCATCATCAAGGACAGTCGAAACAAACATTTGCTTGTTGAGCAAGGGCCAAGTTAGAACGGAAAGACTGACTTGTTTCATTGAGCAAGGTGTATAGGATTGAAAAGTAGGAACGAAGGTAGGAGACAGGAAACTGAACATTCCTTCCTTTATTTTATTCTAGAAATTATACATTAAGTTTCATCCTCTCTCTCAGTGTTACCCCTTTCTCCACTCTCCAGGCGAGGAAACCCTGGAGGGTGTTGCCAAACCATGCAAGGCGGAGCCTCTACTGCTCAGTACCCCCCCTTCCCGTCTCTGCTCCCCGTCGATCGAAAGGGGCGGCAAAGAAGCTACTAACACAAAAAGCCACGCTCTTGTGCTCTACGGTTAGCGCTCTTCACCATCTCTCAGCCATTGCTCAGCAAGACCGAGGCTGGTTCGAAGTTCAAACAGTTGGGCCTCCATGGCCCTCCGCTCCTCCCCTCTTAGCCAATCTGTCGGCTCTCTCTCTTTCGGTGTCTCTTTTCCTGTCTGCGCGTTCTCTCTCTCTCCTCCCTTTCCAGCTGAAGGGTAATCCTCAGCTCCACGGCGTCCCGAGAAGAGCCATCGTCTGGACGATGCCACAACTCTTCCTCCAGTTCCGCTATTCTGGCTTCACCCTGCGCAGTGCGGGCGAGTGCACCTTGCACCTCTTTCGTCTGCCATAACCATTATCTCAGAAATGTGGAGGCACGAATAGGTGAAATTCAATGGCAGACTCTCACCTGAGTGGAGAGCATTCCTTCTGCCTCCGCGGCTCGCTGCATAGTATGAGCAAAGCTGCTATGAAGCAAATCGAGTTCGGAAGTGGGGATCCATAAATCGGAAGAGACCACCATCCGCCCCCATTGCTGAGGAAGCCGCATCAAGCTGGGCGCGCTGCAACACACATAAGGTGACACTGACGATCTAGCACCAGGAATCTTGGTCTATGATCGTGTGTATGTAGGCTTACCGAAGAACTCAAGGCTGCGCAAGTATCATGTAACTGTCGCTTCGTGCCTATCAGGCGAGCTTGCAGGTTCGCAATCATAGTGTCGCGAACGTCCTGTGGCCAAGGCGTAGGTTAACATACAAAAGAAAATGAAAAATATGCCCACCCCCACAGTCCCCTCTAGATGGAGTCGCTCTGCATACATCGCCTTATAGAGGCGTAGATAATCCTCGCTGTCATGAGCATGTGACTCCATGGGTGTACCTGTCCCGTTGCCAATCCTCATATTGCTCAGGGAACCGCACTCTCCAATCAACGAGGTCGGCCGGCCACACGTCTTCCTCCCGACACGTGGTGTTGTAGTAACGTCCACCCATTCCTGGAGCGAGCCCTAGGGTCCTCATGGCCAATCGTAGCGAAGTGGCTCGATTTTGTTCAAATAGTGCATCCAGAGGTCGCGTCCGAATTGGGCACGGCTAGTTATGACCCATGACTGATCGGCGTCGGTCATGCCCGCATAAGACCTCCAGACGACCTAGGTCAGGTCACACACATCTTCTTAATAATAAAAAAAGAAAAGAAAAGAGAGAGAGAGAGATGATGATGAAATAATAACCACCATCGCTATGGGGAATTCTTGCAAGTCGCGTCTTAACACCGTCAGCTGGTAGGATAGATGTGGCGCCCCCTTCCCGCGATCCCGTATCGTGTCCGGGGACGTCACATCGGATGTACGGAAGTGTTGTGGGCCGAATATTTGCAAGGCGTTAAAGGCTAAATCATCACATATTCCAAAAACATAACCATACCATTTCCATAAGATAAAACACTCATAATTTACATCGTATACAGAGTACTACATATCTCTACTTAAAAGTCACATTTACATTCATTATTCAAAAGAAAATCAAAACTATTTATTCTACGCAGCGGAATCCAAATTCAACCCGGGATCAACTTCCGACCTACTGTCCGAAGGAGCCAAGACGCACACTAGTCAATTTCCTGAAATGGTTAGGCAACAGATATGAGTCCAAAGACTCAATAGACATTAAAATCAATCACATGCTTATCATATACTAAACTATGCAAATCCATGATATATATAAAGCTAATCACAATTTCACTGGATTGTACATATACTATAAATGCGAAGGAAATATAATAAGCAAATGCGTATAACAAATGCGTATAACAAATCTTATCTGACTTATATATAAATGGCATAGTACATATCTTAGCTAAATCAGAGCTTATACAGATGAATTTATTTTCAGATCATATCAAAGTCATATATCAAATCTGAACTTCATATTATTTGGCAGTATATATTGGACAGGCATCCCGTCACTAAAAGCAGTAGCAAACACATACCTAGGCATCCATACGTCGACATAAAGATAAAAGGTCTAACGCTGGAGCCTGTCGGCCTTGATCAACCACGCAGGATCGGGAGTTAATACTCCACCATTCCCCAGATAATTTTCTTATTCTGGGTTCCGGATTTTTCAGAAGTCCGTTTGTCTTCGGAAATGGGCCTAATCCCGTAGCGGAAGCTAACTACGGTTTGTCGCCCCACACCTCCTTAAAGTGACACAGTCCATATGCTTAATCAAATTTTTATTCTTATTATGATTCTTATTACATAGTCGTTTCAATATTTAAAACTTATCATTGAACTTTACAAAATAACTGGATCGTATTAATTTTAATCATAGGGTAGTGGGTCAAATTTATTATTATATAACATTCGAAGAGATTAGAGTAGAGAGAGAGAGTAGAGAGAGAAAATAGAGGGAGAACATAGAAAGAGATTAGAGAGAAATTAGAGAGAGATTAGAGAGAAAAATAATTTACAGAATGATAACTAAATAAATAACTGATTCTAAACATAGATCATTGGGTTAAATAAATCAATGAATTAAATTACATTTCAAACAAAATCAAATCAAAGAAATGTGAATAATAAATAACATGCACTCAGTTTATCGTGTCTACCTTTAGAATGGACTTCGAATTGACTTTAGTATCTCACCCGAGCTCCCGTAAAAGTCCTTACGTAGGAAAAGATAATTTTCCAATCCAGATGCGTATAGAAGGGGTGAATTGTCCAAATAAGTTTCAAATCCTCCGTCCAAGTGTTTATTAATTATTTATATTATTCTGATGTTGTATTATCTTCTCCGTTTATCAATAGGAATGGGAGTGGGAAGGAGAGAAAGTAGAGAGAGAAAATGGAGAGGTTAGAGAGGAAGTGGAGAGGGTAGAGAGAAAGTAGGAGAGAATTAGAGAGAGGGTAGAGAGAGAAATTAGAGAGAGAAAGTAGTGAGAGAGAAGTGAGAGAAAGTAAAGAGAGAAACTAGAGAGAAAGTGAGAGAGAGAGAAAGAAGAGATAGTTTAGAGAGAGAAAGTAAAGAGGAAAAATGTAGAGAGAGTTTAGAGAGAGAAAGGAGTGAGAGAGAAAGTAGAGAGAGAAAAATAGTAAGAGAAAGTAGAGAGAATATAGAGCGAGTTTAGAGAGAGAAAAACTAGAGAGTTTAGATAGAAAATAGAGAGAGAAAAGTAGAGAGAATAGAGAGAGAAAGTGAAGTGAGAGAGCTAGTAGAGAGAGTTTAGAGAGAGAGAAAAGTAGAGAGTAGAGAGAGATTGGGAGAGAGAGATGAAAAGAAGAAAAATATATAAATAATAGAGAGAGAGAGAGAGATGGAGAGAGGAGAGAGAGGAGAGAGAGAGAGAGAGAGAGAGTGAGTGAGAAAGGGAGATGGGGGAGAGAGGGGTGTTGGAGTGGGAGAAAAGAGGAGGGTTGATGGGCTTTATATAGGAAAGGAAGGGGGCGTTAAGGAGGAGGTGGAGGAGACACGTGGGGG